>CM068367.1:77779653-78979653 GCA_034769895.1 Magicicada septendecula | reverse complement strand
ATACAATAGCTATTCCTTGATATTTAGGCCAAATTATATAACGAAATGCATGTGTTTCAGACAGTCACTTAGCTATTATCTGATAGAGTCACTTAGCTATTACCTCTATTTACCATAGTTTTACTGGTTCATTAAGAACATCACTAATCTTAGTAAGAGGTTGCTTTTGGCTGGTATTTTTATGTCTACCCAAATTATTTTGTCACACTTCGCCACTGGGCATACCTCAAACGGATAGGCAGACAAAGACAAAGACCAAACAGTCGAGTTAAAACTCTCTTCACTCGTTCAATTATTAGTAGTATTTATTATCTGTATACACTAAGTTGGCATCTGGGCCGGTTGTGAATGCCAGGGGATTACTCAGGCCAGCCGCCAGGTAGTCGCCGGCCCAGACGCCAACTTTGTGTATACAGATAATACGACACATCCAAACCAGCTACTTCTTTATAACACTACAGAAGCAGTGGCGACGTGTCCACATATTTTATGTATCCTCTTACAATTTACAAGGCTGACATCCATAGGTTTTCTTTTTACCTATAATTCTTCTTGTCTTTTCAAAACTGTGGGTTGAACAGTCATCATTAAAACATGCAATACTGTAATCTCGTTCAAGTTACCTTGGCCTTACAGTTATACACAAATATGTATGATACTGCATATTATATAACCTAACATACCGGTATGTGTCAAGATTACATGTATGATTTAGAAGTACTTGAACCATATTTAAAATTGTTGTAAACTAAAATTACTCACCAGATAACATTATTTCTGAACCTGATATAACGAAACAAACATATTTTTTCAGATTTGTATCCAGGCAAGTAAAAATATTTAATTTATCTGGCTTTAATACCTGTTTATAACACTATATCATCATGTTGTGATATATTTCCCAAGTTAGATCATTCATGCTATTTTGTACTATAACGTAATGTGTTTTCAGCACACCATGCGTTAACGCATATGCGTTTTGACAACTTGCACATTTCATACAGATTTTAAATTTTAACATGATTTTAAATACAGATTTAAAATTTTTTTAAATATTAACATGTGTTATACAAATATTAAATTGGAGTTAAAAAAGATATCAAAAGAATTTGATTTTTTTTTATAAACATTAAAAAAACATATGTACTTAAACAAGATGCAAAAAAAAGCAGAGATAATTAGACTGGACCATGATTGCAGAAAGAATTACATATAGGTTTTTTTAACAAACATGTACACAAGAAATCTAAAAGTAAACAGTGTACGAACAAAATACATATAACAAAATTCACAGCAAATAAAATTAACAAAAAAAGTATGCAATGAACAATTAATCAGAAAGCATATAACATGAAAACAAATTTAGTTTTATTATTATTATTCTATGCATAAACACGGGATTTGCAATGATAGCAAAACTGAGAATGGAAAGCATGGTTGAAGGAACAGGACACAGTGTCAACTGTAGAACGTATACTAATCTAGTTGTTTTGCTAGTTCTTCTTTTTTCACAGTACTAAATTAATATAGAATATTGAACTTTCACTTGTGAAACTTACTTGTTTTCCCCGTACGCGTTTCGGCATGATGTGCGCCTTCATCAGCGGATTGAGACAGACTCCGCTGTCTGTCTCAATCCACTGATGAAGGCGCACATCACGCCGAAACGTGTATGGGGAAACAAGTAAGTTTCACAAGTGAAAGTTCAATATTCTATATTAATTTAGTATACTAATCTGTTTGATTCTACTTACACGTACATTTAAAATTCTAACCATGATTAGAAATCATAAAAGATTAGAAATCTATCATAAAAATCAAAATATTTTATGATAACCATAAAATAATAAAAAGGAAGATAGAAGAAGTAGTCGTGGAGGACCAGTTTGGGTTTAGATGAGGAAGAGGGGCTCTCTGAGAATGGTGATAGAAAGGAGAATGGAGAAATAGAAGCAGACATTCCTTGGTTTTGTAGATATAGAGAAGGCGTCTGATAATGTTAATTGGAAGTAAATGTTTAAAGTACTGAAAAACATTTAGGTAGATTTTTGAGATAGACAAATAATTTGGTGGCTATATAATAATGACACACAACTGATAAATTTTGGAAAACACAAGAGGAAGCAAAATTCTAAAAGATGTAAGACAGGATTTCAACCTCTCTTCTGCGTTGTTTAATTTATATATACAGGATGGTCTTAATAAAGTAAATGAGCAAATGGATGGTGGAGTAAAAGTGCAAGGATGGAGAATTAACATGTTAATATTTGCAGATGACAGTGCAATTACAGGTGAAAGTGTACAGGAGTTAAGCAAACAGTTACATATAATGGATGAGGGTTTCAGCAATGAGTACAGTTTAAGAATAAACGTTAATAAAACTAAAGTGATGGTCTGTAGTAACAAGGGCAGAATATATTGCTGAATGGGAAAAGTATAGAGGAAGTTAAGGAGTTCACCTACTTAGGAAGTAAAATCACAGAAGATGGAAAAAGTAAGAGAGAAGTTTTGCATAAGATCATACAGGCTAAAGTTGCATTTAACAACTTTAGAAATTGGTGACATTTAACATATTTAGAAATTACTGACTTCTAAATTAATAGTCCTGGAAACAAGATAGAGGTTGCTGAAGAGTTACATATGGAGCATAGCTCTATATGGATGTGAGATGTGGACAATTGGAACAGAGGAAAAGAGAAGATTTTAAGCACTGGAAATATGGTGTTATAGGAAGTTACTGAAAGTAAGGTGGATCGACAAAGTTAGTAATGATGAGTTTCTGACTAGAGTTGGAGAAACAAGAAGATTTTGGCAAAATATTGTGACGAGAAGGGATGAACTTATTACCCATCACAAGAATTTGATAAAAACAATAATAGAAGGGTACATTGACAGGAACAGAGGAAGAGTAAGACTGGGACTCCAATATATGAAACAGATTATTGGTGATGTAAGTTGTAATTTCTATAAGAAGATGAAACAGAAAGCACAGAGAAGATTGGTGTGGAGAACTGCTACAAATTAATCTGCAAATCCACTAATTAAAGAAGAGAAGAAGATCTGATTGAAGAAACAGGCAACCAGTTGGAGAGGCCAGAAAGAAGGGAGGGTGAGAACAGATATAGCACAAGGAAGATATGATCATGAACAAATAATTATTTGTTTAAGTAAACACTCACCAACTTCCGTGCCTCTTCCAATTGTGAAGACTAACCCATGACCTTCTACATCTTTGTCTGTGTATATCACTACATAGGCACAAGAATAATCTGGATCTGTATGCTGCAAAACAACATATATTATACCACTGACAATGATACTGATATGCTCATGTGTATTTCTGCATTTATATACATGTTTCTCATATGTTACACAGTTAGTTAAAAAAAAGAAAAAATCGAACAATTTTTACCACTAACAGTTATTTTTTGTTCAATTCAGTAAAAATTGTTTAATTATGGCCCGGTTAAAGAAGATGATGAATGGAGAATAAGAAATAACCAGGAGATAGATCAGCTATTGAATCGCGAGGACATTGTAAGATTTATAAAGGCTCAACGAATACAATGGCTAGGTCACCTAGAGCGGATTGATGATCAGCATATGCCAAAGAAAATCATGAGGGTTCAAGTCTATAAAAGCAGAAAGAGGAACCCACCTAAGATAAGATGGTCAGATGATGTGCTAGAAGTTCTCAGAAGAATGGATGCACGGGATTTCGCTTAGATGGAAATGGACAGGAGACTTTGGAGAAGACTGGTGTTGGAACCCAGGGCTCACGTTGGGCTGTAGTGCTGGCTGAAGAAGAAAATGTTTGATGCAACATTTGTTATACTGACAAGATAGCCATAATGACTATACTTGAGGCCGGTAGCATAACTTGGAGCTGCTCCTGGGAGAGAGGGGATGAGACTAGCTTAAAGGTTGGATTCCTTATTTTTCTCTGGGCATATGAGAAATTCAGGGTTCTTACCATATAATTTTGTAAGTACATATTATAAATTCTTTGCATTTCAAAGTTTCTATGTAAACCAATGTGAAGTGTAAGAGTGAAAAATATGGAAATGTGCTGATTTCAAAATGTTCTATCTTTATTTTTTGTTATTGAAATTAAAGGTATTAAATCTCATGTCATGTAAAATTAATCTTTCTGAACGTAATTTGAGAAACCCTGTTTTATTCGCACTGTAATTTTAAGGATGCCTCAAGAATGTTCTAAGCAACTTACAGTTCATGTTGAAGTATGTTTATTTTTATATAAAATCAAGCAACAATCTCTTCTTATTTTTCCAAATTACAGACAAGAAACTACTAGTTTACCTGTGGAAAGACAATGGTTCAAACCATAGAGGTATTAGACTAGAAGAGGGGAAGAGTAAGGGGAAGAGTATAAAAATATAAAGGTAGATTAATAGGCTCTGCATTGTTTTGATTTTTTTATGGCTGAAAATACCAAATTTATTAAGAAAACTGTTATTATTTTAGACCCCCTAACTTTATTTTATTAATTTACAAATAATGTAAATCATTTTATTCCTAAAATTACTTATGAGGCTTATATAACACAGAACTGGCTTAGAAATATATGTTACATGATCATGGAATTTCACTGACATTTGTAATAGTTCTGAGGGGGTTGATTCCCCCCCCCCAGTTATGCCACTATGTGAGGCATGTGTTTAGTTTACATGGACCACCTTTTAACTATATATTATCTGTTGTAATGACAAAACTATCTTTATCAATTAGATACTGCAAACAGTAAGCAATCTCTAACTAGTTATAAAGTTTATGAGATCAACGAACAGTCGTTCAACATGTACACATCTCTCTGTCCTGGAATACTACATGAAATTACTGTATGTCAAAATACAGACAAAAGAAAGGGTCCTCTGTCTTTTGTATTCATCCTGCACTGTAATCAAACAGTCATATGAGCAATTACTACATGTCAATCCTAGTTGTAAGTGGTAGAAGTCATCTGATAAAAGAAGGATGGTCTGTTATTGGAAAAAAAATGTTGAGGCATGTGTTCAAAAAACACATGGTAACTAGACATGATAAAAAGGCAGATGGTAAACTTGTACACAGTAACAAGGTAGATTTTGATTACATATTTTTTGTTGAATTATGTTAGGGTTGGTTTATGTATGGTCTGTAAAAATGTTTGTGTGATTTTTAATGACAAATCACATTGCCAATCCAACACACTATTTGGACTCTACACAATATCACTACTCCCATGACTAGCACCACTTGCAATTGTCACAAGTTTTATACCGATGATGTGATGAATCCAAAACGTGTCTGTGCAGAAGTCAAAGTGTTTCTCCTAGTTGTGTTATTGAAATAATAGTGGTAGTGATAAAAACAGAAACAAGACACAGCCAACACCTAATTTTAAATATACACATCTGTATATTATATGATTAGAGACATTGGCCCACAAGAGCAGAGAACGTAATATCTGGAAAGCTTCAAAATGTGGTTGTGGTGAAGAATGGAAAAGATTAGCTGAAAAGAGAAGATAACAAACAAAGGGGTATTGAGAAAAATACATGACAAGAAGTTGGCTGAAGCTGTTAGAAAGAGGAAAGCAAACTGGTTTGCAAATTTGAGAGAAGACTGTTTACAGAAATTAATAAGAATCCTGGGAAAGGAGAAAGAAGAAGATATGGTATACTAATAGATTGGTGATGGGCTAAAATTACAGACCTTAGTGACACAGTATGTGAATGGAATGCGCAGAGAAAACATGTCAACTGAAAGCTGTCATCGGACAGGATCACCATGAAGAAAATGCATTTTGTATATTTAAAAAAGCACAGTAACTTATTGGTTATGAAGTGAGTTATTTAACTAAATATCACTATAATATTGACGACTAGGAACACTAAGTTTTTTATAAGTAAAAACGTAAAGTTTTACCTTACAGCCTAAACCGGCTTTCACCTATAGAAGGCTTCATCAGAGGCTGTCGTTAGTAGCGCTGCTCGTCTTGTTGTTGGCGACGAGATAGTGTTTCGAAAGATTGAAGCTGTGTGTGTGTGGTGAGATGTGTTCGAATAATGCGTGCGATTTGAATTGTGTCTGTTCGTTTAGGATGTCGTTTTTATTTGTTTTTGTGTGTTTGTATATTTCTAATTGTTCTAGAGTGTCTAGTTTTCGGCCTTTTGTGTGTACGTGTAGTATGTTCATGTTATTGTCGATGTTTTTATATGTGTGGTTTGCTTCAATGAGGTGGTTTGCGAAGGTAGATTCTGTAGTGGTATGGAGTGCTTTTGTGTGTTCAATGTATCTCTGTTTGAAGCTACGTCCTGTCTGGCCTATGTAGAATTTACTGCAATTTGAACAATTTAGTTTATATACACCGGGTAGATCGAATTTGTTTTGTGCTTTGGGCATGCGTTTTGATAGTGTGTGTTCTGTTTTGTTAGTAGTTTTGTAAGCGATTCTGTATCCTACTTTTTTGAATTTGTGGGCAATTTTTTCTGTTTGTTTGTTGATGTATGTTAGTGTTATGAATTTGTTGTTTTCTGTCTTTGTCTGTTGTTTGTTTTGTGTTTTGTGTAGGAGTTTACTGACTATTGTTCTGTCATAACCGTTAGATTCTGCTAGATATTTTATCGTGTTTAGTTCGTCTTTGTAGTCTATTTCATCTAAGGGGATGTTGTTAAGTCTATGTATCATGGTTCTAAAAGCAGCTAGTTTGTGTTGTATTGGGTGATTGGAGGTGTTGTGTATTAGTGTGTCAGTTGTAGTTGGTTTTCTGTATATACTGAATTTGTGCCTGTGTTCTAGTTTTGTGATGGAGAGGTCTAAGAAGTTTATGGTATTGTTGTGTTCGTATTCGGCAGTGAAGGTTATGTTTTTATGTATTTTGTTTATGTGAGTTAGTAACTGTTCACATTGTCTTTTGTTTCCCCTGTATAGTATTAGAATGTCATCAACGCATCTGTGCCAATATAGTATTTTATGTGAGTGTCTGTCA
The DNA here is from genome assembly GCA_034769895.1 of Magicicada septendecula. NCBI lineage: Eukaryota > Metazoa > Arthropoda > Insecta > Hemiptera > Cicadidae > Magicicada > Magicicada septendecula. The sequence goes on along the minus strand of CM068367.1, from coordinate 78,972,662 downwards.
TTGTTTGTGAGTATTTTTGTTTTTTCTAAGTGTTGGAGGAAGACTTCTGCTAGAATGCTGGATATGGGGGAGCCCATGGGTAGGCCATCGTTCTGTGTGTAGTATTTATTGTTATAAGTAAAGTAGTTTTGTTTTGTGATAATGTTCAGAGTTTCTGTTATTTCATTGATAAGTTCGTCTGGTGTGTTGTTCTGTTTGAGTTTGTTTTGTAGGATGGTGATTGTTTCAGAGATGGGGATGTTTGTGTACAGGTTTTTAATGTCAAAGGAGGCTAATGTGGCGTTATGGGGGATGTGTATGTCTTTTATTTTTGTTACTAGGTCAGTGTTGTTTTTTACTGCAATGTTGTTGTCTATTTGTGTGTGTTGTCTAATAATTTTGTCTAGATATCCCCACAGACAACCTACACAAAAAAGTACAAGACTTCATAGAACAGAACAACATCACAGAACTAAAACACGACCCCACCGACAGATACCAAAACTCAGTAAAACAAATAGTCAACAAAGCCAAACACATTATGACACATAAACAAAAGCCCTACATGAAACAAATCCGACCATCAGCACCTACACTCCAAGCGCTTCCCAAAATCCATAAAGAAGACATTCCGATCCGCCCCATTATCAACTACCGTAATGCCCCTGCACACAAACTGGCAAAATATCTAGACAAAATTATTAGACAACACACACAAATAGACAACAACATTGCAGTAAAAAACAACACTGACCTAGTAACAAAAATAAAAGACATACACATCCCCCATAACGCCACATTAGCCTCCTTTGACATTAAAAACCTGTACACAAACATCCCCATCTCTGAAACAATCACCATCCTACAAAACAAACTCAAACAGAACAACACACCAGACGAACTTATCAATGAAATAACAGAAACTCTGAACATTATCACAAAACAAAACTACTTTACTTATAACAATAAATACTACACACAGAACGATGGCCTACCCATGGGCTCCCCCATATCCAGCATTCTAGCAGAAGTCTTCCTCCAACACTTAGAAAAAACAAAAATACTCACAAACAATGACAGACACTCACATAAAATACTATATTGGCACAGATGCGTTGATGACATTCTAATACTATACAGGGGAAACAAAAGACAATGTGAACAGTTACTAACTCACATAAACAAAATACATAAAAACATAACCTTCACTGCCGAATACGAACACAACAATACCATAAACTTCTTAGACCTCTCCATCACAAAACTAGAACACAGGCACAAATTCAGTATATACAGAAAACCAACTACAACTGACACACTAATACACAACACCTCCAATCACCCAATACAACACAAACTAGCTGCTTTTAGAACCATGATACATAGACTTAACAACATCCCCTTAGATGAAATAGACTACAAAGACGAACTAAACACGATAAAATATCTAGCAGAATCTAACGGTTATGACAGAACAATAGTCAGTAAACTCCTACACAAAACACAAAACAAACAACAGACAAAGACAGAAAACAACAAATTCATAACACTAACATACATCAACAAACAAACAGAAAAAATTGCCCACAAATTCAAAAAAGTAGGATACAGAATCGCTTACAAAACTACTAACAAAACAGAACACACACTATCAAAACGCATGCCCAAAGCACAAAACAAATTCGATCTACCCGGTGTATATAAACTAAATTGTTCAAATTGCAGTAAATTCTACATAGGCCAGACAGGACGTAGCTTCAAACAGAGATACATTGAACACACAAAAGCACTCCACACCACTACAGAATCTACCTTCGCAAACCACCTCATTGAAGCAAACCACACATATAAAAACATCGACAATAACATGAACATACTACACGTACACACAAAAGGCCGAAAACTAGACACTCTAGAACAATTAGAAATATACAAACACACAAAAACAAATAAAAACGACATCCTAAACGAACAGACACAATTCAAATCGCACGCATTATTCGAACACATCTCACCACACACACACACAGCTTCAATCTTTCGAAACACTATCTCGTCGCCAACAACAAGACGAGCAGCGCTACTAACGACAGCCTCTGATGAAGCCTTCTATGGGTGAAAGCCGGTTTAGGCTGTAAGGTAAAACTTTACGTTTTTACTTATAAAAAACTTAGTGTTCCGAGTCGTCAATATTATAGTGATATTTAGTTAAGTAACGGACACGTCATGGACAACGACATCCAAGAGTTATTTAAAATACACTGAAGAATTGTTTCAGAATGCTCAATAATTTTCTTGTCCAAGTCCTTTACATTTGTAGGAGCGTTGAAACCATCTGTATATTTAGTACCAAATCAAATGAGAATGCTTCTGTATTTCAGAAAACATTCTAACCCACTAGGCATCATGACTAGGAACTTATCATCCCATGGACAAACACTCAGTGTCTTAGAAAAATGTACCTGGTAATTGACAGTTGATAAATTAATGCTCTGCTGTGCTGCACTTGCATCAACCAAATTTAAACTCATGATTAACATTTAATCGAAATTGATTTTCTAACTATATTTACCATAGCATCAGATCCATGGGCTTCCAACGATGTTGGAAACCGTATATCACGAGCATGCATCGACCGGATACTCATTGGTGCGGTGAATGATCGCTTCCTGAAACTGTTTCACAAACATTACTTTAATGATTATGAAGTTATTGCGAAGCAAATACTTATAAAATTGTTATTCTATCCTGCATAGTCAAATGTATTTTCTTATAAATTAATACTAAATTTTGTGTTTATATTTGTCAACTATTATAATAACTACACTTTTTCTTCAGTATAAGTTACCGTTTAATATCTAACAGAATATCGACAAAAGTATTTAATATAGTCTTTTGATGAAATAATATTAAATGGGATACAATACATACAATACAATGTATACTCCATATTTGTTTCACAAACTTTATTTAATGACATGTATGTGTTGGTTTATGCTATTATCAAAGTATTCAGTAAGCACAGTAAGCGGATTTTATAAACAAATAACACGAATATTAATTCCTGGTTTCAACGTTTCATCAAAACTTAAACAACTCATATACATCAAATATAGTAATGTTAAAATATAATATAGTAATATAGTAAATGTTTTGAAAAAGTGAGATCTAAGTTTCATGCAGCATAATATAATAATAATAATAATGAATTTTGGGTTTTCTTTCTTTTACAAATATTATATGCTTAACAAACACAATCACATGCCTACAGTGTGTGTGTGTGTGTGTGCGCGCGCATGCGCGCACGATAAAACATATTATTATAATGTTTTATAACTTATAATGTGATAATGTTATTCATAATTCTGATAAAATAAATAAGTTCTCAGAAGGATGTGATAGAATTGAAAAAAAAATTATTATTTCAGAAACTACTATATATGTTAGCAGTATATTATGGTACCCCATTTTCTAATATGATATATAAATGTTCCTAATGGGATTGTAAACAATTTTTAGAGTTGCATCGAGAAAACAACGTTAAAACTAAACTATATTAAAATCAAACTAAATATAGTTTGATGTTTATTATCTCTTTCTCTGTGTTCAGGAAAACTATTTTTAATTAAATTTAATTGTATCTCATTATATGCACACACATAATTTTGAAATTAAAAGTTTTTATTGATTAATATCTTTACAATAATCTCTCACTGCAGTCTATCATAATGGCATAGTCACTAAAACATCACATAATAGATATTTGTAAAACAAATACTGAGCAAATAAAATGAAATTTTGTAAAATGTCATAAAACTGAATTTTTAGTATAAAAATTCAGAACTGTCCAAATTATTTAAAAACTGAAAAGTACTCACCTACCAGTTCATAATATTATACAACAACAACAAAATTATTAAAACTTTATTTCAAGCAAACACAACAATGAATAAATAATCAGACTCTTAGGCAGATACACACATAAGCAATGAATGGAATGAAAGTAGCATCCAGCAGGGTTGGAGTGCTGTGCAAGCAGGCAGGTAGGCTAACTGGTAGCAATTAGAACCCTTCTACAAAGCAGCAAGGGTAGTGCTTTTCCTTTGTGACAAGGTCATACACATTTATTTTTAACTCATAACTGTACACCATTGTCTTCTTATTACAGAAAGCAACTGTTTTAGTAGATTCCTTCTCAGAAACTGGTTAAATTTGACTCTAAGTATCTGTACTTTTCAATTATTTATTTTTTGCTAAGTTAATAAATCTGAATTTAAAAAATTGATAAACCATTTCAATAATAAAACACAATCATATGTGTTGTTATCTTTAATCTATTTCATAAGTCTACTTATTTTTTAAATATATTTAAAATGCATTTATTCATGATTACAGTGAATAAAAAACAAAGTGAAGAAAAAAAGGCTATTACAGTGGATAAAAAAACATAAAATGAATTCTTTTAATTAGTAGTATTCCCACTGGAGACACAGAGGAAGTGAATAAATCTGAAGATATGAACACAGAGATACATTTTGATACAATAATACGAGACAATGGAGATGCAGTGCCAGAAACTGTCAGGTGAATATGATCAGAAAAATGAACAGTATTATAAGGGAAAACAAATCATTTGTAGAAAAGGAAAAAAGAAAACAGTACATAACAACAATGTTTTGTACTGATTTAATTGCACACAAAATAAATGTTTTCAGTGAAAGGGTGCATCTTTATAGATCAAGCCTGGACAGTGAACATGAGAATTACAAAAAACTGTGCCTTGCATGGAGAAATGTGGAAAGGACTATGGTACGACTAACAAGGAAAGGTCCAAAAAGAATTAAATAGTAAGAGAAGTCAATTACATAGGTTACTATTTAATGACTTTTAAAATTATTCATTCATTTTTTTCGGTTATCATTTTCATGACACTTAAATAATAATTACAGAAATAAAAGTGGTCAGAACATTTAGTTTGACTAGAAAATCAAAGACGTAATGAAGGACTGCCACCAGATTGGTGCTCAAGGATCATTATCTTTATATGTCAATTGTTATATATGTCTTTATATGATCATCATGACATTTGTTAGGAATATGGAAAGATAATTCAGCTAATTTGATTAAAATTACTTCCCGGGCTGTTTGGCAGTGGTCCAAAGTTTACTTCAAAACCAGACTTTTCAGCAGTGTCCATCGACTGCCATCTTCAGTGAAAATCGAGTATGCTAACATGAGGTGGTCCATGTTAGTGACCACAGTACTGTTGTTAAGAGTGAATTCATCTAAATTCTGTAATGCACAGAACAAATTTCGCTCTGGAGAGAAGTCAGTAGAAAATGACTGGACAGACATTTGTTCACCCATGGGCTCTTAACATGAACGGTACATATACTGACAGCAAAATAAACAGCTCATGAGAAACACACACATACAATATTGTGTTATCAAATAACAAATAACTTCAAGTTTCTCTTATTTTTATCACAATATTTTTGCCTATATATTGTACCTGTACAGTGATAAAAATACGAGAAATAAACTAACAGAAGTAACTTGTAATTTGAAACATAATATATGATATATAAGTATTGCAAGAAATGTCAAGAGTTACTTATAAAGGAAAAATATAAAACATAGGTAGCAAATTTTCATACTTTTATGATTCTAACTGTACAAAGTTATCAGTACACCTTGCTTACATGTAAAAAGTCGTCTACAAACAATGTAAGGCTATTACATCACTGTTACTCTTCATAACACATGCAAATCTATAATTAATGTTGTACAAAGGACTCTCGCTACGAGGGGCCAAGGGATGTCTATAGTGTTATCAAAGTCTTTCCTGTCAATACTATACTAGTCATTTTCTCTTTTAAAATCGAGTTTAAAAATTTACCTCCTCCATCATCAACTACCATTTTAATTTATACAAAAAATTACCCCCTCCCCCTTCAACTACCCTTTTCATTTATAGATATTTCATCTACCTTTCTACAGTGGATTATTATGACCTTCTTTTCAGGATACTTTATTCATCAAAATTAAGCACTTTACTCTTGTTAAAACGTAAAACGTTGCAGGTAAACTACCCCTTTCCCTTAACCGATCTTCACCAAAAACAATAGGCCTCGAGTCCTCTACAATTCAGGGCTGTATGCAAAAAATTATTTGATTCTGTTTGAATTTGCGGCTGTTATCATTTGCCATAGAAAAAATTCTACACACAGACACTTCAAAAATATCGGTATGGAGAACCATACATGACTTCCATATTCTAAGATTTATATTTAAAATCATTTTCGAAATGAAATATTACCATAGAAACTACTTCTTTCTACTTACTGCTTCAGCCTTAACCACAGTACTGTGGTCACTAACATATACCACCTCACGTTATCGCACTCGATTTTCACTGATGATGGAAGTCGATGGCATTGCCGAAACGTCTGGGTTTGTAGAAAACATTGGACTACGGCCAAATATCCCGGGAAGGAATTTTAACAAAAACTACTTCTTTGTTGCCGATAACGTTGTACACATATATATAAAAAATATGCATAAAATTAATGGCTTGTATAAGTTAATGATTTCCTATTGAGCGTTGATTTGAATAAAGCTGTGAATCTACAGTGTACGTTTCACAGAACAAACACGCGGAAAAGAAGGAGCGCTCCGAAGTCACTCATGGACCCTTAGCATCTTGCAGAGGGTTCATTCCCTAAAGACGAAAAGTCTGTCTATGAATCGTTCCTCTGTAAACACATGCAGTTACACTGCCCAGCGATACACAGGAAGCAAATCGCTATCCACGCTGGACACTTTTTCGGCTTGCATGCGTTATGTTGGTACGGGTTCGGCACTTTCCATTTAAAAACCGTGCAAATGTAAGAAAATAAACATGAATGAGGCCAGAAATAACGCGAATTGTGTGTGTGTGTGTGTGTGTGTGTGTGTGTGTGTGTGTGTGTGTGTGTGTGTGTGTGTGTGTGTGTGTGTGTGTGTGTGTGTGTGTGTGTGTGTGTGTGTGTGTGTGTGTGTGTTCCCTGCCTTTTCATTGCGGTAGTCATAATAATAAAATGGAAACGTAAACAGTACATAACTGAGAAAAAATACATAAATGAAAAAACTATAATTTTATTGCCTGGCAACAAAATTATTTTATTTTTAACAATTACCATTGTTTGAAAAAGTTTAAATGAATTTTCAAGTACTTTACTCTTGTTAAAACGTAAAAGGTTGCAGGTAAACTACCCCTTCCCCTTAACCGATCTTCACCAAAATCAAAATTCCTTGAGTCCTCTACAATTCAGGGATGTATGCAAAAAATTATTTGATTCTGTTTGAATTTGCGGCAGTTATCGTTTGCCATAGAAAATACGCTTGATAAAAAACGTTACCGGTAAACTACCCCTTTCCCTAAACCGATCTTCACCAAAAACAATAGGTCTTGAGAACTCTACAATTTAGGGCTGTATGCAAATAATCTTTTGATTCTGTTTGAATTTGCGGCTGTTATCGTTTGCCATAGGAAATACCCTTGTTAAAACATAAAACGTTACAGGTAAACTACCCCTTTCCCTTAACCGATCTTCACCAAAAACAATAGGTCTTGAGAACTCTACAATTCAGGGCTGTATGCAAAACATTATTTGATTCTGTTTGAATTTGCGGCTGTTATCGTTTGCCAAAAAAAAAATTTCCCTTGATAAAAAAAAACCGTTGCAGGTAAACTACCCCTTTCCCTCAACCGATCTTCACCAAAAACAATAGGTCGTGAGTACTCTACAAATCAGAGCTGTATGCAAAAAATTATTTGATTCTGTTTGAATTTGCGGCAGTTATCGTTTGCCATAGAAAATAAATCTACAGACACAGACAGACACACAGACACTTTTCGGAAAACGACTTTTTTTCATGTTTTGAGTGTAGTAGAATCAGAATCTGCAATAATCTCGAACACGATTTTTTTTGCCACCACCATACTTCCATTCCTTAAGGAATATGGAAGTAAAATGACTTTTTTCATGTTTTGATGGTAGTACAATCAGAATTTGCCATTATCTCGAACACAATTTTTTTTGCCATGACCCTACTTCCATTTCCTTATGGAACATGGAAGTAAAAAGTAATATTTCCAAGAGAGTCCTATGAAAAATATAAGAAAACATTAACTTATATAAATAATTCAATTAGTAATGACTACAACAACTGAAAAATCTAAAAAATTATTATAAACAACAAGTAACGTATAGGAAAGACAGAAATCTCTAACGCCATCAATATCAATAACTACAAATTCCTGCTTACCTCATTTGTAATCCTGTATAATCATCCGTCGCTGAATATCTTATGGTTGCTTATAATAAGATGAATGATTACAATTAATTATTATAGAACTGGAAGTATGATACAACATATGTATTAGTGTTTACTAACAGGGTTTTACATTAATACTAAACACAATTCCATTGAAGAACCCAACGAAGGCCAATATTTAATAACATCATTAGTAACATGTTACACAATACTTCTGTTTTAATAATAATGTAACTAATTGTCAATGTCTTTAATTGACACTAAAAATACAATACAAACAATCACTTTATTTCAATCTCAATTTAAATGGACAATAAAGAAAATCAGTTTTAAAAATTGTTATAATGATGTGTTATGTTGGTTACTCCAATTTAGAACAATGGTTTTCAGCCTTTAATAGGTAATGTAATGGAAATAGGTTTCAGACTTTTTGGAATAATGTAACTTGGTGACCCCCCAAACCAGTATACAAAACAAACTTTCAAGAACTAGTGGTAAAATATAAAACACTGTGTTTTTAGATTATAATTTAAAAAATATGGAAAGATAATAACATATAGCACTATTTAATTAATTATTCAACAAAGTTTTTTCTCAGCTTTGAAGAGAATAAAAACTTTACACACCACAAATTTTATGAGTTCTATGAATAGAAAATTTTTAATAATCTTGTTACTGAGTTAATTACATTATTTTTCTTTTACAATTCTCCTCTGTCCAGCGTAAAATAAATTAATTTTATTTTTATGTAAACTTGTTTATTTGTTTTTTTCTCTGTAACCTATTAGTTGCAGATACATGTTAGGAAATTTGCTTATTGATACAGATTTCTTCCATCACCCTCTACATTCAGACTGCAAGAAAAAAACTAAAATATGATGTGCAAATAATATTTACTCTTGTTCTTGAATCAAATAGCAGATGAATATGGCTTACAAATATCAGCGAACAAGACTAAAACAATGGGATTCAGAGGGAAGCAGCCGGTAAGAACTAAGATACTTATAGATGGAAAGATTGTGGAACAAAACCAGCATTTCAATAACTTGGGAAGTTACATTACATTTGGGACAGAAATTGATCTGGATGAAAAATTAAACAAATTTATGAATATTTATGAAACAATTCACAGACACTTTAAAAATAAGACAAAGAAGGAAACAAGGATATGGTTTTTTAACACTGTAGTGGTACCGTACCAATTTTGATATATGGAGATGAAGTCAGAGTTATGACAGAAAGAGACAAAGCAAAGATTCCGGCAGAATGAAGAATGTGGATATAAGGACAGAACTGGGGGTCGACCCATTGTTGGAACAGCTAAGGAGCTACAAAAGAAGGTGGTGTGAACATTTGGAAAGAATGGCGTGTGACAGAATTCCAGTGCTAGCAGTGGAATATAGACTGGTGGGGAAGAGAGATGTAGGACGGGCAAGAGCGAAGTGGGTCCCGGAAGAGGTTCAGGATGAGACTAATCCGTGAGGTTGATGAAGATGATGATGTCTTGTTCTTTACTAGGCTTCACAAAACCTGTTCTAGTTATCCAATACATGCTCAGCCTATGTATAACTATTTTCCTGTTGACTGTATAGTCAAAGCTGCTCCCACTGATAGTCTATCCTGACACATTCTTGCTAGAACGAGTCACATCAACCCCATTCTTAGTCTTAATAGAGTCTTATTCTTTACACATATAATATTCTTTTTCCTGTCTACAAGTGTACATTCAAAAATAGTTCTTAAGAACCTCATCTCTAATGATTGTGCCATCTTCTTATCTTTATCTTTTACCTTTGTCTTCCTGATATATATTATTACAGGACTACCTATAACTTTATAGATCTTTCTTTGTATTTCCTTCTGTGTTTTATTCTTACATACTATTTGGTAAACAATATATGCTACATTGAGCTAGAAAATAACAAAAGTGCCTACATGACTCTTAACACGTGGCAACATCTGAAGCTGTTCCAGATGTTTAGAGATCATTCTGCATGGCAGAATTATGTTATGTTTTAGGTCATGTGAGATACCCCTTCCAGACGTTACTCGACTATCTTACCAGCATCCAGGCTCCTATACCACTACAATGGAAGCTGGTCAGAGTATAAATACTGGACTTTGAAGCGTCCAGTTCAGTTACACCTGGTAATTTTATAAGTGCAGATCGAAGTGATTGTAGAGGTTTAGTGGAAAGTTATTATTGAGTTAATTAGTGCAAACAGTAATAACGTGATATTTATTGTTGTCTGTTGGACAAATGTAATTTGAATTATTGATAAGAGTGCCTTTGTCGATTTCTAACTGTTGTTTGTGTCTAAAGTTTGTAACTAGTGACTTCATTGGTGTTAGTTACTACTGTTTCTACTGTAGAAACTAATTCTGTTTCTACTTTACAACATAACAACCCATGAGACTGTCATAACAACATTATTTGGAAACATAAAATTAACTGAAACGTAGTTTGTTTTCAAGTGTATTCTTTGTGATAAGGATGCCTGTGTAAGTGTACAATACAATGTGTCACAGTTACATAATACAGCCCAACTCAATGCATTGACCTCTAACATAGAAATTCAAATACTAACAGAATTTATAAAAAACATCAGTAAAACGGTGCCTGCATTACTTACTGCCATCAGTATGCATTTTTCTTTTTTCAAGTTCTGACGACCTGTTGAAAATATTATTCTACATCATTCAAATCAATGAACATAAATTATTCAGTAGTAGTATCATAAATTCTAATATCTGCAGAAATGATATGAAAACTTGCAAAACTGTTTATGACCTACATCTACAAATCATGCAACCATCATACTGTATTTGCAAAACAATTTTATTATATTATTTTATACCGATACAATTACAAAAAACTTCCCACTTTTTAAACATCAGGACCAAGGTTAACATCATTTTAACATGATACTTATAAAGTGTTAAACCACACACCCACAAGACTAAGAAAGAACATACAACAGTGTGTGACATGTGAATAAGTTTTAATTTTTAATTATTAATTTAATTTATTAATAATGTCTTTTAATTAATAAAACACCATATCAAAGTCCAGGCTTCTGAAAGTAACATACTATCCACATAAGATTTTTCACTTTTGATTAATTGCCTTTATATTAATCTTTTCATATCTGTTTTGTAAAACTTTATTAAGCTCAAATTTATAATGAAATATGGGAACCTGGGTAGATCCAAAGCAGGGTGTAGTGGATTGAATTCAAATCATGTTAGGAAATTAAAGGCATAGATAGGAGTACCCAATTTGCCATACTTGAGTACCATGTGGATTATAAACAATACAGCATGACTGGTCCTGTCAATGGTTATAAAGACTACCTTTAATCTTTTTAAAGGAAGATGATTATATCCAGTGGTGTGCGGTGGGTAAACATTTTGGTGAAGCTGAGTTATATCCAATATCGTACTTAGGTCTGTACTTCATTTAAATTTCCTGCCATTGTTGCTGCACCACCGTACGCTTGAGCGACTAGTTTTTCACTGAAAATTCAAATTCAATCAGCAACTGGCAAATGAGCTCTATAATAGCCTGGGTGTCGATCACATCTTACGACAGTAAATCCTAATGATCTCTCTTATACTTCTCCATCATAAGCATGCTGTAGAGAACTGTGTTTTATTTGAAACGTCTGATTTCACCGACTAGTAAATACAGTTACAAAGTTTGCATCCTTTACTTTATTTTTTATAGTCACTAAAGGAGCTGAGCTAACCGCTTCAAAGAGATCATTTTGTATTCGATTAAACATTCCCCTGAATACAGTAGATGTTTCTATAGTATCCACAAAAGAGGATCATATTTGGCTGTGTACTTTAGAAGTTCTACATAACTGCCTCGATTAACTGCATTTTCCATTTTGTCGTGTCCCTGAATTGTAATTCTTGTTTGTCTACAAAAAAAATAGTGTTAATTAGTCTCCTAAGAATGTCTCTATTGCGTCGAACCTTCTGGTTGTGAGCCAATATCTCTGATTTAAATTGGTCATCTAAAGAAGTTTCTATTCTACCATGACAGAAAGTAGCAATACACAATGATGAACGAAGATAATTCACAGTAATTTCATGGCCAGCAATAGATTTAACAAGGTTTTATAAATGTTTGAATCCAGTCTTGGCTCAGCTACTGTGTCTGTCCTTTCCAAACAACAAACAATAGCAGCAAAATAGTGCATTTAGATCAGCTCTATCAGCCAACCACTCACATTTGTTGTGCATTTGTTGGCTTTTTAAAAGTCCAGGGTCAGCCTACGAGTTTTTATAATATCAGTTTTTTGTTAAAAATCCAGGAAGAAAAAGGCTTTGCCGAAAGGTCTTTTATTATACAAACTGACACTGTAGAAAGTATTTAAACCAACACTGATACTATTCTAAAATATATAATTATACCTTCAAATATAATATATACCTATTGTTTAAATCCAGCGTAAATAAAACGTAAGACACACTATTTAATAAGGTATAACTATAACTTCAAATGGATTATGCATATGGTTTAAATATGGTGCTAAATAAAACATAAGACACACACCGATACCAGCAAACTCAACACTATGCAATCCAATTCAACGGTAGTTTTCTATCTCACTCTTAATGCGCGCGTATCTCTCTACACTGAGCCATCTCATGCTGAGACGAATCTGCTTCACCCACTGTAGGTGCCAGCATATAAAGTCAGTCTACTTCGTCACATTAGATAATGCCAGTGAATTTTTACTTTGGTTAATTAAAATTAGATTCAATTAAAAAATAACATCTATTCTAAATAATAATTGCAGTATGTCGTCAATCATTAGTGAAGCAGTGCTTCACCTGCTTCCCTTGACCGCACGCCACTGATGATGTCTTTGTAATATCTATAGAATCATCTTATAACAACAACAATCTTACACCTTCTATGACCACAATTTGTAGAAGGAATTTGTAGGTATATGAGATCAATATTTTGGAGCAATAAATCAACTAAGGAAAACAACTGGTTTCTAAAGCCAGACACTGCGAGTCAGATCTCTATCTGGGTAGGTCCATTTTCATAACAACCAGCCAGATTCCGGTTTCAATCAGATTTATCAGGTGGAAACTAGTGTCCTCGTCAGCTGGGGAAATTAAATGCACCACATCGCCTTACTTCTATACCATGTGGCTTAAATAATGTAGCCTAACCTAAACTCTTCGAAGGACATAAAAAGAGATAACTTTATGTTTAACTTAAAAAACTGTCTAGAAAAAAAAAGTCCAAACAACCTGACAGGAGTTATTGAGAAGCAATCTGTATTTACTATAGCTCTTAAAATTAAGAGCTACTTCCATTTTTTTGCGTAATTCTCCTGAAAACTACAACGTTGCCTTCATCAGCAGTTATAAAAAAATTATATTCGAGCTTTATAACATTGAACACAAATTCAGCTCGTTGTAACGTTAAGTTCATTATGAGATAAAATCATTATATTATCAGCAAACAGGAATGTTACAACTAATTTTGTCAGTTGTGCACAAAATACTTAAATATGCAGTCAGTATTTGAATTCTCTGGCTTTACTGTCATTATGTGAAAGTACAATTCATTAATTTGATAGAATTATTACTAACCAGACTGACAGACAAATACCATTTTGCCTTCATATTACTGAAACAATATTCTATTATTACATTTTTCATCTATGAATCCATTTCTTAATTTCATTATACGACTCTCTTTTATCATTATTTATTAACAAAAAGGGATTTGTCTTCTTTTTATAATACTAAACATTACATGTAAAATTAACATTTGGTATAATACAATTATGTAATTTACTAAATATCACTATAGTATTGACGACTCGGAACACTAGGTTTTTTATGAGTAAAAACGTGAAGTTTTACCTTACAGCCTAAACCGGCTTTCGCCTATAGAAGGCTTCATCAGAGGCTGTCGTAGGTAGCGGTGTTCGTCTTGTTGTTGGCGACGAAAAAGTTTTTCAAAAGATCGAAGCTGTGTGTGTGTGGTGAGATGTGTTCGAATAATGCGTGCGATTTGAATTGTGTCTGTTCATTTAGGATGTCGTTTTTATTTGTTTTTGTGTGTCTGTATATTTCTAATTGTTCTAGAGTGTCTAGTTTTCGGCCTTTTGTGTGTACGTGTAGTATGTTCATGTTATTGTCGATGTTTTTATATGTGTGGTTTGCTTCAATGAGGTGGTTTGCAAAGGTAGATTCTGTAGTTGTGTGGAGTGCTTTTGTGTGTTCAATGTATCTCTGTTTGAAGCTACGTCCTGTCTGGCCTATGTAGAATTTATTGCAATTTGAACAATTTAGCTTATATACACCGGGTAGATCGAATTTGTTTTGTGCTTTGGGCATGCGTTTTGATAGTGTGTGTTCTGTTTTGTTAGTAGTTTTGTAAGCGATTCTGTATCCTGCTTTTTTGAATTTGTGGGCAATTTTTTCTGTTTGTTTGTTGATGTATGTTAGTGTTATGAATTTGTTGTTTTCTGTCTTTGTCTGTTGTTTGTTTTGTGTTTTGTGTAGGAGTTTACTGACTATTGTTCTGTCATATCCGTTAGATTCTGCTAGATATTTTATCGTGTTTAGTTCGTCTTTGTAGTCTATTTCATCTAAGGGGATGTTGTTAAGTCTATGTATCATGGTTCTAAAAGCAGCTAGTTTGTGTTGTATTGGGTGATTGGACACTAAACACGATAAAATATCTAGCAGAATCTAACGGTTATGACAGAACAATAGTCAGTAAACTCCTACACAAAACACAAAACAAACAACAGACAAAGACAGAAAACAACAAATTCATAACACTAACATACATCAACAAACAAACAGAAAAAATTGCCCACAAATTCAAAAAAGCAGGATACAGAATCGCTTACAAAACTACTAACAAAACAGAACACACACTATCAAAACACATGCCCAAAGCACAAAACAAATTCGATCTACCCGGTGTATATAAGCTAAATTGTTCAAATTGCAATAAATTCTACATAGGCCAGACAGGACGTAGCTTCAAACAGAGATACATTGAACACACAAAAGCACTCCACACAACTACAGAATCTACCTTTGCAAACCACTTCATTGAAGCAAACCACACATATAAAAACATCGACAATAACATGAACATACTACACGTACACACAAAAGGCCGAAAACTAGACACTCTAGAACAATTAGAAATATACAAATACACAAAAACAAATAAAAACGACATCCTAAATGAACAGACACAATTCAAATCGCACGCATTATTCGAACACATCTCACCACACACACACAGCTTTGATCTTTCGAAAAACTATCTCGTCGCCAACAATAAGACAAACAGCGCTACCTACGACAGCCTCTGATGAAGCCTTCTATAGGCGAAAGCCGGTTTAGGCTGTAAGGTAAAACTTCACGTTTTTACTCATAAAAAACCTAGTGTTCCGAGTTGTCAATACTATAGTGATATTTAGTTAAGTAACGGACACGTCATGGACAACGAAATCCAAGTATGTAATTTACTTAGTTGTTACAGGTATTATTATAAACAGTAAAATGTTTTTCATTAAATTCACATTTATATAATGTGTACATACTAAAATGTACACTGATATTTTTAACTAATTAAAAGTGTAATACTACTGACTTGGAACACTAAGTTTTTTATTGGTAAAAATGTAAAATTTTTACCTTATAGCCTGAACCATTTTTCACTTATTACAAGCTTCATCAGAGCCTCAGAGAACTTGAGTGTTCTGAGTCAGTAGTATTACACTTATAATTGGTTAATCAACAGACACATCATGGACAACAAAATCCATGATATTTTTACTTGTAATTATCTGGATTCAAACCAGTTTAAGTCATCGATCTTTCAGATCACAGACTAGCTGGAGTCACTGATCCGGTTATCTTTGTTTTTAACAACAATAATTGAGTGGAGGATTTTAACAGAGAATTCTTTATACAGAGGTTTCTTAATATGAAATTCAAACAGTTTAGAATCTATTTTAAACTTGGTCTAAATATACTCTGTTGTGAACACAATCAGATAATAGCTATCAGTCATGTCAAGGTGATCTGTAATTTTTTTGAAACAACACTAATGACACTAGTAATCCGTCTATAAAGGCATGTTTGTAATGTTAATGGGGACTGCTTGTAATTAACGGTACATTGTAATAATCAGTATAACAAGACACATAGCACAATGTATATTGTGTACTATGGATTGAATATAGAATACATAATATATTCTGTACATATATAATGCAGTTTATAAAAACTGTATGCGTAATCCACAAGTTCATGTGTACAATAAATATTTCAATATCAGCGGTCACTTAAGTGTGTTCTACATATCAGTTGCATCTCGCTAAACATCTCAAAGTGCTTCACGAATGGTTAGAAATAAACATAAATAAAAAAAATATACAAGATCATGATCAATATTAAAAAATCATAGACTTGTGTGGCCAAACTGTCCTAAAACAATTAGGACAGTTGTTGAACCTAATTGTTGTGTGAACCAAAACAATTATATCCCTCTTATTAGAATCTATTCTCAGGAACTGATTCATCTTCCAATCTTGTAATACTTTGTCATCTTTCTAGATACTGAATGATAAGACAGCTATTGTATGGTACATATTTAATTCTTAGTTTTGCTGCCCATGATGTATCCAAGTGTCAGTAATGATATGTATACAACTTTCCAACATGGAACACTAATATTTTAAATATATTACCTTTACGTTACTCTTTGCCTTTCACTCATTGTGAGCTGACATACGCATTTGTCATGAGCATCTTACAAAATTCACAACTGGTGAAAGTAAAGCAAAGGTAAGTTTCTTTTAATTTTTATCTAAAGTGTTCCCTGTCAAAAAACATGGAAGTAAAAGTGCATAGGTATTGGTACATAATGAATTTACCATTTTGTAATTTGAACGTGTTGGTATAATTAATTTCTTACTTTAATTTTTGCTGGGTACATGAATTCATTTGGTGTGGGGCATCAGATGACCGGAAAGCCAGCCAAGTAAAATTTGCAGACTAAATGTTGTGCTTTGCATGAGTCATTAAGGAATGTGTAATATGACACTGAAACAAAACAGCCATTGCACACATTGTCAACAAGTGTGAAATTAGATCTTGCATATTTCATCAATGAAATCACTGATAATTTTAATATATCCAGACTAAATCTGACTAACAGTATTATTCAAATTGCTTGTTCATGTGACTATTTATTTATTTTGTTGTGTTTAAATACAGAAGTATGATTCAATTAAATAACGTGTTAAAAACAATCATAAGAAAGAAGCAGACTCTGTTCTGTCTGAGACTCTCACGGCCGGCATCAATGCTGTTAAAATAATGGCTTGCCGGGCTGTAAGACCGTGGTCCAAAGTTCTTCTAAGGAAATGTTTTGGCGGCCACCTTCAGTACAGAAGGCTGCTCACACTGAGACTCAGTAACGTTTGTTTACAACAACTTTGGACCTTACAGCCCGGCAAGCCATAACAAGCAGCCTCTGTGTTACTGTGACAAAAAACAGGGATGGACTCATAGAAAAAAAATGTTTATAGTAAAATGAAACTCTTATTAATATTTAAGAAAGAAAGATGCATTATATAGAATTTTATTTATACAACTTTACTTTGAACATCTTACAATATGAAATGTCCTCGTTACGTGTGTTCTTATCAACAGACTATAGAAATAATACTAAAGAATGTGTGGTAGAATATAGACTGTACAGCCATAGCGAATGTTCTTGATCCTTGGATCTGGGCTGATGTTTCAAATCATTCTTTTTTTTCTCTACTAAATTTATGTAATGTATAAATATTCTTTAAGTTTCACAAAGTTTTGTCAGTGAATTATTTTATAGTTGTCAGTGTTGGTGACTCATATTTTTCAAATCACCTATACAGTATCGAGATTTATGTTTTAACACTTTTCAATTTACCATTGTTTTGGCAGCATAATATGCCCTCAGCTGTGTGATTATATGTTAACCATGAAGAAGTCTAAACCTTCTACATATCAAGTGACAACAACTTTAATAACAAGTTTTGCAAAGAATAGGCTGCCCTATATCATCTTGTGTTTTCTTACAGGACATGTTCGCTCCATGCTTTCCCAGACTGGGCTAGTCTTTTCATTTCCTGATATCACATCCATATATCATCATCACCTGGTATCTCCTCCATCTTCTATTCCAACTTCCATTTACCAGCCCCTCTAGTGTTTCTACTATAACATTACCTTGTGTTTGCATTACAGTGCCCCAACCAATTACTCCTCCTGCCCTTGACGACATCCAGCACTCTCCTTAGCTCATGATTTTGTTGTCCATGATTTGTCTGTTGTTATTAACTAAAGTTTTTACCTGATGGCCTAAAAATGTTTTGTGAGAAGCTCGAACAGAGCAAAAACTAGTTTAGGCCATCAGGTAAAAATTTACATTTTTCATCAATAATGATTTCTGATCCAAGCCGGTAGTGTTATATATAGTTAATCAACAATTTCATTAAAAATTGTAATATTTGACTATAGAAAGAAACAATAAAAACTTTGAAACACAAAAATATATACAATAACTGAACAATTTATTACCAAAGTTATAACAATCTATAAGTGAGTGTTTAGCCCAGTTAGTCTAGAAAATGTTAAACACTGAAAACTCTTAACTGATCTATACTGTTGTAATGTATTATGATACAACATTGCATTAACATAGAACATAAAAACAAATATTTTCCTTGTTTAATGTTAGACTATAATATTGGGAGAGAGGTTATGAATCCTTTCTTTGTCATAATGGAGGACCAACCTCATAATGGTCATAATGGTGACTACAGTTGGTAGAGATTAAGAATACAGTAGTTATTTGTCTCATTTTATTTTGCATACTCTACTGTTTGATTGTAATTAGTAATCCATATATTTATTTATTAATCCTTCCCAATGTTAACAATCCCTAAATTTCTTATGTTTTCTAGTCTTTATTGAAGAATTAAACCTTTATAAATATATCACTACTGACTCAGATCACTAACTTTTTATTGGGGAAAAAAATGTTATACTTTTACCTTATAGCTTGAACCAGTTTTTGCTTATTACAAGCTTCATCAGAGGCTCCCACCAGGATCGTTGTCCGACTTGTTTTACTTCCGTGTTCCATAAGGAAATGGAAGTATGGTCATGGCGAAAAAAATCGTGTTCGAGATAAGGGCTGATTCTGATTGTACTACCCTCAAAATATGAAGAAAAGTCATTTTTTGAAAAGTGTCTCTGTGTGTGTCTATCTGTCTATATGTAGAATTTTTTCTATGCCAAATGATAACAGCCGCAAATTCAAACAGAATCAAATAATTTTTTGCATACATCCCTGAATTGTAGAGGACTCAAGGCCTATTTTTTTGGTGACGATCGGTTAAGAGAAAGGGGTAGTTTACCTGCAACATTTTATGTTTTAACAAGGGTAATTTTTTCTATGATGAACAATAACTGCCGTAAATTCAAACATAATCAAATAATTTTATGTATACATCCCTAAATTGTAGAGAACTCAAGGCCTTTTGATTTTGGTGAAGATCGGTTACGGGGAAAGGGTAGTTTACCTGCAACATTTTATGTTTTAACAAGAGTAAAGTACTTAATTTTGATAAATAAAGTATCCCGAT
This sequence comes from Magicicada septendecula, assembly GCA_034769895.1. NCBI lineage: Eukaryota > Metazoa > Arthropoda > Insecta > Hemiptera > Cicadidae > Magicicada > Magicicada septendecula. Next base: position 78,952,662 of record CM068367.1, on the reverse strand, counting down.
AAGAAGATCATAATAATCCACTGTAGGAACGTAGATTAAATATCTATAAATGAAGAGGCTAGTTGAATGGGGTGGGGGTAATTTTCTATAAATGAAAATTATAGTTGAAGGGGGAGGGGATAATTTTTTATATGTGTACTACGTTATCAGCAAAAAAGAAGTAGTTTGTTGTTAAAATTCCTTCCTGGGCTGTTTGGCCATAGTCCAATGTTTTCTGCAAAACCAGACGTTTCGGCAGTGGCATCGACTGCCATTGTCAGTGAAAATCGAGTGCGATAACATGAGGTGGTATATGTTAGTGACCATAGTACTGTGGTTAAGGCTGAAGCAATAAGTAAAAAGAAGTAGTTTCTGAGGAAATATTTCACTTCGAAAATGATTTTAAATATAAATCTTAGAACATGGAAGTCATGTATGGTTCTCCATACCGATATTTTTATCCGTATCAGTGTAGTTATGTTGCTGACACCATTAAACAACGGCTATACCGACAGCAAAATGACGACGATATCCGCTTTATTGACGGATAAGCTCTGTTGAAAGTTTTAAAACTGATAAGAGACTTCAATGGTATTTCTAGTATCATTTAATTCTACTGTCACATATGTTTACACAGCAAACATATATCACCTCACGCTAGCGTACTCGTTTTTCACTGAAGATGGCAGATTAAATATCTATAAATGAAGAGGCTAGTTGAATGGGGTGGGGGTAATTTTCTATAAATGAAAATTATAGTTGAAGGGGGAGGGGATAATTTTTTATATATGTACTACGTTATCGGCAACAAAGTAGTAGTTTGTTGTTAAAATCCCTTCCCGGGCTGTTTGGCCGTAGTCCAATGTTTTCTGCAAAACCAGACGTTTCGGCAGTGCCATCGACTGCCACCATCAGTGAAAATCGATTGCGAAAACGTCAGGTGGTATACGTTAGTGACCATAGTACTGTGGTTAAGGCTGAAGTGATAAGTAGAAAGAAGTAGTTTCTATAGAAATATTTCATTTTGAAAATGATTTGAAATGTAAATCTTAGAACATGGAAGTCATGTATGGTTCTCCATACCGATATTTTGGTGACGGCGTGTCATTTGAAAGATCAATTTTGTGTGTGTGTGGTGTGATGTCTTCAAATAGCATGTGTGATTTAAACTGTGTTTGTTTGTTTAAGATGTTGCTTCTATGTGTTTTTGTGTGTTTGTATATTTCTAGTTGTTCAAGAATGTCTAGTTTTCGGCCTTTTGTGTGTACATGTAGAATTTCCATGTTGTTGTTTAAAGTCCAGGAAATTAAACCTTGTATTCATTACACTGTAAATATATTTTGCATTATACTATGGACAATTATTGTCCAGTATTTTCCTTGTTTTACTCCTTTAATCAGTGTTTGGTATGTTTTATAATTTGGTCAAATACCATGAGTTGTTGGATTGTCAAGGCTTTCCTGGAGTTATCAAGTAATGCATTTTTATCAAGTTACTTATGGCCTCCTCTATGTTACTACAGATTTTACTGTGGCTCTCAACCTTGTTTATCTGCTGATTTTTCTATCCCTCACTAATTTCTTCTATTTTCAATCCCCCAATACAATTTCCCTCCCTCATTTTTATACTTTACACAGTTCTGATACTGTATTTTTTCTCATTCATCATTCTCACAGATGTTACTAATGTCTACTAAATGTTTCAACTACATACACTTATTATGCATCATCAGCAACATACATTAAATGAAATATAATTAAACATTTCACAGATTCAAACACTGTTCTTGACACTGTTAAAATGCTGTCTTGAAAACACTGTAGTTATAAATACTGATTCTCAACAATCAGCATGCACTTGGACTAGTCTACATACTCATATTAATAGAAAAAAAGAAGCTGATGAATCGTGACCTGACCTAATGAATAGCTTTTATGTACATCATGTAACAAAAAAAGGCACGTTTGTGTGTCGGTCTGTCTATCTATCCACTTGACAATCATAACAATTATTGGCACTTGCTCCTGTTAAGCAGTAATCTGGTACCATTAATGTACAAAAGGTCAAGCAAAAAAAAGTCTCATTCATGAAACAGCAATCAGAGACACAATCATTCACTGAGAAAAAAAATCATTTCAGAAGGCCTGACCTACATCACACAACATAGTCTTTTTGTAAACACAATTATCTTGCACGAATTGCATAATTTACAGAGAGCTGATTCTGTACATGTCTTATTTGCACTTAGTTGTCCCTATTGTTTGAATCATATAATACTTGTAATACATATTATCATGGCTAGCTTTATCAGAAACAAACACTACAGTGAGATTAGCTCATCAGTGTCTTTTTTGACGATTAGTGATAATCAGTGACAAGGCATGACTTTTTTCTGTGCTCTTCACACATTTTACCAAAAGTGCTCAAAATACATTCTCTTCCCTCATTATCAGAAATAAATTTTGGTATGTTTCTATGCTAGGTTACCATGTTAAATATAAAACACATTGTTAAGCAGATTAGCATTGAATCATAATACATAATACTGAACTACATCTAATTAAATTTACTTATAAGTTACAGCCAGCATACTGCTGTATACTGTATAAATTGTTCTTGGATTTTATTGTCCATGACGTGTCTGTTGATGAACTAATAATTAAATCACTACCGACTCAGAACACAAAGTTTTTATTATGAGCCTCTGACGAAGCTTATAATAAGCGAAAACTGGTTCAGGCTATACGGTAAAACTTTTACGTTTTTATCCATAAAAACTTTGTGTTCCGAGTCAGTAGTGATTTAATTATATAAATTGTTGTTTATTTTAAAAATTATTTAATGAGGTTTGAGAAATACAAAGTATAGAAGCAAAATGTACCAAATGAAAGTGACCAAATTTCCCCAAATTTTGCTCAAGCTAGTAATGACTAGACTTGAATGTCAGTGTGTCAGTGTTAAACTGGTAGACAACTGATAGTTGTGGTAGAGGTAAAGGCAGTTAGAATGGCAGTGCTGACTTCGGTGAATAGCTTACTCGTATGGCTTATCATTGGTTGTGTTACACTTTTATCTCACCAAATTCACAAAGTTGTTTGTGAATATACTTTCTTTATCACAAAGATTATGTGAAATATGCTTTGCTCTCAGAATGTAAAAGCACTAACATTTACCCTATCCTTTATTTGCTTTGGTCATCACTGAATGTCCCAATGATCAGGTGCCCACAGCTGGAAATAATATTGAGAATGATGTGTACAAAAGCAACTTTCACTGTACAAAACAAACACTGTTGTGACAGCTTGCTAAACTGCTGTACTTTGCTAATATACAATAGTGTGAATGAATAGAATTTTATGAATATCTATGGCTTAATGGTAAATAGGAACCGTATGACAGAATAATATTCAAATTAGGAAATTTCAAAATTTAAGACACCAGAACACAAAAAAGGTATAAATTTTGAAAAATTATCAAATTCTATGCAATATACAAGACTAAAAGGAATTTTAATCCAACTTCAAACTCAGTGTTTACTCTAAATTTTGAGAAATTTTATTTCCATAATAAACTTGGTAACTTTAGTGATTTGTTAAAATTAATATGTGTCAAATTTTGCATTCCTTAAAAATTTTGAACCACGTTCAGAAAGTTTGTGACCTATGTTTGCAATAAACATTAAATTCTTGGATTTCGTTGTCCATGACGTCCATGATATTTAGTTACTTAACTAAATATAATTATTTCACTACCAACTCGGAACACAAAGTTTTTTATGGGTAAAAACATGAAAGTTTTACCTTATAGCCTGAACCGGTTTTTAAAATAAAAAGCTTCTTCAGAGGCTCTGAACCCATTGAAGGGTGATCATTTTTCCTTCGTTGTGTAACTGGAGGAATAGTTTCCTTATTTCATTAATACGAAAGAAGTACCAGATTTTGATAGCGCTTCTAATGATGATTTGGAGTCAGTCAAGGATACAGATGAGCTTTTGCTCAATGGAAAGACAGCAGGTTAATGCCGCGTTTATAGCCAATAATTCGGCGTCCATACTGGACTGTGCGTTAGCCGGAATATAGTACCGTTCGCCATTACTCTGGTTGAAATACCCTGCACCTGACTTCCCGCTTTCGATGTCCACTGATCCATCTGTGAAGATCTTCGTATGATTTTTATACTGCTCGTCAATCATCTCTAGTGTTTCTGCTCTAAGTATATCTGGATGACTCATTTTGCCGACTTTGTGTGGAAGAGCCACGATCGCTTTTATTCCCGGCCAGCTACGTGGCGGTTCATTGTACACAGGTGGAATTTGCTCCGGCACATTATGCGATAACGTTGTCGACAGTATGTTCGTTTATTAGTTGAACAAATTTTTAATGTTATCTGATTGGCACATAAGTTGTATAATGGGTGAGTTATTGGTAGCGTGTTGACTTTCAAAAGTTTTGTCCACATTTGTCTTCTAATGTACATTTCGATCGGCTCAACACCTAAGTCAATTTGCATAGCAGCTATCGCAGTGGTTTTTGCACAACCCAGGCAAAGACGTAGTGCCACTGATTGGATTGTCTGAATTTTGTTTACGTGGGTTTTTGCAGCTGAACCCCAAACTTCACAACAGTAAACAGCCTTCGACCTCACGAATGCAAGATAAAACATTTTCAGCGTTGAAGTGTCAACGCCCCAGTTGCGACTGGCTACTGCTTTCAATGAGTTCAATCTTGGGGTACATGCCTTTATTACATATTAATGGATGGACATAAAATAAAACACAATTACAGAAGTATAAATATCTGGGCCAAGACGTCATACCTTATGGTAATTTTAATAAAGTTGCTAAATGAAGAAATTATACTCGATAGGTAAAAGAAGAAGCACCACTGAACTGCACGTCTTGGTATCTGCATATAACGGAAACTAACAAACAGCCGACATAAATCGTACAACGAAAGGATCGGTAGGTGAATACGGGAGAAATGATCATCCCACTGTGGAGTCCCCGGAAATGAAATAGCAGATGGGATCGCAAGGGAAGCGTGCACACTGTATCCAACTAACCTAAAGAAGTTCTCCCTGCTGCAGTGCAGAAGCTCGGGTGACCGACACTTCAGGAGCTCTTGGGAGGACAGTTGGAAATCAGCAACCACAGGTCGCAACTTATACCAAATACAACCTGTGCCAGCCCAGGAAGACATCTACAAGGCAGTTGCGCGTCCAATAGCTGCTTTTGTTGCGAGGGCCAAAATGACAAGACATGTATAATGATATGGCACGTACCAGCCATATCGTTACCCAAGAATATCTCTTTAGATTCAATCTCACGGATACGCCACAGTGCTTATTGTGTGAAGACGGAGAGGAAAACCTTGAACATATACTTATAAAATGTCATTACCCGATTGCTGCAAGGGATATCTTAAGGATGCAAGTGTCGGAATGGCAGGAAATCATGAGCAATAAGAAGTACTGGGCTCTCGCTTCTATCATCTACCATGGACATCGGGCTATCGGCTACAGTTGAAGCTGGACGCCTGTAGGAAGAAGAAGAAGAAGAAGTATTCAGACGCTCTGAATACGTTTGTACCCATAAAAAGCTCTGTGTTCCGAGTCGGTAGTGAAATAATTATATTTAAACATTAAATATTGTTATCAGTTACGTATACTTGTAAAAACTATTGTATGTAAGCCTCTAGATATATATAGAAATTTATATAAACTTAAAAGCTGGTACTAAAGTATTGTCATTTAGGCATTATGGTTTAAGTTTGACTAAAAAAGCCAATGCACTGTTCAGGAGGATTTTTTAGTGTTTACGTGTTTACTATTTGATATTATTAAAAAATTAATACTGATTGTCTGCTTCACAACTAGATATTTTACTAAAAAAAAAGTGGAATACTCTTTTTTCCCAAGGTACAGGAACCTCTATTAACCATTGTAAGAACATGTGGTCACCTCCTCGGGGAGTCTCTTGCTGTGCCAACAATCATACTCATACATAAATAGAACTTTACTCACATTTTTTTAAAATAAAAATTAATTTGATTTCACTTAATACAAAAATTTATTTTGTTCAAAATAGTAAGAGAGTTGTGCAGTTCAGAAATCTTATAGTAGTAGTAATAGTAGTAGTAGTAGTAGTTAGTAGTAGTAGTAGTAGTAGTAGTAGTAGTAATACACGTTTTCACAATATAAAAATGTAAAAGTGAAATTACACTTTCACACAACTTGTAAGCACAATATAAAAGAAAAATTGTTCCTAAGCTTTATAAAATAGAACAAAGTGTAAAGTTATACACACATGAATAAATTAAATGCAGAATTTTCTTTACTGTATTTTGTATATTTTTACCAACAATAGGTACTTTTGAATGAGAATGCTTAGGTTTGTGGTTTATATATTTTCTCACAATGTATTGATATGCTTGAATTATGACAATTTGCAGCCAAATATTTAATATAATAGTAATCATAAAACACACACACACACATACATATGTTCATTTACCGGTACACATTCCACATAGTTAACTTAAAATGAATAATATATGTTACAAGTTCTGACAAAATTTGTATCCAAAAGACTTAAAACATTGTCCTCTGAGCACACATGTTCTTGTAAAACATATGGCAGATGTTGTTACATTAATGCTTGCAAAATAAAAGAATCATTTTTATTATTATTATTTGTGTCTATCAAATAAAACACTTATTTTTCCTCTGTTTGTTAACAATATATACATCTGTATATTTACAAATAGAGTAGGCCTACATACAAAATTACTGGAGTATGTAAACTTTATGTCCATATATGCAGTGGCGTATCTATAATTTGGTCCCGGGGGGGGGGGGGGGTCCGGTCAAGTTGGTTTCATACAAAAGAAGAAATAAATTAAGACTAGGCAACATTACTATCTTTAAAGTGGTTGAAAAGCGTGTGATAACATCCTGCAAAAGAGAACATCCTGCATTAAAGAGAACAGCAATAACACACTAAAGATACGTGTTACTAAAACATTTTTTAGAAGATACTGATTGACAGAATTGATTTTTTCGTATACAGTATTTCATATTTCAAACGTATATGCAAATGCTGCATAATAATCCTGTTCAAATATTTAAAAGTAGTTACTACTTTATTAGTGTACAGAGCTGAAAAAATAATAAAATAGCTTAAAAATTAGGAGAGTAACAAAATTCGTCAACTTTTTTTGACCCCAGGGGGTCTAGTCCCTTCATATGTAGCTTCCCCCATAAATGTGCCCCACATATATGTTCATGAAAACACAGTATGAACAGAAAAAGAAATGAATTTCAGTTACTTTTGGAATGCAATTTAAATATTTTACTCTCAAGTTACTCACATGTTTAGGAAAAAGTGTCCAGAGACGTAAAATAACTTTGTTTCTGACTTCAAAGGTTTTCCAAGTAGATAAAATAGAAATATAATGATGAAAATATTTAATAAAATTACATAAGTCTACGAAAGGTATGGAAGTATACATTTTTTATTCACTCAAATTCTATTCTCAAGCCTGCTATTGTGATCTTTTCTGCTACTCACACCGTGTATCACTATCAGTGTAAGTGGGAGTGGGACAACTGTTTTCTTGGTTGACTGCTTCTGTCTTCTGATCTGGACAATTATGTAGTCATGCATACATGCATGCTCACAATCAATCCTTATGTAATCCATGCATACATTATGCAATCCTTTCCAGGTGATATGAATAGCTCATCACAGAGATACAAAACATGACTACAAAAAACTATCAGATCAAATTTAATATTACTACACAGAATACATTCCTGGTTCAGTGGGTTCTGTTTTGATATAAAATTAAAGAGAACAAAAATTAACTTAAACTGATTATAAATTGTAGTCATTTTGAAACTCTCACTTGCCATGTAGATAATTACTGCTGTGATAACCACAAAAATAATTATTTTCATGTGTAAGTGTTAAAACTGAAAGAGCTAACATATGCCTCACAGACTCACATTCTGCATTGTCAGAGACTGAATGTACAGTAAATTCATACACCATGTAGATGTGTGTGCACATGCATACATGTGTATTATAAATGTAGATTATGGTATGTATTTATAAACTGATTACTCACTACTCATATCAATATATGAAAGAATGAGGAAGAGAGGTGAGACGGAAGCAAAACTCCAAAAGTGAGAGGAGGATGGACCAAGGGGCTAGTGACCATGTTGGAGCAAATTTTAAATACAGGCTTGATAAAACTTATTCAGTAAATATTTTCAAAATACGCACCTACAAAACTTACTCCAATCTCTGAGGCCATAAAAAAATATAATTTTCCAAATTATTTTTCCAATGGCAATTCACAATGTTGTTTTTGTATGTTGCGTACCTGAATTTATGTTTTGTATTTTGTAGTAGTTTGTTTTTCATAACAAACTGTAATAAACACTGATGCACCTAAGTGAAACAAGCAGAACAGATAAAGTAGAAAACTACATTTTACAGGCATGGGCAGCTTCCAGTTTGTGTTTCTCATTGTGATCCTGTCAAAGGCATTTTTGTTAAGTTAATATTGCTTCTCAGCTTCTCCAAAGAAAAAATATGGGTCTTGGAAAGGTGGTAACAACTCTTCAGGAGAGCAAGAAACAGTGAATCAAATTGAGGGAAGAATATCATAAAACAGAATAGGAAGCAGTAACTGTTGCTGCAAAATAGCCTGTATTCTTACAGAAATGTCAATAAAAAAATAAAAAACAGTTTTGACTAACAAGGTTATGATCTAGCAGATGATTATAGGTTTTATGACTTGGTAACGTATTTCAGGGTGAATGTTCTTACTGTCCTTTTGATTGTTATCAACAACAAAGTAAGCAACTGTTTTTCACACAGGGAAAACATGATTGAAAATCCTGTATTGTTTCCAAAGTTTTTCTTTTGGCCAGACCTGTTAAATGTAAAAAAAAGTCTTCAAAAGTTATTAGTCCATCTCTACCATTAGAAATTATTTTCCCTTGCTCAGGATTAAAAAATAAAATTTCAAAGCTCTATTTTAAATTGACAACTCTCATTGGTATTACCCTTGATACAATCGCTTCGATTTATCCTGAGGAATTGATTACTCTGGCTTTATTCCTGACTTTACCATCTTGACTGTAGCTGCATCTTCTGAAAGGCCTTTTTAAAAATTGATCAGAATTTGTAAAGAAGTTCAGTGGGACAGGAGATGGTCAGTGAAGTGGGAATGTTACCCATCAACATTAGAAATCTCAGCTTTGGATACAGGACTGATAAAAGATACTGATACAAAACCAGAAGATAGTTTACAAAAGGCGACATTTACACTTAATAACGTACTACAAATGATGGACTAATGATCTCTGCTAAAAAATAAAAAACTATGGCATTACCATTAGAATAAAAATACTCAGGGGCAATCAAATTTTAAAACAAATTTGTCATTATAATTACCTGGAATCAAGTACAAAAATGATATAGCCTACATAAGTTATCAAAATTGAGAATCATCTATGGGCTCATTGTAGGAGCCTAAAAAAAAAAAAAAACAAGAAGTATACCCCCCCACGTGAAATTTTAAAAAAGATTAGCTTTCATGTACGCAAGTGAAAAGTGGATTCTGGGTGAAAAGAAATTTTAAAAATTATACGAGGTATACATATATTACCTCCTAAATAGGAAAAGAAATGTGAGATATGATGAGCCTAATGAAAAGAGAGATGTTGGTTGCCTAAGGAGAAGTAAGTTCATTAACAGGTCAACTAGGGTTTGGTCCTTGGAGTAAAGAGAGAAGAAGAAAATTGTACAATTAAATATAATATAATAAACATTATTAACATTAGGAACTATCGGGCTATTGAGCTGTGGTCGATTGCTTACAAAGTGGTTCATATCTAAACGTTTTTCCACACACCGGAAACCTTCTTCAGTTGAAATGCGTTCAAAAGGATGGTCGGCTGAAAACACTTCACGGCAAAGGCCTACCATCCTTTTGAACACATTTATAGTGAAGAAGGCCTCCGGTGGGTGGCTGAAACATTTATATATAAACCATGTTGTAATCAATCGCTAACGGCCCAACAGCCTGGTAAATCCTAATTTTAATAATGTTGACTCTGGCTGTGACAGCCTTCATAGTTGGTAATCTAATAATTGTAGACACACTACAGTTTTAACACTTATATATGAAAATAATTTTGTTTTTAATTATTAAAATATAACAACAAGAAATGTGGGAGTTACAATACAATAATAATTTAAAATGTACGCGTATGTGCATGTGCACACACATTATTAACACTAATTCCATTATATCAAGCGATGTTGTACAGTACCCCCTGACATGTTTAATTAAACACTGAAAAGCAACAATAGAGAATCAACCAAACATGAATAACTAACACTTGTCTGGCAGCAAAAGTAAATACAAAACATAATTTGATATAATAGAATTAAACAGTCAATAATTTAACGAGCCACAAAAATGAACTCAGCAGTATTAAAAGCTATTTATAGGAACTGATATGCCAAATCATAGGATGTCAACCTAATTTTAGTCTGCCTTCAGTACACTATGTAATCAATAAAATGTGAATTTTTAAAACACAATTCCGTCTGGTAGCCAACTGCCCCAACGAATTTATCCAGAGACTATTCTGTTACAACAGGTTACAATCAGTTCATAAAACTGTCTTTCTTTCAGTAAATATCCATAACACATCAGATGATTACTAAATGGCAGAGTTCATTTTTCCCATAACTGTCAGAAACAAATAACAGTTGTAAATAATTACAATTGTTTAATTTGTAACAGTAAATTGACAATAGATAACAATTATTTCTTCAAGCACAATTAAACATTTCATTACAAGCAAAATCTATTTAATCTTTTCTTATTTTACACAATTTACTTTTTCTAGTGGATTTTATAGGTTTGCCAACACTGCCTGTAGAGGAACATCATTATCTCCGTGCCCCAAACTTCTACAAATTTGTTATCTACAAGCTATATACCTGGTATGAAGCAATGCAGTTAATTAATAAATGTTCATCAATGTTCTCCAAGTAAATTCTTAAATTGCAGTTACAATTTTTAAATTTTCTTACAGATATATCACCATTGTCATGGAAAAAATACTTTAAGCTTCAGTTACAACTATAAAAATTTTCATCTAATGCACATTTCACTGACTTAAATCAACATTGTTACACATAATCTATAAAATATAGAAAAACAATTTTAAATTTGGCAGAAAACCTTATTGTCACAATTTTTAACCTTCTTCAGGCTTTTGATCTTAAGACCTATTGTGCACACCTTGGTCTGACCAGTTTCTTCTTTGGTTTTTCAGTATTCCTTCTTCCTGTCAGATTATAAACCAAAATTTGTTTTACTATCCTGTTCTTACACATACTTCCTACATAGTCTGTCCAATCCTTTCTGTATTGCTTTAACATGCCATTTAGGTTGTACGTTCCATGGATGTTCCTTATATCATCATTTCTTAAGTGGACCCTCAATGATACTCCCAGTACTGACCGTAAAAAACTCATTTCACTAGCCTGTATTTGGCTGTGGGTCCTTGCATTTAGCGCCCAAGTTTCGCTACCATAAAGGCTTCATTGTACCTTTTGTTGAAGTTCTGTATTTCTGGTCTCTGTTTGCACTCTCTACAAGCCTCTAACATTAATTTTTGGTGTACATTTAGACGAAGTTGGAATTGTCTCTAACAAATGTCGTATAATAAAAAAATCTCACCCAAGAATATCCATCTACACCTGTTGCTTACAAACCTTCCTCTCAGTTAGTCTCCACCTGTCTCTTTCATTACTACCGCAATCTTTGGGATATGTCTCTCCATCACTTAAACCCCTTTTCTAAAACTTTCAAGGTTGCCTCTTCTCCTTCATCTCATAAAACTCCACTTAGTGTCTACTTAATGTCTTAGCTCCATCTACTGGCTCTTGTAATGCATCTCAATCATTTCAGTCGTCTCTTTAATGAAAGTTAGAAAACCTTCTTGGTAAGCAGTAACATTACAGGAAAAAACTCTTTCTCTGTTGTTAGTTGAGTTGCCAAAATCAAAATATTCACTATTTAACTCTATTCTGTATGTACTCAAAAATTACCGATTGCATCCTCTTTTCATTCTAGTTCATCCATCAAGCAAACCTACAGCTCCTTTGACAATAGTACATCTCTGTCACAATGAGCAAGAAGTTTTATATTTTTTATTTATGACCTGATTTTCCAGTCAGAGAAAAATGTTGGAAAATAATATACTTCTATCCACAGTATGAGTAAAAATAATTTTCCTTTATAAGAGAAAAATTCAGTACCAATACAATCTGACCCAATATAATATAACTCAGTGTGTCCAGCCAACATACCCTACATATTTTACAAATATTTCTTAACTTCCAACTATACCATAGTATATAAACTAGCATTTCTTAGTACGTATTGGTCTGACTTTAAGAAAATGTGATTATGTGTAACAGGAAAAGTTAAAGTTATCTCTTCTTATACTATTGTCAAGCTTTGTGGTCTGTTTTTGTCAGATTACATATTTTAAATATACTGTGCAGAAGTAGGGCAACATGGCTAGTAGAGGTGGGCCGATATACCTATAATATGTATTTTGGAATGATATTTTTGTGAAACTGATATAACTGTGACTGAAAAGTTGAAATACCTGTTCTGATTCAACGATAACTGAAAACTGAAAAATCGAATACCCGTTCCAATTACTCACGGCCTCGCGGTTCCGAGTCGTGAGATCCCTCTACGGAACTAACTAATGAACAAGTAAACAAGTACTAAGAGTATTACAAAGCCACTTTTTGGTGCTGGATACTTTCATTCTGCACAAGTGCCGATTGCCATACAAGTACGAAATGAAGCAACACAGTGAGGTTCAGAATATTAAATATAATTATTTCACTACGACTTGGAACACAAAACTTTTGGGTAAAAACGTAAAAGTTTTACCTTATAACCTGAACCGGTTTTCACTTTTAAAAAGCTTCTTCAGAGGTTGCCGCTGGTAGCACTGTCCATCTTGTTGTTAGCGACAAAATTGATTTTCGAAAGATCGATGTTGTGTGTGGGGTGTGATATGTTCAAATAATGTGTGTGATTTGAATTGCGTCTGTTCATTTAGGATGTCGTTTTTATTTGTTTTTGTGTGTTTGTATATTTCCAATTGTTCTAGAGTGTCTAGTTTTCGGCCTTTAGTGTGTACATGTAGAATGTTCATGTTATTGTCGATGTTTTTGTATGTGTGGTTTGCTTCAATGAGGTGGTTTGCAAAGGTGGATTCTGTAGTGGAGTGGAGTGCCTTTGTGTGTTCAATGTATCTTTGGACGTAGCTCCAAACAAAGATACATTGAACATACAAAGGCACTCCACTGTATGCCTCTAGTAAATCATAAAAAATAATAATTTCTTTGTTGTTAATATTAAAGTACTTTCATAATGATTTAACCACAGCTTATTTTTTCACATTCTTTTACTACTACTTCTTTTACTTTTATTCTGTTACTACATCTTCATCAATAAAACTTCACATCATCATCAACATCATCATCACCATCACCATCATCTTGACATCACGGTGTAGGCAAGATGCTACCTGTTCTGCCTTCAAAGATCTTCCAGCCATCTCTTCCTGTGTCTATCCTCACACCTGTGTCCTATAGGTTTAAATTTCCAGACTTGTTTAGCCAGTCATGAATATGACAATCTTTCTAAGTGTTCTTTCCACCGTTGTTTATAATCTTTTAATCTTTCATTAAAGCTAAAAACTTGAAATTCTTCTCTATAGCCTCATCCTGTATACAATCAAGTAACTGACACTTGACATTTATCTATTTCTGTGACACTCCTGACAATTTCTTCAGCATTGTAAAACTAAAAATCCATCACCTAATTAAGCCTCCATACACTATTTCTCATTGTTTTTATGTCGCATTTCATCTTATAAGTATAAAAATGGCTCACTTTAAAAACAGCTTAACATAAACAACACAATACATTATGATACAGTTATTGTCTTTAACAGTGGTACAAGAAGAATTTCATTTCATACATGGACTGTGAATGACCTGATATGTATTACTGACAGGATAGCTCAGTGGAAGAGGCATTCTTTTGTGTATAATTCGCCTATCATGCTGTGCCATAGGTTCAGTTCAAGGTCAAGTCAATTCAATCCCATTTCATCTCATCACAGTATGGGGTTAAATGCAGAATCTGTCTGGTGTTACTGAGCTGTACTGTGGCTAGAGGGCACAACTGACCAAAAGGCCAAATGCTCGAAGAATAATGACTATCACACACACACACACACACACACACATGCTGCTGAACTGAATGAAATCAGTATCATTATGTACCAAAAGAATGGCAGTATATAAAACTGTTATTTATTTTTTTTAGGTTTATTGTTAATTTTTTTCACAATATGGTAATTTATTATTATAAAAACTATGATGGCTCTAAGGCAGTAAAGGAATACGAAAATGAAAACAATAAGCAACAGAATACCTGTAGTGTTCTGCCATTATTAAAATATTGTTATAAGTTTAACACTACCGACTCGGAACTCAAAGTTTTTTATTGCTAAAAATGTAAAATATTTACCTTATAGCCTGAACCAGTTTTTGCTTATTATAAGCTTCGTTAGAGGCTGCTACTGGGGGCACTGTCCATCTTATTCTTGGTTACTTGGTGACGGCACCGTCTTTTGAAGGATCAGTGTTGTGTGTGTGGGGTGTGATATGTTCGAATAATATGTGTGATTTGAATTGTGTCTGTTCGTTTAGGATGTCGTTTTTATACGTTTTTGTGTGTTTGTATATTTCTAGTTGTTCAAAATTAAAAATTTTACATTTTTACCAATAAAAAACTATGTGTACCGAGTCAGTAGTGTTATACTTATAATTAGTTAATCAACGTCATGGACAACAAAATCCAAGAATAAAATATTGTGTCACATTTTTATTAATGTAATACATCACAACTGAATTAACAGTAAACAGCTGCTAGTGTATTCTAAATCTATTGCTGTAACATAGAGATATGCCACAGGATACATTTTGTCTTTGGTGGGGGGGAGGGTCGTATGGGGTTTTTGTTTAATGTATAATGCTTGTTCCAGTATAATATGTTAAAAAACTGCATGCTTAGAATGTTACCATGTTTGGCAGTCAGATGTTTTACAAATTTATACTCATAACAAAACTTTAGTAGTTTTAAAAAAATATAAAAACTTTTGTAATTCACTACAAGTACAGTATTTATAAAGTCCTTACCTGAAGTACACTTACATCTCCAAAATGACACACAATCACCATTCGCACATTCAGCATATCACACACAAGAATCAGTGTATAAACAGAAAACTATTTTCAACATTTTAACCAGTGTTGCCATTCAAATTAACCTGAAAATCTGTACTTTATTAAGTAAACTGTATACTTTTAAGTGCCCCACAACATATTAAAACTGAAACTCTTTGTCATCTGCCATATAAAGCAATTATTATCATTATGCACAGTTCATGAATTTTCATGCCAGTTTTCTGTCTTTTCTTCTTCTAAATGTTATCTAATGTTCATCAGTAACTTCTATACATGTCAGTTCTCTCAATATCTCATTACCAATTTCCTTTGTGTCCTTGATTCACTTTTTTATTATTTATGTATTGTGCCATTGCCAATTCATTAATTGGCGTTCATACTTCTTGGATCATGCTTATACCTCTCCTTGAGGTGAATTTGGCTTGCTATCCTTTGTCAAACTTTTTGATACTAAAGAAGGCCTCCACTGGGTGGTCGAAATGTTTAGAAGTATGAACCAAGCTTTAACCAAATGACCACAGCCCAATAGCCTGGTAGTTTTAATTTTCATAATGTTGACTCTGGCCTTGATAGCCTCCACAGTACTTTCATTTCAATTATTTCCCTTTAAGTCTACAACGGATTATGTTTTTTGGCCATCTACACTCTCTCTCCTGTTACCATGCCTTTCTAAAATCCTCAATATTTTTCAATCCTCTGTTCACCTTCACTGATGAGTTGTAATAAACTGAAGGCATCTTTGGAGAATCATATTCTGATATAATAATTTTACCTCAAATTTTGTTACAGTCGACTCCCTCTCGTTCGGACTCCGATGGTTCGGACGCCGGATGGTCCGGACTACTTCTTGGAAATGAGTCATCAGCGCGCGCCGGGTTTCTCACGGCCGAAAACGACAGGATTGAGAGTGTCTGTTTATTTCCGGCCTACATGTAAACAAAGATCCTCAGTTCGGCTTACGATTGCATTTGCTCCGGATCGTCATACAGTGTACTGTAGCTGTTTTTACTAATTACTACTGATATTGTTGTGTGTTTTAATAATTTTCAATGTGAGTTACATATGTTATTATAAGTGAGTTTATTTGTTAGGTGAAATTGTAGTTTCAGTAACTCTGGTTATTTGACAGTAAAATTCTCAAAAATGAGTGAAAAACGGAAGCATAATACGGTTAAAATGCAAGACAGACTTAATATTTTACAACGTTTAGATAAGGGTGAATCAGTGCAAAGTATTTGTACGGAGTTTAATGTAGGGAAAAGCACAGTTTATGATTGGCGGAAAAACAGAAAATCGATCGAGGATTTTTGTATGCAAATTGAAGTCGAATCCATCCTTTCTACTCGATCTACCTTGAAAAAACCACACCATGAACTTGTTGATGACGCATTATGGTTGTGGTTCATGCAGGAACGTAGAAGAGGGACTCCTATAAATGGGCCGATTTTGAAAGAAAAAGCCGTCATTCTTCATTCAAAACTTGGGGAAAAAGGAAACTTCTCGGCAAGCGATGGGTGGCTAACGAGATGGAAAAAACGGCATGGAGTGCATTTCCTTGGAGTTTGCGGGGAGAAGCTTTCAGCAGACCAACCGGCAGCTAATGATTTTTCTGAAAAATTGAAGCGTATCATTGAGCGTGAAAAACTAACACCAGAACAAGTGTACAATATCGATGAGACCGGGCTTAACTATAAACTTTTGCCTAATAAAACCTTTGCCACTCCTCAAGAAAAGTCTGCTTCGGGCTTTAAAGTAAATAAAGAAAGGATCACTGTTGCACTATGCTCAAACGCAACTGGGACACACAAGATGCCGCTATTTGTGATTGGAAAGTCGGCCAAACCCAGAGTATTCAAAAACTTAAACATGTCTTCCCTTCCAGTGTATTACAGGTCACAAAAGTCTGCCTGGATGGATTCTTATTTGTTTAAGGAGTGGTTCGTGGCTCAATTTGTTCCGTCTGTAAAAGAACATTTGACATCCTTGAAATTGCCAGTAAAAGCAGTTCTTGTGCTTGATAATGCCCCTACGCATCCAGAGGAAGGTCTCGAATGTGATAGTTACAGTGACATCAAGCTTTTATATATGCCTCCAAATGTAACAAGTATTGCACAGCCCATGGACCAGGGTGTAATCGAATGCTTTAAGAGAAAATACCGGAGGAAGCTTCTTTCAGAAATTTTGGATAAGATGGATGGTAATGACAATGCAGGTCTCATCCAGACGCTCAAGACAATTAACATTAAGGACGTCATTTATATCGCTGCTAAATCGTATGATGAAATCCCATCATCTACGTTTACCAAATCCTGGAGAAAATTGTGGCCAGATGTTGAAACTCTCGTTGAGAAGAGGCAAGAAGACAACCCAAATACAATAGGGTTAAATATTCATGCAACTGAACCTGATGACAACCACTCAATTTTAAAGGATTTACAACGGCTGCCTGATTCTGCTAGTATTAATGAGAATGACGTTGTGGAATGGATTTCGCGAGCTGATGATGAACTGGCTAATGAAATCCTGAATGATGACGAAATCGTCGATGTAGTCCTTCGTCAAGAGGAAGAAAAAGAAGAAGACGACGACGAAGGTGATAGTGAAGCGGGAAATGGCGTGGGAATTTTGACTCATGCAGAGGGTAGGGCAGCACTGGAACTGGCAACTACCTACGTCGAACAACAGCCTGGCGCATCAGCTGTGGATGTTATGTTTCTAAGGAAGTGGCGTGATTATGCCTTCAAGAAAACAGGTGAAGTAAAGAAGCAGAAGAAAATAGCAGATTTCTTTTAATATTGCAAAGCCAAGTTTTTCATTAGTTTTAGGTTTAAGTTTATTCGTTTGGGACAATTTTATGAACCTAAAATTGTGTTCCGTACACTTGAAAATTGTCTTAAAATGTGATTTATAAATATAGATACGCTATTACAGGTTGTAATTTACATAAGTAAAAAACCGCCGGACGGTCCGGAAATTTTTTAATCCGGACAGGGATCCGGTCCCGAGGTGTCCGGATTAGAGGGAGTCGACTGTAGTAGCATAATTCTTAGATTAATAATTTATTGAAAATATTTAGAAAGAATAGAAAGTTACTAAAGTAATGCATATGCAATAACAGTAAGATTTATTTTTTTTAAAGAAAGACTTCAGAGTATAATAAATTACTCATAATAATACTGAGCAAGTCGAGAGCCATATTATTAATAATCCAATGTATTTATAATTATAAGAGTATTTTATGTTTGTATGGAATATGCGATATTATGTATATGTAATCATTTAGTATGGGTACTACGATTACCCATACACATGCGATAATAATGAAATTTTAATTTGAAATTTATTTTGAAATTTTAATTAATAAATGTTTTAATTATTTTAAACAATTATACGTTGTTGTTATTATTACGATAAAACCCACTGAAAATTTGTAATGTTATAAATATTTGTGCTACTCAACGAGATGAAAATTGTTATAGTACTGTATATATACAAAACCAGTATGCTAGTGAGAGTTAGACATGTTACAATATTGTTAACTCTTTACCCATTGTATACCCTTATAAGTATAGAGGTCACTGACCACAAAGCCTCCATACAGTGTCATTTAAACATGTGACGCTTGACTTCACAAGTGGAGTCACACTGCATTAACCATATTATATTACTATAGGCTACATTATAGTGTTATACCAGCATAAGAATTTTAATGATCGAAACAATGTAACACCAGTAATTTTTCAGAAGTGTATAACGAAAAGAAACAAAACAGATCAGTTTTTTAGAGATGCATCAAATATATGGCTGTTGAGTAAAAACATGCAGACATTGTTAAATTAGAAAGCGTCACAACAAACATTACTGTCTGTCAGTCATGTATGACAAATTTGTGTCAATTGATTAGTTACAAATGTTTTGGCCTTCAGAGATCCCTCAGCTTTCAGTGCACGCATTAAAACACGTATTGAATATAAATAGGCCTATACTTTTATAATTTAAGTGACATTAAATTTTTATATGTGACGTTACCAAACAAGACCAACTTTGGATTTTTGTGCCTATCTATAAATTAACATAAATACTTGGCAAGCCAGTACTGGTCATAAGGTTAAAACACTGAGCCTGTACTTTTAATGTCAAGTGTCACATTTATGAATGTATATCCTGGGTTGTTCTCTGTGTTTATAAGTACAGACAGACATAGTAAAGATTTGCTTCAGTTTTAACTGACTGCTGTCTGGACTACTGGGAGCACTAGACCCTACCTAGTGAAAATTTTGTGGCTACAGTGGGGCTATAGCTTTAGGTTCTCAACATAGTTACCCATCAACTCATGGAGCCTGTGATAATGATTGATGTCTGTGTATATGTTAACATACGTGAGTGCTATTTCACTTACTTAACACGTTGGTAGTATTTCTGATAGAGTCTTTCTGCATACTTTTGGTGTTCTTCACCCGTGGTGTTCATATTTCAGAGAAGACTACCTAGTTAAAGTTATCACCACTTCAAACTAAATGTAAGGTCTTTTTGTATATTTTTAACTGATTAAATAAAAAAATAAACCTCCGCTCAACAGTCCATTAAGGACCAAGGCGTACCGCGCGGCTTTTTGTGTTAGTGTGACGGTGTATGGCTAGTACTACGCGCCACCAGCCGCTAAACTGATTAAATTTAATCAGGTGAACTTGAGAAAGAGACTGGTAAAGTGTGTGGACTTGGTTTAATTTCTCGGAGTATCCAGATGGGTACTGAAACAGGTAATCTGTTTAATATGTGAAATATTGCAGAAAAGAATGCAACTTAAAATGAACAATTAAAATTTTTAAGTATAATATTCACATACACATGCAAGAAAATAAAATTGGCTACACTTCAAAGCTACAGAAACAAATTATATACTGTATGTTTATTTTTGGGATGGAGTTACTGTTGGGTTCAAGATCGAGGTTACAACTCAAGAGCCATTCTTCGATTAATAACCTGAGCTAGTATCATGGTATAAAACATACATGGCATGTACTCGCACATTAGCGCATGTATGTCCGCATGCACAACACTAACACATATGGAGGCTGTCATACACAGAGTACTGAACAATGCTCTCCAAAATGAAATCTTACTAAAAATAAATAAAATGAAAAAAAATTGTAAATAAAATAACCTAGAGGTCATACCATTAAATGGACATGGCTACACTTGTAAACTAAAGCGTCAGTTGCAAACTGGACGTATGTCTAGACAGACAATTCTCGGAACTTCTTCTGCACTTGTACAGGTAGCTGGAGGGTACAAATTCAAGAAGAACAGGTTTTAAAATACAATTACAAAAAAAAGTTGATATGTTGAGGAAAGTCCACAATCTAGGCAAAGCAATGTTAATCATAATATACTCAGATTAAAGCGAGTCACTACGCAGAGAGAGTGACAGGCATGGAATTCCGAATTCTGGTCTGTAAGGCAGATGTAAATACAAAGTAGCGAAAATGAAAAAAGATAAAATGGAAATATAATATGGACTGCAAATTCTTCACAACACAAAACACTGAATAACATGAATAACAGCTAACAGAGAAAACACAATCAGCTAACATCGTTCTGTTCCTACTAACTCAATGTTCTGAAGATGCTATGGGTGCTTTAAATTCGTATTAATTAATAAGTGTGTGTGTGTGTGTGTGTGTGTGTGTGTGTGTGTGTGTGTGTGTGTGTGTGTGTGTGTGTGTGTGTGTGTGTGTGTGTGTGTGTGTGTGTGTGTGTGTGTGTGTGTGTGTGTGTGTGTGTGTGTGTGTGTGTGTGTGTGTGTGTGTGTGGACTGACTTTACAGAACAATGCTTTCCCATGTGACTAATACTGTCCAACCAGCTTGTGGATTAACATATTGATGTTAATTTCTAAATACATATACAAACGTAGTTTGTTTTAAATATAACTATTACATTAACGACTCGGAACACAAAGTTTTTATAAGTAAAAACATAAAGTTTTACCTTACAACCTGAACTGGTTTTCACCTTTAAAAGGCATCTTCAGAAGAACACAAAGTTTTCACCTCTGAAGATGCCTTTTAAAGGTGAAAACTGGTTCCGGTTGTAAGGTAAAACTTTATGTTTTTACTTATAAAAAACTTTGTGTTCCGAGTCGTTAATGTAATAGTTATATTTAGTTAAGTAACGGACACGTCATGGACAACGAAATCCAAGAATGTAGTTTGTTTTGTCTGGTAAGTGCATATATACAAAAATATATGTATAGTAAGTAAATATAATATAAATATAATTTTATAAGTATACTTAAATTATAACTTACCTAAAAATGAGCTTTTTCTTGTGAAACTTACTGTTTTTCGTTGGACGCGTTTCGGCGTACGTATTCGCCTTCTTCAGCTTTGAGACAGATTGCCATCATTTAGTAACGGTTGTTCCACAAACAGGAAATTAGGAACAACCGTTACTAAATGATGGCAATCTGTCTCAAAGCTGAAGAAGGCGAATACGTACACCGAAATGCGTCCAACGAAAAACAGTAAGTTTCACAAGAAAAAGTTCATTTTTAGATAAGTGTTAGTGCTGTGAAAGAAGAGATGAATAATCAAGACAACTTAAATTATAAAATATATTTGTATGCAATACACATGTTAATGCCTACACTGAAAATTGAAAGATCTCAAGGCTAAAATGATTATCACTAATCAGTTGACAAAGATCTGTTGTACATTACTGACAGACATTAATGTTGTGATACTTTCTAATTTGACAACTTCTGTATATAAAAACATAACAGCATGATTTAATTTATGTGTATCAAAACAAATGTTCTCTTTTGTTTCTTTTCTAAAGTACAGTATTACTTTCCTTCTATTAATTATTTGTAATTATTTATTCTAATAATTAATTGTATTTATTAAACAATTTATTTCAGTTTACTATTTCCTAAATGCTGTGGACGAGATTTACTCTTTTAAGTCTTAAATTATAACAGATGTATTTCTAACAATTTCAGTAACCGTGTACTGCGTTAATTGAAACACATCATGATTAACAGTTTGAAAAGGACGGGAATTGGATGAGCGGCAGTATGCAGCGCGACCCCTGAAGTATATTTGTACTATTCACTCAATAATTTGGAAACCAATAAAGATAAAACATTGGGAGTTAATCAAATTTAAATTTGAACCTTTCTGTACAACTGACTTGCTTAATGTATTACTTTATCTTGAATAGGGAAAAAGTTTCTCACAAGCTACTTTTTACGCCTCACAACTGAAAAAATTTTAAATTTGATATGAAATTTTATTTATTATTTTGTTATTACAAGGATATTATTAAATTTAAATAGCACGTATATCATGTACGTGATCTAACGTGATCTGAACTACATGTACAAAAAAAAATTGTTAAAGAGGAAGAACTTCTTGTGTAAGGACAGTTGATATTTTAATATGTACTAAATTGAGTGTCTGTTTTATTACATTTTTTATTTTTACAAACTCATTTTTTGGGCTAAATTTATTTAAAATATATCAAAATATGAAGAATTAAAATACTGTTACTACTTCATACATTTTGTAGACTTAACTAGTACTGTACTTCATATTTATATGACGAGTTTTTCAAGTCGCGTAATAGTAGTGAATGTAAAACCCATAAGCGCAATGTATTTCCCCATCTCGCCCATTGTCTCATCTGACTGTGGAACCAATAATAGATACAGTTCTGAAGAATTGCTGATGATAAATTGTATCAAATCATTAAAAATCCTTATACTATTATAAGACCTGGCAGTATGGTCATGTGTACTGTATTGCATGTGCATTGTGGGCATGTGAATGAATACAGTGTAGCTTCACTTGTAAAGTCAGGCATCATATGCACGAATCACACCAGATGATGACCACTTGGAAGCTCTGTGGCCAGCACGCTCATATCGATAGCAACTAGTTCAAATTCAGTAATATCATAAGATGTCTAACTCTGACTAGTGCACTGGATTTTGACACTATACCGTATATAAAAACAATTATGTAATCATTTTTGTATTATATTATCTTAATTTTATTAGAAAGGTTTGAGCTAAATCTATCCACGACTTTGCTGGCTGCATAATTGCATACCATAGATACAGAATTGGTTTGTTAGTTTAAAAAAAAAGCTTCTATTAATAAAGATTATGTATGTACACAGTTCTATTTTTGACCTATCTTATCTTCATATCATTGTGAATATAGTAAAGATAAGAAATGATGCAAGGAAGTGTAAAATGCACAGCCAACAACACTTAGTGTAGAAGCCTGAATAATCTTCTTTGTTAGACTCTAGTTCACTGACAGAAATTCTGCAGCTGTTAATGTACACAGTCTTAGATAACTTGAAAGACATGTTTGAAATGGTATCCAAGTCACTTATTGACAAAATCTGTATAATATTTACCTTACTTCTTCTGTCATGTGACTTCATTTTGCTTTACGCGTTTCGAGACATATGTCTCGTCATCAGAAATAAATAAAATAAAAATTCACTCTTAGCGAGGTCGTTGCACATTAAAATACAAATATTCGAAAACGATTACACACATACCCGCTTTACTTGAGTGTGCACTCGAGTCGGACCGATCGGACACTGATTATCAATAGCTACCGAGTAGAGAGGTTTATTGCGGTATCATAGAGCGGGTTTGATTTAAAATTTAAATGATCATTTAGCACGAAGTCACGACTGTGTGCGTCATTGTACGCCCTAGGGCATACATATTGAGATATATAGGTAGTGGTAAAACCCCTCCCACAAATGTGTCTCAATTTGATGAACATTCAAATTAAAGAACAAAAGTTTCTGAATGTGTGTTTTTGTGACTTCACATGAATTTTTGAAAACAAAAAAGGCATATTTCATCAAGTCCTGTATCTGCCAATCAAAAACATTGCTTTTAGTTAACGTATGCATACTGTTGTGTGTGTGTGTGTGTGTGTGTGTGTGTGTGTGTGTGTGTGTGTGTGTGTGTGTGTGTGTGTGTGTGTGTGTGTGTGTGTGTGTGTGTGTGTGTGTGTGTGTGTGTGTGTGTGTGTGTGTGTGTGTGTGTGTGTGTGTGTGTGTGTGTGTGTGTGTGTGTGTGTGTGTGTGTGTGTGTGTGTGTGTGTGTGTGTGTGTGTGGAGAGCAATTGCACTTGTGTTTTTTCATTAATATAGTTTAGAAGAGATGCCAAGATGACACTCACCAATGAGTCATGTTCAAGTTGTATGCTCATCGTTAGTCATCATGACCCTTTTTCTGGTAACAACCAAGACAAGCATAATTCAATGGATGCTGGTGATGGGCAGACATATAGTTTAATGCGAAACATTGTAAAGACACATAAGCATTAAAGACACAAATACATCTCGACTACACATCTAAACAAAATTAACAGTTTATTATTTCAAAAAAGTGAACCGTATCAAGTGTTTTAGTTTTTATTAGCCTTTTGTTTTCCAATTAAACTTAGTCGTAAATTTCTTCAATGGATCTTAATTAAATTTAAAATCTTTTATTTGTTTTTTTGGGCCATAAATTTTCTTAATATTCTTCTTTCTACTTTTAATATTTTGTCTGGGGAAAAGACTTACCAAGTATTCACATGCATATAAGGCACCAGGATGTATTAATGTTTTGTCATGTCTTAATTATGTGTTACTGCTTATCGATTTTTTGCTATAATTTTTGTCTGTTATATGACAATTTCTCTTTTGTACTCTTCTGTTTTCTGTTGTTTGTTGTTGTTATAACTTCCCCTAGGTATTTAAAATTTTGAACTTCGTTTATTCTACTGTTTTCAAAATCAATCTGCTCTTTACAGTTTTTAATGTTAAGAGGTATATTCTGTTTTTTCAAAAGCCGACTTTATTTTTATTTTATTATCAAATACTATCTTGTTTATGCTACATATATAGCCTATCTGTATTTATGTGTGCTATGTATATTACGCGCGTGCATGTGTGTGTGTAAACTAATCCTAAAAATTAAACACTGCACTCTTCCATCTATAATTACATATTTTGCTCATTTAATTATGCAGATAATTAAAACAAAAATAAATGTGTAGGATGATGATAAAGACAAAGAAATTCCCTACCCCAGCCAACAACTCACTTTTTTTTTATCAAGTGCGATCAGCTTTGGCACTAACCCAAAATATACTGAATCAATAGAAAAACTCAAAGAGTTCTTTTGTTACTGTTATGTGTGCATTATATATTCACTTGTGCAAGCATAATTTGCAAATGTTTATGCAAACATAATATCTAATACATACTTTTAGCCTACACAGGGGTCCTGAACCACGTTTAAATCGAAAGTCAAAGCACCTCGGATTTTTTCTTTTGTTTGATTTCTGGATGTATTTAATGTAACTTAAGACTATTTAAAAAAAAATCCCCCAACCCGTTTTTTCAAAACATTAATTTTAACAGTTAAAAATAAGTTTTTCATATATATTTGAGGAAACAGACATATTTACCTATCTTAGCCTGCACCATTGTGCCTTTGTTCTTAGAAACAAATATAAAACAATCCTACAGACACAGTACATTGTCAGAAACTATACTATGTTTATGAACCTAACTATGGAAACACAAAGGAAAAGAAAGACGAAATTTTTCTCATAACAATAATTAGAGTTTTAGCTCACTGACCTAAAAGAGTGGTTGTGTACACAGATCAAATCTCAGTAATTATTTGTTTTATACTACTTCTGAGTGTTAGTAATTGCTGCGGATTTTTTTTTCAAAATGTTGAATAAATCTAAATATCGTGCTCGAAGTCATTCTGAAAATCGCATGAGGATTTGTTTATTCTGTCTCAAAAAAAAGGAAAAATGATAAAAATAGATGGCACTCTTAAGAAAAAAATTGAAAATGTTATAGAATATGATAATGAAAATAATCATCTTCCATCAGTTGTATGTAGTGAACTGATAAAAGATATTTTTATAAAAAATCTAATAATACACAGACAGATGTTGGGAAAATAACTTTATCTCAAGTGCATGGTAAGCAACTGACGATTTCTGTTAATTCACAATAACCAAGCAGTTTAAGGGTACAGCAAATTACTGCCGAAGATATGTCAAAAATAAAAACCAATTTTTCTCTTTCCTCAAAAATGATTCGTGGGATTTCTTCTGCTATTCGCGTTGCTACAAAGAATCGCAAAATTTTCGAACCAAATTTGACACAGAAACTGATAGTAAATGTCACAAAAGTGTGATTTTGTAAATGTCAAAGATAATATAAAAAATAATGTAATTGAAATTGTAGTGTTCTGTATTAATTGAAAGGGATTAATTGAATATGTAAAAGGAAATAGGCAACTTGAGCAAGTCCATTTGAAGTTTGGGATAGATAGTGGTGGATATTTCTTGAAAGTCTGTCTTTCGGTTCAGTCAGTTGAGAATTCAAATTGTGAAAGTGACATCCCCCTTCGCCAGTCTTATAACCAAGGTGTTGCAGCTAAAAAGTTTAAGGATTCTGGAGTCAAAAAGTTATTTTTACTGGGGTTGGCGCCATGTACGCAAGAAAATTATGATAATATTTTAATGCTATGGTCACTTTTAGGTATCAACGAATTTAAAGGAACTGTTGCCACAGACTTGAAACTTGCAAGTATGCTAACAGGTATTATGTCACATGCAAGGAGTTTTCCTTGCACATGGTGTAGGGCCTACTGCATTAAAATACAAATTAAATGTATGTGGTGCACATAGAACAATTGGGGAGTGCTTAGAAAATTATGATCCATGGGAAAAAGCAGGAAGTAATAAAGGAAACACTAAACACTATAAGAACTGCATAATTCTCCAATTATTTCAGGTAATACTTCTTGGTACGTGCGTCCAATTCATCCGCAATCGATGGCATGATTCACCTCGTACACTTGAGCAGCCAGAACCAGTAGTTTTTTATCTCTCAAAATTGTTTTCATTTTTCTGTCTTGGTCCAATTTCCTAAGTTGCTCCTTCACCCTTATTTTCTTGCATGTCTGGTGATGCGTACATTCCAGGAGTATGTGTTGCAGTGTCTCAATCCCAGTGCCACACCTCTTGCACAAGGGGGACTCAGTCAGGTTGAATCGGTGAAGGTAGTGTTCTGTGATTATGTGCCCTGTTCTGGCTCTAGAAATGAAAGTCTGGATTTGTCTGTTGGTATTTTTATACATCTTGAGATCACTAGCTGTTTGTTGAATCTCGTAAAGTTTTCGTGCGACTGACGATGTTTTCCATTCATGTGTCCACACGTCCTTATATGTTTGCTTGATGTAGTTTATGCTGGATGTAAGAATTTCCACCTTTTGTGGTTTAGGTTCCATACTAGCCACCAACTTTGCGAGTTCATCTGCACTCTCATTCCCCATTATGTCTATATGACCCGGAATCTACTGGAAGCATATTTGGTCACCGGGGGTGAAGTTGGTCCGTCCTCGATTGTGCCCCTGGATAGCATTCAAGTTTGAGTGTGAACTGAACGCCAACATTAGCTGATTCATTATCAGCCCATTTTGTGCAATGCAGCAGCCAAAGAATTTCAGGTAATGAAAATACTGAAATAATTGATATAATAACGCCACCGGAATGACACTTAATGATTGGTGTAGTTAATATTATATTTAAACACATGTTAATCGAATTCGAGGAAGATAGTTTGACTTGGGCCAAGATGTGCTGTGTTGCACAAGAGATAACTCACGGAACTCCTACTTTTGCAGGCAATTCTTGCAAAATCCTCTTCGATTAAGTGGACATGCTGCGCGGAAACTGCAATATCGGTTGTTTGAAATATGTCAAGTGTTCAAAGGATTTTCAAGATGTTGTCAATTCTTGTTTTGCTACAGTTCTCAATCCAAAGTTTGAAGATTACAGAATTCAAAACCGTAAGAGTTACGTTGATTTGAAAATTAATATTACTCTGAAAGTTTATGCAGTGTTTTTCATGTTGCCTATTTCTGTTCAAAAATGCACAGAGGACTTGGTTTCTTTAGTGAACAGGCCATGGAATCTGTGCATTCTGCTTTTCAAAGAAAAAACATGGGCTAAATACAAAGTTAGAAGTATCAACCCGTAGTATGCGGTTAAATTGCTGAAAGCTGTGGGCGAGGATAATAGTTGTCATATTTAATACTGTATATAGTTGTCATGTTTTTACACACTAATATTTGTACAGTTTAATTTATTATACCTAAAAACATTATTTATACTGTACTTGTAATGTAAATTTATATACTTTGTTCTGGAAATATTATAATTTATTTCAGTCAATTAAAATAATGAAACTCATACAGTCCAAAAAAAAAATTTGTCATACATGTATATTTTTTTGTAATTGAACATTACACACAATAACTTTTGATTGTGAATGAAACTAGTTTCAAGATTTTTAGAGCCTGTTGCGAGAAATATACAAATATATCAATTTTTTTCAAAAATACGTGAAAAACTTATTTTTAACTGTTAAAATTAACGTTTTGAAAAAACGGCTCAGGGGATTTTTTAAAAAATAGTCTTAAGTTACATTAAATACATCCGGAAATCAAACAAAAGAAAAAAATCCAAGGTGCTTTGACCTTCAATTTAAACTTGATTCCGGACCCCTGCGCCATCATGTTATTTTTATGATGATCAAATGTATATGTATATGCCTATATGTATTTACATAATTATTTTTTGTTTAGATGTACTGTACAGTTCACTATTTATCCACTTTCATCATATAAAAATGTTTAGCTTTTATACACACAATCCAAACTGTTTGTGTGTATAATGGTGTAGAATATACATCACTATGGTGTACTATACTGTTTCCGTATAATGGTGTAGAATAAATTTTCACTAGTATTTTACTTCTGCACAAATGTTTTGTTCTTTTATATAGGTGCATTATACCATTTCTTTCCAGTATTTTGCAATAGAACCATTTTGTTACTTTTTGCTTGTACATTTTCATTAATTATTTTAAGAACCTACTGTATATAAAAATACTAATTTTAAAAAACATTTGGTACCCACATTGTTGAAAAGGATTGCAAATATTCATTGTATTATTATTTTTTATTAATATTCATATATGCTCATTTTTTCTTGTATATTTTATATTATTATTAATAATAAAATTTACTCTTGTAAAATTTTTTTATTATTATTAATAATATTATTAACTTGTATTCACACTATTATTTATTAAGGTGAGAAATTACATTATCCATATTAATAAATTTCCAAGAACTTTTAGAACTATGTATGACAGCAATGTAACCATAAAAACAACAACAACAACAATACAACACTGTTAATCACTGCAACTGCTGTAGTGTTTATTTGCACAACACAAAAGCAACATTACATAATATTCATATTCATTCGTAACGTTGTATACAAAATGTGGAAACATTAAATGTATCTTGATGTCAGGATGCTATCGTAACTACCAGTTTTTATTACAATATTAGACTCTGATTATTTATGCTGGCAATGTTTTCAGCTGATTACCGCTTCTTCTTCTTCTTTCAGAATTAATGCACTACAATTCAGATATTTACTTCTTTTTGTTTCAAAACAATTTTCTGTAAAACTTTTTACTTCAAAGAACTTTTTACAGATCTTAAACTTACACCACTGTATGGCAACAGGCTTTGAGTTTTATCTGTAAATGCACGCACACACTCTCTCTCTCTCTCTCACACACACACACATTTTACTTATTTATGTAAGGATACTTCAGCTTCCAATTTATCTGTGTTGGTTGTCTGACATGTCTGTATGAACATAAGTTCGACAAACGTTACACCTCAAGTCTAGAAAGCACAAGACTTCTGACACAAAAAGTTGTGGAAACCTACACGAGAATCATAATATATATTGAAAATATTATTAACATATAATACTTAAATTATTAATAATAATAATAAAAAACTTTTACCAAGAATATTTTTTTTATTTTGTAAATTACAAATGTTTTGATAGTAATACAACTATCATCATCTATGATTAATAAATTCAAACTTTTTAAATCAATTGTTCAAAACAGCTGTTTTATATGTAGACTAAATTTAATGTTTTTATATGTGTATATAAAATATGTTATATAATTAATTGTAAAATATAATATAAATATTTATTATTTTATTAAATTAATAATTTTGAAAATATTATCATTTTTTGTATTAATCTGAATTTGTTCTGGTATTAATTTATTACTTGTTGTATGTTCAAATATTTATAAATTTTTCCATAAGGTCATTTTTGAACCTTTGGAAATGTGTTTTAATAAACTGATATTTAAATGGAAATGTATGTTTGTTTTTTTATTGAGTGTGTAGCTAAATTTAATTTATATATATCTGGTTTTAAATATGAATTACAGTGTTGTATATATCTTTCTTTTAAACGTTTTTTAGTTTGACCAGCATATTAATTATGTATGATGTTGATAGTCATATTACTATCGAAACATTTGTAATTAACAAAATAAAAAATATATTCTTGTTAAAACTTTATTATTATTAATAATACTATAAACACAAGACAAATGTGAGCATATATCAAAATAATTAAATTATTATTTATCATTCAATTATTATGTATCACCAAGGTTTCTTTTCTCACAAATGTAACAGGTTTCTAATTTACACAAAGTTTTACCAGCACATAAAAGTCTATCTTGCATTTACCTATTATATAATCTCACTTTTTCAATAATAATAACATAAATTCTCTGCATTTCGCTTGAAGTTATATTGATTTTTCATTTATTATACGTTAAAACTTTAAATTAAATTACTGTCTCTCTACATTAATATAATTTTTGCAGTTCTAAAGGATTTTCATTCCACTTTTTCATTTCCACCCCGCTTACAATCAGTTTTCTGTATAAATGTCCTAAAACCCATATTTATGGCAATCTGTCATTTTAAATGCATATTTTATGTAGTTACATACAGTGTAAGCATTACATATGTACATGAAATTATGATAAAGTTAAATCTAAATACTGATATCAACAAGGTTGCTAGATAACTGGTACGGTCACAGGACAGGTCTATTACTATAGTACTAATCAGCTGAAACTGGAATTTTGTAATGTATTTTCCACCATATTCATATGTGAAAACAACATTTGCACATATTGTATTTTATTTAATGTAATGTAAATTAAA
The DNA here is from genome assembly GCA_034769895.1 of Magicicada septendecula. Lineage (NCBI taxonomy): Eukaryota > Metazoa > Arthropoda > Insecta > Hemiptera > Cicadidae > Magicicada > Magicicada septendecula. The sequence continues at coordinate 78,921,128 of CM068367.1, read as the reverse complement.
CAGCATATTGTCCACCCTCAAATAGTCAACTAAAAGAAGAGTTTAACTTGTCACCATTTGGAGTAAAAAAAAAAAACTGTTGTCAACTAGATGACATTAGTGATGTTATATTGTTAATTATAATGCTGCCACCACAACACATTTCATTCACACTACAATAGAATGTTGTCAATGACATAAAATAACATGACAGAAGCAGTACATGAACCCAGTATTATTGTTGTGTGGACTGGTTGATAAATAAGGTCTTCTATTCTCTCATATAACTTTTGAGGCGATGAAATTGACATCAAACTAAAAAAAAAGAAGAAAAACTACTGTATTTATTTTCAAAATTTATGTTTTCCAGTATTGTTGCCATTTATTTCTACAAATTTTCCTGAACATTCTAGTCAATTTTTTATTCAATTATTTATTCCAATTTAATTACATAATTCCAATTCTTTCAATAATTCGAATAATTCTTCCAATTGCAATTCAGTAATAATTCAAATTATTTCAATATAATTCAATTTCACATATTCAATTATTTATTCAATCCATGACGAAAACTCCGTCTTCTGATGAGAATTTTTCAATTAACCACAGTTTAAAAAATATCTTGAATTCTTTCTTAATGAATGCCCAACTTCAAAGCATGCTTTTTTATTTGATGTCCCAATTATTGCCTTTAATCACAGAATTATTCTTTTTGATTATCCTCATGTCATTACCAAAAGTAGTCATCCCACTCTCTGCTTACCAAATACACTTACCGGTACTTCATTTTAACACAGTTTCTGACATTTTGAACCTACTGCCAATATTTTTCAATTTTTCAAACTAAGAAACAATATTACTTAGCCATAAACTTCTTTCATAAGTCTGTACATTTTTAACAGAGCAGAACCTATGGAGACTAAAAATTTATTTTTGATAACTGCTTTGAACACAATTCAGAAAAATTCATAATAAATACTAGTAACTTAATTTTATCATAAAAAAATGGACTCTATACACATTTTAATTACACATCATATAGTACCAAAAGTAGATTGGATAACTGATTTTATCCTAATTAGTAGTGATATTGCTAGTGAAAAGCGGAGCCTATCCAGCAATCAACAACACTCTTTAAGACCTATTACCTGACCAGTGAGGTTAAATATTTGACAACACCAGTACTGAATACTAATACCAAATATGTACCGGTACACAGAAAAAATGTTGACTGTTTCAGTCAACACACAGTATTTTCTTAAATTCATTATAATATATATTTATAAACATTATTTTTTGTTGTAACCGGTTGTAACACGTTTACCTTACTCTGCCAATGAGCCAACAGGGTTATGTAATGTAATGATTATATAATGTAAACAAATTTTTTTTCTTGTGTGATAAGACGTGATATAATATTGACAAAATATTTTTATTTTATTTTGGATTTTTAAAATGACATCCCTAATAATACATCAAAATGGCTGCATACTGTGTTCAATACAAGTGAACTCAAAAATGTTAAAAGATATAATGCCATCTATGTTTTAAACAACAACTGCAAGATAAATAAGACTGACGCTGGAATGTGAAAATACAAGGGACTGATTACTACTTATCTGTGTAATACTGTTCAGTATTAGATCATTCAGAATATGATAAATGAGAGAATTTTTCAAAAATCAAAGAAAAATAGGTGAGGATATCCTTCCTTTTCCCAAACACTGAGGATATCAAATGTGTGATTTAAAAACCTTCACTACAAAATTTTAAGCGTCAAAGATTATAACATTACATTATACCCATTAAGATGTACAATGTATCACATATTTTACATGTAGTAGGCCTATACAAAAACTGTTTCACAAAAATCAAGCCAAAAAAGTATTAACAAATGTATTATCACATAACAATTATATGAAGAGTGTAATCTTATTTTCAAAAAATTAGATCAACTTGCTATCTATAGATAGATGTTATCACCAACTTATGGTTTAATGTTATGGGCATCCAAAATCCAAATCCCTAAAGGTATTACAATTGTACCAACAAATTATCAACACTTTTAAGTTCTACACTTATCAAATTACTCTACAATTTCTAGTAATGGATATTTACAAAGGGAATAATTAACCTTTATAGTGTTTCAGAGAGAGAGAGAGAGAGAGAGAGAGAGAGAGAGAGAGAGAGAGAGAGAGAGAGAGAGAGAGAGAGAGAGAGAGAGTGTGTGCGTGTGTGTGTTTATTATAAATACCTTGTTCAATACAACTCGTACACTTGTCTGCTTTGAATTCTATTATTAACAAACTATACAGTCATTAAATTAGTAATGTGCATTTTAAATAAGAAGTTAAAACTCACTGAATCCAGTGTATTGAACTACTTAATTTTTTCATAGTGTTTCTTCCAACTTGATATTTATTGTTTCTCTCAATTTACCAGTCAAAAATAATATATTTTTTTGAAAGGACAAAACAAGTTGAATGCTCATGAATTTTGTTACATTTCTGGGGTACACAATATTATAAAAGTAGATTTATTGATTTTTAAGATAAACTTAATTTTTGCAATATGAGTTACAAACATAATAAAAATGTAATATTAAGTTATACCTTGTGTAGTGTTGAATTAAATTAGTCAACGCATAAGACCCAAAATTAAGTAATTATATGTATAATACTACTGACTCGGAACACTAAGATTTTTATTGGTAAAAAAGAAAAATTTTTACCTTGTAGCCTATACATTTGTACCAATAAAAAACTTAGTGTTCCGAGTCAGTAGTATTATACTTATACTGTAATTAGTTAATCAACTGACATGGACAACAAAATCTCAAAATTAAGATTAAATATTCTATTTAACATAACAAAAAAACAGTATGTTCATAACTTTCACACAAAACTTTACAATACGATTTAATTTTCTCCATTTTCTAAATATATTACAATATTAACACAAATATATATATATATATATTACATTTAATATTTATAATTAAATTTACCTCAAGATGTTATTTTTTCCTTTTTTGGAACATGTTTCGGGTACTATCTTGTACCCATCCTCTAGTACCCGAAACATGTTCCAAAAAAGGAAAAAAATAACATCTTGAGGTAAATTTAATTATAAATATTAAATGTTTTATATACATCAAGAAACGGACTGTAGCAGAAAGTGACTAAATATATATACTGTATATATATATACTGCAGAATTATTAAATTTACTAAAATTATAACATATATTTACAGTAAAAATTATGCAAATGTACAGTGTAATTATTTATTACAACAATTATTATTAATTTTTTACATAAAAAACATAAACACCGCCACAAAAGCAGTTTTAGCAAAATGTAATATTAATTACACAATAATTAAGCAATTCCTGCATCATAATCTATTTACAGTGTTAAACTTACAGTAACGGACGTTAAATTCGTGCGAACCGAACCCTTTGAAGTGATCGCTCCTACTACCGTCTATATACACGTTTACTGCATCACTCTTGTAAACAGTGTTTCTAACCTCTCTTGTGATAAGATTTCAAACGTCACTAACCTGACCTTGTTGGTAACATTCAACGCTTTGAACACTCCTCCTCCCATATGTAGTTAATTTATGTCTGTGTTTGTGACGTAACAATTAACACTGTCAAAAAATTGTTTGTTTGTGACGTAAACAAAAATTTTGTTTTGTTACCGTTTGAAATTTTTATAGAAATAACGAACTTACAGTTTCCTGTGAATACTATTGATTTAATGCAAACCTTTTTTTAACAGATTAATTTTTCCAGAGTCCTAATCCTAAACTGAATATTTTTACAAAAAAAAAATCGTGCTCACAAAAACTAATTGAATAAAATAACAACGACCACACAACACCGCGCAAAGACCGTTCGATAGGAACTAAGAGCAGGTACATGCGATTTCACTACGCTGTAATTTTGGAAAGTAATTACCATTATACGTCAAATCTGCTTTGTTGAAAAAAAAGAAACATCCGTTTGGGTAATTCCCCGTGTCGTCTAAAAAATTACACGTCAAAAACAAGTTTTTTCGTCGGAACGATTATGCATTGTTTGAATCCGCAGACCGGATGCTCACTTAAACGTCACAATGTCTAATAAAGTTTATGCAGTTTTAAGAAGAAAATTTGTTTAAGGAGATAAACTATTTCAATGCATTGACTATTGTTAAACTATCTATTTAAAATTACGCATGGTAGTTTCAAATGCATGCCTATAATCAGTCTTTAATTAAGAGAAACAAGTTATAAATAGCCTAACTCTATTTTTATGCGCTGTCAAGCACTAATAAATTTGAGAAAAGTAAAATACAAAAAAAAAATTGGCGTAAAATTAAAACTGATATAAATATGGTTTTTTTTTAATTTAATATTATTTATGTACGAATAAAACAGATAGTCCACTGTTGCGATTGTAAGTCTGTCTTTTGTTTCATGTAATCATATTTTTATTTCTTCCAGAAAGATGAATACTACTTCATAGATTAGAAACTTCATGATAATAAGTTCATGTAGAAAACATTAGGCCTATAATTTTCTTGACCAATAGACCAATATAAGATTTAAATCGAGAGCACGACAAAGTTACATAGGTCCAAATTAGAATACCTAGTTAGGCGCACAAACATTTAATATTGTTACTGGTTATTAAAAATAAATATAATAATCACGTATTATTCACAAAATTAAGGTACGTGTTCATTCACACGTGTTTGGATGTCTCTATACGTGACAAGCACGCGACCTTTCTCTTTCATCAGAGGAATGTGACGGATTTTTCCTGGTACACTTTCTTTTCTAACCAATTCTAGATGCGGTCGATAAAACGAGACTCAGTTATAAAGATTTCCCAGTTGCTGAAAGGTAAACCTATCACATTATCGAAACTGTTTTAGTTTTCGATGTCGTGTTTAAATAAATAATATTTATCGTGATTAAACCTTAATTTTCTACCTGTTTTTTACTTTTGTGTTTTTAAGACACCCGATTTAATTGTTTTCCTCGAGACAGCAAAGTATTCTTCTAACAAGGCAATAAACTTGACGTTATTAAAAATATTAAAATTTTATTTCTAGTGTCACATCTTTTCAATGTGTATCGATTTTTACACGTTATATTAATTGTAATAAAATGATGTAAACAAGTTCTAATTTAATGTATTAATGAACTATATACAGAATATTAATTATATTACATACTGGTGAATCACAAGCCGCATGAGACTAATGATAAACAAATGCATTTTTTCAAGCGATTTATGACAGTCTTAGATATGAATTAATGAATTGTATACGATAGTTAATCTAATACAGTGGAACCTCGATAACACGAATCTCAAAGGAGTTATAAAAAAATTCGTATTATCGAGGAATTCATCAAAGCGAGGTTCGTGTTATCAAGGTTAATATAACAAAAGTTAGTGTTATCAAGGTCCTGATTCATAACATTTGGCTTACTGAGCTCGCTGCCGTGGGTAATTCGTCATATAGAGGTCAAATTCGTGCTATAGAGGTTCTGTTGAGTAAAAATTCGTGTTGGTTAATTGGCACAGTATTTTGATTTCAAATCAATGAATATTTAGCTTATCAAGGTTTTTAACAAAGGAATTTCGGGTTATAGAGGTATTTTTAACATTGACTCTTATGGGACATTCAAGGGGATTGAAAAAAATTCGTGTTATCAAGGAATTCGAGTCATTGATTTTCGTGGTATCTAGGTGCCACTGTATATTAAACGGTTGCTGACCCTGTAGTTAAATGCTTTAAATAGACTTGATAATTATCAGTTTATTTTCTTTCTGCTTAGACAAAAAAATTTAGGAAACTAAGAACAAAAAATTTGTAGACTATAGGTAATTAAATACTTATTGCTGGTACACTCCGTTAAAATTTTAATAGATTATCCCATTCGCATTCACATTCTTTTAACATGTAGTGGGAACGAAAACGCTTGAACGATTACAATTTCCAAATCAATACAGGGGTTACAGACCCGTGACTCGCAGTCTGCTTCAGCACATAACACGATCAACTATTTTTGTTCAAGTGAGGGCAGAGATCACTGTAACTATTTTTTCAACAAATCTATAGCGTTTATAGTCGCTGCTACTAGTGAGACAGAGAACTGATAATATTGATTTAATCAGATTATTCAGAACACACGTGCATAAGTCATACTAATTTAGATTTTAACCTTATCCTCAGCAACACAATAGCAACATTGTATCGCTTTTATTAAAAAAAAAACATGCGTGCCAAATATTTTGCAAAGGACATTTAAGAACTTTATTCAGGCAGGAAAGAATTTTATACAATTTATATTAACACAACCCTTACCTGAACATATCTGTCGGTATGGTCATCATTTTTGATACTTTAAACGAACACTAACTAAACCGATAGTACCTGTAACTGTTAAATAGTATGTTACGTTTGTTTTTTAATAGGGACAAAGAGATAGTGTTAATTACCGCGGCTGGCCCTTCGCCAGTCCAGTGTCGCGAACTTGGAGGGAGTTAAGTTATGCGCACGCGGACGTCAGGAATCTAATACCTCACGTTATTCTTTTTTTTTTATAAAAATGTTTACGTCTTTTTTTCTTTAATCGGCCATTGCCATCTGAATATAGTTTTCACTAGTAAGTAACGGGGATCGAATCTATTACTCTAACAGTATTTTGTTTTTAAAAATTATACATTTTAGACAATTAAAGTGACGAATATAAAGAAAAAAATCTCTCTCTCTCTCTCTCTCTCTCTCTCTCTCTCTCTCTCTCTCTCTCTCTCTCTCCCTACACACACGCGCGCGCGCGCGCGCGCGTAAAGAATTTCGACGAAACCGAAACATCGAAGCATGATAATGTTTTGTAAACAAAAGATTTCTAGACTGTGGGGAATCAAAAGTGTGGAAGCGTCACATTTTTCGATGACGCATCAAGCATTTTGTGGAATGACCCGCAACCTAAAAACATTATCATGTTAAAAAGATTTCACTATAACAAAAATGGACCTACTTGATAACTTATTCTCCCCAATATGGGGGAATCGAACCGCATATTGTTAAATCTAGCAGCTTTGTCATATGAAAATTTTAATTACGATCGATATGTTATATATAAAAATAATTAACTAATGAAAATATGTCTAACCAATAATAAAAGAGTTCTCTCTGGTTAAACCGTTTTAGAATAATAAAACTCATACATAACTATTAACTAGTAGTCAACTATACTATTCTGTTGATAATATACTATTCTCCTCAACATAAAATATTAAATAAAATTTAAAATTTTTGTTAAAGATAAACAACATGTTACTTCGAGTTAGTTTTCTTTCCGTGATATTTTGCTTATTTTTCTGCTTCTTGCTCTTGTTGTTCATCATCATAATTAAATAATCAACTTCTTCCATAAAATTCTCACAGGAAGAAAGATAGCCTCGTACCTAAGCGAGACATACGTGCAAACAAACATTTCTTTATCAAAATTGTTTATGCTTCACCGATTACATCCGTATGCATTTAGGCTAAGCAATTAATGGTAATATGCATCAATCGAATGTTCGGTAATAAATTACAATAGGAATCTTCGTAAGCGGTACAACCTTTCGCGGACCTCGCCAGAATCTCCAATTCCCGACTCCCGTCCTTCCCACACTCCCTTCTACTTCCTACATCCATCGTCTTTCTATCTTCCTACCCACCTCACTCCTCACTCCTCCTATCTCGCCAGCCAAGGTTGTCTTCAGTTATTCTTCTGCATTTAATAAAACTTATTATATTTTTCCCTTTGTTATAACACGCACAGTTGTTCCTCATCTTTCAGTTTGTCTCCTTCTTTTACGGGCCATAAATAATCCTTATTACGTACTTTGTAAAAACTTTTAAAGTGGGAGTGTCTGCGCTGAAAGAATTCAAGGTTCTAATCTAAGCCTTAGCGCTGGCCTGACCAAAAGTTAATAAAGCTCTGTTTTTGTAATTCGGAAGATTACTTTAGATTTGGAGTGGAAGTATCTGCTGCTGAAAGGATCAAACCTTCTAACCCATGGGTTATTGCTAGCCTGACCAGAGTTCTATAAAGCTTCATTTTAGTCACTCTGAAGATTATTTTTCGGTTTTCAAAATCACCCTGTTGTCAATTTCTTGCGATATTTGTTTTCTGGTATGCATTTTTCATATACAGTTCTGTTGCCAGATAATGAAACTTTCAACACTTTCAAAAGTGTTATCTCCGAATTTTTAAATATTGATTGTAGAGACCGTGAATTGAAAACGTTTCGACAAAAATTTATTGTCATTTTCAAGGGCCTTTTTAAGGACCTAACAAGGAACTAATTAATCCACTAATTATTATTGTATGTTTTAGCGTTGTGTAGGCTTCAATGGGTAGGCTTATACGCAGGTCGTGTGTGAATGTTATCACACTACAGTAATTATGATAATGTAATTACTATTACTTTATAGGCCTAGTTAATTAATAGTAGATAATTACGTACTTAACATAGAATATTATAATTACATCGTCATATGTACGTAATAGCAGTGCAGTGGCATTTAGACCACACTATAATAAATAAACTATGATTAATAATGTTACGACAGTCTCACGGATCGTCGTATTGTACAGTGGAAACAAAATACAAACACCAGTGAAGTCGCTAATTACCAACTTTAATTAGTCACAAATAATAATTTGGAATCAACAAGGTATTCTCATACAATAATTCAAGTTAAATTTGTTCACGCGCAATAACTTCAACTAATCGAGTACCGCACTAATTATAACACAATAATCACTTGCCACTAATCAACAGCAATCACTTGATCTGCACTCTACAATCTCGCCAGGTGTAACTAACTAAGCCGGCCGCTGTTGCTTATATAGGTCCCGCAGGTGTCCCAGAATAATTTTCTATTCTTTTGGCGGCGTGCCAGCATAATTTGCGTAGTTAAGAGTACTCGAACAGTCTGGAAGGTACTTTTGTACACGGCCTTGACAGAGACACTGCACCTACCCCGCTAGCCGAGAGCGTGTAGACCTGTACGTAACTGCACCTTGCGACCTTTCGAGAACGTTATGTAATTTCGTAGCAATAGGGTCTAATTATTTCTTTGAACACCCTCCGTAAAGGTCCTGAAGGTGACAATAATATTTGTCGAAACGGTGACAGTAATATTTTAATTGGTTTAGCTATTGATCAACTAGCTAAACACTGAGGTAGATGTTTCGTCATTCAAGTAATACAGCGGTTTTTGTAAACCGATGCAATGCCTTGGTTCTTCTTGCTGTTGAACTGTCATTTCTGTGGTATCAGTAAATCTGTTAAGTGTCTCATTTAAACCGTTAACGTCGGAAATCAAATCATCTGTTGTCAGCCATAATCAATGTTTCGTCTCCACCGGTGTAGTTATGTTGTTAACAGCGTTTCCGCAACCCGACAGCAGAATGACGACGACACGACAGTTCGACTTCATTGAAGATAAGTGGTCAATTAGATGAATACTAATTGTGTCAACGACACGTCCACGTGGACTCAACAGGATAATGTCAGTTTACAAACGGAACAATATGATCGGTACACGAAAACGGCATTGGAGCGGTACCACACTTTTAAGGACACGTTACCGATATTACATTAAAGGCTTCTGACTGTTAACATTTTGGCTGAGGCAGTATTATACGTTTCGTATATTTTTTTGTTCAATATAATTGGTGTCTTTCTTAACGGGATTTATCTCACCGTTCGCAAGCGACATCCGTGTATCTCCAGAGCATCCTCCTCTTCCAAAACGTGTGCGCTTGCTTTCCTGCTATGTTGCACTCTGCCGTTCCAAGATCTTCGTGGACTTCCTCTCTCCGTCTTTTGGATGATGTCCACTCAAGTGTCCGCTTCGGCCGTCGTTCCCCTCCCCCTCCCCAATTCTTATCAAATGACGAAACCACCACAGCTCTCGTTTTTCAATACGTGCTATTACGATCCTTCCGCTTCCATCGTTCTTCTAATCTCCCCATTTCAAACGGTAATAACACACTAAAAATACGCGTTATTGAAACATGCTTAAATAATACTTATTGACCTGATTTTCTTATATTTCATATTTCAAACGTATACCGTAATGCTGTGTAATAAATGTGTTCATATATTTATAAAAGGCCTACTAGTATATTAGCGTACACAGCTGAAAAAAAACCAGTATAAAAATTAAGAGATTAACAAAATTCGTCAACTTTTTCGACCCTCGGGGGGGGGGGGGGTCTTGTCTCGTTCGTCCTCCCCCCAGTAAATACGCCCTTGTTCATGACAGGGTTGGACCCATGAAATATTAAGCATTCTTCTACGTAACCATATTTCCAAAGCTTCAACCGTTTAAGACCCAACGCCGTACAGTCGTGCAGACCATACGCAACGCTGTCTGAGTTTTAAATTTAGAGCATCGTCGCAGAGCAATGACTTCATTCTCTTGAAAGTGATTTGTTCTATTAATGGTATTCAATTTTACTTATTTGTTGGATCGGTTTGGCTGTGAGTTAAGCACCTGTTCTATTCATTGTCCTCCAGAAGAGCATTAATTCGTTTTGCTAATGTTTATGCTAAGACCAATTTTACCAGCAACCGTACTTAGTTTTTTTTAGAAACAGTTCTAAGATCTTCAAGTTTTCTGCAAGGATGTCTGCATATCGTGTGACAATTATTGGTTCCCCGTTAACCTTTAACCCGCTTTTACATCGCCAATGTTTTTTTAAATTACAATCCGATTAGAGGTTGAACAGTAAAGAGGATACTACACGACACTGTCTGACTCCTCGATGGATTTTCACATGATATGTTGTACCCTCATCTACCTTCACACCAACCTTTTGTTTTCAATATTAGTTTTCACTCCTTCTTAAGATCGTCTCATCATTTCCAGTATGGTACAGTAACCTGATGAGCACACCATGTCTGACACTGTCAAAACCCTTTTCATGGTCTGTGAAACAGGCATAACCGTCTCTCTGTTGTTCCCAACATTCCTGTAAACGGACAGTTTACATTACTGGAATTAACTCTGGACAAGAATAGTCTATCGTTGTAGAGGGGATTATCGCTGTACGGATAAGCATTGCGCAAGAGATTACGCTGTCAATCACGCACGTAGACTAACCAAACACTTAATCCTAAACACAATAATAATTACACTCGTAGTTTTTATGTAAAAATTACGAGTGTAATTTTTATGTAAAACGAACACGTAACTACAAACTACAATTGTTTGTAAATTGGAGGACTCGTCGTTGAATGGACAAAACCTTCGGTGTTCAGAAAAATAAAAGAGTGCTAACGATGTAGGTCAATATGTGCAGGGGCGTATGTACGGGGAGGACGAAGGGAACCGGACCCCCCCCCCCCAGAGAGTCGAAAAAGTTGACGAATTTTGTTATCTTTTAATTTTTATATTATTTTTTCAGCTGTGTACACAGTAGTAACTTTTTTTTTTAAATATGCAAACAGATTTATTACACAGCATTAGCGTAAACATTTGAAGTATGAAAATGTTTCTAAAAAATGTTTCAACAATGGTATTGATTTCAGGATATTATCAGACGTGTCTCAACCACTTTAAAGATAGTAATGTTGATAAGTCTTCACTTGTTTTTTCTTTTGTATGAAGCCCCCACAAAAATCAAAATCTAGATACGCCACTGAGTATGTGAGGATGTCAGCAGCGGAAGAGTAGTAGGCGTGTGGATGGTTTGGACGTTGGTGGTATTGGGATTGGGAAATAGTACGTCTACATATATCGTAATGACTATATTTAGCTTATGAAATCTAAAAGTAGGCCTAGGCCTATTTCTCGACATAATAAGATACCAGTAGTAGTCCGAACTTACGAGTCATAAATTTGAACCACAACCAAAGAAGAGAACATCCTGAAAGTCTTCGGAAGGACAATAAGAAGAAGAATAGAATAATGGGACTAGTAAGACAGGGTGATCCGTGGAGAATTGGAAATAATGTGGAAGTAGCACGCGCTTGCCAAAGTCAAAAGAATATCCGATGAAAGGCCAGTCAAGAATATCTTTCAAGGAAGAAGGGACTGTAAAAAAAATCAAGGAAGACCAAGAAGAAAAATGCTTTAGGTCGTCAAAGAAGATTTGAAGAAAATGAGAATCAGCAATTGGCGGAAGAGAGTGGAAAACAGACACGAATTGTAAATTGTAAAATTTACAAACAAACAGACAGCAGGTAAATTGTACGGGAAGCCATGGTCCACCAACTGTAGCGTTGGATAGTAAGTGTTAAAACGTCAAAACATTGTTCTTAATACTGATAACCTCGGAAAACTGTCTACTTCGTCTCTTTCTCTTCTCTGTCTGTCTGCGTCTCTCTCTCACTCTCTCTCTCTCTCTCTCTCTCTCTCTCTCTCTCTCTCTCTCTCTCTCTCTCTCTCTCTCTCTTTCTCTTTGAGTATCACCCTCTCTCCTCTGTCTCCTAACTAATCGCTCTCACCTTGTCTACAAATACATAAAGTCTCTTAAGTATTGCATGTACACTGCACTTGACTTGATCTATATTCGTGTACATTAAGCTTTGAAGTACTTAAGTATTAACAACGAAAAAGCCAAACAAAATAATTGCGGGTTCAAAGTTAGTAGCGTTTTGTTATCGTAAATCAGAAGATTGTTTTCATTTTTAACAGTTGGCATTAAATTGTTTGAAAGACGCTATAAACAATTAAGTCATAAATTAGACAATAAAGGAAAGATTAATCCGTGTTACTTTTACAGTTTGTTATCGAAATTTTAAACCAAGTGATGTAGGTTTTTCATTTTACTAGATAAATAAACAGTTAATTTGACAGTGTATATTATGAAACTGCCAGCATGACAAAACGTTACATGCAAAGTTACCTTAAGATTCGTACCCGTGGCATTAAAAATATCGAATTTTTACGAGTGACATTACAATTAGTGTTTTGAGAGTGTAGTCTTATTGGGTTATATTTGACTAGGAGATGTAGTAACTTAAATAAAGTCAAACATTATAATGATGTCACTTGTAGACTGTTTTTATGAATATCTGGGAACAGAGATACTGGCACCCGCACGCAGTCGTTGCTATTATCTGTGGCCTATTTACTGATAAACGAGTAATCACATAACATAGACAATTAGTGTCTAATAATAGTGTTATCACTTTAGGAACATTTTACTCCCTGTAACGTTCAGAATTATTCGATTTTTATGGTCCTTTAGTAATCTTAGAGTGAATTTTTTTTTTAAGTCTTTACAGAGGGTGTCGCAGTCTACGGAAGGCCGAATAGTAAAGTTAGATATGCTGATGGCACTGATAATTGCTACTAACATTAATGACTTTATGCTCGTTACAGATGATCAAGTTATTCTGCATCAAACAAATGAATTACAACGAGCTGTATTTCATCTTCACCAAATGAGCCAAGAGAATAACACGAGAATTTCACTGCCGAAAAACAAAGTGATGGCATTCCGTGGTTGTTTCATCCAATGAGGATGAAAGTAATTGTAGAGACGATTACTTGGAGCAGGTACGGGATTTTGCAGTACTTGGGGTGTAATATTTCGTGGAGGTCTAGGCAAAGATGTGGAGAACAAGTTGAGTAAATTTAGATCCAACTGTGGGACTGTTCAAAGAACATTATAAAATAAAGTTGGACCAGAAACCAAAATTAAATTTTATATGGTTATTGGCAGTCCCTACTCTACTTACGGACTCTGCGAAAGGCGGATGTAAATGAAATCACCGCGGCAGAAATGAGGTTTTTAAGAATGATCAAAGGAAACTCACGATTAGACATGCTTCGCAATGAGATTAAACGGAGTGAGCTTAAGGTATCCCCATTGTTTGAAAACGTTGATGAACATAAGAATAGATGGAGGAACCATTTCTTCGCATAAGATTCTATATCAAAGGTCGCATACTTTTATGCTCCACGGGTAGTCGTAATGTGGGAAGGCCCAATAATAATATATAAGGTATTTACAAAAACGATACTCATTACTTTGAAAGTTTTATATGACTTTATTCTGGGTAAAAGTTTTTACGATTGAATATTGTAGAGCACGTCAAAACGAAGAGAACAGTACCTGTCCTGTGGTTCTAGGGGTACCCGTAGACTTTTTATACTCGAAAGGAGGTAATAATGGCATTAGAATTCAGAGATTATAAACGGATCATTATATTTAAAGAGATGCTGTAACCCCTTGCTTCCCCTGCATCCGCCATGTAATACCACGCTGCTGGACTACTTTCGAAATCTACTTTGTGTTTGGCAATAAAAGCAGTTTAAAAGGTGCGCACTGCGAAAAACACGTACAGTTAAAAATCGTTGAAACTCACGACAATGGGGACTTTTTGTCTCGGAGTGAAGCGGATAAAATAGATGATCAAAGCGATCGCTACCGATCGTAAATGATTTTTAATGAGAAATGACGAAGACACGATGGTTCGGCTTCATTGAAGGTGATAAGTTGAAGATGATCACGTTTTTAATAGTATTTCTGCCCAGTGTAATATTTCATAATATTGCTATTAAAGGAAGGAAAACAAAACCTATTTAAAGTAAGATGAAAGAATAGAAAACAAAACATTAAAGAAATTCAAACAAACCAGTAGCATAAGGTTTTGTGTAAAATCTAATTCGTACGTGCATCCGCTGCACTGGTGTTGCTGAATCGAGACATCGACATGAATTTTAAAATCTCATTGTATATTCAGCATAATGTTAAAACGATGTCGTATACCCGCTAAAAGCACAAAAACAACAAATGTTACTGTATGTGTAGTAAAAACAACAGGAAAAAGAGAGAGACGTTTAATCTAATCTCGAAAACACTGGCAAGTTGATTCAAGTATCAAGCTGATTTTAAAACACGCCTATTGATTGTACCATATTTCAGTCATCAGCCAGTCCGAAGACTGGAAAAATCCTGTGTTAGAAATCAGTTCCAAACAAATTTAAAACGATCGCGTAGCCCATATTATCGTAATTTAATTTTCTAAGCCAGTTGTCTAGTAATTTTAATGTTGGCGCATAATCCAGGGCTAGACCTTATGTCGAAATTGATTACACACTACCTACAGTGAGCGTAAGACATCTAATAAAACAATTGAAGCTGACGAAAATGTGTTGGTAGGTAATAGTACTACAGTAGCGGTAGATTAACACTTAACGAAGTAGAGATTGGTAGCTAGACACGTAGAAAGGAGTACAAATATTTTTTTAAGGGTGCTGAGGAAGAGATGTGTAATACTAATACTTTAAACGATGTGAGTAATGGATTTCTGAACCGGGAAGTATGTAATAAGTTAATAACTGATGGTTAGCGAGGAGCTGCTAGTTTTAAGGATTAACACTGCAGCCCATAAATGCAACTCTGTAAACCCGAACGACATAAATAGTCGTAGCGGGCGTAACTTGGGGCCTACCTTTGGGGGGGGGGGGTAAATCTTCATAAATTCAAGTGTGTAGTGAGACCATCTATATAATAAAATATATTATATACAAAATTAGAAAGTTTAAAACTTAAATTCTTAGTTAATAAACGAGGGACAAATTCATTTTTTAATGATCAACAAACCTTTCTTCATATGTTGTACTTCCAGTTATGTTTACCTAGAACAGATATACTGTAGGCCTATAAACTAATTTCAGTTCTTCCAATTTTGTACCCAGTTTTCGTAAACGCATCCTCTCCCTTAGGCACACTGTCACAAAATGGTCTCTAGTGTTTTTTTTTTTTCAAACAGAAATATTATTTTGACTTATATCATTCAAATCTGTCAAACATTCCCCTTAAAAGTTTCTTCGAAAGAAATAAGAATAATAAATTTATGGCAACTAGTCGTCTGATAACAGTACAGACGTTGATAAATAGTGCTTACTGTGCTCACAAGCAAAGAAACTGTTTCCTCTTTGACTATTTGTTAGTTTTTATTTATAACAACTGGAAACAAAATTTTATAATATCTCGGAACATTGGGGGGCGAGTGCCCCCCTTGCCCCTCCCAAGTTACGCCTATGGTCGTAGCCACGGAACGCAATCACATTGATCGGTATCGGTAGTAAACAGAAATACCAGGAGAACTGGGCAACTAGTAGGAGACGAGACGCCTAATATTGGTAGAATACGTTTGGCGAAGTTTACACAGAACAAATGAAAAACTGTTTATAGATTTTGTAGAAGTGATTAATTTTACTGTTATCACATTCAGATACCTTTTGTAGGCCTATATTTAAAAATTGTATAAAAATAAAATATCGAATATTGGAAAAAAGTAGTCCATTTATTGCGATGCAAAAATAATAGTGATTACGATGGAAAAAAAATACTTGTTCAATTGATTGCAATAACATTGACTACGTCTCTTCAGGCTCTGCAGTATACTTTTGAAATGGTACTTAATTTTGGCACTTCGTACATATTAAGTAATGCTTCAATTAGATATCTCAGTTGAGTATCTTCAGCAGATATCATTTATTATAAATATTATTATTATTACTGTGATTATTGTTTTATAAAAACGCCTATCATTCTTTGTTTTATTGACTAATTTATGATTTAATCGTTTAATACCAATTTAAAAAAAAAAAAGAAAAAAGTAGCTATTAACCTTGAACCCGCAGTCATAACTTTTTCTCTTAGTTCGTTATTACATGTGCAAATTCATACGTCTCCTGTTCTCGACTAGACAACTGGAATTGATTACTATAGTCATCAGAATCAGTATTTTCTAACAACTCAAAATGGTTACTTTTTTGGAGTTTGAGTTTCGTTCAGTACCTGAAGAAGGTTTAAACGATATCCTAATGTCTTCTCAAAATATGTCCATCCTTTTTTTACCGGCAACTACAAGGTGAAAAGCCTGGACAATTACAAAAAATAGCGAGAGACTTCTAGGTTGCTGTGAAAGACGGATTCTAAGAACAATATTTAGAGGAGTACAAGAAAATGGAATGTGGCCCAGGCGCTATAATTATGAACTACACCATCTTTACAAAGTGCCGGACATTATTAGGATAATCAAAATATACAAGCTAACATGGGTTGGACACATAGAAAGAATGGAGGAAGGACATACATATACGAAACATATTTTCTACCAGAAACCAATAGGTAGTAGAAAAAGGGGAAGACTCCGAAGTAGATTCAAAGACCAGATAGAGGAGGACCTCGGAAAGCTGAACATAAGAAACTGGAAAGCCAGGGCAAGCAATAGGGAGGAATGGAATCGACTCTTGGAGCAGGCCAGACCCACCAAGGGTTGTAGAGCCACGGCTGATGATGATCAACTACAAGGTAAAATATCAGCTTCCAGAAAACGTGCTAAAAGAAAGTTGTTTTCGCTACATTTGCGCAAAAACGTTTTATGTATGTAATTTTTTAATTTGACTTCCTATATTCGCGTGCGCGCGCGCATGTACATCTGTCGGGTCCTTGTTTCCATCTATTTTTACCTTTCCAAAACTCTCCCGAATGTCACTACAGCATTAATTTCGTCCCTCCATGACCTTCTTTGGCCTTCCTCTTTTTCTTCATTGCTCTGGGTCCAATTCCGAACTCAAACGTCTGTCACACGACGTAAATGCCTTACCAGCGCAATCATTTGGCTTCTACAGCATCCACAGGGGGGTTTACCATTTTCTGCCCTCCCACAAATCTCTGTAGGGGGGGGTGAGTTTATGAGTTTAATCCTTCATATTTTCAGTTACCCTAGAATTTGTTCTTTATATAATATTTTCTTCCCAATTGTTCTTAATAAATTTCTATAGAACAATTTACATAACGTAATAGGAAGGGTACAATAAGACATTAATTTACTGTTTATTCCAAAACATTTTAACTGAAGTTAAAACATAGCAATTTAATACAATCTTGACAATCTTGTATGCAACTTGGTAAAAAAATAAAAAGATAAAGAGAGTTGTTATTACAACTTTTTGAAATGTAGACTTTGAAATAATGTTTAAACTTTACGTAATGATTTTTGATGGGCAAAATTATTAATAGGCCTAATATCTGTCAGGTCCATCTTTTTTAATAAATCTTCTGCAATGGACAATATAGCCAATGAATTCAATCCATCTTTTCCCATGTTCGTACGTAGATGATTCTGTACTCTTCTGAACCACGAGAACGCTCGCTCAGCTGAGAAATTTGAGGCCGCTGTACATACAAACATCCGGAGAGCAAAGTCCACGTTGGGGTAGACAGACTGGTGCCCATCCTTTCGTATTAGGGGGCAGAGCTTCACAGGTGTAGACCTCTTATTTACCCTCCTCGGCAGGTCAGTAGTATGGTAAGGGGGCTCCTGAAACACCCAGATGTTTCCGGAGCCCCCTCAGGATCAGCTGATATGACGTCATAGCCAGTGAAGTCACGATGACGTGAGAGTAGCTGTTTCAGGAGCCCCCTCAGGATCAACTGATATGACGCCATAGCTAGTGAAGTCACGATGACGTCAGAGCTAGCTGTTTCAGGAGCCACCAGGATCAGCTGATATGACGTCATAGCCAGTGACATCACGATGACGTCAGAGCTAGCTGGCTCAGGAGCCCCCCCCCCCCAGGATCAGCTGATATGACCTCATATCCAGTGAAGTCACGACATCGTCAGAGCCAGCTTCCTCAGGAGCCCCCCAGGATCAGCTGATATGACGTCATACCCAGTAATGTCACATATTTCCCCTCCTCGGCAAGTCGAAGCTCAATTGGCATAGAAGTTGAGCAGGTTGAATATATTGACATTTTTCCTTTTCATCCTCTTCCTGTCTTTCTCGGGGTCAGAGTAATCTAACGTGACTGTGTGTAGGTAACATTGAAAATGTAAAACTTCATCGCAGAACGATTCCTCTAAATCATCAGAATATTGTTTTACAAGGTGCTCTCCTACTTCCTCAAGATGTCATGATTTAATTCGTCAATTTCACTTACAACCTTGATCGTTTCGTTTATTTCAACGTGTGCGTTCTTCCGTTTTTCCAGTTCAGACTTTAGATTGTCGATAATAGTGATGAACACTCTTAGGGTTTCTCTAGGAGTAAAAACCACTTCTTCTTCAACATTACCCCTTCCACGAGGTTCATCATCGTGCTTTTTTCTATTGACGCGACGCTTGTCCTCTTTGTATGGCATTATTTTTTATAGTTCCTGAGCCTTTTTTTCAAAGTAACCTTAGTCATTACGTGCTGACTCGAGGAGTTTGACCAACGAGGCATACAACTGTACCACGGGTCTCAGTAAAAAGTACTCAGCTTTCTTAATTTCAGAAATAATTTCGTATGTAACTGCCTTAGCTATGATAAATAAAAATTCTCCACCAATCGTTGATTATAAATAACAAGTTGTACCACTCCCAGGGAGGTCAACTTGGCTATATGAGAAGTAAGGGAGACCAAGTTGCTATATCGCTTCCAACTGTTCTGTCAAATCTTTGTATATGCGGCCTGTTAACGCCCTCTTTCATTAATTGTGGCAAGACTGTTCCTATGGCTTGTAGATTCTTTAAGTTTATAAAAACCGTTCTTCCAGTCATTAAACCCTCCTGCGGAAAACTTTGTTCCTAGAGCCGTTTGACTTGAAAACAGTAAACGGACATTACAAAAAACACAACCAGTGCTTTTAGAATAAACTAGCCAGCTTCGAGGTAATGTTTCACCGTTAGCAAGCCTACGCAGAAACACATTTGTGGTAAAGTATCTAACTGTGCCATCATTATATTCCCTCTTTGATATTTTAAAGTCCGCACTAGTGCTGTTTAAATCCAAACTTTGCTACATAATTGTGTGTGCTTAAACACTTAAACTGCCACTTAAACACGAACCAAATAATTTTTATGCAAGTTGTCTGTTCTTTTTTTTCTTGTTGTTTGTTGTGCGGGCTTCTAGGTTCCAGCCTGTGCTTAAATCCCGTGATTTAAAGAACGGATTCGACCCCACTGATCTCACTCGTTCTGTAAACACAGCCTTTCGCCGCCTTCATAACTACCGCAACAAGCTAGCTTGTCGACCAGCTCAGGTAGTTAAATGTTATGTGTTCTGAAGTATTTAATGTAACTCAATTATGAGGTGTTTATGTAACAATGAGAACGAATTACTCCGTATAAGGATAACTCCCTCTGGCCCGTGGACACATTCCTATATAAAAATATACATATTTATACATTTTATATTTCTTGTGTGACGATATAATCCACTGTTCAAATACCACTGAACATAATTAAAATCGGATACCAGTATATCTGTTTTTGGTAGCCTACAGAGCGACTGTTAATATTCTTGAAAATTATTTTTTCAGCCTTAAAAATATTGACCAAATTTCTTGACTTAATTTGGTTCATCTAGACGTGAACATGGTTTCATCAAGTAGGGAAATTAAAGGGAGCTATACATGATAAGGGTTATAAAGTTATAAAGACTACGGGTGACACATAATTTATCATGTCGTGGCGAAGAACTGAAGAACATTCGATGCAATGTCGACTTGCAAGATCTGGTCAAAGAAAAGAATATCATTATACATCTATCTGTTTAGTCTTTATTTTCCCACTCCCCGACTCTAAGATCGCTCGTCTTTCTATCGCCTCGTTCACTTTATTTCTCCAGGACCTTCTTCTTCTTCTTCTTCTTCTTCTTCTTCTTCTTCTTCTTCTTCTGTTTCCCAAAGGACTCCAATTAGAAACCCTTGCCCCTTGCTACCCATTGTCACCAGGTCATCTCACGCACCCATACCACGCATACCACCAGTCACTTCTCTTCAATATATCTGAGCACATCTTTTTCCACTTTCATTCTTCTTCTTCTTCTTCTTATTTCATAATTGGTGATCCTGTCCATTCTTGAGAGTCTACAGCTTCGTCTCCGGTAATACATTTTAAAGGATATCATTAAACTCGTTAAGTCCTAGAGCATTATATGGTTGGGGCATGGATAGAGAGAGAGAGAGAGAGAGAGAGGATGAGATCGGATATCTAAGAAGATATTACGACAAGAACAGAACAGACGTAGTGCGGAAAGCGAGGGGGACGATTGAGGAGCAGACGATTGGGAGATGTTCCGGAAGATATGGTAAAAATAAGGACTCGAAAATAGAGGAGAGAGATGACCAGGAGTGTATTGTGGAGAGGGCCAAGCCACACAATAGAACCAGACTGTATAACCAGAAGACGTACAGCACCAATGGTGTGTAATACGCATATTACACACTGCTATTACTTCCATGTTCCATAAGGAAATGGAAGTACGGTGATGGCGAAAAAAATCGTGTTCGAGATAATTGCAGATTCTGATTGTACTACCCTCAAAACATGAAAAAAATAACATTTTTCGAAAAGTGTCTCTGTGTGTCTGTCTGTCTATCTGTCTGTTTGTCTGTGTGTAGATTTTTTTTATGGTAAACGATAAGAGCCGCAAATTCAAACAGTATCGAATAGTTTTTTGCATACAGCCCTGAATTGTAGAGTACTCAAGATCTGTGGTTTTTGGTGAAGATCGGTTAAGGGAAAGGGGTAGTTTACCTGCAACATTTTATGTTTTAACAACGGTAATTTTTTTCTATGACGAACGATAACTGCCGCACATTCAAACAGAATCAAATATTTTTTTGTGTACGTTCCTAAATTGTAAAGGAATGAAGTTCTATTGATTTTGGTGAAGATCGGTTAAGGGAAAGGGGCAGTTTACCTGCCACGTTTTATGTTTTAACAAGAGTAATTGTTTATATGACGAACGATAACTGCCGCACATTCAAACAGAATCAAATAATGTTTTGCATGCATCCCTGAAGTGTAGAGTGCTCAAGGTCTGTTGATTTTGGTGAAGATCAGTTAAGAGAAAGGGGTAGTTTACCTGTAACGTTTTATGTGATAGCAAGGGTAATTTTCTCTATGAAGAACGATAATTGCCGTAATTTCAAATATAATCAAATATTTTTTTGGATACATCCCTAAATTGTAGAGAGCTCAAGGTCTGTTGATTTTGGTGAAGATAGGTTAAGGGAAAGGGGTAGTTTACCTGCAACATTTTATGTTGTAACAAGAGAAATTTTTTCATGACGAACGATAACTGCCGTAAATTCAAACAGAATCAAATAATTGTTTACATATTATGTGCCTGAGTTGTAGAGGACTCAAGGCCTATTGATTTGGTGAAGATCGGTTATGGGGAAAGGGTAGTTTACCTGAACATTTTTTGTTGTAACAAGAGTAAAGTACTTAATTTTGATAAATAAAGTATCCTGATAAGAAGATCTTAATAATCCACTGTAGAAACGCAGATGAAATATCTATAAATGAAGAGGCTAGTTGAACGGGGTGGGGGTAATTTTCTATAAATGAAAATTATAGTTGAAGGGGGAGGGGATAATTTTTATATGTGTACTACGTTATCGGCAACAAAGTAGTAGTTTGTTGTTAAAATTCCTTCCCGGGCTGTGTGGTCGTAGTCCAATGTTTTCTGCAAAACCAGACGTTTCGGCAGTGCCATCGACTGCCATCATCAGTGAAAATCGAGTGCGAAAAGGTGAGGTGGTATACGTTAGTGACCACAGTACTGTGGTTAATGCTGAAGCAGTAAGTAGAAAGAAGTAGTTTCTATGGAAATATTTCATTTCGAAAACGATTTTAAATATAAATCTTAGAACATGGAAGTCATGTATGGTTTTCCATACCGATATTATATAGCTTCTTGAACCTCTGAAGAAGCTTTTAAAAGTGAAAACCGGTTCAGGTTATAAGGTAAAACTTTTACGTTTTTACCCATAAAAAGTTTTGTGTTCCGAGTCGTAGTGAAATAATTATATTTAGTTAAGTAACGGACACGTCATAGACAACGAAATCCAAGAAATCTGAAGTGTCTTTGCAAAAACCAGAATAAGTATCAGAAAAGACGAAGGAAACGAAACGCCATCGTAAAAACCTTGTTTGTTACCTTATGACTATAATGCTGGAGATCTGGAGCCATTCCCGTTAAATTAGAAGAGTGTTCACCCCGCGCAGCGGGTGCGCCTACCAAGAAGTAGGTACTCAAGTGGAACCGTCACTAAGCTCCTTACGCTTCTAGTCTTTTATTTGTTCAAAACTGAAAGCTTTTTTACTTTATTTTTATTTTTATTAGATTCTATTCGTTTTTTATTTTTGTTCATTTTTTTTATTGTTTTTAATTGTTTACTTATCATACTCTTTTACTTCCATTTTTTTTTATTTCCACAGGAAATGTCAGTTCGTCTGAGTTTGTCGATTCTATGCACACTATTTCGTTCCTTGAAATCGTCTTTTGCTTTCCTCTTTATACTGCTTTATATAATTCTTCGGC
This sequence comes from Magicicada septendecula, assembly GCA_034769895.1. Classification (NCBI taxonomy): domain Eukaryota; kingdom Metazoa; phylum Arthropoda; class Insecta; order Hemiptera; family Cicadidae; genus Magicicada; species Magicicada septendecula. Next base: position 78,897,794 of record CM068367.1, on the reverse strand, counting down.
ACAGATATTCACTCGAATCATTGCTTCAGAGTCTCAACACATATTTTTGCCGTACAGGTCTTGTCGGTGCGTCTTGATTTCTAGCCTTATGATGTCTCCTTCTAAACGTGACATTTTTGTAACACTTAAGAACACTGCCTCGAGAGGGAGAGGGAGTGATAGAGGGAACACAGACAGAGATATACAGAGAGCTTGGTGTACGCGTACGAATGGTGTGTGTGTGTGTGTGTGTGTGTGTGTGTGTGTGTGTGTGTGTGTGTGTGTGTGTGTGTGTGTGTGTGTGTGTGTGTGTGTGTGTGTGTGTGTGTGTGTGTGTGTGTGTGTGTGTGTGTGTGTGTGTGTGTGTGTGTGTGTGTGTGTGTGTGTGTGTGTGTGTGTGTGTGTGAACTGTCCGCGAGCGTAGTCAAAAGGTTTGTGTGCAGTGGAGTGTGGAAACAATTGTGTTAGGGATTGGTCACAATCGATGGACGCTCGCTATACGTGGTCCAAGGTTGTACTCACTATAATCATTAGAATCCTTATTACCTTTTACTATAATTTTTCTTTACGACTGGCAAATAAACTCTGCCAACGGTGTTGTTTAATTCTGCCGGTCGCAAGCCCTGGGCGTCATCACTTGCAAGACGAAGAGAGAGGAGCAGGAGGAGTCACAACTTCGTTAACAACCTGGGTCCATCTCCCTCCGGATGGTAGCACCCAGTTATAGGGCCCCGGCCTAGGGTAACAAGTGACAAATGGTCAACGCTCTAGAAGGCGGAGGAGGAAAATTCGTAACAGTGGAGACAGCGGAGGAGGTGGGTCTCCGAATGAAACCTAGGGCAGGTCTGGAGGCTCGAAGTTGGCAGCTCCACTACCGGACTTCTTTCAATCGGGTTGGTAGCCCATTCGGGGAGACTTAAGCACCTTCAATCGTCTAAAAAGGAAAAGCCGGACTGGAGTCAAAGATTTTAACAATCTGAAAAGTCTGGGACGGCTGATGGAAAGATGGAGAGATCAACTGTAACAACGGAGGACGTAATAGACTTATATTATACTTGCAAAGAAGAAGAAGCGAATTAGCAAATACTGCTTGATCGTCAACAAAATGTTTAAAAGTATGTTGCTTACAATTTGTTTTAAAATTGTTCTTATTGCTGTTGTTGTTTAAAATTGTAAAAAAAATGCTTACCCGCTCCTCCTAAGCGCGCGTATTATCATCATTGTATAATTTATAAAGAGCAGACGTAATGGATGCCTATGCTAACGCGATGAATAAACGCATATTCTGGATGATGCATGCCAGCTCTGCCTACTGTTATATAATTTCCAACGTTTGCATTTCATACAGCTGTATAGACTACGCAGAATGCAGGATAATATTGCAAACTGAGAAATGAATTTTACACGGAGAAAGGAAGAGTTAGTCGGTGTTTCGTGCAAAAACGAGACCGGAATGACGTATAGACAGCAATAATTAAACTGTGCACTCGAATCGCAATTTATACCCGCGTTTGTTGTTATAATTGTGCGTTTCCTACAGTACAACGTAGCTTAATGGCCGTAACGTTTTGGAAGGTGAAATCCCACACGAGACACGTTGGAGAGGGAACAGACATTACTGTTACACTACTTTGGTAAGTGACGTAATTATATTACCGCGTGGTGCGGTGCAACTGCCATTTAGCCGACTACGATTCTATATACAGTAAAACGTCTTTTATACGTTTCTCACTTTACGTTTTTCACACTTACTCGTTTTTTCTCCAAGGTCTCGGCAAAATTCCTATAGGCTACTTTCCGTGTAATTTTATTTCGGGTATACTTTTTTCGTTTTTTACACTTATACGATCAAATTTTCAAGTACCTGGAAATACGAAACTTCATTTATACGTTTTAATATTTTTGCCTTATTTACGTTGCGTATATCACAAAATGCATATCATGTGAATGTCCTAATGCAAATATTTTGAGCAGACTGTACATTTCTAGGGAATCGTCAATTAGTGCCAGTCGGCTGAGTTTGTAGTTGACGAGTACCCTTTGAGCAAGATTTGATTCCTAGAAACGTACGGTATTTGTTCAATTCCCGTAAAGCTCCATCGCTTCGTCGACATCAGTTCGTTACTGTTTCTATTATAGGTAACATCGTGAGTGGAAGGAAGAGGAAGTGCGTTACGATCGCTACTGAGAAATTAAACATTTTGAAAGTAGTGAAGGATAGCGGGAATAAGAAGCGAGTAGATATCGCCAAGGAGTTAGGGATTGCTCCGTCGACGTTAAATTCAATCGTGGCTAAAGGAACCGAAATTGAAGAAAGTGCTCGTGTGTTTGGTGTTTCAAGTAATAGGCTAAGCGAACACGTATTCAAGGTGGAAAATACGAGCTCTTGCAAGACTGTCTGTTACAGTGGTTCCAGCAGCACAGGGCGGAAGGAATTCGTATCAGCGGGCCAGTCCTTTACGAAAAAGCAAATGAATTGGCAGCCAGGTTCGGAGTTGAAGATTTTCATGCGTCGACCGAGTGGGTACATAAATTTAAGGTACGGCATGGCATCGGGAGCAAAAGCGTGTGCGGTGAGAGTAAGAGTGTAGACGTTAATACAGTACGTGAGTGGAAAGAAACCAGTCTGAGGGAACTAACATCTCAGTTTGATCCCAAAGACGTGTTCCATGCCGATGAAACAGGCCTTTTTTTTAATTTACTTCCTGACCACACAATGGCATTCAAAGGGGACAGCTGTCATGGTGGTAAGCGGAGTAAACAACGTGTAACAGTGCTGTTGTGCCCAAATAGTGTCGGAAGTGAAAAACTGGTTCCCTTAACTGTCGGGAAATTTGCTAGGCCGCGGTGTTTTAAAAATGTTGCAACGCTCCCTACGAAATACGCTAACAAAATAAGTCGTGGATCACTACAAAAGTGTTTGAAGACTCGCTGCGAGGCGTTGATGCAAAAATGAGCGCAAAAGGTCGAAAAATTCTTCTGATTGTGGACAGATGCACGGAACACCCTCCTGATACATCGTATCTAAAGAACGTGAGAGTGGAATTTTCCCCGCAAATTGCACAAGCGAACTGCAACCGCTGGACCTGGGGATAAACCGGAATTTTAAACTGTATTACCGCAAGATGATGGTACACAATGCCATCCACTGTGTAGACGCTAGAAAGAAGGATAAAATGAAAATTCACATTTTGCAGGTATGATTTCTTCGTGATTTTTATAACTTGTAACTAGTGAAAGCAATACTGTACCATACGATTCTACGCGATGTTTTACCCGTATTTCATAAACGTATTGTTTCATAAATAATGAATAGATTGGAATGAAAAAAGTATCCGTTTGTTCAGAAAGATTAAAAGTTTTTACACTAAGGGAAGCGTATAGGATTCTTTTTTATCCCGCCATTCTTTTCTGCCTGTATTTTCTTTTCTACTGTGATTTTCTGGCATTACTCTCAATCTTACAATTGATTTCTGTGTGTACCAGGTATAGCCAATGCGATAAACCTCATGTAAAATTACTTATAGGCGTAGGCCTATCTAAAGAAATTACAGTATAAAAAAATTATATTTTTGCACAAATTCGTAACGGTTTGCTCTCTTCTAAGGAGCAATGCATTACATCGCAGCTGCATTGTAATTATTACAGTATTCGGGAATATTACATATTCGGGAAACCTGTAGTAATGAAGATAGCTATGATGTTCCCGTTGATGATGTGGAATGGGGCAAACTGGAAAGCCATTTCAACTGGACGACTATGTCAACATTGACGAAAATGTTGTTACCGCAGAAGCCATGACCATATCGGAGACTGCTGATGGAATCCAGCAGGAAATGGACGAAGAAGAAGAAGATGATGATGATGAACAAGCAACGCAGACCCCCGTGTGTTTTAGTGATGTAGTTAATGCCCTGGAGACACTTAAACGCTTTGTAACCAGCCGTAATGTATCCGACGAAATTATGATGCAGTTGTTAAGATTTGAGGGCACAGTTTATTCTATAGCCGCGGAAAAGAAAAAAAAAAACAAGGGAAGATAAAGGACTTTTTTGGGAAATGATTAATTATATTTGTGTTTTCCTCTATATATACGTTATGTTGTATAAGTAGCTTACCTATTGTATTATTCCAAATTGTAAATTATACTTTATTTCTATTTAGTACTATACCATTTAATTACACTATTTGTGTTCTATTTCACTTATACGTTTTTTTCTTCGAAGTCCCCTGAAAAACGTATAAATGAAGCTTTACTGTATTTAGTCAAGAAGAGACGCGTACAAAGAAACTGATTATGATTGGCTAAAGTTAATGTGAATAAAATTAGCGGGAGCCATACGATAATAACTCTCATATTCTATCGCTTAACACAAAAAGAAAACATAAAAAAAAAATAACTTAAAAATAAATTTTTAAAATGGGGTAAATCTCTTTTGCTTAGTACACATTTGGATACAAAGTCGCGCGACTTTTCTCTTAGCTCGTGTTTAACAATTGTATGTTTACAAGCGGTAGACAAAATATGATGTATTTCGATTTTTCTGAGACAGAAATACTAGGTGTGATCAAAAGGTATCCGGATTGGTACTGTTAATGCCAAGTCAGCTGACTTGGCTCCAAAAAAGCGACACATATTTTTTATGTTTACTTTACAGTATATTAAATATTCAGCATCACTTTTACAATAACAGCTGATCTGGTTTGTTTACAAATGTTGTGATGTCTGTTAATATCATTTGACGCGTTACAATGTCAGAAAAATTGATCAGTCAATTTGTACCAGATTTTGTCAAAAAGTTTGTGAAACATGTAAAGATACCTTTGAAAAGTTACAAAAAGTTTATAGGGAAGATTGTATGAGTCGTACACAGGTTTGTGAGTGGTTTAAGTGTTTTAAAGATGGACGTGAAAGTGTTGAGAGTGACGAGCGTTCAGGAAGGCCTTTAACCAGCAAGATTGACCGCAATGTTGAGCTTGTGCTGTGCGAAAAAACCGCCGAATGATTCGTGAGCTAGCAGATGATTAAAATATTAGTTTTGGATCAGATCAGTCCATTCTTACTGATGAGTTGGGAGTGAGACGTGTTTCTTCAAAGTTTGTACCCAAAGTGCTCACAGCTGACTAAAAAGATGCCCCGGGTATCAGTCGCTCAAGACCTACTTGAATGTGCTAAAACCTATGAGAACTTCATTAAAACGATCGTAACGGGTGATGAATCATGGGTTTATGGATACGATCCAGAAACTAGACCCAATCTTCAGTGTGGAAGACGCCAAATTCTCCAAGACCAAAACAAAGTCGAAGCAAAGTTAACCCATGCTTTCTTTGATCACAATGGGATTTATTTCGTATCGTTGTAGTTACGTTCTTGACATGTTTCTGCACATCATTAAGCAACGACTATACCGACAGCAAAAGGTCGACGACGACACGATGGGTCGGGTCCATTGAAGGCGATAATGAGTTACTAAACGTGGCAACGTGGACTCAAAACAGTAATCTCATCTTACTAACGGTGCAATCTGATTGATGCACACAGACAGTGTCGGGAATTGCCGCTCAATTAAGAATATATTATTACATTGATTTCGTGGAACTGACACGTGGCTTTTCGTGGAACTGATCCCGTACGGGCAAAAATTGTTATAGATGGTACTGTCCTGGAACAAGTTAACAATTTTGAATATCTGGGCTACAGTGTGTCTTATAATGCATACAACAACGTTGTGAATAAGTTGCATAAGTTCAACCTTATGTGCGCAGACCATTCGTCGAACAATTAACTCAGCTCAGCATGTAAAGAAACACGCCTAAAATTCTACAAGGTGATGGCCCTGCCCACACTTCTTTATAGGTCTGAGAATTGGACGTTAACGAAAGGCCGGACCAGTCGTATCCAAGCGGTTGAAATGAGATTTCTCAGGCACGTGGCAGGGTATACTCTATATGATCATAGAAGAAACACAGATACACGGCAGGAACTGAATATTATGAGTACATACGACAGGATTGCTTAGTATCGGCTGAATTGGTGGGGGGAACATCTTTGCCGAATGGATGACTGCCACATCCCCAAACAACTCTGGAACTATAAGCTGAGGGGACGGAGAGGTGTGGGACGTCCGTGGAACCTCTAAATGTTCGCTTATTTGAGACCGGAACAAACCATCCTTGGTTTAATCCGTGAAGATTATTATTATTATTATTATTATTATTATTATTACATTAAAGGCTTCCGATTGCCGAACCAGTATTGCCTTATTGCCTTTTATGTTGTAACACGGGCAAAGACAGTGTATAAGCCACTCTTAATCTTTAGTCAACCCTTATCGCTTACTAAAGATTATCGTTTGCTCCGACGTTCTGAAGGAATACAGGAGGCTCTTCCACTGGTCAGAAAACAAAAAGCGACAACTTTCCATTCTAATGGAGGCAGGAATTTTTTGCTGATGCAACCGTCTGAAGTACTCGAAGTTAACCGCGGAGGAAACTTAATTATGGTTTTTTCCAACTTTTCAATACGATCAAGTCCAAATTTGAGGCTCTTCGACGCAAAGTCACAAACAACAAATAAAATCACAAATAAGTTCACCAACATTTTGCTTTTTGCTCGTTTTTCGTATTTTTACTGAAAATGAAAATACTGCAAACTGTATTCCACAAAAAGAGCCTAGCTACAGTGTTGCAGATATTGGTCCAGATATTGCATTTAGATGTGGATAGGAAATAATGTCGGTAAAGTAATTCGGTCGAAATACTTCGTCTCGCGAGAGTGTTTGCAGACAATTGCACGACCATCTGTTCAAGTATGGACTACGCTTTATAATGCAAAATAAAGTGAATATGTATATATGTTACCGGCAAAGTACAAAATCAGGCATTTTATAGAATGCCTAGGAATTTCATACAATCCCTGAATCCAGCCGGCAAAGTATGAAATAAAACACATTTCATACATTGGCTAGGCATTGTATAGGTAACGTCTTCTAGGTAATGTGTAGAAGACAATGTGTGGTCTTTGGATTCATGTTCTGAAAAGCGTGTAGAGTGCTGCAGAGATATGCATAGTACGTGTGGACATTTTTGAACACTAGTGGCAATAGTGGAGATAAGTGTGATGATGTCAAGAAGCTGTGTACTCTCTGCTTCAAAGTAAAAAATTTGCAACTGAAGAATGAAAAAGGTCAAAATCATTTTTAGAACTTCAGGCAAAGAAGATGACACCTGATTCTGACAAAAAATTTCCTCCAGCTCCTGTGGGCGTGTCTGTTCGTGTTCCATTCCTGAAGTAGACAAGGGGCGGGGAGATCTTCGAAACATCCTATCCTACCAATCGTCGTGAGTGTGACAGATGACGGATTTTACAAACTGGGAACCAGTAGCGCATTGTTAAAGCAGCTGTACACAAGATCGCAGTTCACTGTATCCCCAAGAGTTCGTAAAATGTGTGTGCAAGGCTAAATATAAAAAAAATTTAATTGTGTAAAAAATGAAAGAAAGTGTACTCAAAATGTCACAGCTCTCTGTCTTGTTGTAATAAGTAGAGTAGATTACATATATTTAGAATTAATAAACACCAATAATATCTAATGTATTTTTTTAACCAGATTGGTTAAAAAGTTCTTATACAGTATAATTTTAATAAAATATGTGAACTTAATTAAGTAGAGAATAGATAATCTCGAAATGTCATACAAAGTACTCCTTTGTATGATATCAAACAATTGTGTGTGATTTTGTAATAAAATGTTTTCATTTTGAATGTGATAAGCTTATTTTACACTTTGCCTAAAGAATCACTTGTAGTATACAGAATGCCTAGGAAATGTTCAGAATACATGGGAAAAGTATACAAAATATTTGAAAAGTATTCTATTCTGTACTTTGCCAAAAAACTCCAGGCATTGTATGAAATGCCTATATAGGTATTCTATAAAATGCCTGGATTACATATTTTGCCAGTAACATATACAACAATATAACGTGGCGGCTGGTATCGTTTTTGACTTGGGGGGGGGATTTTTTTGGACCCATATGTAACAAAAGTCACCAGTAGAAACTAAATTATTGCTATTATCATGAAATAATTGTAAAATTGAACCTTTTGCTTTACTACTAAAAGTATTGTTAATATCAAAAACCTACCTTGCAAACTACCAATATTTAAACATTGTTTGAAACTGAAATTATTTATAACCCTAAGCAGTTCACGTTCCTAAACTTAAATACTTAATAAATTATATATTATTAAATGGATGGATTACTAAATAAAATATAGGCATATTTGTTCCCTACCTTGGATTAGTTTATTTGCTTGAACATGAAATCCATTCTCCTCTCCATTTGCTTGGCAAAATGGTCAGTAACTAATTCATTGAAGTTAGGAGTTATTTCTAACAATTTTTTTTCTATTGAACACATTCCCAGAGCACTTAGTCTGTCCTCTTTCATTGTATTACATGTAAATGTTTTAATGCATTTGCGAGTTGAGAAACATCGTTCACAAATAATTTTTAATAGTTTTACCAGTTCAGGAAAAACAGTAACTAGATTGTTTTCATATACAAAATTGAGTAGAACCAATGTGCCAGTTGCCTTTGTGAAGTCAAGCCTGCTGTATAGAACTACCAGTTCATGTCTTAATGCAGTTTCATTTAAATTAAATTGTTTAGCAGCGTGTTTTTGGAAAGATAAGCTGATGTTTATAAAACAGGGTTGGTTGCAACAAAACTGCTATTGCTAAGTGGTCTGAAAATGAAAATCTGTCGTCTACGTTGGTAACTATTATGTCACAAACTTCTTTAGCTGCAGTCTTCTTGCTTTCATCAAAACGTGACCTTTTTAGATTTTGAGATGATTCTCCAAAATTATTTGTTGCAGACAGACTGGCATCAAAATCAATATAATCTCTGATATTTTGAATGTGTGACTTGAATGTGACAACATACTGGTGTGTTTTAATACTGTCCATTTCTACTTGCTGTAATTAATTAAACAAAATGTCACAGGCTGGCATAATTTGTTGAAAAATGTTAACCAAAAATTAAAATCATCATTATTTAATGTGTTTTTCAGTCCTAATGCTTTCTGAACAGTGGACTTGTCACTCTTGTCATCATCTATGATTTTTTCAAGAGCATCGGAAATGTCATTTTTATGAATAAATACTGTTGTCACACAATGGGATTTAAAATTCCACCTGGTATTAGAACATTTTGGGAGACTTTTTTTTACTACTTCATCAAGTATGGCAGTTCGTTTGGAAGATCTTGAAAAAATGTTGTAAAACCATCTAAATTACAGAAATATATTTTTACTTGCTTGTTTTGTGATGCAGCATGCTCAATAATTAAGTTTAGTTGATGGGCATAGCAGTGTATATACTGGGGATTCTTGTACACGGCTTTAACTTTTGCTTCAACACCATTATGTTTTCCACTCATTACTGCTGCCCCATCGTAACTTTGTGTAATAATTTTACTAGACATCTTATCAAGTTCTAATTTTGCTAATTCTTCAAAAATAGTATTACTAATACCTTCAGTGGAGTGATCTTGTGGACTGCCAAAACTGATAAATCTCTCATGTAATTTTCCATTCAATTCATAGCTCACAACTACAACTAACACCATTTGTGACAGAGTGGCACAATCCGTGGTTTCATCTGCTTCAATTGAAATGTACTCAGTTTCATTTATTCTTTTTTTATTAGTCCAATGCACACTGCATAAATAGAATCCAAAATTTCATTTTGAATTGTTTTAGAAAGACCAACGAAAAGCCTATTGTTTGTTTTTTCAATATGCTCTCTTAAGGTGCTATCTAGGCCTGCCATTAAATTTACTAAGTCCCTAAAAATACCTGGATTCTTAGATGTGTTTGTTTCATCATATCCCCTTAAAGCTAGTTCAAATATTCCACAAAACTTTACACAGTCAATTAACTTACTTAGGATGTGTCTGTTCTTAGAGACTTCTTCATTATGCTGTTTAACTTTTAATCTATATGCACTGTCTAACTGGCAACTAATATTGACTTTTCCTAACAATGAATATTCAATACAATTGTTCATATGAGTTTCACTAATTTTATGTTTTTTAATTTTTTTCCCCAAAACACAGGCACAGATATGTTGACGACATTTTACTCCTATACAACGGCAACAAAAGACAAATTGAAAGTTTCCACAAATACATTAACACTATACACCAAAAATTAAAATTCACACTAGATTTAGAACAAAACAACAGCATAAACTTCCTGGACCCTACAATTACCAAAACAAACAACACACACACATACAAAATATACAGAAAACCCACCACAACAGACATGGTCATACATAACTCATCCAACCACCCAACTCAACACAAACATGCAGCTTTCAACTACTTGCTCCATAGGCTCACTTCAATACCCCAAAACACACATGACTACCAAGAAGAACTCAACACAATCAAATATATAGCAGTCAAAAATGGTTACAATCCCGATGTAATAAACAAACTACACAAACGCATCTTAAACACAAAAAGTAAAACACATAAAACCAACAGTACACAACCCAATAAATACATCACACTCACATACTACAATTCCAACACACACAAAATTGCTAACACATTCAGGAAACACAATTATAAAGTAGCATACAGGACTAACAACACCATCAGGAAACACATAAATAATACTAACAAAGACTCAGATACATACAGCAAAACAGGGGTTTACAAAGTAAACTGCAGTGATTGTAACCAGTTCTACATCGGCCAGACGGGAAGATCTTTTTCCTCAAGGTACTCTGAACATTTAAAAGCCCTCACCACAAACTACATACACTCCACATTCGCCACACATTTACAAAATGAAAACCACGGGTACACAAACATAGAACACAACATGGAAATACTACACTACTTACCTAACAGTAGAAAACTAAACACAGCAGAACAATATGAAATATACAGACATCACACACTACAACCAAACAACATATTAAATGACCAATTACACTATAGATCACATATACTTTTTGATACACTTGTTCAAACACACACTTTGAATCCCAGCACCAATTCCCTCCCACCAGCAACCCCCACCACACACACCTACAACCCATAATGGTTACTTTGTACAGACATTCTGTATTTCAAATCCCACTGAGGAAGACGGACACCACGTCGAAACGTTTGGGACAAAAAACCAAAAGTAAGTGTTCACTTGTGAAAGTTTGTGTATATATATATTGTGACAGTACAAATAAGTGATGTACTGAGCATGGAATATAAAAATTTAAATTTACTTAATAAACTGTAAATAATTAATAATATATTAGAAATAAGCATGTCAGGGATTGCAAGCTTGACTCAGACAAAAATATGAACAGGTGTTTCGACCTGAATCGACGTGCACACACACACACAAATGTAACTGAAAGTGTGTACACCAGTATTTTGCTAGTGTGTGTGAACGCAGGTCTCTGCAGGCGAGTTTGCCACCCCAAGATGAATAATTGCACAATTACTGTTTTTCCGTAATTATTCATAAACTAGAATTAAGAATTAAAATCCAAAAGCACCATAAAATGTAATAAAATTTACTAAATACTGTGTACGAAAACCACGCGAAAGTGACACACCGTACAAGTGCAATAGTGAAATAACTGTGTACAAATCGAAAGGGTTAAGTTGCAATGTCCAAAATTACAGTGAACATGTGTTGTAAAAATAGTTATAAGATAAGTATAAGAGTATACTTACAGGACTCTGCAATTCGCAGAAATATAAAAAATAGCGAATTTGACAAAGAGTGGGGGAACTGAAGCCAGAGACAGTTTCTAACATGTCGATTTCGTACCACTGCAGGGTGTCGACCAAGACATGGGTATAAATAGGACACGCAAGCTACAGTGGTTCTCTTTCTTGAATCATCCACGGTGCAGCGGGAGCTTATGCCCGTCAGCACGGCGTATTTATTTTTTCTTCGTAAACAGTTTAAATTTGCCAGTTACGTACAAATACGTAACTAAGCTGTAAAGACAATCATTTTAATTAATAACAGCACTACTTAAGAATCCATTAATGATTCGACACTAGACAAGAGAAGAGTTCCAGAGAGCGATACGACGCTGGACAAGAGGAGAGTTCCAGAGAGAGATACGACGCTGGACAAGAGGAGAGTTCCAGAGAGAGATACGACGCTGGACAAGAGGAGAGTTCCAGAGAGAGACAGCCGACGCTGGACAAGAGGAGAAGAGAGACAGCCGACGCTGGAGGCGAGACGAGGACGAATACCGATGGAACAAAAATGATCGAGTATGATTGACGACAATAAGGTGATAGACAACTTATTCATATCTTAATCATACAAAGAATTCAAAGACAGTTAAAGACATTAATATTTTATTTAAAAATAAGAGCAATGTTTCTTGTATAGTAGAGTTAAAATCATAATGTTTTAGAAATACGATTAACGTAACAAGAGCTCAATTTAATATGATATAAAATGATTACAAAGCATTTAAATGAAAACAATTAGTATTTGAGACAACAGTACTGAGAAACAATAACTATTAATATTTTGAGTACGTTACAATATAGAAAAAAAAGATTTAAATATTGACATTTTGAAACATATTAATAGACTGAGTAGTCTGAAAATGAGATTTTTCTTTTATATAATAACTAGCAAAATACCCGTGCTTCGCTACGGAGTTTCACGTTGTACGTAATTGTACAATTATTGCTCGCTTAATAGTATAGGATTAGATAGATTATACAAATTCTCAACTCTTAGTTTGTTTATTTACATTCATAGCAACAGCTATTTATTATTTATTTCGAGAAAATCGTTAGAGCTGTTTCCGAGAAAAAAAGGACATACATTTATTAATTAATTGAACTTCGAAATTTTCTCGACTATAAGAACCTGCAAACAACGAAGTTTTTTTCAATTTAAAACAATGATTAAAAACTCAGGACTAAATGTATTCGGGGTTTCCAGTAAACTGAGTTGTCAGCCATTTCATTTACAAAGTATGCAATTCCCGCGATAAATTTCAGTATTTGGTTTCTTGCCCCTTAGGAGTGAAAGTTTTTAAAACCGTTCCTTAGTGAGCACCTAAGACCTATGATGAAGCTATGTTAAAAGTTTCATTGATATCCATTCAGTGGTTTCAGAGATATCGTGATCAGTGAGTCAGTCAGTGGTATTTGGGTTATATAGATATCTATATCTAGCCGATTTACCCAGCGTTGCTCGGGTTCATAATTTATTCATAGGCTCATAGGCACCTATTCTTGTTCTAACGTTATATTACTTGTATATTGTATAATCTTCCTTATATTGTTACGTTCGCATTCTCACTGGAGGAATACTCTGTAGTGCACCTGTTTAAGAACATGTCATAAACTGTATTCTTATATCTGGAGAAGAATTCTGTTGTTCGTGATGCTCCTGCTCGATTTCTAACCCTGGGGGAGGGCGAACAGCTAAATTAGTTTTCAATAAAATGTCTACAGTACTTGCACGCGCTGCGTATTTAACTGTCGTTTTATAATTCATTGTGTTAATGTTGAAATAAGGCATTTGTTAAATTAGTGTCTCCTAAACTTATTCTAACAATACAATACCTCTATAGATTTCAGCTTATCAATTTTTAAATTCAAACTGAAGCAAGTGCATTTATATTGTCTGAGCTCTATGGTCTGAATACATTCGCTATCAAAACTTTGTTTTTTGTACTCGCTTATAACTTACTTCGATCTTAACTCTTAAACACTTTACACACTTTTTAACACTTTTAAATTCAAACTGAAACAACTCTGAATTCACACAATATTAAGACGTTTCTTAAGATGCATACACCACCTTTGATATCATAACCTATATCTTTATTTATAAGAACCGTGGACTCTGGCCCCGCCGTATTTCGCGGGATCCGACCTAAGACTCCCCGGGTTCCGTGGATGAACTCCGGGGAAGGCCCGTCGGACGACTCCCGCGCTATTTCCTACGCGGGAGACTTCCACCGATGCTATGGTAACAAGAATCTATTCTATTGGGTTGCCATAGTAACCAGATCTAATAGTTGTTTAAGACCCAAAGGAACCCCCAGAGGATCGTATCGAAAAAAACACTTGTCCTATGTTGGTTCTCCCGTTGCGTAAAATATTTGTGCCAAGTTTGGTTGAAATCGGTCCACTGGTTTAGGAGGAGATGTGGAAGACCCCAAAGGACCCCCCAAAGGATCGTATCAAAAAAACACTTGTCCTATGTTGGTTCTCCCGTTGCGTAAAATATTTGTGCCAAGTTTGGTTGAAATAGGTCCAGTGGTTTAGGAGGAGATGTGGAAGACCCCAAAGGACCCCCCGAAGGATCGTATCGAAAAAACACCTATCTTATGTTGGTTCTTCCGTTGCGTAAAATATTTGTGCCAAGTTTGGTTGAAGTCGGTCCAGTGGTTTAGAAGGAGATGTGGAAGACCCCAAAGAACCCCCAAAGAACCCCATCGAAGAAAACACAAATCCTATGTTGATTCTCCCGCTGCTTAAAATATTTGTCCCAAGTTTGGTTGAAATCGGTCCAGTGGTTTACGAGGAGATGTGAAAACCCCCAAAGGACCCCATCGAAAAAAACACCTATCCTATGTTGGTTCTCCCGTCGCGTAAAATATTTGTGCCAAGTTTGGTTGAAATCGGTCCAGTGGTTTAGGAGGAGATGTGGAACATACATACATAGATACAATGGGGGGGGGTTTGCCCCTTAGGAGTGAAAGTTTTTAAAACCGTTTCTTAGTGAGCACCTAAGACCTATGATGAAGGTATGTTCAAAGTTTCATTGATATCCATTCAGTAGTTTTGCTCTACGTTGATTCTATGTCAGTCAGTCAGGCAAACTTTCCCCCCCTTTCCCCCTTTAAAGGTCGAATTTCCAAAAATCCCTTCTTAGCGGATACCTACATCACATAAGGAACCTACAAGCCAAATTTCAAGTTTCTAGGTGTTATAGTTTCGGAGATTTCGTGATGAGTCAGTGAGTGAGTCAGTGGTATTTCTCTTTTATATATATAGATTAGTAGCATAGAATATTTAGTCAGTAAGGATGTATATATCTTAAGCCTTACGGCATAATAACAAATAATAACTAATGTTTTAAAATCGAAGTCAGTGCCATGTGCACATATTTTTTACACGACTGCTAGAAAGGAGTGTTATGTTTTCAGTGGTAGGGTATGTATGTATGTATGTTTGTTCCACTATAACTTTTTAACGGCTTTACCGATTTTTATGTTCGATGGCTCGATGGATTCCTTACTTCACCAGAAGTGTCATAGGCTATATATCACCGTGAGTTGACTTCCGGTTTTGACCGGAAGTGAATACAAGTGATCGGTTCTAAGGATTTTTTTTGTTCGTTTATTGGTCCATCAGGTGGCGCTAGTGGAAGGTATTCTGTAAAGTTCACTCCAGATAGGGCTCGCGATTTAAGACCACGCTCACTAATACTATTTTAGCGCGCTATTGTGTGAGAGTATAGATGTGCAATCCGTGAGAAACAGAGAACAGCTGATCTGAAAGTATATCTATATATATATATATATATATATATATATATATTGGTTTGCTATACATATTTCTCTCTGCGAAATATGGTGAACCTGAAATACATGAAATGACGGATCAACAATATGCCGCAGCTGTAAACTTAATGAATTTTCAGCAGCGTCAATTGTTCAAAATGATTTCAGACAGATTGCTTCCAAGTGAAAATAATACTGAGCCATTACGTGTGTTCGTTACTGGAGGAGCAGGCACCGGCAAAACCTTTACTCTGAAAATTATTGTAGAACAGATTCGTCGTCTTTCTCATTTACCTGCAAGCAGAGCTGTTACGGTAGCAGCACCCACAGGTGTCGCTGCAAGATTGATTGGAGGTAGCACTTTGCACTCTACTTTTGCCCTTCCTATCGAAAAAGGCAAGGTGACAGCTCTTCGCCCTCTTACTGGTGAGCGCCTTCAAAGGGAACGGCTAAGGTGGAAGCATATTAATTGGCTAATCATTGACGAAATCTCAATGGTACCCTATACTACCCTAAGAAATATTCACTTAAGGTTGTAACAGCTCTCTTCGGGGGTGAATGATGCTCTCTTCGGGGGTATCAATATTATTTTGTTTGGCGATCTAATGGAGTTGCCACCTGTATCAAAAGCAGTTGGTGGTACCTACTGTTTCAAGCAGCCTCATTACTTATCAGCTGAAATTAATTTGTGGACACTGTTTAGTTTGTGTGAATTATCTCAAAATATGCGGCAAGCTAACGACACTACTTTTATAGACATTCTAAATAACTTACGAGTCGGCCAACTCACCATGCAGCAGCTAGAAATTTTAGATCGTCGAAAAGTTCCTTACTACTACTACTACTACTCTCCAGCACTACAGCCCATGGTGAGCCTTGGCTTCCGCTACGACCCGTCTCCACTCATCTCTGTCCATTGCCTTCAGTCTCCAGTTCCTAATGTCCATCTTTAGAAGAGTTCCTTTGACAGATGAATTTGCTGATGGCGAGTGTCTGCGTATTTTCCCAACCACTAAACAGGTAGAAGAATATAATGCTATGATGACTGAAAAGTTGAAAACATCATCTAAAGTTTACGATATTGCAGCGGTGGATGTGTCTGTCGAAGCTAAGAATTACGGACAAAAGTTAAAGAAAGACTTCATACCAACGGATCCAAACAAAACTGGAGGCATTCCAAACTCTTTAGTAATCGGAGTCGGATCTAGGGTAATGTTGCGAAAAAAACATTAATGTTAATCATGGTCTGGTCAACGGAGCAATCGGCATCATTAGAAAAGTGGAGTGGCCTGCACTACGTCGAGATCAGCTTCAACCTGGTGAGCTTCCACAAGCCGTATTTGTAGAATCTGATGACAGATCAATTAGAGGAAATACTGCAGGTATTGGAGTAAAGATAGAGCCCACCACTGTTGAATATGATGCTTTGCGAGGCCAGGGCAAAGTAGAACGACGTATGCTGCCATTAATATTGTGTTGGGCTGTAACAGTACATAAACACCAAGGCACTACTTTAGACAAAGCAGTCATTGATTTGAGTAGTAATATTTTTGCCAAGGGTCAGGCCTACGTCGCACTAAGTCGTGTGAAAACATTAGAGGGATTAGCAATAAGTTGTCTGGATCCACGAAAATTGTTGCATGAACCGCACGATAAAAACTCACTTGAGGAATTAAATCGACTCAGAAATCTGTAGACCAAAGCTTTTCCTTTATCATTTCTAATAAATGAAATTATTTAGTTAATTATATAATTTATAAAACAATTTATCGAAATGTTTGTATTATACTAGTTATATTAGTATATAAAATAAAGTTATACTATATTTATAACTTTATAAGTTCATACGCTAATTATACTATGTACATAATAAAGTTTCTAAATAAAACTATGTAAAAATTGAAATTTTGTTTGCACTTCACACATACGCACGAACACACGCACACACGCACGCACACACTGCACATTCCCATTATACTCTTTTTAAACACAAAAAGGAATAAAATAATAAATATAATTTAAAAAATTAAAAACACGACTGCCAAAAAAATAAATGAATAAATAAAAAATAAATTGATAAAAACACTAAATAAAAATAATATTTAGTAAAAATCACAAAATCTAAATAAAGTCAATTTAAAAAGCCAAAAACAAGGTATTGAAATTCAGCTCTGATCAGATTTAACGAAAATGTATGAATGATTAAACGCGTAGTAATTTTATTAGATTTAAATTACTTTTCGATGTTGAATATATATCAATGCATCATATGAAGACTACAATTATAAAAAATATTGCTGATAAAATTTTGCTCTTCAATTTTAATTTTCAATGCAATCGGAGGCTGTTTAATGAAAAGAACAAATCTATTTAGAAACAGCCCCCGACTGCATTGAAAATTAAAATTGAAGAGCAAAATTTTATCAGCAATATTTTTTATAATTGTAGTCTTCATATGATGTATTGATATATATTCAACATCGAAAAGTACACGTTCATGTGTATGTAACGTTGCATAAATTTGGTGCTCCAAGATCGTGGGGCTCCACAAATTTAAATTAAATTAAATTTGCAATTTGTTACGTTGCAATATATATATATATATATATATATATATATATATAATATTTAAAAAGTGAATGGAGAGGATGTACCAACAAGACAATTATAATTTTTTTAGTTCTATTTTCTTTTCGTAAGTAAGTGAATTTGAAATAATCAAACGTTTAATATTACTTACTGAATTCATAGCCATTTTTTTCGTTTCTAACAAATACACACAGAACACACAGGCTCAGGCCTACACAGAATAAGTTACGTTTATGTACACAAGGTTCGACAAAAACACTATCTTACACAGAATACACTGCCTAATAAAGAATAAATGGATCTTTTCGGTTAAGTGGCAGCATGCAGTGACAATTACTCTACGTAGCAATCCCCAGTAACAACGCATTTCCCCCTCAACGCATTTTGCAACTATTCCATGGTAACAGCGTGCCCTGCGACTCTGTATTGTATGCCGCAATCGAAAGTGTAGTAGTATCGTTGCGTGTCATGAATTTCCTTCAGTTAACAGCACAGATTCCCGACAAAGATTCAGCGATACAGTTTCTAAGAGACAAAAATATTTTACATAACCAAAGAATTTGTACGAACGGCGATCAAATGAAACTGTATACGACAGGTAAAGACCGTTGGGTATGTTCTACAAAGGACTGCCGGGAATCCAAATAAGTGCGACAGGATACATTACTAAACAATTCTCGATTAGATTTCCGCACAATCGTATACTTCATTTACTGTTGGAGTAAGGAGTACACAACCGGGCAATACTGTCAAGATGAGTTGGAAATGAATCACTCCACATGCATGGATTGGAATTCATACATGCGAGAAGTGTGTGAGCACCATTTTATATAAAAAAAAAGCAATATAAAAATATAAATATAAAAAAATATGTCAAAATGAAAATAAAAATACAAACTGTCGCTGGTTATCGCTACGGTACGTGTGGAGGGGGAAATGCGTTGTTACTGGCGATTGCTACGTAGAGTTCACTGCATGCTGCCACTTAACCAAAAAGATCCGAATAAATTATTAGAACATTACGTTTACACAAAAAGTACAACAATCAAAACTATATAAAACACAAGAGAAAATATATACACTTTAAACAGCAACAGAAAAGTTTTGAACAACGCTCCGGTTCTCTATGAAAAGAGCCGCGAAATCAGACAGCGGGCAGAGTCCACCCTATTATGGCTACCGCTAATTTAAAAGCATAGACATGTGTACACGTCCTCTTTCCCCGCTCCCCGCAAGACCCGCCTATGCAGGGAGGGCTGCCGTATTAGCGTCCGGCTGCGGGACCATGCCCAAAACATCGGGTGATCGCTATTAGTCGTCCCAAAAATATCTATCACATAAGGATACTACACATTATAGTTATATTATTGACAAGTTTAATTTGCAAATTTAGTGGGAGGGCTGCGCCCTTTTGCCCTCCCTGTACCAGCCGCCACTGAATACAACATTACTGACGATAAACAGCATGCTCCGTATTGTTTACCGTAATGATGAAACGTGTGTTGACGAGACACGAGTTACGTCATCAGCTTAGACACAACACTACAATAAGTACCGTAATTGAAATGTTTTGGCTGATGTTCAAATCGATGGTATGTTATCACATGACTGTTTTCAGGACCAGTAAATAGAGATAACTTTTTTATTTTTATACACATTAAAATGTAAAATATGAGGGTATGAGGGTCATTTAATAAGTAAACAAACAAACAGCTGTGGATCAAAAACTTTTTATTCAGTCAATACAATTTTTTTTTACTTTTCAACGTAACCTCCAGCAACGTCTATGCACTTGTCCCATCTCTTTACAAGCTTTTTTATTCCCTCAGCACAGAATTCTTTACCTTGATGTCGAAGCCAGTTTTGGACTTTTTCCTTCACTTCTTCATCGCTGTTGAACTTGACACCATGCAAAGTCTCCTTGAGTGGGCCAAACAAGAAAAAGTCAGATGGGCAAAGGTCAGGGCTATAATGGCGATGAGGCAGGATCTCCCAACCTACTTTTTTTATTGTTTTGAGCGTCCGTTTTGCCGTGTGTGGGCGGGCATTATCGTGAAGAAGAATCACACCTTTCCTCTGCCATCCCGGACATTTATTCTTCAATGCAGAAGAAGAAAATTCTTTGTTCACAATTATGTCAGAATAGTACTGACTATTGATGGTACGCTGGTCTCGTAAGTAATCACAGAAAACTGGGCCTTGGGAGCTCCAAAAGATGGTTAACATCACCTTGCCAGCCAATGGCTGGGTTTTGAATTTCTTTTTGGCGGGTGAACTGGGATGCTTCCACTCCATGCTTTGTCGCTTTGACTCAGGTTCAAAATAGTGAATCCAAGTTAGTGGTTATAGTGGTTCCAAATCCAAAAATCTTATAACAGAACCCTGTTCTTCGAAAGTACTGTCCTCAAGAGGATACGCCATCGTAATTAAAACTGTATTGGTTATGTTTATGCAATATATTATTGAACAGCTGATCAAAGCTCACAACGACGTTGCCAGGTAACACTTCTGAAAGTTTCAATCAGCTGCTACAATTAATTTCTTTTCTACAACTGTTTGTCTGTTTACTTATTGAATGAGCCTCGTATAACATACGATGTTACAGGCGATGTAATATAACATATAGTTGTAACACCTCAGTTTACAGTAGCACCAGTGGCGGACAAATGCTAACCAAGACCTGTGACAACCTTTCATTTCGCGCCCCCAGCTATATATATAGTAACGATAAGTTCTGTTCGTGTATTCTGAAAAGGTGTAAGTTGTGTGTTCGCCTCACACAAGTGGTCGTTACTTATATTTTGCGCTAACGATGTCCGTAGCGATCCTTCAATTACCAGTACAACACGAGTGGAAACCTTACCTGTTCTTCGTTAGGTGTTCATAAATCCCGGGTGGTGCCAAATTGTTTAATTAAAACAATTAAATTAATAAATAGGGTGGTTTAGCGTTCTTAGCTATGACGGTCTGGAGTATTCAAATTTTACTCCCACCTTCGTTCGACCTTCTTAATCGAGCAGTTAGTTCGTCTAGTTTGCGACGTGAGCGCTTGCCGTCATCTCCGCTCTTTGCTAATAATACACAATTTATAATATACTCTCCTATGGAATAAAAAACAGTGATTACACTCTGTACTAGTTTATTTATTGGTGATTGGTAATTACTCAGTTTGACACAAAATCATATTGGGTTATTCAACAAATTTGCACCGACAATTATTATAAGACAAATATCTCAAGGTTGGCGAAAATCGATTTTGAACGATGTTACTTAATCCGACATGGCGTCTAAAGAACAATTTTACTTTTTACAATTTGTCGTTCAATAAATCTGGGTTCTTGTGATTACGAAAGAAATATTAATAATGATTACAATAAAGTACACTACCTTACATTATTTGTACTTAAATAATATAATGTGTAATTATAATTTGTTCCTGAAGTGTGATAAAGTGTGTTTCAAAAGTTCGTAATTTTCATACAGGTTATTTTTCTACTCAACAAAATTTCAGTGTTTTATTTTTGTAATTAATCTTTGAAAGAAATAATATTCAGTTTATAGTGAGAGTTCAGATTACTGTGAGAAAAATTTAAAGTGAATTTATTTCAGAAATTTGGGTAAGTTAATAATTCTTATCAAATCAGTCGACCTGATGTGAACTGTCATTCAGTCGAAATGGAATAGGGCTTCAATAGTAGTCAATTTTCAATTATCTTGAGGTTTAAGTACGTCTGCATCTTTTTCATGTTAGTTGTAGAAATTTATTCATTTAAAATTTATTTAAATTGGTCCTTGGCATCAGTTAAATATTCTCGTCCTTCGTCTGCTTCTTACGTTTTCATCTTTTTGAATTTTGATTACTTTTTAACCATTTTATATTACAATTTTGGTCATTCACGGCCTGGCGTCTATTCTGGATGAGCGTCACTTATTGAATAATAAGATTTAACGGAAAATTCGTAATCAACGTTCCGTTGTCATGGTTACTTATTGCTCCTGATTGGCTTAGCTTGACTTAAAACCATTGTTATCACATTTGAATTTTTATTCAAAATTACTGTATATCTTCTGATTGCTATTATTCTTCCGTCTTCTTTCCTATGTATTAAATATTATCACTACTGTTCGTATTTTCTTTCAAAGATCATTTTGACATACCATAAGGTTGAGTTTTTTAATGTATTATTGTTTGGACAATTATGTTGATATTTGTTAATTACATTTCTTTTTTATTTTAAGTCCTTATTCTAACATTTATCTTTTAATCTGATTCACAAATTATCCTTGACTAGTTATTTGCCTTAGATTTGCTAATATTCTTGTTAATTTCTTACAATTTGTAGTTATTTGTTTTTTACAGTTAGGCATTTCATAGGCCTAAGTAGTAACTGACTATATTTACTTATTTTATACAAATTACATTTTAATTTACCCTCATACATGTTTTGATTGATATTGTAAATGATTTGTTTATTTATTGATTTGTTTTGGATCTGTTTTTACAATAATTGTATGTTCCCATTAGTTTCTACATTATGGTTTGTTAATTATTTCCTAACTGCCCTTCCAGTGTTACTAGATTTGCATTAATTTATCTTTTTATTTATTTATTTGGCCATTGTTTATAACTAGGCTATTACTTACTATTCTCTATTACATAAAACATAATATTTAGGCTTATGGTCTGTATAATTTCTTCAGCCATATCTTATTCATAAATTAAATCAAACAATTTTTTAACAGTTATTAGGTAACGTTTGCTTACAATTCATTTCATTCTTAATTATTTTTTGGGTGATAAACATCATCACACCATTTAAATTTACTTAATTGATTATCCCTTAGAACATGGGGTGTTTATTTTATTTTGCTCTTATTTTCTTTATTATATTTTTTCTTATACAAACTTCACCTTCTAGTCATGGTAACCCTAACTTTTAACCTTCCATGGGATTCCCCCTTTGAATACTATTGTATCCCTTACTTACAATTAAACTTAATGCTATCAATAACAAGATTCTTATTTACTAATATTGTTCACCATTAATCATTTAGTGTTCATCACAGATTATTAAGTGTTTACACCTATCAATAGGGTTTCTCATTATTTTGGGGTTTTACACTGTCACTTTTGCACTTCTTAAATTTTATTTTAAGTGTTATTAGTGGGTAATCCCTAACATTACATTCTCTTTGTCACTTAGTTATGTTTACTTTCTCACTATCTCACTATCTCTCTCTTTTCAAATGTTATTTATACGATTAATAAGTTCATGTCTTTATAGAGTTCTTTATTACATTTAAACTCTATTTCTTTGGTTGGTGTACTTTTATTTTTCTCATTACTTTATCGGGTTTTATCAATTATCATTTACATTTGTCATTTAATCGATAATAATAATTATCTTTTACATTTGTTAGTTATTGGTTTCGTTTCCATTATTATTTTTGAGAGTATCATTTCTCCTTTTTCTATTCTATATTATTTGTTTGTGTCTTATCATTTGTTTTCCTTTTATTTCCTTGATACTTGTTTTGTTTCATTTTCATTTTCCTCCTTCTTCAATTTTATTTTATTTCCTTTTATTTTGGTTTTCCCCTTCTCATTTGGTTTTATTTCATTTGGTTGTATTGAGTCAATCACTTGGGTTAGGTCATGTAGTCGTTTGTCGCGTCATTGTCATTTTATTTTCATTAGTTTAAACATTTTATATAGTTGATTCATCGTTTTTTATCCCTGGTATTGGGGGTGGCTTATTTGTGTTGTAACAATATATATTGTAATGACTAGATTTCTACATGGTCTGAAAATGTGTATGTTGTGTGTTCGCCTCACACTGGTGTCTTTACTTTATTTTTATTCGGACGATGTCCGTAGCGATACTTCAAATTACCAGTACACGCGAGTGGGAACCTTACCTGTTCTTCAATATGTGTTCATAAATCCCGGGTGGTGCCAAATTGTTTAATTAAAACAATTAAATTAAAAATAGGACGATTGAGCGTTCTTAGCTATGATGGTATGGAGAATTCAAATTTACTCCCGCCTTCGTTTGACCTTCTTAATCGAGCGGTTATTTCGCCGAGTTTCCGACGTGAGCGCTTACCGTCATCCTTGCTTTTCGCTAAAATACACAAATATTATAATACACTTTCCTATGGAATAAAGAACAGTGGTTACAACTCTCTACTAGTTTATTTATTTGTGATTGGTAATTATTCAGTGTTATACAAAATTATATTTGTTATTAAATAAATTTGCACCGGCAGTGAGACAATTATTCCCAAGGCTTGGTGAAAATCGATTTTGAACGATGTTAGTTAATCCAACATGGCGTCTACAGAAAAATGTTTACTTTTTACCATTTGTCGTTCAATAAATCTGGATTCTTTTGGTTTACAAAAAAATATCAATTTGATTACTATAAAGTACACTACCTTACATTAATTGTACTTATATAATATAATGTGTAATTATAATTTGTTCCTGAAGTGTTATAAAGTGTGTTTCAAAAGTTCGTAATTTTTATACAGGTTATTTTTCTTAGTTAACATAAGTTTAGTGTTTTATTTTTTATTAATCTTTGAAAGAAATAAGATCATCAGTTGATAGTGAGAGTTCAAAATTTTATGGAAAAAATTTAAAGAGAGTTTATTTCATAGATTCGGGTAATTCAGCAATACTTATCAAATCAGTCGACTTGAGGTGTAATGTCGTTCAGTTGGAATGGGTTGTTGTCTTCGATAATCATCAATTTTCAATCATCTTGGGATTTAAGTACGTCTGGCTTCTTTTTTGTATTAGTTGGTTTAAATTTATTAATTTAGAAATTATTCATCAGGTATTAGGCATCAGTTGAATGTCCTCATCTTCTTACTTCTTCATTTTTTCAAATTTGAATTACTTTTAAACACTTTATATTAAAATTTTGGTCACTCACGGCTTGGCATCTATTCCTGTTGAGCGTCAAAAATGGAATAATAGGTTCTAACGGAAAATTCATAAATAACGTTTCAGTTGTCATGGTAACTGAGTGATCCTGATTGGCTGAACTTGACTTAAGACCATTGTTATCATATTTGAATTTTTATTCAAAATTACTGTATATCTTCTGATTGCTATTATTCTTCCGTCTTCCTCTCTATGTATGAAATATTATCACTACTGTTCGTATTTTCTTTCAAACATCATCTTGATATCCCACAAAGCTGGGTTTTCTTATGTATTATTGTTTGAACATTTATCTTGATATTATCTAATTACATTTCTTTCTTATTTTATGTCCTTAATTTAACATTTACCTTTTAATATGATTCACTAATTATCCTTGACTAGTTACTTGCCTTGGATTTGTTAATATTCTTGTTAGTTTTTTACAATTTGTAGTTATTGGTTTTTTACAGTTACCGGTAGGCATTTTTCATAGGCCTAAGTAGTAATCGGCTATATTTACTTATTTTATATAAATTACATATTAATTTACCCTCATACATGTTTTGTTTTGGTATTATAAATGATTTGTTTACTTGTTGACTTGTTTTAGTTCTGTTTTATAATAATTGTATGTTTTCATTAGTTTCTACATTATGGTTTGTCTATTATTGTCTGACTGCCCTTCCAGTACCATTAGATTTATATTACTTTATCTTTTTTCTTATTTATTTTGCCATTGTTTACAATTTGGCTATTATCTCCTATTCTCTATAAAATATAATATAACATATAGGTTTATGGTCTGTATAATCCCTTCAGCCATATCCTATTCATAGATTTAATAAAACAATTCTTTAACAGCTATTATGCAACGTTTGTTTACAATTTGTTTTATTCTTAATTATTTTTTGGGTGATAAACATCATCACACCATTCAAATTTCCTTAACTGACTATCCCTTAGAATATAGGGTGTTTATTGATTTTGCCTTTATTTTCTTTACTATATTTTTTCTTATATAAACTTTACTCTCTAGCCCTGGTAACACTAACTTTTGACATTCTATGGGATTCCTTCCCTGAATACTATGGTATCCCTCATTTGCAATTAATCTTAATACTATCAATAACAAAATTCTTATTTAATAATACTGTTCACCATTAAACCTTTAGTGTTCATCACTGATTATTAGGTGTTTATGCCTATCAATAGTGTTTCTATTTATTTTGGGGTTTTACACTGTCACTTTGCACTTCTTATATTTTATTTAAGTGTTATTAGTGGGTATTCCCTAACATTATACTCTCTTGGTCACTTATTTATGTTCACTATCTTTCTATCTCTCTATCTCTCACTTTACAAAGGTTAGTTATACTGTTAACAAGTTCATGTCATTATAGAGTCCTTTATTACATTTAAACTCTATTTCTTTGGTTAGTGTACTTTGTTTGTCTTTACTTTATTGGATTTTATCAATTATCGTTTACATTGATTATTTAGTCAATACTAATAACTATCTTTTACATTTGTTATTTATTGGTTTCTTTTTCATTATTATATTTGAGTGTAACATTTCTCCTTTCTCTGTTCTATATTATTTGTTTGTGTCTTTTCATTTCTTCTTATTTTATTTCATTTATACTTGGTTTGTTTCATTTTCATTTACCTTCTTCTTTATTTCATTTTATTTTATTTTTCCCCTTCTAATTTGGTTTTATTTTATTTGGTCAATCACTTGGGTTGGGTCATGTAGTCGTTTGTCGCGTCATCTTCATTTTATTTTCTTTAGTTTAAACATATTTATATAGGCTACAGTAGACTCTCGGCTATCCGACTCCCGACTATTCGACCTCCGGCCTATCCATCCCGCTCTACTCAAAAAAAAAAAAAGTATTATTTGAGTACGGTACGATGCAGTATTTCCGATCCGATTACTAGCGCCTTCAAACGTCATGTGAGCAATCCCGCCACGCAGGTGAAGGCGCTTACGCGCGAATCACCAGTTAACAATACAGTACGCCAATTGATTCATGTTGTGACAGGAAAGTTTCGTGTTCCTACTTGAGTGTGTAACAGGTGCATCAGTCAGTCTGTTTCCAGAAGTCAGTCCGTGCGGTTCAGTCGTTTGTGGATTGTTAATTTGTTATAAAGTGTGTATACAGTATTGTTGGTGGCTTTTATTTTTAAGTGAAATATGGGTGACAAACAAAATAAAGTGGTAGTAACTTTAGAAGAGAAACTGTAAGCAATAAAAAGAATGGATTCTAGTGAGTCGGTAAACAAAATTGCACTGGAGTTAGGAGTTGGAAAAACTACTGTGGGTGATTGGCGATGAAATCGCGCAGAGATTGAAAAATGGTGTTCTAAGCAGCAACTGGCAGTGGCGTGAAAGTTAGAAAAACTATGCAAAAAGGAAAACATGTGGAAGTTGAAGAGGCTTTATATCTGTGGTATGAAAATGTGAAGGGGAAAGGATTGACGGTTTCAGGCCCCTTGATCCAAGAAAAAGCGATTCAGTTTAAAAAACAGATCGAAGGAGACGATGGTGAGTTTACTGCCAGTGACGGGTGGCTTGATCGCTGGAAGAAACGTTCTGGTGTTCGTCAGATGACAATTAGTGGTGAAGCATTGTCTGCTAATAAGGACGCTGTCCCTGACTTTAAAAAACACTTTTTTGACCTGCTTGATAAGGAAAGTATTTCCGGAGAACAAGTGTACAACTGTGATGAGACGGGTTTGAATTACCGTCTAAAACACTAGCATCTAAACAGGAAAAGGCCACACCAGGGTTCAAGAAGAGCAAGGACTGCGTTACAGTTTTAGCTTGTAGTAACGCAACCGGAAACCACAAGTTGAGACTGACCTTGATTGGAAAATCTCGCAAGCCTAGGGCTTTTAAAAATTTAAAAGATTTAAGTTCTTTGCCCCTGCATTATACCCATCAAAAAAAGGCGTGGATGAATAGAGAAATTTTCAAAAATTGGTTTGAACAGGAATTTGTGCCACAAGTTGAAAAACATTTAGCTGAAAACAATTTAACAAGGAAAGCAATCCTAGTTTTGGATAACGCTCCTTCACATCCAGCAAATGACCAATTAAAAGATGGAGACATAAAAGCTTTGTTCTTGCCTGCAAATGTTATATCTATATGTCAGCCAATGGATCAGGGAGTGCTCCAAGCTTTGAAAAAGAAATATCGACATAGGCTACTAAGCTACATCATCGCGACAATTGATAATACAGAAGTTGCGACGGCACTACAGTCAGTAGACATGCTTGACGTCATCAGATGGGTGTCCAAGGCATGGGATGAAATTCCATCTTTAACACTTGTGCGATCGTGGAAAATTTTGCTGGATCACAGAGCCAGTGATAAGTGGGAAGAGGTAGAACAGCAATGTGAAGTAGAAAATGCAACTGATAACACTGCGCTTGTATCGCTGTTAGAAAAAGTTCCCGGATGTGAGCAAGCTTCATTGGAAGACATCACAGAATGCTTGGCAAAGGACGAAATCGAAGAAATTGCAGACGAAGATATTGTAGCGATGGTATTAAATGAACAGCCGATTGAAGAGGAACAATGTGATGAACCCTCTGATCGTATAACCCACTCCGAAGGCCTGAAGGCGATTGAGACGGCAGTGGAATACATTGGCCAGCAAGAAGAAGCAACACCAGCAGACATCATATGTTTACGTAAGTGGAAGGATATAGCGGCGAGGAAATTAATGTGAGGAAAGAAGCAGGTCTCAATTACAGACTTTTTCAAACCTTAGACAATGTAAGTTTCACTTGTTCTTTCATTATACAGTACGTAGTTTTAGGTATTATAATTTGATTTATATTAACAACTAATTTGGTTGAAAGCTTTCGTATAAATTAAAACTCATAGTAAAACTCATTCAACTTATTGTTAACTACACATTTTGTTTCATCCTTCAAATAAAGGTTTTGTGAAAGATACTGAAGTTGCGAATTCTTATTTCATTTCTTTCTAATTAATTTATTACTGTACGTCATTTATAAGGACAAACTGATATGATGTACGCATCCAAATAGCAACAAGTACATTCAACGCAATAGGGTGGCGGTCATTGACCTTACACAGGCTGGTATGCCTACGGCTCCTGTGTATCCGACTTTTTTGCTATCCGACCCAGCCGACCGCCACATTAGGTCGGATAGTTGAGAGTCTACTGTAGTTGATTCATCGTTTTTTCCATGGTATTGGGGTGGCTTATTTGTGTTGTAACATAATGCCTCTCCTTCAAAATTGATCATTTTGATAAAACACTAGCATAGTTTTTTATGAAATTATAAGTTACGGTATATACAATTTTTTCCTTTTTCTTCTTGTTTATTTCTTCTTTCTTGTTTCTCTTCTTACTGGATTCACTCCTTTTTATTTAGATCTGTTTTTATTTATTTCCATTAGTGCGTTCTCCCTTTTATATAATTTTTTCCCTAACTTTTAGTAGCTGGTTTCTTCCATTACTACATTTTTTTCTGAGACCAGAGGAACATCATCTCTGCTCAGTTAATTGATTGCTGGACCTATTCTCAGTCAATCTTAAATACCTTTTTTTGTCATCTTGTGACTTTCATTAATAATAATATTTTGGGGATTGTCCACTTCATGGTTTTTTAGATCATTTTAACCTTTTACTCATTATTTCTTCCGCTGTACCTTTGCTATATTCTGTTATCTACTCACACAGTTGATTGTTTTTATTTATTTAGTTGTTAATTTCATTAATTCTAACTTTTCATTAGTTAATTTTTCTTTTCTTCTTGTGATAATTTTAATTATTTTAGACATCTTTTTCCTTTTCTTCTTCTTTGTTGATTACCATTATTTTGCTTTAGCCATTTGCTGTATATTTGTTTGATACATTTTTTTTTCTTTTCTTATACCAGTTCATTTTTTTCCTGAATACTTTATATTCTTTGTAAGTTTAGGTATTTGTCTTAGCAGTTCTTGCTTGATTTTATTCTTGTTTATTTTACTTGGTCTCCCTTCTAATTCTCTTGTATTATTAATTCTTGTTTTCACTTTGGTTTGTTTATTTTGTTTTGTCTCCAATATTATTCTAAATAATTTTTGTAAGTTTGTTGTTCTCACTTTTTAGGAATTTTTGTAACTTATTTGTTTATTTTATATTTTATATTATACCTCATATGTTATCTCACTATCATCGTAAGTTTGTTGTTCTTAATTTTTAGGAATTTTTGTTAACATTCCTTTATTTTATATATTTTTTTTCATTTATTTTCATTTTACCTCATATGTCATCTAAATATTATTGCAAGTTGATCTTACATCTTTTTTGAATTTTGTAATTCGTTATTTTTTTATGATTGTTTATGTTTCCTCGTAAAACTTTTTGATAGAAACTTGATTATATACTGCTTTTATCTTTTTTGTTGTTATATTGCTTATTTCATATGTATTGTTGCCTTTGTCTTTGGTTATGACATAGGGTCCTATGTATAATAATAATAGTTTCTTGGCTATACCTTCAAATGTACTAGGTAGTTAACGATTTTTGATTAATACCTTTTCTCCTTCATTATATTTAATTATTTTGGTCTGGTTTTGAGAATATTTAGTTTTTTGTTTCTCTATTTTCTCCATGATTCGGTTGTAACATTTATTTTCATCATACGGGTCTTCTGGGTTGGTTGGAAAGTCTATTAACTCCTATATCTCTCGATGTGGTTTCCTTCCAAACATCATTGAATATGGTGTGTTTTCAATGAAATGGTGGTAACTCATGTTCAGAAATTCTTCAGTTGAAGTTAAATATTTCTGCCATTCTTTTTTATTATTATGACAGTACGTTCTTAAAATGCATCCCACCTCTCTCAATACTCTCTCTGCAGGATTACTGCTCGGGTGGTATACGGATGTTTTATAGGTTTTTATGTTTAATTTCAGTAATTCATCTCTCCACTTTCTCCCTTTAAATTGTGTTCCGTGGTCTGTTATTATTGTATATAGTTTTCCAATTTCTGTTATGTATTTGTTTTTTATGATTTATAATATTTTCTTGGTTGTTGCTCTGTTTATAGCGTATAACTTGGTGTACTTGGTGTAATGGTCCAACAGAATCACTATGAACTTGAATCTATGTCTCCCTTCACTACGTGGAAATAGTCCACATATGTCAAGAAACACTTTTCCCAGTTTCTTATTTGATGTGATGGGTATCATCATTCCATCTTTTCTTTCGTTATTGGTTTTCACCATTTGGCATATTGTGCATGTTTTGATACTTTTATTTACTTTTCTAGTTATACTTTTAATGAATAGTTCTTCTTCTAAAGCTTTAACCATTTTTAATGTTCCCATGTGCCCGTATCTGACATGGTAGTCTTTAATTATTTTGTTTTCTAGAGAAGTTGGAACTACTAGTTTCCATGTTCCTTGATTCTTTTTGTTTTAATGAACAATACATCCTTGTGTAGGCAATAAAAGTTATTAATAATCTCTTCGGATTCCATCAGTCTCCTTCGTATGTTTGCTAATTTGACATCTTGCTTCTGCTGTAGTACTATCTCATTTACGATTTCTTCCAGGTCCTTCCTATCCTTTAATATATAATACACCTTGGCGATTTTCTCCTTTTCTCCTTCAAATGTCTGGTTTTCTACATTTATTCTGGACAATATATCCGCCGCTACGTTCTTCCGGCCTGGAATATATTCCCACGTGATGTGGTACTCTTGCAGAGCGAGGATCCAATGGGTAAGTCTACCATGACTCAATTTACATTGTTTGAGAAATGATATTGACTTATGGTCGCTTCTGACTGTAACGTGGTACCCTAAAATGTACGTTCTAAATTTTTCGCACGCAAACACTATGCTGAGCTGCTCCTTTTCTGTAACATTGTAGTTACGCTCACAACTGTTTAATACTCTGCTGGCAAAGCTGATGACCAGGTGGTGTCCTTCCTTATCTTCTTGATACAGTTCCGCGCCCAGACTGACGTCACTGGCGTCGCAATTCAAATAGAAGGGTTTAATTAGTGTCAGTACTTCATCCTGCTCAGTTCCCCATGTCCACTTGTCTTTTGCTGAGAGTTGTTTGGAAAATTTTGCAGTTAGATAAGAGTAATTATTTTGAAATTTCCTGTAATAATTGCATATACCTAGGAAGGATTGCAACTGCTTCTTATTTTTAGGTGTGGGGAATTTCTGAATGGCTTCTACTTTTTCTTGGGACGGAGATATTCCCTGCTCTGTTAGGTTAAATCCCAGGAATTTTACTTCTTTGGCTATGAACTTTGACTTATCCAGCTTTAGAGTTATGTTGTTGTTGGAGAGTTTTTTCAACACTTGTTCTATTCGTGCACAGTGTTCGTCCCAGTCTGAAAATGTTATTAGTAGGTCGTCTACATATACTGTCGTGAACTGCAGAGCCTCTTGACCTAGGACTTGGTCCATGCACTTTACGAACACTGCGACGGAGTTGATGAGGCCAAAAGGTAACCTCTTAAACTGGTAATTCCTCCCGTCAAAGATAAACGCCATATACTGTCTACTGTGTGGGTGCAGCTCCACCTGCCAGTACCCACATACGGTATCCCAGGTACTAATGTATTTTGTTCCATGAAACTTTTTCAAAATCTCTTCGATTTCTCCCGGCGAAGTTCGGTCGTTAATAATCATTTTGTTGATCTCCCGGGCGTCTAAGCAGATCCAGACTTTACCATTCTTTTTGGGTATAGCTACTATGGGACTTGTGTATGGAGATTGGCTATACTCAATGATGTCCTCCTCCATCATTCTGTTTATTTCCGCTCTGACTTCATTTTTCAAGGAGTATGCTATGGGGTAGGATTTTCTATGGAAGTCTACTGGTTCCCGGAAAATTAATCTTACATTGGTATCCATTGACCTTGCCTGTAGTATTGGAGAAAACGTGTTGGTATGTATTATAGATTTTTATGAGATTTTCAACCTGTGTTTTGGTTATTTCTTGTTTTGGTCAGTTTCTTTGGAATGTTCTTATTTCCTCGATTTTCTTTTCCCATAGTTCCCTATTTTCCTCTTCATCATTCATAATTATTGATGGTTCATGTGTTCTGCAATAGTAATTTTTTAATCCTGGATCCTGATTCAAAGCTGTTGGTTATAGCGATCAAAAATTTTAAATTCATAATTTTCTGATCGAGAAGTGCGTTTGCTCACAGTCAAGTCACCAACCCAAGCCAGAGCAATAAATAAAGACAATTAACAACACGTCAACCCGACGCCAGCTACAAGACAATGAGAGAATGTTTTACTTAACACAACAAAAGGAATTGGGATCGACTTTGACAGACCAAACTCAACTCAAATTTACGACATCACAACAAACCGAACAAAAGCAGAGTCCAGTGGCACGGGTATGCAGAAATTGAAATGAGGACACGCTGTAGGGTTAAATCAAAGCGTGTGAACCTAAGAAAGAGATACTCACTGACAAAGGATTTAGAAAGGTCTTACCAAGTACAGAGACAAGGCAGCATACACCAAATGAATACAGCCGACGGTGTCGCACAGCGTGAAAACAATGCCAGAGTGACAACTGATATTTACGACGAGAGACCGTGGAGGCATCTCAGGATGACAGCGAGCAAGAAGCTGTTAATTGGCAGAAAAAAGACGAAGGGTAGTCGAACAATGAACACGACGCTACATATTGTTAGCAAGGGAGTAACAACGGACCTTGGGAAACTCATAAGAACAAAGGTTTGACGGACAGGCGAGCAGTTACTCTATATTCTCAGAAGTAGTGCGAACCCCTTCGCTGTGTATTTCAGGGGATGTTCGGTAGCCAACCAGAGTTTAGCATCTTCCGAAGAAGCAAGTGGAGAGAGCTGTCGTCATGGTAACAACTAAGACAGCGAATCAGGGAGTCAAGAACCATAGATCTTCACAGTGGAAGGAAATATTGGACCTATCGAGTACGACCGTAGGCGTGGAGGACAGAAAATTGCATTATGGTAGAAGACGTTTAATAAAAACTGTTTACGGGGTACGCGAAGCAGTCAGTTACGCAGTTTCTCAGTTAGTCAGTCGTTCAAAATTTAGTCAGTTACTCAGTCTTCAGTTTCAATCACAGTCTTACAAAACTTTATGTTCAGTATTTCACTAAGTTTACAGAAGTTTACCGCAGTAACGCTCAGTGCGAAGTTATATAAGCATCGCTAGATTTCGAGTTCAATACGACAAACTTTAAAAGTACTTTCGTCATGCAAACTAAACATTAACAAGTGAACTAACGTCTCGATGTTAGAGCTTTTGTGCGACAATTACGGACACAGTGATTGATATCAGAACGTAATATGATTCAGATATAACCATCTTAGTCGCGCGGACTCATGAACAATAAGTGACTCACTCATAAACACTCGTGCACAACATTGCACACATTTACGATCCAACGAAATAAAACGTGCATAGTCACATGAAGCAGTTTTGCAATAGACAGTTATTTGAACACAACCACTAATAATGATTGCACTTACATGACACAG
The DNA here is from genome assembly GCA_034769895.1 of Magicicada septendecula. Lineage (NCBI taxonomy): Eukaryota > Metazoa > Arthropoda > Insecta > Hemiptera > Cicadidae > Magicicada > Magicicada septendecula. The sequence continues at coordinate 78,863,182 of CM068367.1, read as the reverse complement.
AACTCTATAAACTCTCATTATAAACGGGCAACACCAACGGCACACGACGCAGGCCGTAAGTGAATCCTATTCTCGAGTGCACAGTGATAGTGAACATCTGATCAACGGAACTAATACTCTCATGGGATCATCAGTGAACAGGAAATATCACCGATGGAGTTTTGGATATTCACAATATTACGCTAAGTCCTCATGATATTAATGCTATAATAATACTGCTGATCTGCCTCTTTTCCAAGAACCACACTTTGAGAAATTATATATATCAATCGTAAAGATAATATTAAATATAAAAAGCTACTCATCTGAGACACATAATGAATGCATTAGTTTAGGATGAATAATATTTGATCGTCTGTGTTTTGTGTATATTTATAGCGTTGTATGTTATGTTTTTCAGCGAGCAACGAAACGGATTTATATCGTAATTTGTGTTCTTATATGTTTCTGAATGTATTTTCAGGTCATAATTTACATTTGTGTATCAGAAGTTTATTTGAATAATGTATAATAAATAAGCATTTTATTCGTTAAGTATTTTATGCGTTCATTATTGTCACAAACCTTAGTATCAAAACACACTAACGTTAATTGAATTGTTTTATAATAAATTTTCTTATATTGTTTTATAATGACAAACATAGAGTCTCAGTAATTATGCTAATCAATAATGAATACACTCAATTATCAGAGTAATTAATACGTTTACATAATTAGATCAATTCGACACATTTTAATCTAATTGAATAATTTACAATTTGCATAAATTAGCATAATTACACCATATGGTGTAGGGTTGCAGTTTATAATGTTTGCAGACCATATTCCTCTTTCAGAGGCTAACAACACTATTCCTTGTTGTAGGTTGATTACTGCTGAGTGCTGTCGTAACACATCGCACCCTATGAGCATATTGAACGGTAGTCCATTCGCTACCAGAAAAACAATGGGTATTGTTACGTTTTGATTGTTCAATTCCAATGATACTTGTTTTCTTACTGTTTTGTTTTGTTTACCAGTTGCACCAATTATAATGATATTATTGATTGGTAGAGTGGGAATTGGTATTTGGGAATTAGCTTGGATCCGCTCTAGCTCTGTCTGGTTTATCAAGGATATGTTTGATCCCGTGTCGATCATTATGATGGTTATTGTCCCGTTTATGGTAGTCTTTACGTGCACGATTTCACTGTTTGGTTTTGGCAGCTGGTTGGCCTCTTCTTCAAGGAGTTCTTCTCTTATACTTTTGAGGTAATTGCTGGAGATGATTGTTATAATTTTATTCTTGTGTTGTTGCGTCATTTGTCGTAGTAACCCAAGTGATTGGTCATGTGAAAGGCATTCTTTGTTTTTCACTGACCTTGTTAGTTTAAAGGTGGTTGCGCATTGTTGGCCAGACTATCGGACTGGTTCGTCGCCGGTTCATTTATAGGTCCTGGTTGAACGCTCATTTGATTTCTTGACATTTCTGTAGTCCTATTCTCTTGGAATGGATTGTTATTTGAAGTCGTTGTGTTGTACCAGGAGTTTGCCTGTGTATTTGGGCAGTACCTCCTCTGGTTTGGCTGACTCCTCCCATTAATAAAATTGACTTGTCGTCGAACGTCACCTCTATTTTGATTATTCCCGGTTCCCCTGTTGTACTGGTAATTCGGGTTAAAGTTGTTGCCATGATAATTGCTATTGTTGGGGTGGCCGTTAGGACGTTGGTTCGGTCCCGATCCTCTGTAATTGTTGTTGGTGGGATTGTTGTTTGGGTCGTTCCTGTTATATGGTTGGTTACCTGGATTGTATTCGGTTGCTTTCCCCTATACTGATCGCTGTTGACATTCCGGTTCATGTTACTCCGGTTGTTATTTTGAGGGTTGTTATTCGATGAGTTGTAATTAGGCGTATTCTGATTCTCACTCCATCTGTTGTACCTTAGGTTAACCATTCTGTTCCTTTTGTACTGGCCGTCATTTTCGTGGTCCTCCAACAAACTCGCCATTCTCTGGATGATTTTTATTTGACCCTGTCTCCTGGCTTTTTGGATCGCATCTTCGTAATGGTATCCCAACTGTATCACTAAAGATTCCTCTGGTATCCTCGGTTCTAAGTTCCTTGCTAAGCACACCTTCCCTAGAAAGTACGATGTTAGGGTGTGTCCTGCTTGCGGTTCATACCTCCCGTTGCTGATATCATTTCTGACTACGTTTTGGGTGGACTCAGACCAGTATTTATCTCGGAATTGTGTCTTAAATGCTTGTGTACTGTTTATCTCCAGTCGAGTGGCCGTCCACCAGTTGTCGTGGGTGTCCTTGAACATCTCATCAATGAGGTTTCTTACTGTTGTCCATCTCGTTTCCCTATTCTTTGCAATTAGTTCCCCCACTCTTTTGAGGAATTCCATGGGGTTACACCGGTAACTGCGAAAGTTTATTACCTCCCTGTTCTCGCTGGTGATAATGTGGGTGTTGTGACAGGGTTTCTCCCTCAGTGCGTCCAGCTCTTCCTGGTGGTTATTTTATGAAGTTCTTCCTATCTATTTTTTCCTTCCTCCTTGACGTTACTTATTTTGTCGATTAACTCCTCCCGGACTTGTACTACTGTCTCATTTGTCTCGGTGATTCTTTGTTTTATCTCTTCCCGGCATTCTACCAATTGTTGTCTCAACTCATCTTTGGTCTTCTTGCTATCTTCTTTCAATTGTCGTTGGAGTGTTTCATTATTATTTTCGATCTTATTATTTAGTATTTCCATATCTTTCTTGATCTGTTTCTTTAACTCCTCACTCTTCTCTTCTAAGATCTCTTGGGTTCTCTTTAATGCTTCATGGTTGCCTTCCATTTTATTATTCAGGAGTTCTGTGTCCTCCTTGAGTTGTTTCTTCAATTCTTCACTGTTGCTGTCCAATTTTTTGTTTATTTTCTCCTCCATTTGGTCTATTTTTTCATTTTTTTGTCTATTTTTCCATTAATTTCCTCCTTCGTTTTCTTTGAAGTTTCTGCTATGAAATTCATCAGGTCTTGCAGGCTCAGACCTCCTTTTGCTGTTTCATGATCTTCCGCCTGTTGTTCCCTCTCACTATCTTGAATTGGTTTCTCCGGTTGGTTGTCGATTATTACTTCTACTTCCGGTGTTGGTTGGTTTGGGTTTTCTGGTTGGTCCTCTTGGGTATCCTCTTCGATCATTTCCTCGATCATTTCTTCAATCATTTCCATTTCTTCTTCGTCGGTACCCTCAGTCCTCTTCTTATATTTTCCCCTTGTTGTCATGGGGTGTTCCATACTTATTCGTAACCGCCGCTAGTCTTCAATTCTAGCCTCACTAGTTGGTCGCCAATCTGTAACGACTAGATTTGTACGTACTCTGAAAATGTGTATGTTGTGTGTTCGCCTCACACTGGTGTCATTACTTTATTTTTATTCGGACGATGTCCGTAGCGATACTTCGAATTACCAGTACACGCGAGTGGGAACCTTACCTGTTCTTCAATATGTGTTCATAAATCCCGGGTGGCGCCAAATTGTTTAATTAAAACAATTAAATTAAAAATAGGACGATTGAGCGTTCTTAGCTATGACGGTATGGAGAATTCAGATTTACTCCCGCCTTCGTTCGACCTTCTTAATCGAGCGGTTATTTCGCCGAGTTTCCGACGTGAGCGCTTACCGTCATCCTTGCTTTTCGCTAAAATACACAAATATTATAATACACTTTCCTATGGAATAAAGAACAGTGGTTACAACTCTCTACTAGTTTATTTATTTGTGATTGGTAATTATTCAATGTTATACAAAATTATATTTGTTATTAAATAAATTTGCACCGGCAGTGAGACAATTATTTCCAAGGCTTGGTGAAAATCGATTTTGAACGATGTTAGTTAATCCGACATGGCGTCTACAGAAAAATGTTTACTTTTTACCATTTGTCGTTCAATAAATCTGGATTCTTTTGGTTTACAAAAAAATATCAATTTGATTACAATAAAGTACACTACCTTACATTAATTGTACTTATATAATATAATGTGTAATTATAATTTGTTCCTGAAGTGTTATAAAGTGTGTTTCAAAAGTTCGTAATTTTTATACAGGTTATTTTTCTTAGTTAACATAAGTTTAGTGTTTTATTGTTTATTAATCTTTGAAAGAAATAAGATCATCAGTTTATATGAGAGTTCAAAATGTTATGAGAAAAATTTAAAGAGAGTTTATTTCATAGATTCGGGTAATTCAGCAATACTTATCAAATCAGTCGACTTGAGGTGTAATGTCGTTCAGTTGGAATGGGTTGTTGTCTTCGATAATCATCAATTTTCAATCATCTTGGGATTTAAGTACGTCTGGCTTCTTTTTTGTATTAGTTGGTTTAAATTTATTAATTTAGAAATTATTCATCAGGTATTAGGCATCAGTTGAATGTCCTCATCTTCTTACTTCTTAATTTTTTCAAATTTGAATTACTTTTAAACACTTTATATTAAAATTTTGGTCCTCACAGCTTGGCGTCTATTCCTGTTGAGCGTCAAAAATGGAATAATAGGTTCTAACGGAAAATTCATAAATAACGTTTCAGTTGTCATGGTAACTGAGTGATCCTGATTGGCTGAACTTGACTTAAGACCATTGTTATCATATTTGAATTTTTATTCAAAATTACTGTATATCTTCTGATTGCTATTATTCTTCCGTCTTCCTCTCTATGTATGAAATATTATCACTACTGTTCGTATTTTCTTTCAAACATCATCTTGATATCCCACAAAGCTGGGTTTTCTTATGTATTATTGTTTGAACATTTATCTTGATATTATCTAATTACATTTCTTTCTTATTTTATGTCCTTAATTTAACATTTACCTTTTAATATGATTCACTAATTATCCTTGACTAGTTACTTGCCTTGGATTTGTTAATATTCTTGTTAGTTTTTTACAATTTGTAGTTATTGGTTTTTTACAGTTACTGGTAGGCATTTTTCATAGGCCTAAGTAGTAATCGGCTATATTTACTTATTTTATATAAATTACATATTAATTTACCCTCATACATGTTTTGTTTTGGTATTATAAATGATTTGTTTACTTGTTGACTTGTTTTAGATCTGTTTTATAATAATTGTATGTTTTCATTAGTTTCTACATTATGGTTTGTCTATTATTGTCTGACTGCCCTTCCAGTACCATTAGATTTATATTACTTTATCTTTTTTCTTATTTATTTTGCCATTGTTTACAATTTGGCTATTATCTCCTATTCTCTATAAAATATAATATAACATATAGGTTTATGGTCTGTATAATCCCTTCAGCCATATCCTATTCATAGATTTAATAAAACAATTCTTTAACAGCTATTATGCAACGTTTGTTTACAATTTGTTTTATTCTTAATTATTTTTTGGGTGATAAACATCATCACACCATTCAAATTTCCTTAACTGACTATCCCTTAGAATATAGGGTGTTTATTGATTTTGCCTTTATTTTCTTTACTATATTTTTTCTTATATAAACTTTACTCTCTAGCCCTGGTAACACTAACTTTTGACATTCTATGGGATTCCTTCCCTGAATACTATGGTATCCCTCATTTACAATTAATCTTAATACTATCAATAACAAAATTCTTATTTAATAATACTGTTCACCATTAAACCTTTAGTGTTCATCACTGATTATTAGGTGTTTATGCCTATCAATAGTGTTTCTATTTATTTTGGGGTTTTACACTGTCACTTTGCACTTCTTATATTTTATTTAAGTGTTATTAGTGGGTATTCCCTAACATTATACTCTCTTGGTCACTTATTTATGTTCACTATCTTTCTATCTCTCTATCTCTCACTTTACAAAGGTTAGTTATACTGTTAACAAGTTCATGTCATTATAGAGTCCTTTATTACATTTAAACTCTATTTCTTTGGTTAGTGTACTTTGTTTGTCTTTACTTTATTGGATTTTATCAATTATCATTTACATTGATTATTTAGTCAATACTAATAACTGTCTTTTACATTTGTTATTTATTGGTTTCTTTTTCATTATTATATTTGAGTGTAACATTTCTCCTTTCTCTGTTCTATATTATTTGTTTGTGTCTTTTCATTTCTTCTTATTTTATTTCATTTATACTTGGTTTGTTTCATTTTCATTTACCTTCTTCTTTATTTCATTTTATTTTATTTTTCCCCTTCTAATTTGGTTTTATTTTATTTGGTCAATCACTTGGGTTGGGTCATGTAGTCATTTGTCGCGTCATCGTCATTTTATTTTCTTTAGTTTAAACATTTTTATATAGTTGATTCATCGTTTTTTCCCTGGTATTGGGGTGGCTTATTTGTGTTGTAACAATATATATTGCAATAGTACAACCATTAACGGTACTGTGCATTGCCAAGATAAATGAAAAAAATAATAAAAATAAATAAATATGAATGAATAAACATGATTCAGATTGCATAAGCTGGATCGTAGTTAAAAATAGGGAGCCCAAAATTCATGCATGGACATGCATTTTCGACACACTGTTGCTAGCGTTGTGTACACGCGTATTTTGTTTGTGTGTGTGAAGCCTGTCCATTCCTGAAATGTAACCAACCATTTTCAAGTAGAATAGTTGTACGTTTTATTTTAATTATAAGAAAACTATGTACGATAGGGTAAAACAAAAGACACCAAAGTGTACAGAAATTAAAGGTGAATAAAGTGTTAAAAGACCATACCGATGTGAAGAAAGGTGCAATTACTATACGTAAAAAATGAATAGCTCTTTTTGTGATTAACATAAAGAAGTGTAATTTACGTATAGTAAACATATAAAAATTAGTGATCGATTGAGCATCGAGTGATGTGAAACAAACTTCGTAATTCGCAAAGATAGGCAAAAATTGTGAATTGAACCAGAGTGGGAGAAGTGACGCTTTGACAGAATCTGACCAGTAAAATATTGTTCAGACATGAGTTTTTGTACGACCTGACTATAAATACCAGGCGCTAATAAAGTTTTTTTCTTCTCGATTCAACCGTTGCCACAGGAGGCTATGTCAGTCGACGACGCTAATTCACATCTATAGTAAGAGTCACAGGACAAACTAGATGTCCAACCAGAGCAGCAGAGTACATACGATGAGTTCTATGGACACACCGGCAGCATAATTGTGAGGCGAGACAACTATTAAACAATACATGCAGTGGAACATGACCAGAGGACCAGAAGGACACGGAGGACACAACCAGAGGACCAAAGGAGGACGTACGGATGATTAACCACGTCAAACGAGGTGATAAAAAACCATTGTAATTATAGACATTGAAATACACTAATTAAAGTTGGAATGAAAGACATTCAACCAGAATTAAAATAAATAAATTGTACATAAACGTAAAAGCAGAATAAAAGTTAGAATAATATTTCTTGTATTAAAGTTAGTAATTGAGAGTAACGTAAATGATAAGAGAAATATTTAATTTTTGAATTAACGTAATTAGTAAAGTCTTGTTGATAAAGGAGTATGCATATGCAGTAGAAAGTTAAAACAAATTAATATAAAAGAAATCTGAATACAAGGAAACTCATTATTGAAGCAAATTAATCAGAAATTGCAAAAAGATGAGCACACAATGAGTAAGCCAAGAGCAAAATAAATATATAATTAATTAAAATTAGATAACAAGATTTATGTATAACTTGTGTATGTAATTTGTTAGCAATAAGTTGTATACGAAAGATTCATACAAACGATATAATAATGAGTCAATATTTAATATGCGAAATGAAAGATTTTGTTTAATAAATAAATAATGGAACAATTTTAAACTTAAATAACGTATCATCTTCTTATTACGATTACACCCATGCATTCAATACATTATATAAATGAAAATTGTGTTGTTATAATATATATATATATATATATATATATATATATATATATATTGTAGCGTGACAGAAAATCCACTACATTGTAAATCATATGAAATGATAAAATTTAATTACATCGAAAAATGTTGTAATAATATTAAATGACATTTAAATAAATCAGAGGAATGAAACACAATAAGATAAAAATCCTCACTACATAATATATAAAAACCACTGTTAAAAGAAACCAAAGAAAGTATTGAAGCAACTCATCAACTCAGAAATAATACCAGTACGTTACCCAGGAAGCTCAGAGCAGTAAACCAGTTACATAAGACAATATCCCGAAAAAAGAGACTCAATCAAAGAGTGGTGAATACCAAAATACTCTAAAAACAAATAGAAGAATAAAGTCAGTTCAGTGAAGAAATTCAATACTCCAAGCTAAACCTCAGTCGTGATAACACCAAGTACCTTGGTTCCCAAGAATGAGGAAAGAAGAACAGAAGAGTGAAGACTAGACGAGGGACAAGAATGAAAACTAGAAGAGGGACAAGAATGAATACCAGAAGGAAGATATGAAGAAGGACAAGAAGGAAGACAGGAGGAGAGGAAGACATAGTATGAAAGAAACACCGTAGTAAAACCTATTATTATATAAACTACTATCAATCCCAAACCCACAAAAACTATGTCAAAGAAAGTATAACATCCCCAAAATCTTATAAAAATGTAATTATTGAGAAAACTAAAGTGTTGTATAGCGTTATAAGAAGTGCACCGGCTAAAGCTATTGTGTAATAAAGAAAATAAACTAGTCTTAACGGTCCATGATGACTAAAGGTCTGGTCTGAGATAATAAGACTCAGAATATCAGAACCAACAGTGAAAGTGAATTTGTATAAGTGTTTTTTAAAAAAATGCAATAAACTTAAAGTTGGTGATACTATAACTTAGTAGTATGCTATATCACAACTTTAAAGTCTAATAATAACCAGCATGATAAAATAATAAAATGGAAAGTTTCCAGTATTTTATTATTTTTATGTAAATCCTTATTTAAAAGACCTTTGTAAAAAAGGATGATAATAAATAGAGTATGGGAATTAATGTTTGCTGATGTGGGGAATCACAATAATAATGATTTAAACCAAAAAGGAATGGTACTAATATAGTATGAATAAGTGTAACATGTTTAAATAGACTATTATTTCATAGTCCTAAAATCAATGTATTAAATAAATGTATTTGTAAGGTTTATTAGAAAATAAGATTTATGTTATGTATTTTAAAAAAGAATTATGTTTGATAAATAATAACCTACATACCAGTAATAATGTACTAAAAGGTATGCTATGTTAGATTGAAAATAGTCAAAAGAGATAGGTTTAAGCTGTATCTGCAATATGTTAAATTGTGGAGATTAATAAACAATGTTCATAATTAATTATTTTAATAACTGTAGTGTTAATTAACTACTACACAAAACAATAAGTTATAGATCATGTTATTTTCATATAATTGTAGTTATGTAAAGTCAGAGGAGGAATCAAGTTTAATTTATTGAGAAAGAAAGAAATATAAAATCCTAAAATCTAGGCCATTTGGTGAAATCAGAGAACCAATATAAAATAGTATAATTCACTAATAAATCCTGTAAACTACCCAGATTTATATAAGATAACACAATTAACTACTACTAGGAATGATCCTATGAATTAAAATGACAATAAGGAAATATACCTTAACATTTTGTAAATTGTCAAAATATATAAATTAATTAATTTTAGAGAACAATATCAAATCTACAAATTAACACAAAAAACCAGTTCAAAGGTGTAATTTATATGTATTTAAGGAAAGGAAGAGAAATATGACTAATTAAAATTTATTATAATAGTATTAATAATATTTAAAATGGAAGGAATTTTATATAAAAACGGAAATCCAATTTTGAGCCTATATTTCCAAAGTGAGAACAAAATTTGTTAATTTCCACAAAATGTCTACAGATATGGACTATAATACATCAATTTAAAGGGAATAAGATGATTAAACTAATAATAAGATTAATAATTCATAAAAGTAAGGAATAAAATAGAAAAATTCCATATATAATGTAATATTTTCTAATGTGTATGAAATCGAAAAATGTTAACAATACTTTTTCAAGGATTAACTGGGCAAGATTTATGACCAAGTTAATTAGTCTTTTGTTGAATATCAAGCTGAATAGGTGTGTGACAAAAACGTTCTTTAAACCGAGTTGAACATGAAGCTAACGTATAGCCTTTGAAATCAGTGAACGAGAGTTAGACAAATTAAACACTTTTTGAAGCCAATACTATAAAAACATTCACGACAATAGTGAAAACAAACCTCTAACTTCACTATACGAGTGACAGTAAACGGTAAAACATTATATTACAACTGATTTACTCTACAAACCTAACCGCAACTTGAAAACTTAACCGTAATAGCGGAACAAAATAGAAAATAACCTAACTAACGCAAGTTTACACTGAACACTTCACCAGAATACACTAAATAGATTAACAGACTTATTACACCAGTGCGGGGACATTTTAGACCTTGATGAAGGTAATTTTATAGTAATTTTCTGACTCGACGCATATACAATAGCCAAGACCAACCCAAGGAGCGGCCATCTTGAAAACGAAACCTGCCTACTACATCATAGTTACTGACGTCACATCAGTCTTCATTGGTTCGACAAAACATTTATTCTAATATCATAACCTGAATTATTTAAATACTATTGAATAGTAATTATTGTATTTATATGTGTTAACTGTTAATGTTATACTTTCTCGTCACCCTTCTCTGACTATTAATTCTTAATTGCTCAAAGAACCTGTCTTTAATATAATATAACATAAAATTTTGTTCTGTATGACAATCGATAATTCCTGAGACAGAGTCGATAATTGCTCTCCATCGATAAAATATCGATTATTTATCTAAAATTGTTAATAAATCTTTATATTTCTGTTATTTTGTATCTGTATTTATTTCACAGGGTAATTTAAGGGTATTTATAAGGCTGAAGGTATTAAGTGAAAAGAATATACTCTATTTTGAACAAGATATTGGACCAGTAAAGAAAGTCACCAATCGATTATTACCTGGAGTTAATCTATTTAACTCCAGACTTGGTGCAAATCTTCAAGAAGTGCTCGACGGTCAATAAATACTTACCTGTTATTAAAATTTTCACAGAACCCTTTAAAAACAGATTTATCTAATATACATACCTCTATAAACATAAACAAAATTATTTTATTGTTTGGAAATTCTATTATTATTGAAATTTCCATTTTATTTTTATTCTTTTGTAAAGACCGGCATACAGGGGTCTTACTACAATATATATATATATATATATATATATATATATATATATATTATAATACTTATAACTATTTTACCTCAAGATGTATTTTTTCTTTAGGGACATGTTTCGGGAGATCCTGTTCTCCCATCTTCAACCTTCGCCATCTTGCTTCTGGTGTTAGAAGCAAGATGGCGAAGGTTGAAGATGGGAGAACAGGATCTCCCGAAACATGTCCCTAAAGAAAAAATACATCTTGAGGTAAAATAGTTATAAGTATTATAGTATTACATACATCAAGAAACGGACAGTAGCAGAAAGTGATTGAAATATATATATATATATATATATTGTAACAAATTAAACTAGTGATCGTTTTTTTTTGTTGTTATTAATGATATTTGAGGATGTTTAAAAGCCCCACTGTTGGGTTCGCCAATTTGTAACCAATGATAAGTTGTTACTCTTATTGTATGTATCTAGTGTAATAAGATTGCGGGTTTATCGTTAATTCAGCCCACGTTGAATTAACCAATCTGTTTATAAGGAAAATGTTTATTATGTTGTTGTAGATGAGACCTCCTGCAAATCAATATTAATTTATAAAAAGAAAACAATTATTTATTATATAGTTGCTGCAACTCGTATGTTGAACATAGCCCCGTGTTAATCAATTACTAAGTGTTTTACCAGAGAATAACGCTATATTACGGTTATTATAGTTAATAATTCGGTAATTCTCTCCAACCCTATTCAGTCCGTATTATTTAAATTGACCCAAGTGTGGCGAAGAGAATACGTTAGTTCGGCACTCTCCCGTATTCACCAGCTGTCTTCAACAAGCGCTGTTATTAGTAATTGACTCGTTTTTATAGGTTAGTTAGTTTCACTTGACGGTTTTATCACCTTCTTTATCTGTAAATTACTCCCCAATCAAAATACAATACCTATTCTACAATAACACAGAACATCATCACATACAAGAAGGATTCTTTATTTATACTATTTTTTAAATTCCAACAGTCGTCTTCATAGTTTATCTGATCGTAATATCGATCGTACAATGCTGAATCGATTTGTTAATGGACTAGTGCTGTATAATACAATTTAAATATAATTTTCGTTTTATTTCTTATCCCAGGGTACATGTGATTCTTTTAACGATTAGTAAGGCCAGGTAATGCAAAATTAAGGTTACTAAGTATTATAAATGGTTATTAATTCTTAATGTATAAAATTAAATATAAGCTGGTTTGTTACCGTACAATACGATACTCGAGGTAGCCGTGTCTGTTTATAACCGCATGAAGGTGTACTGATGAGGTTACTTTTGACCAAAAAATGCGTACAGATTATCAATAAAGGTTGAAAGGTGATGTCCCGGAGTGTAACAGGAGTTCTTCTGTTCTTCGTTCTTCTTCGCGATCCTAGTGGTTGCCGGTCCCAGTGGAATTGGTGTAGTATTACAACTTCTTCAATCTCTTGAAAGTGAGGTTTAGTTCTTCAATACCAAAAGTTCTTTGTGTGTGTTTGGTTTATATTTGCATTAATTTTGACTTCTTGTCCATTCAAGAAGAATCTTGGTTTAATTGTAAATCGGGTTCATCATCATTCCTTTAATGGAGTTCATTTGAAGAAGGATTTATTAATTCCGCAACTTTGAGGAAGTGTAGAATTATTTTTCCTGAAATCTAGTTCAGTAATTATTACTCAGTTCTGTTTTAATGGATTGGCTTTAAGACATTGGATTTATTAAGGTTTATTCATTTTTATTTTATTTTATGTTTTAATTTGTCTACTGAACTGTTCCCAATAGCATATAACAATCGAATATATAGGTTTTTATATAAATTCTTTTTTGGATTCGTATGAATTCAACTTAACCCATTGGCATATAACAATCGAATGTTGAAATCAACAAAATTTCTTGCATTTCAGTTACCCTAACAACCATTACTTTCTGTCACTGGATAATATGTGGTATCCTAGAGCCAGAATTAGAAAATATTACTACTCTTATTTAATAAAATACTCCATGCTTGGAATTACACCAAATCACATAAAACTCTCACTTAATCTGCCTTATTAAACCTTATTAACATTTTACTACAATTTCATCTGACTGGACTTATTGAAAAGGTATTAATTTCCTTTTCCAAATATTAAATTTAGGCCTATTGGTTTTATTACACCTGTTATAATTTTGTTTTGTTTTTAACTTAATTTTTCTTTACCTGACCTACTGGCTTATGGCCACTTATATCAATTTTAATTTCCTGGTTTCAATTCATTATATTATTTAGTTCATCATTGAAGCCTTCATTGGTTTTTAACATAATTATAAGAACTACTTGCCAACTTATTAACACTTATTGCCTTCCTGGCCAAGTTTACAAACATTATTTTAAACATCTTCATTAATCAATTAAAGTAAATTCATTTAACATAATATCATACCTAATACATGCACTTATACTTAATTATTTAAATACAATTTTAACATAAATAAATTGAGTACCTAGGACTTAGTACTTCCTTAAAGCAACAGCTCCACACTTACTATCCACAAACATAAAATAAATATACTGTAAACACTATATCATGCTACAGTACAATACCAAGTACATTTTATAATACATTAAATATTAATTGAACAGTATATTATACTCAACTCCTACACATTAAACTCATCCCACTAGACACAATGTTTATGTTTTACATCTCATACTACTCATTACATATTTTAGATTTAGGTACACTTTTGATGTTTTATTACTTAGTAACCTTACTAGGTACCTCTAATGCATTCTTCAGGTGAGATGGGCCCTCTTGTATTTAATTATAACATGCTTTGGGCATTGTTTTAAGTCATATTTACTAAGTTTTTTATGTAACGTCGGGAATCTTAACTCTGTTACGTTACAATATATATATATATTGTAACGTTACATAACCCCTGCCCAAATATGATAACATAATCACCATAGTTAAAACCAGTAATCACCCATTTTTAAAAGTCAGAAATGGGGATTAGGTACCAAGCTATAAGAAACTTTGTACTCTAAAAACACTGTAAACAATAATAATAAACGTGCAGTGTACAAAGTGGAACATAGTGTACTCGGTGAAAGTGTAAACCTTTAAAAGGAGCATCTCACAGGTTTGTGCTGAGATGGAAAACAATCAATATTGTAGCAGTGGACTATATTGCTGTTGACAAGCTTGTATTTTTTGTATGTTTTGTAATTTTATATTGTGTAGGCCACAAAGGTCTTGTACCTAGGAATAATATCTGTGTTTAATATAATGATTTTGTTTAAATATAAGATAACCCAGGGTTATATATAAAATGATAATAATATATCAAATAATACTATGTTAGCAAGATGGCATGTAAAAAATAGTTTAGAGTAAGGATACTGGACAGTAGTGTGGTAATTTTCGCATTAATAGGTTGGCTAATCTGTACTTTCTGATATTGCGCTATCATGTTCTTATCTCGTTTTTATAACGTTACAGTTAACCGAGCTACGGCAGGCGGCAGACGTTATTATGTTTGCTCGCTTGTTCTGTCATCATCATTTTTCCTGTCGTCAGACAATCATTGTAGGCTTTAGGCCACAACATTATATTGCACTTGCAATACATTAGCAATACCTTGCTAATTCTTTTTCATGTAGCTTGAGTGCCGCGTACTCGCGCCTCAAGTCTTACGACAATTCATACGATATACATCTAGGCCTTAGGCCTTAACGTTTTAATCTGAGTGCCGCACATTTGCGCCTCACCTAACAGGTAGCGTTCTTAACGACTCTGTTTATTCAAAATCAAATTGTGCAGACTTAGCCAATCTCAACACTATAATTCAATGTACAACAGAAACTCAATAAAGTATTATATACAGTCCACTAGAGTCATCATTCTGCATCCTGGCAATAGCACCCCAGACATCATTCTTCCTAATAGAACATTTAAACAGTCAGGTGTTATAGAAGAATTTGCTGCATCTATCAAAAGCAAATTCCAACTGTGAGAACCACAAGGCGTGAAGAATGCTCTTGGATTAATATTAAGTATTCTTGTTTTGACACCTTTATTTATGCCAACCATATTAGCGCCGTTATCGTATCCTTGTCCTCGACAATTCTGGATATCCAAACCATTTTTTTCTAGTTCTTGCATAATTGAATTTGTCAAATACTCTCCTGTTGTTTCTGCTACAGCAATAAATTCAATAAAGTGTTCCTCTATTTCTCCAGTCGAGGAATTGCAAAATCTTAATATTATTGACATTTGTTCAACACGGCTCACATCCCTGGTGCAATCGAGCATGAACGCATAGTATTTTGCTTGTTTGACTCTTTGTATTATTTCCTCAATAACTGATTGAGACGTTAACGTAGTCAACTCATTTTTTAACGCATAGTATTTTGCTTGTTTGACTCTTTGTATTATTTCCTCAATAACTGATTGAGACATTAACGTAATCAACTCATTTTGGATATCAGGACTCAAATAATGTTGAGCAAGACGTTTTTCATTCATGCGTTGCAAGTGTTCCCGCAGTATCAGATCATATTTGGATATCAACTTAAATAGGTCCATAAAATTGCCACTGTTTCCGCTATAGTCTAACTTATAGGACTCTCGATGACCTCTAAATGCAAGATTATGTGAGGCTAAATAGTTGATAATGTCAATCAGTCTTTCAAACAAAAATGTACCAATATTTTTGCGATTCTCTAATTAATCTCTCGTTTTCCATGTCGATTGTTTTTCCATGTTTGATTCCTTTGTGAAATTCCATCCATTTAAACATGGACCCCATGTGTCCTGGACTTTGTTCATGTCTTTGCAATATCCGACTAAGATCTTTCCAGTCACAACATCCTCCTTGCACCATCTGTGTTTGTAAATGCGAAAAAAGTCTACATGGAAAGCAATAAACTTTGTCTTGAGTTATGGAGTAAACTAACCATCTACGATGTTGCGTTTCGTCGTTACTCAACTTTCGAGTAAAATGAAATTTTGAAAAATGTCTTTTGCTAGCGTCTTTTGGATATTCTTCATCGGATATTTCCAGATTTTGATAAGGACCATTTTGAATAAGGTCATGACGCTGTAAATCCGTTAGTGGAAATACCCACTTCCCTGGGTCCAAGTCTACAAACGACTCTCTTCGTAAATGAATTGTTTCCTCTTGATTTTCTGTCTCACAAATGTTCTCACTTTCGAATTCTTTATTGAGTTCAGAAACTTGGATTACAGACTTGTACGATTTTTTTTAGAATGGTGATTTTTTTGCGAGGCCCCCTAAGGTGCGAGGCCGTCGGCGGTCGCTGACGTCGCCGACGCCTAGCTACGCCTCTGGTGTTTGATACCAAATTTGTGGATCATTATAATATTTGAGGTGTTGTTTGTAGGCCTATAAATTACGATTGAGTCAATAATCGATATCACGGTTATGAATCGAAATATGTATTTTCAACTGTAAAAATTATTTGTGATAACGATAAGTAAACAGGTGCCAACAGTGATACGAGTATTTTTTTATTTCGATCGCGGCCTAGAAGATGACAAGACGTTACAACAAACAGATTAATTAAACTTAACCCTCGTTCAGACAATGACATTGTTTAAATCGTGACGCTTCGTGTCGTGACATTAATGTCGCAATAACGTAACAGTTTAAACAACTCATCGTCACGCTTCCGTGACACTGGTTTTGTCGTGATCAAAGCTAGTGAGCGCATCATGCGACAGTGCCGTCACGGCACTGACATACTTCCGCACCCACTTTCACCCTGTGAATACCCAATGAGAGTGGAAGTGGGACACTGTAATGGCGACAGTACCGTGGCGTCCATGTAACCGCTGTTGCGGACGTCTACAGTAGGCCTACTGGAAATAAGAGAAAATAATATTAATTATATCACAGAATAAATACTTCAGTTATTGAATAATTTGAAATCTGAACAATATTAGTAGGAAAACTTGAAGAAAAGCGTAGCATTGCTTTCGAACTGCTGGGTACTTGCACCATCTTAGGTTCCCGGCTCAATCATCGGCATTGTTTTACTGCGTACGGTCATTGACCTCGTACTAGTTAAACTGTCGAAGGGGGATACACTCGTCCGTCCAATGTGTTGCCACTGTATAAACTGTTGAAGGGGGAGGGACACACTCGTCTGTCCAATGTGTTGCCGCTGTATAAACTGGCAAAACGCTCAGTTAGCAGCTATGTTCGGTTTCGGAACTGACATGCAGCAGATACTACGTACCTATTTGTGTTTTGTTCGTTTAGTCATGTGTTTCTCTGTTTGTCTTTATTATTTGTAATTCGGTTATTTGTGTTCTGATTTATTCTGTGTAAGTATAATGAGAGTCAGATACCGTTGAATCGGGACCCTCTTCTTCTCCCAGCGAATGATAGAAAATGCTCTAAAAAGAACACTTGGTACAAGAAAAAATTCGAATTAATTTTTAGGTCAAGTTTTAGGCCTATCACAACCGGCATCAGGTGTTATGTACCCACGCCACGCCACTGATTTAGACCACATGATTTTGTTATGACGTGTCGTGTCGATGGATCAAATTGTTTATTCGTTAATCTTAACAATTCTCCTGCTTGTGGGACGAATTCGTTTCTGACTACAAAAAGCAGCAGAAAATGACAATGCAGAAGGAGAGTTTAAAAAATTACCTGATCTTAAACATCTTAAAGAAATAACAAAATATACAAGAGATGAATACATAGAGCCATGGTGGGATATTGGAGGTTATAACCGATTTTAGTCCATGCGTCGTTATATGCAAATGGTATAGTGCTCATGCAAGAGATAATCTTCAAGAGGCCGTGGTAGAATGGGAAGAGGAATTGGGAAGAAAAGACTTGGGAACTGAATATTAAGAAGAGTAAAGTTATGCATGTTGGAAGGAAAGGACAACAGTTCCTGAAAAATTACATGTAGGCCTAATGGTGAACAGTTTAGTAAAGTCAAGGCACTTGGGTGTCATTGTTGATATGGATGGGAGAATAGATAAGAAAATATAAAATTAAGTGAGGAAAGCAAAATCTATATATTATTCAATAAACAGCACGCTTAGAGAAAAAGAAAAGTAGGTGAGAAAGCATAAATACAGATATTTAAGTCTATATACCTATTGACAATAATGTATACAACAGAAAGTTGGACTGGACTAGCCAGGGCTGCTGCCGCTAGGGTGCTTGCCGCCCGTGTGCAGTTTTACCTTTGCCGCCCTCTTGAATATACTTTTCATATCCCTACTCTACCACACTATTTAATATGATTTTAGTTTAAAACTGATACAGACATAAATAGTAAAATTGACAAAAAACAAATATATTTTTCCAAAACTTATTTAGCTGAGTACTTACATGATATAAGTGGAACATGTGCTCGTAGAAGTGTTGAATACATTTTCAAAAATATAATAGTTTATTTGTGTGGTCGTCTTTTTAGAATTTATAACACTATAGTTTATTAAAAGAGTTTATTGCCAGCCTTTTCAGGAAATGCTGAAAACGTTTTTTGTTTCAGAAAATGTTTTAATAACATTGAAACCAGAAATTACTCAATGTTTGAGTAATTAACATTTTTGAGTATAAGTACAAGTAATTAAGTAAGTATCATTACTCAAATTGATTGTCTCACATTTCATGTTCTATGGGTAGAGTAGCTAGGGCTGATATTCTTTCTTGACTCATGGAAGACCATAAATAGTTTTTTATAATTTTTAGTTTAGGAAACGAATGTTTGCCTGTTGCGACTGTAACCAGCAATGTGAGAAATATTCGAATAAAAATGGTTAGATTTGGAATAGATGAAGATAAATTATTTTTAAAAATATATTCAAAAATGTCACTTGTACTCTTCTCTGAAGTTAAATGGGGTTGAATTGCTTTTATCTCTTTAAATAAGTCATTGCCATTAATTTCACATCATCGAGGACTTTGTCGGTCAATGCTAGATGAATATTTTCACAATACAATTTAAGTTCATTGTCATCATCACATATAATACAATATGTGGTCTTAAAAACATCAGTGTGCTGTTGAAGTAATTAAAATCTTTCATATATTGAAACAATAGACTGCTGATGAATTTGGCAGTCTATGGTCACCCCTTTGGTATGGCCGCTCGTGTGTGGTGCACATTTCGCACATAAGGTAGCGGCAGCCCTGGGACTAGACTTGACAAACTGCAAGTACAATAACGTCAACAAAAATGAGATTCTCAGGCAAATAATGGGGAAAACAAGGAACAAGTACATTAGGAATGATACAATCAGACCAATTTTGGGAGTAAAGCCTCTAATGGAGTTGCTGGAGGTGAAGCATTTGAAATGGTTGACACATGCAAGACTGAATGAAAGGGCAGATGAAGCAAGAAAAATAAAACAGTACCTTGAATTAGAGCAAAGGGTCAGAAACCGAGATGAAGGCCAAGGATGACATATTACCCATACATTGGGAGACTGGGACAGGAGGACTGTGGGACAAGTTTACTGAACACTATGTGCATGGACAGGAATAGATGGAGACAATGGATAGAGGCTCAGTACAACCCAATGCTGAGAGGCAGAAGGGAGAGATAAAGAAGAATAAGAAACATTTTACATCCTTGAGACCAAAAGTAAGATTCATTCGCAGAGCATTTTTACTAGATGGAGGTGTTCAGAATTGGGTGTGAACAACTCGTGCCGAAACAGTGAATGTCGAGCATTGTTGTAGCATAAGGTAGCACAACATCAGTTTCACTGTGTGAATGAAGCTTTAACACATCCACTGCTAACTACTCAGATCTGAGTGGCTAGGTTCTCACAACAGGAGCGTAATACTCACTTCTGAGTGGCTAGGGTCTCACAACAGTAATGCACTGCTCACTTCCGAGTACCTGTGGTATGTAAAATGTTATTGTTTAGTCTGAGCTTAGCTACTGTAGTAAGTGGACTTAGTGTCGTCAGCAGTGATTGTGTTAAATGTTAAATCTAGTAGGTAGCCTGTTTGGTGTCATCTTTGTAAACGGCACACTTCACCTGATTATCCAACAGTCTGTAGAACCACAGGCACAACATTCTGTGTTGGAGGTGATCAAAGTTGAGCTAGAAACAGCTCTCAAATTTTCAGAATTACCAAAAAGAGGCAACAATACTTTAGCTTACCATTTTTGCTGAGGTTTCTCCAGTATCATGTCCTTCACAACCAAGAAACCAATGAAAGAACAAGACGAACAATGAAAAGCAACATTCTGAAGTGTTTACTTCAACACCTATAAAGGTTTCTTTAGGAGAGAGAGAGAGAGAGAGAGAGAGAGAGAGAGAGAGAGAGAGAGAGAGAGAGAGAGTAATACATTACTCGAGTACAAATTGGAAATAAAATGTAATTGAATGGAATTTGCCAAACAGCAACAAAAGACAAAACTGGAGAAGAAAATCAATTTTAGTTTATCCTCTGATGGAGAATCATATAAAGAAGAGGTCCTTTGTGATGACAATTTGCTTGATAACATAAACCTGGTAGAGGCTCTGCTACTGAATAAAATGTTTGTTGTGTTTTAGCAATGAATTTGGTAAAAATTAAGAAGTTATGGCAAAAGTGGATATTTGTGTACTCTAATTGGACTCATTCTGAATGCAGTGGGTGGTCACTGTGCAAGTGACAATAAATCCCATATTTGTGACTATTGTAAATTAAAAAATAAGATTATTAATACACAAGTATATTTTTAAGCATATCATTTTCTGAAGATGGAGCATTGAAGAGCTCCGAAACGCGTCAAAAGTAACCTACAACAGGAAAAATAAGTCACAAGATGGAAATAAGGTAAATTAATAAGATAACACAAGTATATGTTTAATTTAAACATATGTCATGTATTTAGGTTTGATATTGACTTAATTTACATTTTCTTATTTTCAAAATGTTCTATAACATAATCCTACTGTAACTTTTTGTTTGTAGTTTCTAACTGTGTATTTTTTAATTATAAGTATAACACTACCAACTCGGAACACAAAGTTATTTATTGGTAAAAATGTAAAATTTTTACCTTATAGCCTGAACCAGTTTTTGCTTATTATAAACTTCGTCAGAGGCTGCCACTGGGAGCACTGTCCGCCTTGTTCTTGGTGACAGCGCCACCATTTGAAAGATCGATGTTGTGTGTGTGGGGCGCGATATGTTCGAATAATATGTGTGATTTGAATTGTGTCTGTTCGTTTAGGATTGTGTTTTGTGTATTTGTATATTTCTAGTTGTTCAAGAGAGTCGAGTTTTCGGCCTTTTGTGTAGAATATCCATGTTACTGTTGATCAGTGGTGAAGTTACATGGAGGCAATTGAGGCAATGCCTACCCTAAAAAATTCTGTAGAATACAAATTATAAATACGTATGAACTACGTAACGTAAAGATTATACATTGTTACTGTGACTGTCGAATTTATTAAGCCGAAACGTGCTTTACTGAGCGACCGCTAGATGGTGACAGGTGAGATTCGGCATAGCTCGTTTAAGCGAATGAGGCAACGTGACTTGCCTCACCGTTTTTTGTATACATCGTATGTAAGCAATGTGCCAGTGCGATAGGGAAGTGCGGGGAGGGGGGATTGTCCCACGCTGTACACATAGAGCGTTGAGGTATGTCTCACTTCTCTGGTGCAAACAGTTAAGTTAAAGCGCGCTGTGTTGTTTATAAGTGTGTTTATTTTATGCGGTTATTAAAAGTGTACCTGTTATTCCGCTGAACTAACAGATGATCAAGATTGTTATTTGAATTATTTGTAACATTAAACATATATATAGAAACTAATCAAGTTTAAAATTTGGAAGTTCAATCAGTTGTATTATTGTGTATGACTAATACAAGGATTGTTCAATAGAAATGCGTTTAGAGCTGTAAAGTATTTTTTATTCATCGATTTTAAAAGAAGTCTCCAGTAACATTAAGGCATGAGTCCCACTGTTACACTAATCTGTAGATTCCCTGCTAGTAAAATACTTGCGGCTGTTTGCGGAACCATTTGCTAACAGCAAACTACCTCACGGTCCGATTTGAACCACCGTCCTTTCAGTGATTCGTTAAACAAAAATTTAAGTTAAGATTTTTGCCTACCCATTCATTAACTACTAGCTCCGCCACTGCTGTTGATGTTTGTGTATGTGTTGTTTGCTCCAATGAGGTGGTTTGCAAAGGTGGATTTGGTAGTGAAGTGTATTGCCTTTGTGTGTTCAATGTCTCTGTTTGAAGTAACATCATGTCTGGCCTATGTAGAATTTGTTGCAATCTGAGCAATTTAGTTTGTAAACACCAGGCAGATCAAATTTGTTTTGTTCTTTGTGTGTGTGTTTTTATAGTGTGTGTTCAGTTTTGTTTGTAGTTTTGTATGCAATTCTGTATCCTGCTTATTTAAATTTGAGGGCTATTTTGTCACTGTGTTTGTTGATGTATGTTAGTGTTATGAATTTGTTTTCTGTCTTTGTCTGTTGTTTGTTTTGTGTTTTGTGTTGGAGTTTATTGACTATTGTTCTGTTGTATCCATTGGATTCTGCTAGATATTTTATCGTGTTTAGTTTGTCTTTGTAATCTTTTTCATCTAGGTGTTGGTTAGTTTGTGTATCATAGTTCTGAAGGCAGCTAGTTTGTGTTGTATTGGGTGACTGGAGGGGCTGTGTATTAGAGTGTCAGTTGTAGTGGGTTTTCTGTATATACTAAATTTGTGTCTGTGTTCAAATTTTGTGATGGTGAGTCTAGGAAGTTTATGCTATTGTTGTCCTCGTATTCAGCAGTGAAGGTTATGTTTTTGTGTATTTTGTTTATGTAGATAGCTTTCTTCTTCTTCTTCTTCTGCTGCTGCTGCTCCTCCTCCTCCTCCTCCTCCTCCTCCATCAGGGAATAGACGAATCTGGTCCCAAAGGGAATACATCCACTTCACTAACACTTCCTAGGTCTTCCTACATTTCTTTCTCCAGTAGGTTTGTATTGCCAAACATCTTTAAGCAACTGCCACCTGGCATCATACTGAGATGAAAAATCCATCTTTCTTTGCTTTTGCAATACTATCTTAGATATTAAAGATTTTCAACTTTTCAAAGAGCTGAAAGACCAATTTTCTATAAAATAAAATAATTTTGTATTATTAATGGTCATGCATGAAACAAGTTCAATACAATATTTCTGCAGAACCTTCAAGCAGCGTACACTAAGGCCACTCAGAGAGGACCCTCTTCTGTTTGACACCTAGAGAAATTTAACCTCTGTTGGCTCAATTTTAATCCATTGGTTTACAGAAGTAATAAAGGATATCACTAAAACGAAGCTTACAGAAGACAATATTTTTGACAGGGACATGTTTTGCAAAAAGCTTAAAGAACATGAGGGCTTACAGTAAAAAAAGAAGCGACAAATAAAAACTATCTGGACAGAAGGAAGGAAAAGGGAACATAGTGAAATGGTGAAATAATACTGGAGGGACAGAAGAGTGAGGAATGAAGGAAAATCATGAATAAGTTATTTCACTTGATCCATAGTTGGTCAAAATTGAAAAAACAAGTAGAAGAAAATTTTATAAACAAAACTTTTAAGAAAATATTTAACTCTTTACAACACTATTTTTTATTTTGTCAGTATAATTTGTGTCAAGTGCTGCAGTACAAATACATAATAAAAAATTATAAATAGAAGACAATCAGTTATAAAAATTATTAAACTGTTGTGAGTTAATGTCGAACAAGATCAATGTCGAGTTCAACAGTAGTTGCCATTATCCTTCGTTTTCTGTACAATGGCAAATAGTAGGCCTATAGTATACACAAAATTTAGATTTTCAGATAGAAATTATTTTAGAACATTGCTATTGGGGGAATTAAATAGAAATGTTATTACTTTTTGAAAAGCATTTCATCTCTAATGTCTCTAAAGGATATTTGCGTATGGGTGTTGACACCTTTAAGTGTGTTCGTCATTTACTCAGTCTCCTACTTAGCATGAGGCATCACAATACAACATTCTGAAATTGTTGTGTTCATATTTCAATAGCTTAGTTACCAGCTAGTAACTTTAACTTTATTTAACTTTAATTACAGTCCACAAGCAAGTAATTACTTCAATGCAGAAGCTCTCACTGGTTAAAATGAATGAAACTCTTTATGATTTATTATAAAAGGGACTGAAGACTGACAGCGTAGTTAAAAGAGACACCTTTTGTTGGTGGAGGCTCAATTAAGAAAGTCACTATTGTACTACTACTACTACTACTACTACTACTACTACTACTACTACTACTAATATTATTATTATTCAAAGATACTTGACAAATCAATATGTATATGTACTATTAATGTTTGCACACACACACACACACACACACACACACACACATACACATACACACACACACACATTTAATTTATAAAGTTTTAATTATTATATGCAGTGTTGTGTTGTTTCCATGTTAACATTTAAAAAAAGAATCAATTTAATTCTTGGATTTCATTGTCCATGACGTGTCCGTTACTTAACTAAATATCACTATAGTATTGACGATTCGGAACACTAAGTTTTTTATAAGTAAAAACGTAAAGTTTTACCTTACAGCCTAAACCGGCTTTCACCTAGCAGCCCAAACTAGCTGCTTTTAGAACCATAATACATAGACTTAACAACATCCCCTTAGATGAAATAGACTTACAAAGACGAACTAAACACGATAAAATATCTAGCAGAATCTAACGGTTATGACAGAACAATAGTCAGTAAACTCCTACACAAAACACAAAACAAACAACAGACAAAGACAGAAAACAACAAATTCATAACACTAACATACATCAACAAACAAACAGAAAAAATTGCCCACAAATTCAAAAAAGCAGGATACAGAATCGCTTATAAAACTACTAACAAAACAGAACACACACAATCAAAACGCATGCCCAAAGCACAAAACAAATTCGATCTACCCGGTGTATACAAGCTAAATTGTTCAAATTGCAATAAATTCTACATAGGCCAGACAGGACGTAGCTTCAAACAGAGATACATTGAACACACAAAAGCACTCCACACCACTACAGAATCTACCTTTGCAAACCACCTCATTGAAGCAAACCACACATATAAAAACATCGACAATAACATGAACATTCTACATGTACACACAAAAGGCCGAAAACTAGACACTCTAGAACAATTAGAAATATACAAACACACAAAAACAAATAAAAACGACATCCTAAACGAACAGACACAATTCAAATCGCACGCATTATTCGAACACATCTCACCACACACACACAGCTTCGATCTTTCGAAAAATTATCCCGTCGCCAACAACAAGACGAACAGCGCTACCTACGACAGCCTCTGATGAAGCCTTCTATAGGTGAAAGCCGGTTTAGGCTGTAAGGTAAAACTTTACGTTTTTAATTATAAAAAACTTAGTGTTCCGAGTCGTCAATACTATAGTGATATTTAATCAATTTAAATTTAATTTCCTAGAAAAAATTTTATAAAACAACCACACCAAATATTTATCACAGAATAAAACAATAAATTGAATCACAATTAATTAAAATTTGCTGTTCTTTCTGTGATAATATCACGTTTATAACTTTCTGTGATACAATAATGAAATTTCCTTGTATGTAATAATTTTCTGATGTTTACAGCCATGATCGTTACTGAAGAAACTGACACAGAGATGATTTTGGAATGATTTTACTTCCTCAAACAAAATTGTCTTAAAGTGAATAATGAACATGAAGAGATTATGGACCACTGTAAAAACTGTATCAAAATTATAGAGTATAAATCAAACAATATTAAAGAACTAATTCATAAGTCCTTTTTAACTTGATCAGTATTGTGCAGAACTTAGTTTAAATGAAGAATACAGTTGAGATATGGTATGTTAAATATTCCTATCAGTAATAGCAGCAGCAGTAGCACCTTGAAAACCGTATGCCTTTCCCACTTAATCTTTATATATATAATTCTTCTGTACGTGTGTATGTCACTGAACACCTAAACGGCTGGACCGATTTTGATGAAATTTTTTGTGTGTTTGAGTGGGTCCCTGGATGGTTTAGATTCACAATTGGACCCGGTAGGTGGCGCTGCGATCGGGTTCCAGGAAATTTTTTTTTTAATTTTTTGACGAAATTTTTTAAAAAAGATTTTTCGCATATCAGAACATATAACCACAAAATTTCACCCCCCCCCACCACCCCCAATATTTTTTAAAATTAAAAAACCATAAGTTCATGAATAATTGACGTTGTTTTGACATTTCAAATTCTGTTCGCTGTGTTTCGATATTCCATGTATCACAATTGCGTGCATATTGAGTGTATTATTCATCGACAAAACATATTGAAATAACGTTTTAAGTGTACTTAAACACATACATTGTGCAAATGTGTAAGGTGCAGTGTTCAAGTGAATGTCTTACATGATCTTCCATGAATTTCAATTATATACATGTGCATTCAATGACAATCAATCTAAACTGCAACTTTTCATTTTCAGTGCTTATTTGTGTCGATGATTCTATAAAATTTACGGAGTGTTAAATGGTTCATCGAAAATAAACAACATGTAAGTTTGTTCAACAAATTATAACATCCATAAAATTCAAATATAAGTTACTTATATTTATGTGTTGTGTGTTTATTACAGAACAATGCCACGTCTTCGTGGACGAGGAGGAAATATTGGTCGACGTACACGGAATTCACAAATAGTCCGGACCCGTCGGTTAAATAGAACGGCAGAAGATCAATTGACGGACAATGCAAATTTAAGAGACCAGGTTGCAAACACACGTGCAAATGAAAGTCAAGAGCAACTCAACGAACGCCTTCGAGCTAATGCATTGAGACAAAGACAGGCGCGTCAACGAGCCACCGACGCACACAGAGCACATGAACGACAGCGCCTGCAAGTACATCGCGCATTGACACGTGCAACACTTCTCCGCCTTGCGTTCGAATATGAGTCGGACATCGACTATTCGTCACATTCACAAATTGTCATCGGCGCTATGGACAAAGAATGCCAACACTGCCATGCATTCAAATACAAAGGTGAATCGGCCGGTTTCTGCTGCGCGTCTGGAAAAGTTGTACTGCCACCATTGAATTCGCCGCCAGAACCATTGAAAACACTATTGGCTGGAGCCACACCTCAATCAAAATTGTTTTTGCGTAAAATTCGTAAATTCAATTCTTGCTTCCAAATGACATCATTTGGAGCAACAAAAATCGTTCAGAATCAGGATGGTCGCAATTTTGAATCAACGTTTAAGATTCAGGGCCAAGTGTATCATCAAATTGGTTCTTTAATGTCAATGCCTGATGCCGATCCAAAATTCTTGCAAATCTACTTCATGGGCGATGAGGAGCAACAAATAAACACACGCTGCCAATACAACCACATCGAGCAGATGGAGGAGCGAGAAATTGTGGCGACTTTCGAACCGTTTTTGCGAAATCACAACCAGTTGGTCCAGTTGTTCAATACCGTTTCAAACAAACTGCAAAACGACAGCTACATGATCGTCATCAGAGCAGACAAAGTACCATCTGGAGAGCACGCAGGCCAATACAATGCACCAACCGTTAATGAAGTTGCAGTTGTTATGGTTGGCGACGCATACGAACGTCGAGATATACGGATCCAACGCAGAGATAACACGGTGCAGACAATTCAAGACAGTCATCGTTCTTACGACGCTTTGCAATATCCATTGATATTTTGGGAAGGAGAAGATGGATACCATTTCAACATCAAACAAAGAAATCCAGCAACAGGTACAATCTACACATTATTTTCTTTTTTCTTTTTCTGTACGATTAATTTCTTTTTGTCTTATTTATATTTTTACTTTGCAGGTGCAGAAACCAATAAGAAAGTGAGCGCGATGAACTTCTACGCATATCGGTTGATGATTCGTGCCAATGAAGACAACAACATTCTCCGATGCCGCCAGCTGTTTCATCAATATATCGTTGATATGTATGCGAAAATTGAAAGCGAGCGATTACGGTACATCAAGTATAATCAAGCGAAGCTGCGTTCTGAGGAGTACATTCATTTGCATGATGCTATTGTCAGTAACGTAGATGGAACAACTAATATCAACGACATCGGTACCGCATATATTCTTCCATCATCATATATTGGTAGTCCGCGTCATATGCAAGAATACATTCAAGACGCCATGACTTTCGTGCGCGCGTACGGCCGACCAGATTTGTTCATTACATTTACGTGCAATCCAAACTGGGATGAAATTAAAATTTCGTTATTGCCAGGTCAAACAGCAATGCATCGCCATGATATCACTGCACGGGTCTTCAAACAAAAATTAAAATCGTTGAACTTGATTACACATCACTCTGTATTCGGCGAAACACGTTGCTGGCTGTATTCTGTTGAATGGCAAAAACGAGGTTTGCCACATGCACATATTTTGATTTGGTTGGTCGACAAAGTACAGCCAGAAGAAATTGATAAAATTATTTCAGCAGAAATTCCGGATCGGAATATCGATCAAGAGTTGTTTGACATTGTTACCGCTAACATGATCCATGTTCCATGCGGTGATCTAACATGACGGCGCCGTGCATGGACAATGGAAAATGTACGAAACGTTTCCCAAAAATGTGTATAAACGATACTATCACTAATATCGATGGTTATTCATTGTATCGTCGTAGAGACACAGACAATGGTGGCCAATCATATCAATTGCGCATGTCAACAGTGGAAATCCGGTTGACATTGACAATCGCTGGGTGGTTCCGTATTCGCCATTGCTGTCCAAAACCTACAAAGCACACATAAACGTTGAGTTCTGCAGTTCGGTGAAGTCCATCAAATACATTTGCAAATACGTTCATAGGGGCAGCGATATGGCTGTATTTGCTGTTCAAAATGTATTATAAATGATAACGACGAAATAACACGTTATCAAATGGGCCGATACATTAGCAGCAATGAAGCAGTTTGGCGCATTTTGAGTTTTCCCATACACGACAGAGACCCTGCTGTTATACATTTGGCCGTGCACCTTGAAAATGGACAGCGTGTTTATTTCACTGAAGAGACTGCTATACAACGAGCATTAACTGCCCCAAAAACCACACTAACTGAGTTTTTCGAACTATGCAACCGACCAGGTATTTTCGGTCAATTCGCAAAGACATTAATGTATACTGATGTGCCACGATTTTTCACGTAGAACAAACAGTCAAGAAAGTGGGACCCACGAAAGCGAGGCGTTCCAGTCCAAGGATACGACGGCATATTTATGGGATATACATTAGGCCGATTATACACAGTCCATCCAAAGCAACGCGAATGCTTCTTTTTGCGTTTGTTGTTGGTTAACGTTCCTGGACCGACGTCCTTCCAATACTTGCGAACAGTCAATGGTATTTTGTACGACACGTACCACGATGCGTGTCGTGAATTCCATTTGCTGGAAGATGACAACCATTGGGATCTCACACTTACAGATGCAGTACTGAGTTCCTCTCCTCATCAAATTCGCCAATTATTCGCCATATTGTTGACGACATGTTTTCCGTCGCAAGCTTCTGCTGTCTGGGACAAATATAAAGATTCCGTGAGCGAAGACATTCTGCATCGCATTCGGACCGCTTATCAAGATCCCAATATCGATTTTTCGCCGTAAATATATAACGAGGCGTTAATAAAGATTGAGGATATTTGCATTCTCATTTCGAATATGCCACTCATTCATTTCGGTATGCCATCGCCTAACCGCCCAGCAACAGACATCATTAACAGCGATGTTCAGCGCGAACAACAGTCCGATGCGGCCTCTGACTACTTTTGTTGCAAATAATGAGCAACTGCTCACTACTGAGCAAAAGAACATATACGATCGAATTAATTTGTCAATTGCAGCACAACAAGGCGGATTCTTTTTTTTGGACGCACCAGGCGGCACTGGCAAAACATTCCTCATCTCACTGATACTTGCGCGCATTCGATCACAAAATCATATTGCGTTGGCAATTGCTTCATCAGGCATTGCAGCGACTTTGCTTGATGGTGGACGGACTGCACATTCAGCACTCAAGTTGCCATTGAACGTTCACTCAAATCCAGACGCAATGTGCAACATAAAGAAGCATTCCGGGATGGCTAAAGTTTTGCAAAAATGCAAAATTATTATCTGGGATGAATGCAGTATGGCCCACAAGCATTCACTTGAAGCTCTCGATAGAACGATGAAAGATCTCAACGATAATACCAGACGTTTCGGTGGCGCTCTACTGCTGCTGTCCGGTGATTTCAGACAGACATTGCCGGTCATTCCACGCGCTACATATGCGGACGAAATTAACGCATGTTTGAAACAATCATACCTATGGCGAAATGTCAATACATTACGCCTTACCATAAATATGCGTGTTCAACTGCAAAACGATCCATTGGCACTGTCATTCTCCGAACAATTGCTCAACATTGGCAATGGAAAAATTCTATTGCATGGAAATACACAATGCATCAAATTGCCAGACAATTTGCGCGCTAATTACATTAATCATGCGTGGCTACGTGAACGAGCTATTTTAGCCGCAAAAATATCTATGTTGACGCTATTAATTTCAAAATACAACAGTCATTGCCTGGCAATGAGATGTCGTTCAAATCGATCGACACTGTTGTCGATCCTGACGAAGCAGTCAACTATCCTGTTGAATTCTTGAATTCACTGGATTTACCGGGAATGCCACCACATAACTTGCGATTAAAAATTGGTTCACCAATCATTTTGCTTCGGAATTTAAATGCACCAAAGCTATGCAATGGCACGCGATTGGTCATAAAAAAAATCATGGGCAATGTTCTTGAAGCTACCATTTTGAACGGCAAGTTTCAAGGTGAAGTTGTTCTCCTGCCACGGATCCCAATGATCCCTTCAGACTCGCCCATTCCATTCATACGCCTGCAATTTCCAATTCGCTTGGCATTCGCAATGACTATTAATAAGTCACAAGGCCAAACAATGTCCATTTGTGGGTTGGATCTAGAAAATCCGTGATTCTCACATGGCCAATTATATGTCGCGTGTTCTCGCGTTGGCAAACCATCAAGTTTGTTCATTTATACACCTCAGGGATTGACGAAAAACATAGTTCATCAACTCGCATTAAGATAAAAACAAAACAAACTTTAATTCTTTTAGTATTAAGATTCAACATTTATTTAAATATACTTTACTTTTTTTACATTAATAAAAATATGTCTGTCATGGAAATGATTTGAGTTTTTTCTTTGTTTGCTATTATTTAATCAAAATGAAAATCGTCCAAATTTGCATCATACGTTATTGGTAAGGCGTCACATTCCTCTGCTACTCGAAGTCCATCTTCGGTGTACATATGGTTCAGTGGATCCACAGCGTAGAAGCGTCCATTTTCATGAGTCGCCACATCTCCAGTCGCCTGTAGATCCATTATGAGCTCACGGACCAACTGAGTTCCACGCAGTCTTCTCCACACAGCTAATACATATGAAAAAAAAACTGTCAGACATTTACACACATACAAAAACAGCAATATCTTTTTTGCAATCACATTATTATACTTACCACCAATCTCACGAAAAGTACCGCCTCTTTCGCCAAATGTGCCAATGACAAGCACCAAATATCGTCCAGCCATGATACGAGAATTGAACGGCGCAGGATAACGAGAAATTGCACTCATTTTTTGATTTTGCTTTGGGCAACAGCAAATCACACAATGACGAAACGAAAAGATTGAAATGTCAAACTCAATGTCAAATGTCACTTAGTATATAGTTTATCGAAAAAACCCCGCTAATAGCAGGCAAGCCAACGTTCGGGCAGGACAACGTCTGCCGGGTCCGCTAGTTTTCTTATATTAATGAATGGAACAAAAAAACGTGTTTATTACGACTATGTGTTAATATTATATGTGATTCTAGAAAAGGTTATTTTTCCAGCCCTTTAATTTATTACTTTAAAAAAATGTAATGATTTGAGAAAGTGACATATCTGTTTCATTGTTTCATATGTTCCTCGTTAAGATTTCTTTCATGTGGACATTTTAATTAAGAAGGATGACTTGCTGTTCTGTATGGATTTGCTTATTTGACCTTTCCCATACAAATGTTTCATCCTTTGTGATCAAGCTGTTACTCAGATATTATATACATTGTTGTGTTGTTTCCATGTTAACACTTTAAAAATCAATTTAAATTTAATTTCCTAGAAAAAATTTATAAAAAATCACGCCAAATATTGGTCACAGAATAAAACATTGCACTCTATAATTTTGATACAGTTTTTACAGTGGTCAATAATCTCTTCATGTTCATTCATGTTTAAGGCAATTTTGTTTGAGGAAGCAAAATTCTTCCAAAAAGTGAGTACTCAAAATATTATCAAATGTAGTTTCCTTTAGCACAAAAACTGTTTTTTTTGACTAGTGTGTTTGTTTAACAATAATTTAACCAATCAATTTACTTTCTTTTGTTTCAGAATTAAGCCAAGTAAGTATAACAGACAAACAATTTTGCTTCTCTCTCTCTCTCTCTCTCCCTGTATTCGTGTGTGTGTGTGTGTGTGTGTGTGTGCGCGCGCGCGCGCGTAATTTTCTCAAATTATAAAACTCTTACCCAGACATCAGAGTTTCTTGCACTTACATCGCAGCAACTATCATAAGAATAAGGAATTTTTTTTGCAAGAACAAAATTGTTTCTTCCTTATTGGTGAGTTTTCACTAGTATGTTATCTATACCAGTTGCTTGGACAAACAGTGGCTAGTATACTTCTGCCAGTCCTCAAGAAAGGTTGTGTACACTACTGAGCAGCAAAATATAAAGGCTAGCCTATGAAAAATACAGAAAAGACAAAACTAAATAACGCAGGCTGGAAGTGCTGACAAGATGATAATTGTTGATAAATATTTTTTCAACGGTAAAAATTGTAATGGTAAAAAAATATTTTCATAAAACAACAGTCAATGACAATGAAGATACAATGACAAATACTACCCACAGAATAAGACCTGAGTACACCGTCTTTAGAAAAATGAGCAATATTATAAAAAAAACTAACTAACCTAGAAATGGTGAATCCTTATAATATGTGATATGTATACACGACTGGACTTTTTTATATACCTACACTTGAAACTAAAGCTCTGTAAAACCATTCTTTCCCATCCACACTGAAAGGATTCTTTCTTGTATTTTTCCATCATCAAGAAACTCCTTATCAGCAAGTTTTATTATTACTTACATATTACTTCTATACAAGGCCTCATATCTTGTTATTATTCATACAAATGATCAAATATTAAGTAAATTGATCGCATCTTGTGCACCCTAAATGTTGAAGTTTCGTGTGAGATTTTCAATTTATAATTGTTTTTTTTATGAAGTAAAAATATTTTTCGTAGTATTAACAATTTCATGAAAACACTTTCAAGGTAGCATCTGACTTATTATTTTTTGTGTAATCCCTCTGACTATTTGCCAATTACCGTATTAATATAACATGAAAAATGTAAGTGGTATATGATGACAGGGTTGTCCCTACAGTAGTAGTCTAACTATCTCCTGAATGCTGTTTTAATCTTAATTAGACTTGTCTTATAACTAAGATAACAGACTGACAATTAACAAATAAACCACTTGTAGTTTACTAATATAATTTTATATATACAGTGGTTTGCAGAATATTTAATCATTGGCTTATTTTGTTTTCAGATTGAACAAGTTCTCAAGTATTGAAGTTGCACTTTTCAATGAGACACTTCAAGAACTGGCCAAAACCAGATGTAATAGTACTGAAACAAAGGGATAGCAATAAAAATTGAAAAAGACAGATTTTGGCTTGATGTAAAATTTAATAGTGATGTTAAATTGTGCGAGTATTATGACCCTGAATACAAACTCAAAATTAACAAAACAAAGCAAAAAATAAATGTACCAGCTTCTTTCTACATCTTTTGAATAGATTCAAAAATTTGAAAATATGAATGGCCGCATACTACAAGACCCCACTTTTACAACCGTTCCTCTGAATGGGTATTAAAAAGTGGGTACCTACCTGTAGTTAGCAAAATTCTTGTTTAAAAATTTCTAGTAAATTTAAACATTACTTTTTTTGTGACAAATCACAGGTCAAAATTAATAAATCTCTCTCTCTCCTATAGTACTACAACCCTTGTTGGGCCCTGGCCTCCTTCAATTTTTTCCCCCCATTCTCTTCTGTCGGTAGCCATCGTCCTCCAGGAACGCACTTTTAGTATTTCTTTTGCATCCTCATCCACCACGTCCTCCCGTCTTCTCCTTGGCCTTCCCACTGGTCTTTTTCCATGGATTCTGGTATTCAATAGTTTTCGAGGTATTCTGTCTTCCCCCATCCTGGCTACATGACCAGCCCACCTTAGACGCTGTAGTTTTATGTACCGTGTTAACGGTGGTTCTTTATACATTTGATACAATTCATAGTTATATATTATTCTCCAGCCATGTACGTCATTAACTGGTCCCAGGATTCTTCGTAATATTTTTCTTTCAAAGGTATCGAGAGTGTTTGCTGCCTTGGAGTTCAGGATACACGTTTCGCAGCCATAGGTTAGGGTGGGTCTTATTATTGATTTGTATATCCTTAGTTTCGTGTTTCTGTGGATGTCTTTCGATCTGAAGATACTTGATGTGGCGAAATACGCTTTATTGGCTTGGACTACCCTGTTCCGGATTTCGGCTTTTTCTGTGCCGTTTTTTTTCTAATATGGTTCCCAAGTATTTAAACTTGTCCACCTTTTCGATATTGTCGATTGTTCTGTAGTTTCATTGTCTTCTAGTCTGCACTTTTTTTTTGTTTTATCTATGTTGATTTTGAGGCCTATATTCTTTGAGCTCAAAGTACATTTCCTCTACTGCATTTTTTGTTCAACACATTATGTTGATGTCGTCCGCATAGACTGCTAATTGGACCGATTTGTTTGTCAGTACATTATTTCTTCCTATCAACAGTTTTCTGATTACATGTTCTAGAAAATTAATAAGTAATATATCCATATTGCAGTCACTTGTACCTTTGCATCCTGTGGCAACCCCCAGCAGTACTGTACTTTCCGTGCTGCTAGCTGCGATAAGGAATAGTTGTATCCTATCCTGGCTTGTTACCATCATAAACATAATGCTTCACTGCTTGCGATCACCAATCTTCAGGTGTTCAATAAAATTATATGATATCTAAACAAAAATATCTTATAAAAATTAACAATGAATATAGTAAAATACATAAAGATAATTACAGAACATTGCCCCCACCCTGCTAGTCAACTGTGAGAATATCCACCTGCCACAGTGGAAACTGTCACAGAAAACTTCCTTGTTGGGGACACAATAACTAACTAATTATAAGTATAACACTACCGACTCAGAATAAAAGTTTTTTATTGGTAAAAATGTAAAATTTTTACCTTATAACCTGAACCAGTTTTTGTTTATTATAAGCTTCATCAGAGGCTGCCACTGCGAGAGCTGTCCGTCTTGTCCTTGGTGATGGCATCGTCTTTTGAAAGGTCATTTTTATGTGTTTTCATGTGTTTGTATATTTCTAGTTGTTCAAGAGTATCTAGTTTTTGGCCTTTTGTGTGTACATGTAGAATATCCATGTTACTTTTGATGTTTGTGTATGTGTGGTTTGCTTCAATGAGGTGGTTTGCAAAGGTGGATTCGGTAGTGGAGTGTAGTGCCTTTGTGTGTTCAATGTATCTCTGTTTGAAGCAAAGTCCTGTCTGACCTATGTAGATTTTGTTGCAATCTGAGCAATTTAGTTTGTCAACACCAGACACTGGTGTAGTAGCAGCCATTCATATTTTCAAATTTTTTGAATCTATTCAAAAGAGGTAGAAAGAAGCGGGCACATCTATTTTTTGCTTTGGTTTTAACTTTAAGTTCGTATTCAAGGTCATAATACTCGAATAATTTAACATCACTATGATGTTCACAAACGTCAAAAGAACCTTGGATGTTCTACAAGTACACACAAAACGCCTAAAACTAGACACTCTTGAACAACTAGAAATATACAAACACATAAAAACTACATCCTAAACGAACAGACACAATTCAAATCACACATATTATTCGAACATATCACACCCCCCCCACACACACACACACACACACACACACACACACACACAACATCGATCTTTCAAAACTCAGCGCCATCATCAAGAACAAGATGGACAGCGCTTCCAGTGGCAGCCTCTGACGAAGCTTATAATAAGCAAAAACTGGTTCAGGCTATAAGGTAAAAATTTTATATTTTTACCAATAAAAAACTGTGTGTTCCGAGTCGGTAGTGTTATACTTATAATTAGTTAATCAACGGACACGTCATGGACAACAAAATCTAAGGACAATAAATAAGTTGTCGGGACAACCTACCCAGCTTACTTGGTAAGTTGTAAAGACTACTTATAAAAAAAAAGCCTACTTATCCCCCAACCTGCTGGTCGCTTGTGAGAGTGTCCATTTCCACACAACGGGTGGAAACTGTCACACACGACTTCCATACTAGGGATTTAACTAGTTTCTTTATATATGTATCTTATTATAATTGATACTTATTCATTGTTAGTTTTAATGAGATCTTTTTGTTTACAGATCATGTTTTATTGATACATACATTTTATTTTATTCGCTTGAAAATAGCCAATGACTCCAAGTGGTTGAAACATTGTGTTTTTGATCTTTTTTTTGATAATAGTTCAAGTTAAAATGTGACTTGTATTCAAAATTTTTAGGATACAGCAAATTCGCTGTCTTTATAGTGGGTGGTTTTGGCTTTGGGTTCAACACAAAATTTTTTGTGCTCCCACATTCACAGACATGTGTGAAACGTTTGGCAATATACAACTGATGAACACATAAACCCTCTTTATCCCTACCATTACATTTGGTTACAGCAAAATCTTCAGTGCTGAACATCACATGAAGGTGAGTTCATCAGTTAGAATACTTGAGATAAACCAATTACATGAATAAGTGAGCATGAGTCAAATAAATACAAACATTGACCGGTAGTGACCCTTTAGTTTGTCTACCCTCACAAATGTAAGCACTATGTTATGGATGAACATTGACACAGTACTCCACAGGAATGGAACATACGCATATTAGTGCTGTAACTAGAATCTCTGTTTCTGGAACATATGGGAAGCATACTGTTAAAAATATGATAACAAGAAACACTCAAACTTAAAAAAAATTAGTAACTATGCCTTGCAATTATACGTGGCATTTCCACATTCACAAATGGCATATTAACCTTTTTGAAAGATAATATTATAAAAACACCTTTAACATTTGTGACTGGCTATAAATTGTTTATCTACATAACTTTAGCTTTGAGTTATTAAGTTTTGTATATAAGAGTTTTTAAATGATTGTGGACAAGATTCTAACTACTATCAATTGAATAGCTCAACGCTATTTTATGTTAATAAAGGTTTACACTAAATAATGGTCTTTATGTCATATACTTTGAACATCTGCCTACTACCAAATTAAAGGATTTCAATAGAATATACATTATCTCCAGTTACGACTATCCAGCCATTGGCTTCCTTCTAATCTTCTTTTTTCCTTTATTGTGTTAATTCCACTGCTGCAACTCTTGCTAGGTTTTCCCTAGGTGTCCAGTGCAGGATCTGTGTTGGTAGACTTCTCTTATCCATCACTTCCACACGCCCAGTACAACCAGAACAACAGTATATTTTTATATGACTCTTTAGATCTAAATGCTTAGTCCTCACTGTCTCCCAGATACTCTCATTCAAGATTCTTGTATCTTCTTAAAATTTCTTCACTCACAGCTTGCCTGCACAAGCCATAGTATTCAAA
The DNA here is from genome assembly GCA_034769895.1 of Magicicada septendecula. Taxonomy (NCBI): domain Eukaryota; kingdom Metazoa; phylum Arthropoda; class Insecta; order Hemiptera; family Cicadidae; genus Magicicada; species Magicicada septendecula. The sequence continues at coordinate 78,825,023 of CM068367.1, read as the reverse complement.
AGCTGTTTACATCCATAAATTATGATACTTCTTATAACAGTATTGTCTATCCAGGTTTAGCTATTTGCTAATAGAGACAATACTGTCTAGTGTATTTACTGCCTGTCTGCATTTTGTAACAGCTGCATCTACTGCATAAATTTAAATTCCAGGTAACTGTACTGGCTGTTTGAAAGTTGGCAGACATAATGCATTTTCAAGTGAAGAAATATACTTTCTGTGTTTTTTTTTATAATCTAATATCTTAATTGTGAAAAAATAATGGATGCAGTCTGTGATTTTTCAGTGATAAATTAAACTGTATCTGTCTACATGATACATAAGAAAATATTTGAATATATTTAAATTATAGTATTACAGCACACTATGACTCTATAAGAATATGTATATGCCTGTGTGTGTGTGTGTGTGTGTGTGTGTGTGTGTGTGTGTGTGTGTGTGTGTGTGTGTGTGTGTGTGTGTGTGTGTGTGTGTGTGTGTGTGTGTGTGTGTGTGAGAGAGAGAGAGAGAGAGAGAGCACACGCACACACATATTCCTATATACAGAAAAAATTTTTGTTAAATTTTTAGGTAAACATTATGAATAGTAATAATACATACAAACACCTAACCACGATAAATGGAGATAGTTTGTGAAGTACTATATTTAACTCTTTTGATATTTTTTTAAGCCACACAAATAGGAAAAAATCTCCGCAAATATTCAAGATTCTCTGTCAGATCAAAACACAAATTAATTGTACGCTAGTGACGCACATCAACAAATACTACTAATGTCCTGTGTTTGCAGCTACAGAAACATCAGTTTATTTACGAGAAAAAAAATTCTCTGGACATACTTGAGATTATTTTTCTAACATACAATAAATTAATGGTGCACAGATTATCAAATTCAGCTACAAATTGCGGAGTATATTAAAATTCACTAATTTTTAATGAAACAACACATACCATAACGAAATGAGAAGAACGAAATTACAATTTTAATACTTATTGTGGCTTTATAATGCATTGTTGGAAAATAAACACAAATTTTACTTTATACACTGTGTTTTTATTACTTTATAACTGTGGCTTAAACATTTTTGGGTTTATGCAACTAAACACTTACTTTTACACTTACAAAAGAAAGATCTGTATGGAATCTCCCGTGCGTAGAAATCTTAGAGCAGCTGACATCTCTATTCTATTGTTCTTTGAAGTCAATGATATTGTTATGACGGTCTCACTGATCGTCATATAGTACAGTGGAAAACAAAATACAAGGCACCAATTAAGTCACTAATCACCAGCTTTAATTAATCTCAATTAACAGTTTGAAATCAACAAGTTATTCAACAAGGTTATACTCATACAATAATTCAAGTTAATCTGTCCACACAAATAATAATGTCAACTATTATATAAAGAATTCCACACTATAATCACTAATACACCACTTGAGACGCACCGTGTAAATTGCCGACAATAACTAATAACTAAACGGCAGGTGTGGGCTATTAATAGTATGTAGGGTTCCGTAATATGCGTCCTTAACAAGCAATCGAAAATTCTAGAGGATACTTCAGCATAGCCTTGGTAGAAACATGCACCGTTGGGCTAATTGAGAACCTTGACGAACAACACTATAGAATGTACGAGCATGTTCTGTATTATGTAACACTCGCATGTTAAGTGTCACGCACACACACACACACACACACACACATTACAGCTGGACTCTGCTGGTATAGCCAAGAAACGTGTAGACTGTTCTGTAATGGCATAACAGTATCTTTCAATACCGTGTGTGTATCCATCTGTAATTATATACCAGAATTATTTATCGATGGATATAAACATTTACTTATAACTGATTAATATTAAATTATTATATGGTTCAGATACATGGTAGTAAATCATGACTTCTAACACAGAGGTGAACAACTTGTATCAGAGCAGCTGTGAAATGAAGAATTTCAATGGCTGCATGAGAGCAGAAGAAAATATTGAGTTATTGAGCATAGCTTGAGGTGTTTTCTAGTCATGATTATAAAACAGTAGCATACACAAATAAACAACACACAATTCAAGTTTAAATGAAATTGGGATTGCATTGCAAAACATTCCAGTTAGATAAAGTAGTGATGCAACCAGGGAGTTTTTTTTGTCAACTCCCTCCAGAACAATAAAGAAAACACGAAATGTCTAACATTTTAAATAATATACCAGAAAAAATATAGCAAAATAGCTAAAATTAAATAAGTAAGCTAATTAGTTATGTGAGTACGAACACTATCAATTGAAGTTGTAGGTCTTTGTCCTCTTAGCAAGTACAAAACAGATAACCTCCTAATATTTATTCAGTCTGCAGCGTATCAATTCAGTTTAACGTAGTATTTATATTTGAGTAATTTATTCTTCACCAACTTAAATACTTTTAATGTATATTTACTGTACAAGAGTCAAGCAGCATAGGGGAACGTACAGTAACCCCACGCAATTCACAGTGCCAGAGCTGCTATGCTTCCCCTCTTTGGATAAAATTTTTGATAGCTGGATTTCATAAATACAAATCTGGATCTTGAGTAAAAATAATAAAAAAGGAAAAATCGGAAGATTTTTTTTTAGTCTTGCTTAATATATCTTGTAATAAAGAAACATTTTCTAATTGATTAAATATACTTTGAGGGGTACAATTACTAGCTAACTTGGTGCATGTAATTTCATAACTTGGTGCATATGCTCAGTGGAACCCGAGTTGAGTAGTGGCAGGAATGGGGAGAAATATTGCAGTGTGGAGTTAATAACATCATCCTCACTAGGACGATGTAGATCTGACAGCAGTTGCTTCTCGCTTACCGTTGTTAGATTTATAAATATACAATACCTGCAACCAAGATCTGCTTGCTGCTTAGTAAATGGAGTTCCATTTAGAAGTCAAAGAAAGTGCATAATTATGAATGTGCATAATTCCATTTCAAAAGACAATTGCACAATGACATGCTCATAAGTCTTGGTGAAGTAGCTGATATGTGTAGAATATCTGTTCATTCTCTCAGAAAACATGTAACAGAATCAGACAAACTGGGACCAGCTGAAGCTTTCATGATGCCTAGAAAAACTCAGAATCATGTCAATAGAAAAGTCTATTTTGATAGTTTCTAGATAAGTTCTTTGTGTATAATGTAATTTTTATGTAACTCATAAAATATTGCCATGTTTAAGAACATCATTATATGTTTTAAAACTGAACATTCCGAACTTAGGCTTGACTTTTTGCACAAATCACTTAGAAAAGCTTTTAAAAATATGATGACATTGTTTCATGTATTTAAAGAAATTCGAGAATTCACAAAAAGTCACCAACCAATTATATTTTTGAACAAATCATAATACATTCCACCCACATAAAAAGTACTTGGTCTGTTGGATCCCTATGTAGTTATAAAGAAAAAGATATATTCTTTTCTGTGGTACGTCCTGTACCACATTGTTACACAAAGTGCCAAGTTCCACTTCTAGAAAGTCAGAAATGTTAGAGTACCAACATAACTGGGTACCAACTTAAAGTACTACAAAACTGAAATATTCTTTATAGTGACAGTATGTATACACCAGAACTGTACCATTTAATAAAAATTACCAAGCCAAATTATGAACAGTTCTACATACATTGTTTTGTAACAACACGGTGACAGTGTTCTCAGATTACCCCCCTATCATCCAGAACTGAACCCCATAGAACTTACTTGGGCAATGATAGAAAACAACATGTCTCTAGGGCTAGGGCTTTGGCTCATAATGTATCTAATCAGTTGAATGTGGTTCATGGAATGGTGAACAGGCTTTTCAGAATTAACAATTAAAGACTGGAAAAACTGTTGTGATCAAGTGTCAAGATGTCAAGTGTGAAAAAAGTATACAGAGACAGAAGGGGTAATATACATTGAAACTGAAGAATTTATTATAAGACTTGACAAAGTAACACTACTGACAGTGAATCTGACTTTTCAGATTGTACAGATGATCAGGATGACACGTTGTGTAGAATTGAACCACTTCCTTAATATCAATAAGAGATAATTTTTTCAATGAGTTATCATTATAAAGTATTATAAAAGTGTAGTTAACTTTTCAACATGATGCACACAGCTGGCCAGTGAGCGTCTTATTATTAATGTGCACTTTGTAAGTTGATTGTCCCTACCAACATTGTCATGTACCCTCTCCACCTTTCTCCTTACCAGCGCAAATCATGCTTCTCTAATTTCGACAACCTGTACATTCAATTTGATAGGAATACCTTTCCCTAGAACTGTAAGCTGGTATTATTTACAACATGGGGAGTGGGTTGAAGAAGCTGTTATTTGGTCTAGAGGGTATGAGGAGCCCTTCATGTTTGCAGCTAAAATAATTAATGATGTGGCAGTAAAAAAGGTTTACTTGTACGATTTTTAATTAGTTTAATTAGCCAATTAGTTGCTGCTGTTATTCAATTTGTTTTGGGTAAGTAAAGTTTGTATTTTAATTTTTTAAATGTAATCATTTTCCAATAGGTAGAACGTTAGTTCTTAACCTTAATTTTTTGCACAATTGCTACTCTAAAAATCTTTTTCGAACAAAAGGCCCATAAGAAAAACAAAAAAATAGATTAAAATTTCCGTTTAAAAAAAATTCTCAAGACCGCCAAGTCATTCTACCAACTAAAAAGTATTTACTTAAAAAAAACTAAATGTGCAGAGCTTATTATATTTTTTAGAAAACTATTTTTAAAAGATAAAATAACATTTCAACTCGAGATAATTCATTGATTCGAGTCATTTGCATTTCAAATGTAATAATGTATGGTTAATAATGTACTAAAATCCATAACCTCACTTTCAAAAATTTATTTGGCCAGCCAAATACGGACCAGCTGATAACCGAAATTTTTTCGTTTTTAGAGGTGGAAGGTCGGTGTTTAGTAAAGTGTAGACTTGCAGAGAATAATTAGTTTTTAAAATGGCTTTATCGTGCCTATTAAGAGGAGTAGTTAAGCAGCCAAGAGGTAAAAATGTTGTTTTAGTCAACTTTTATACATCCGTGAGAACGTTGAGGTTAGAAGTATTTATTTGACATTATACAGAAGATTGCACCTTTCAGACCATGTGAAATGTTTTTAACTAGGATATCATTAGCAAATGTATCTACGTACACTTTCTAACGCATCGTACATTTAATGGCAGATATTGTCAATGTATAAATAATCGTTCAGAAATATAGTTGATATGGCTTTACAAAGAAACCTATTTTTATTAAGTACATCGTTCATGTCTTTCGATGGTTGCATAATTAATGTAAATTTATGGTTGTAGTCTTTATGTTGCATCATGTTAAAACAGAACAAATAAACATAATAGGAGAGTTGTGTCAAAGATCAAAAGCCCAAAAAATGAACTTCATTGAACCAGTAAAATCTTGTGCTCCATTGCAATTTTGTTGTTGTTGTAATGTTTCCACTCCAAATCCCTGCGGTCATCCGCAGAAGCTGAGAGAACATTATTGAAATACCTAATTGCCAATGCACAAAGAAAATATCGGTATGGAGAACCATACATGACTTCCATATTCTAAGATTTATATTTAAAATCATTTTCGAAATTAAATATTACCATAGAAACTACTTCTTTCTACTTACTGCTTCAGCCTTAACCACAGTACTGTGGTCACAAACGTATACCACCTCACGTTATCGCACTCGATTTTCACTGATGATGGAAGTCGATGGCATTGCCGAAACGTCTGGTTTTGTAGAAAACATTGGACTACGGCCAAATATCCCGGGAAGGAATTTTAACAAAAACTACTTCTTTGTTGCCGATAACGTTGTACACATATATATATATATAATATGCATAAAATTAATGGCTTGTATAAGTTAATGATTGATCTCCATTAAGTAGTGCTCAAGTTTTCAAAGTTTTAATATTATGATGTCCGTAATTAAAACATCAGAGCAGGTTTAGTGTGAATGAGGGTACACTGTGGACAAAAATTTCAACATTTCCTATTGAGCGTTGCTTAGAATAAAGCTGCGAATCTACAGTGTATGTTTCACAGAACAAACACGCGAAAAAGAAAGAGCGCTCCGAAGTCACTCATGGACCCTCAGCATCTTGCAGAGGGTTCATTCCCTAAAGACGAAAAGTCTGTCTATGAATCGTTCCTCTGTAAACACGTGCAGTTACACTGCCCAGCGATCCACAGGAAGCAAATTGATGTCCATTTTTTCGGCTTGCACGCGTTATGTTGGTGTGGGTTTCGGCACTTTCCATTTAAAAAGCGTGCAAATGTAAGAAAATAAACATGAGTGAGGCCAGAAATAACGTGAATTGTGTGTGTGTGTGTGTGTGTGTGTGTGTGTGTGTGTGTGTGTGTGTGTGTGTGTGTGTGTGTGTGTGTGTGTGTGTGTGTGTGTGTGTGTGTGTGTGTGTGTGTGTTACCTGCCTTTTTATTGCTGTAGGCATAATAATAAGAAGTAAAATGGAAACGTAAACATTACATAACTGAGATATGCTTACCTGCCACGAACGATATATTATTTTATACATGGAGGAGTTCAGTGACATACACACATACAGAAGAATTATATATATATATAAAGATATTTTGTTAAAACGTAAAAGGTTGCAGGTAAACTACCCCTTCCCCTTAACCGATCTTCACCAAAATCGAAAGTCCTTGAGATCTCTACAATTCAGGGACGTATGCAAAAAATTATTTGATTCTGTTTTAATTTGCGGCTGTTATCGTTTGCCATAGAAAATACGCTTGATAAAAAAACGTTGCAGGTAAACTACACCTTTCCCTTAACCGATCTTCACCAAAAACAATAGGTCTTGAGTACTCTACAAATCAGGACTGTATCCAAAACATTGTTTGATTCTGTTTGAATTTGCGGCTGTTATCGTTTGCCATAGAAAATACCCTTGTTAAAAAAACGTTGCAGGTAAACTACCCCTTTCCCTTAACCGATCTTCACCAAAAACTATAGGTCTTGAGAACTCTACAATTTAGGGCTGTATGCAAATAATTTTTTGATTCTGTTTGAATTTGCGGCTGTTATCGTTTGCCATAGGAAATACCCTTGTTAAAACATAAAACGTTACAGGTAAACTACCCCTTTCCCTTAACCGATCTTCACCAAAAACAATAGGCCTTGAGAACTCTACAATTCAGGGCTGTATGCAAAACATTATTTGATTCTGTTTGAATTTGCGGATGTTATCATTTGCCAAAAAAGAAAATTTCCCTTGATAAAAAAAAACCGTTGCAGGTAAACTACCCCTGTCCATCAACCGATCTTCACCAAAAACAATAGGTCATGAGTACTCTACAAATCAGGGCTGTATGCAAAAAATTATTTGATTCTGTTTGAATTTGCGGCTGTTATCGTTTGCCATAGAAAAAAAATCTACAGACAGACACACACACTGACACTTTTCGAAAAACGACTTTTTTCATGTTTTGAGTCTAGTACAATCAGAATCTGCAATAATCTCGAACACGATTTTTTTTTGCTATCACCATACTTCCATTTCCTTAAGGAATATGGAAGTAAAATATCGGTATGGAGAACCATACATGACTTCCATATTCTAAGACTTATAATCTGAAATATGCTTGCCTGCCAAGCACGATATATTTTCTAATATATACATAATTTACATTAAAATGAAAAAAATTATAATTTTATTGCCTGGCAACAAAATTATTTTATTTTTAATAATTACCATTGTTTGAAAAAGTTTAAATGAATTTTCAAGTACTTTACTCTTGTTAAAACGTAAAAGGTTGCAGGTAAACTACCCCTTCCCCTTAACCGATCTTCACCAAAATCTAATGGCCTTGAGTCCTCTACAATTCACTTACGTATGCAAAAAATCGAAAGTCATTGAGACCTCTACAATTCAGGGACGTATGCAAAAAATTGTTTGATTCTGTTTGAATTTGCGGCTGTTATCGTTTTCCATAGAAAATACGCTTGATAAAAAAACGTTGCAGGTAAACTACCCCTTCCCCTTAACCGATCTTCACCAAAAACAATAGGTCTTGAGTACTCGACAAATCAGGGCTGTATGCAAAACATTATTTGATTCTGTTTGAATTTGCGGCTGTTATCGTTTGCCATAGAAAATACCCTTGTTAAAAAAACGTTGCAGGTAAACTACCCCTTTCCCTCAACCGATCTTCACCAAAAACAATAGGTCTTGAGAACTCTACAATTTAGGGCTGTATGCAAATAATCTTTTGATTCTGTTTGAATTTGCGGCTGTTATCGTTTGCCATAGGAAATACCCTTGTTAAAACATAAAACGTTACAGGTAAACTACTCCTTTCCTTAACTGATCTTCACCAAAAACAATAGGTCTTGAGTACTCTACAAATCAGGGCTGTATGCAATACATTATTTGATTCTGTTTGAATTTGCGGCTGTTATCGTTTGCCATAGAAAATACCCTTGTTAAAAAAACGTTGCAGGTAAACTACCCCTTTCCCTCAACCGAACTTCACCAAAAACAATAGGTCTTGAGAACTCTATAATTTAGGGCTGTATGCAAATAATCTTTTGATTCTGTTTGAATTTGCGGCTGTTATCGTTTGCCATAGGAAATACCCTTGTTAAAACATAAAACGTTACAGGTAAACTACCCCTTTCCCTTAACCGATCTTCACCAAAATCAACAGATCTTGAGAACTCTACAATTCAGGGCTGTATGCGAAACATTATTTGATTCTGTTTGAATTTGCGGTTGTTATCGTTTGCCAAACAAACAAAATTACCCTTGCTAAAAAAAAACCGTTGTAGGTAAACTACCCCTTTCCCTCAACCGATCTTCACCAAAAACAATAGGTCGCGAGTACTCTGCAAATCAGGGCTGCATGCAAAAAATTATTTGATTCTGTTTGAATTTGCGGCAGTTATCGTTTGCCATAGAAAAAAATCTACAGACAGACAGACACACAGACAGACAGACAGACACACACACAGACAATTTTCGGAAAACGACTTTTTTTCATGTTTTGAGTGTAGTAGAATCAGAATCTGCAATAATCTCGAACACGATTTTTTTTGCCATCACCATACTTCCATTCCTTAAGGAATATGGAAGTAAAAATTGTTGTAGCGGCAGTACTCTGTAGGTTTCACCACATGAAGTTCACCCACTTTGTAGTGTAATATTCACAAAAATATAATTAATTTTCAAATGTCAGTTGTATTTTGTAGAGCCCCAAGTTGTTGGTGCCAATTATGTTACGTGCAATGTCACTAATAAAAATTACTTACTTAGGCCTCACGTTTGGCTCCAAATATGTTAGCTTTGGGTGTATTGATTGTTAATTGTTAATGAATATAAATGCTCAATTAGTCTCAGCAATATTCTGAGTTGTATGTTTAATGATATTTATTTATAAATGAGAACACACTTCTTTTGCTGCTCTGAATCGTTCAGTTTTTATTCCTTAATTCTCTTATAATAATTTTCTTTTTTTTCTATTAATAACAGATTTTCCTTTTTTAAGGTTACTGCTCCATCTAGCTCTCGGATAGATGAAAACATTTTTCATCTCAGGGTTATAACAAATTAACAATCGTCTTCAGTAAAATTATAAATACATACAACAAGTTTTACGCTAATAACATACATGAAGAAAAAATTTTAATGTGTACTAATTAATTGTTGTTTATGTATGATTGTTTGGATGTGAGTTCTTGTGATTATACAAAAGAAATCATTATTTCTTTTATAAAATTGCTAAACTGCTACAATTTTTTGTTCAGACAAAGCTTTTCGTCATCTCTGACATCATCAGGTCTTGAACAGATAATACGCAATTTAAATAATACGAATGACAAAAGAAATCAATTCAGATAATTTTACAAACTTAATATTACACATTACAAATATAAAACTAATAAAACAATTAAAATAATTAATAATTAGACATTAGTAATACAATTGACAAGAGAAAAAATAAAAACTAATTGTCTATTATATAGCTCATAGTTCATGAATTAAACATGGCGCGATGCTGTCCCTCTTCGACAACCTGGAAACAAAGCCAGAGACGCCATATTCCATGAGCTGTATACACACTACTGAATGTTTAATAAAAATTAAATGAGTTCTACACCCTTGTTTGTTCAAAATAAGTTTGTGTCACTCACTTTGTATATCATAGATTATGTTTATAAATGTCGCACTAAATGTGTTCGTTATTTAGTTTGTATTGAAGTGTTGTGTAAAACGTGGATATTGTCAAGATGGCTTTTAGAATTAAAACGATCTCACCAAATTCAAGATGTAGTACTCCATTTTAGGATATTATTTTCAACTTTTCTTCTTCAGGTTGATCGAATATAAATTGTTCATTAGTTTACTGATATCTCCTATAACTTTACTTGTCTTTTTACTATAACTTTCTTCTCTAATATTAGTTGGATTGGCAACTGATTCTGTTTGTTCTTTCTGCATCGAACACCCACATAAGACAAGAAAGAGCTTTCTTCCTTGTAAAACCAGCTTTAGATTCATCTATAAGAGACCTTGGTTTGTTTGGTGTATTTTGTGTCTCAGGGCTGCTTTATCCGCCTCCAGTAATATAAGTTTTTAATATAACCTGTAGCGGGGCATTTTTGGGCATACCTGGGGTAATAACAGAATTTGTGTTTTTTTTTATAAATAATAAATAACTTGTTGAGTGATAGGAAAATTTTGTGACCGAGAGGTAAATTTGTTATTGTGGAAGCGATCGCAACGTGGCAGCATTGACTGTGACAATTATTTAATGATATTCATATAAACAGTTTAATAACAGCCAACAACTGTACCAAAGTCAGTTCAAGGACAATGACGAACACGAAAAACGTAAACACGTTATGTAACAAGATCTGTAAACCAATTATGCAACCAGACATCAGGCGACGTGTTGCGTCAGCAACTTATATAACAACTGTGTGTCATCGGTTTCGTCAGAGCCTATCCTGGGTGTGTCACGCCAGCAACTGTGTGAGGCACCGAACAAACAGTCGGAAATTAACATCTCAGCGGACCAGACGCAAAATAAACTGTCGCGTCTGCCCGGCTCTCGCCGGTTTTTCGGGCGAAGTTATTCTGTGTTCGCCGACGCGCCCGCATACGATAAAATGTGATTTTAAATTCAAATTAATAACTTTCAATAGTCATGAAGTAAAATGCAGTGACAGTTTTTGGTGATATATACAATTATAAGCAATAGAATTGTGCGGAGTGGACGGAATTACGTGAGGAGTCTGGACTGGGTCGAATCGCTAAAGAATGGCCAGATAAGTAACCGATATGGGGTAAAACCCAAGAAATTTTCAAAATTGTAAAACCTTTTAATTTTAAAAAGAAATGGCAGCCTAAAATATCTATACATAAATTAAAATGAGATCTCTAAAATAACTTGGTATGTGTGTTGCGTGTGTACGGGAGAATGTAACTATATTAAGAAGTCTGGTTTGCGTTTTCTTTAAAAGATTATTTTAATTTAATATCTTGATTCATATAAGGTTTATATAATATTTCAATGTTGTTTTATTCTTTTTTTTACACTAAAAGTTTTTTTTTTCTTTACATTAAAAGTTTCTTTCTTTCAAATTTATTTTATGTGCGTTTCTTTTTGATTTGAGAAATGTTAATAAATTTTAATTAATGTGTAAACGTATAAAGTTTTCTTTGTTTGTTTAAGCAACCAATCTGATCTCCTGTTCGCCTAAAAAGAACCCTCATATATTAATTTTCTTATTACAGTTGGTAACAAGATGGCGCCCGAAGAGATTATTTAGAAAGTGTTTAAGTTCCCTTAGGTTAAATTAAATTGAATTAAATATCAATTAGTTTAAGACTGTATCAGTGGCGCCCGAACAGGGACGATTTATATAATTATATAAATATAATTATATAAATTTAAGCCTACTGGGGAGAACAGAATGGTTGTTTGGAATGTTTATTTACGTAGGTACGTAAATTAGATGTAGACATGAGGTTATGTTTTGATAGTGTTATGGATGTAGTGAATTATTTGTCGAATTATATAAGGAGTATTATGAGGTAATATACATAATAATTAGTATGTATTATAATTATTAAATAGTATAAAGGGTATTATAATAAAATCTTTTAAAATGGCTGAGATACAAGAAAATGATTTAATCAAGATGATGAAATTGCTGTTTAATGAACAGAAAAACGAAATCAATGAGAAGTTCGATAGTCAAAAGAATAGTTTTAAAGAATTGAAACATGAGATACAAGAAATGAATAAACATTTAGAAAGCACTAACGAAACAATAAGAAACGGTTTAAATAAGTTAGAACAGAAGTTCGAGACATTAGGTAACAATGTTTTAAGTAAGACAAAATGTAAAAATGACGAAAGAGTAGACAATTTTGAGAGTATAATGGGGGTGAAGAATAATGATGAAAATATAATAACAAAGAGTACTGATGAAGTTTTAGAATGCGATAATGAAATGTTAATGAGTGTTTATGAAATAGAAAGAGAGTGGAAAAATAATGTAGTAATTGAATGGGGACAGAGGGCAAATTTTCCCCTTATTGTTTATAATGATGATGATGATTTAATGTTGTTTTTTCAGGGCAAGAGACCCTTATTGTTAAATGAAGTAATGTTGTATAATGTTGTACCCTCTGTCCGAAATAATTGTGAGAGTGTGATGTGGTGCTGTGAAGAAAGAGAGTTATATGTTGAGAATGAAATAGAAATATATAAGTTAGAAAGAAAGTATGATGAATTGAGAAAATTAATAAAAGGGGTGATGATGAATCATGTGAAATACGTACCTGTTGAAAGAGAGACAGAGAATAATTTTGATAATATCTTACCTGACTATAATGATTTACCTGACGTAGTAGTTGAGGAATACAAAGATGAGAAAATTTACCTGACATTAACGAATAACCCTGATATAGACGGGACAATCCTAACCTATGGTGACAAGATTTCTAGTGGTACAATGGATGAAATAGAGTTAATAGATTATTATGATAGTAATGATTATCATAATTTGTGTGTTGATAAAAATGATGAATGTTACAAATACACTAGATATATATATGACGATGGTGGCTGAACTAGAATATCAGTGTATAGACCTTGTTAGATATTGTAAATTTTTGGTAATGACCTTGCTGATTTGGACATCTGAAGTGAGATACACTTGAACAGTTTTGACGCATATTTTGTAAATAATATTGAATTCATTTGTGTGTATTGTGAAATGTTAGATAAGTAACGTGTATATGTTTTGGAAAATGTTGTGTTAATAATAATAATATTATTAATATTTTAGCACTCTAATTAAATAACAAAATAATTATGAAGACAATAGTTAATGATTTGTAGAATGTTGATAATAATTGAGATATGTTATTTTAATAATCAAATGAATATTCAATTTTAATAATAAATTGAAGTAAATAATATGAGATCTTTAGATATTGTGATTGAATGTTATGTGTTTGAATCTTATAATGAATGTAAATTGTGTGATGAGATTTTAATTTAATAATCATGAATAAATAAATGAATGTTAAATGGTTTATTTGGTGGAATTTTGTGGAACATAATGATTAAAAATATGTGTTAATAATAAATTTTAAGCAATTTTGAAAATCTGATTACAACACAGGATAAATTCATCATGATGATAAATAAAAACAGTTAATGAAAAATTTTAAATAATAATGTTTATAAATTTTTATATAAATTATTTAAAAGAGAATTGTGTGTTTGATGTATGCTAATAATCCAGGTTGATTGCCATTTGTGTATTGTGTTATGTGATGTATTATAACAGTGTAGTGTGGAACTGCTATGGGGAAGGTTGTAGATTTTGTATTTAATATTTTATGTTAATAATGGTTAAGCTTCCATATAAAGTGGGTTAAAACCCCATCTAAATTAATATTGTCATTTAAATATAAATTCGTAAATTTAATATTACGAAAGATATTTTACTTGTGATTCCCCAAATTTTCGGGCGGTCACGGCCTCACCGAACCCTGACCGTGGAATTGGTTTAGCTTTAACAGCTATGGTTGGGGCACATTACGATTACGCGCTGACCATAACTGGCCATAGCTGTTATCGTTGTAAAGGTGTATTTTGAAATTGATGGGGGGTAATAAAAGGGGAATCACCAAACTATGGAACAGCGGCTGCCACTCTGTTCGAGAAGGAACAGCAGAGCCAGGTGGTAGATCCGTTTAAGGGTGCATGATTATTAACGAGAACATGTTGATGTTCAACAATTTTAACTTAACAGCGGAAGCAGAGACACGGAGAGGTAAAACCCTGCTCCAAAATATACAGTCTCTGTGGAAGCGAAAAGGCGCCACAGTCTTACATAATTGAAATAGTGTGTGTGGCTGGGAGGTTATCCAAGGGGATAACGTATTAAAAATTTGATATATTTTAATTAATAATGATGATTTGCTACTCAATAATTTTGTTTGAATTTAAAAAATAGATGCACTAAATACTTCTTATATTGTGTTATTATGTCTTATTGTGTTGATTGCATTAGTATGTTAGGAATAAGTATTATAAAAATATAATAATGTGTTTATAGATTTAAAAATAAAATGAAAAATAGTTGTAATAAGTAAAATTTTCAATGGGTTGTAAAAGATAGAAATGGGTGATAGTAATTAGTTGAATAAAATGTTTGAGTCAGTTCAAGTTGAATTTTGTGGGACATAGATTTGTCCAAATCGAAGTAAGAGTTAAAGTAATAGTGGAGATGAAAATAATGCAATGTTGTTTTGAGTTAGTATATGTTATAGAATTTTGAGAAGTATAAGTGGAGACACAGTAGTTATGGAGATTTTATGTAGAGTTTTGAGCGATATATTGTTGTTTATTTGTTGATGTTAATTTGATGTAATTGTAGTGAGGTTATGAGATTGAGATTTTTTGGGGATGGCAATTTTGTAGTAGTGGTAGTGTAATGTGGGAGTCCGCAACATAAGGGTTGGGACGGGATAGGGACCGATTGGCGCCAGAAAGGGTTACCTAGGGGGAGTCCAGGGACCAACATAAGGGAATGAGTTTTGGGAAGGAAACACGTATCCTATGTACAAAGGGTTAGAGAGTATTTTTTTTATATAAGAGTAGCAGGTGGCGATTGGAGTTAAAATAGTAAGTAGTTAGAGGTAGAGAAGGGTTAGTAAAATTTTGATAGGGGGGTGTCATACTAGTTAGAGATTTTGTAAGGGAGCGTTAGAGTAATAAAAGGGGTAAGATTATGAGTAAATGCCAAGTGGATAAAGTAAATTATAATGAATAACGTAGAATCACCCAAAGTAATGAAATGGAATAATGATGGCCAGAATTGAAAAAAAAAAAAAAAAAAAAAAAAAAAAAAATAATTTTTGTAATTTTGAGAAACGAATTAATAAGAGTAAATCAAGTTTAAAAGTAATTTTCTGATTTTATATGCCAACTTAATGTGTGTAACATTTTAAATACCAATTGTTTATTTTAATGTGAATTAGAAGTGTATTATATTTTCTTATGTTATATTGTGTTTGTTAGTTTAAGAGAATTTTATGAAGTTAACTATTTTAAATGCATTTTTAAATTGGGGATGAGAGAAATGTAATATGGTAATGGGAAATGTTAATAAGTCAGTCGTCTGTTTGCTTAAATTCTGATGGGAATCAGGGCAATGATTTTGAATTTTGGGGTAAAGTTGATAAGGGTAAGTAGATGGAATTTTAAGAGGGGTATATATATATATTGTTGGTAAATATGTTATGATATATACATGTTAGCGATAAATGAAAAACAAAACCAGTGCTTCTTAGCGCAAACCAGCACCGCTAGGGGGAAACAGATCAGTTGGGGATATGGTGTTGTATAAGGCCACTATTTAATATTTCGATTTGTTGTTTCAGTGTTTGGTGGTGCTGTGGCGGCGGACCTGAGCTGGCCTGCGCGTCAGAGCAGGGGCGTGGAGTATCTGTCTGACTCTACGGTGTTGGGATCTCGAGAGAGAAGTCCAGTATTGTCATGCAGATGCGGTCACAGTCACCGGACCAAGGGTGAGTTGATTATTCTTTTTTGTAAACCATACAGGGGGTTGTGGCGACATATCCTGGCTGATCCCTCTAGCAAGTATGAATGTGTCAATGAGATTTTTTATGCTTCGGCATAAAATATCTCATTGAGGGGGTATTGTAGCGGGGCATTTTTGGGCATACCTGGGGTAATAACAGAATTTGTGTTTTTTTTTATAAATAATAAATAACTTGTTGAGTGATAGGAAAATTTTGTGACCGAGAGGTAAATTTGTTATTGTGGAAGCGATCGCAACATGGCAGCATTGACTGTGACAATTATTTAATGATATTCATATAAACAGTTTAATAACAGCCAACAACTGTACCAAAGTCAGTTCAAGGACAATGACGAACACGAAAAACGTAAACACGTTATGTAACAAGATCTGTAAACCAATTATGCAACCAGACATCAGGCGACGTGTTGCGTCAGCAACTTATATAACAACTGTGTGTCATCGGTTTCGTCAGAGCCTATCCTGGGTGTGTCACGCCAGCAACTGTGTGAGGCACCGAACAAACAGTCGGAAATTAACATCTCAGCGGACCAGACGCAAAATAAACTGTCGCGTCTGCCCGGCTCTCGCCGGTTTTTCGGGCGAAGTTATTCTGTGTTCGCCGACGCGCCCGCATACGATAAAATGTGATTTTAAATTCAAATTAATAACTTTCAATAGTCATGAAGTAAAATGCAGTGACAGTTTTTGGTGATATATACAATTATAAGCAATAGAATTGTGCGGAGTGGACGGAATTACGTGAGGAGTCTGGACTGGGTCGAATCGCTAAAGAATGGCCAGATAAGTAACCGATATGGGGTAAAACCCAAGAAATTTTCAAAATTGTAAAACCTTTTAATTTTAAAAAGAAATGGCAGCCTAAAATATCTATACATAAATTAAAATGAGATCTCTAAAATAACTTGGTATGTGTGTTGCGTGTGTACGGGAGAATGTAACTATATTAAGAAGTCTGGTTTGCGTTTTCTTTAAAAGATTATTTTAATTTAATATCTTGATTCATATAAGGTTTATATAATATTTCAATGTTGTTTTATTCTTTTTTTTACACTAAAAGTTTTTTTTTTCTTTACATTAAAAGTTTCTTTCTTTCAAATTTATTTTATGTGCGTTTCTTTTTGATTTGAGAAATGTTAATAAATTTTAATTAATGTGTAAACGTATAAAGTTTTCTTTGTTTGTTTAAGCAACCAATCTGATCTCCTGTTCGCCTAAAAAGAACCCTCATATATTAATTTTCTTATTACAGTTGGTAACAAGATGGCGCCCGAAGAGATTATTTAGAAAGTGTTTAAGTTCCCTTAGGTTAAATTAAATTGAATTAAATATCAATTAGTTTAAGACTGTATCAAACCTTACTTTTCCTGATTATTTTTACATAATCCCATTTATGTTTTTATTTCACTTAATTTTATATTGTCACTCACACTAATGAAATTGATTTTATTGTTATATAGTCACTTTATATAAAATACGGTACATGCCATTCTCACCTTTTGGCCATACTAGGTTCATATATATCATTATATATCATTATTACCATTATTATATCATTATTATTATTATCATTGTTGTTATTATTATTATCATTATATCATTATTATCATTATTATTTATCATTATCTTTATATTTTTATCATTGTTTACACTGTGGCATTTGCACTGTTTCATTATTATTATTTATCACTTTTCTATTCACTTATTTCACCTTGTACATTTTTCGTCTTTACCATAACACTATATATGAGCTAATTACAAATCCAGTCTTAGGTTAAAGACCTAGCTTGACTTTTAGGGTCGTGTTATACAAATGATTTTGCTTAACTCTAAATACATTTTTTACTTACATACTACAACATTATTATTTACAATATTATAGGCCCAATGAAATATACAAAATCACTTCCCTAATCTATTGGGTAATTAGTATGTCACAGACACAGTCGAGTCTAGTCCTTTATTATGTCTGTTTGTAAAGTCATTTACTATGTTTGTTTTCAAAGCTAATTCCTGTTTTTAATTTATTCATGCATCTGTAAAATACTTATTTTTTATTCATGGTTTATTGTTTAGTTATTATAATTCTTCTTTATATAATTATTTTTGGTTGTTCTCATGTGATTACTCATTCTTTATTGCATTTTTCATTCAGTTACATAGTATTTATCTATTTGATTAGTTTTACTATAAATTTTGATGATTATATTGTGTTTCCTTTTTTGTATTATTTCGTGATGCTACAGTAGTAATTTTAGTAGTTTGTAGTAGACTTTGCAAAAATGTTTATTCAGTTCAATAAATGATCATAAAGCTGTAACTAATAATTATTGAGAAAGTGCTATATTAACTAAGTAGTTAATACTCATGTTCAAGTCAGTTATTAATTCAGTATTATCTAATATATCAATATATTTATTAATATACATTGACAATAAACATAATGTCCCATGTTTATTGTCAATAAGATAGTATACAGGTTTATTTAAACACTCGTTTTAATACATTTGGTTTTGTTTCAGTGAATCCAATTTCAGAATTGTTAAGGTCAAATATCAGGATAACTTCACAGGCAACACAATTACACACATTCACAGCGGACAGAAAACCAACCACTGTGATTCCTAAGCTTCCATTGGTAAGTACAATTGTCTGTGGATTTTAGTGATAAATCCATATGTTGTAAACTCATCATCATTAACTATTCCTGGAGCATTCTTCCTGTTCTCTTACCATTTTGCTGTCATTTTACCAGCTCTTTTTCCAATTAGGTTTATATGATGGTCATCCAGTAAATAAAGAATGATTGATTGGCTCTAGTGGACAAAAAACAAGTAATATTAAATAAAAGGCAATTATTCAGCCCTTACTTGTTCTTTACGTGTTTTTTCTACGGTTGTCACTTAAATTTCAGAACTTACTGTCACATATCACAAATTTGTCTTTTCCATTATTTATGTCCCCTACCAATTCTTTCAGCCATTTAGTGACAGCTTCTTGCATACCTTTATCAGTTTCAAAATAACTATACTAAAATTTCTTTCATTTCGTGGAACTAGAGGAAATCGTTGAGGGCCAGACCAGAGCTGCATAGTGGATGCTTAAAAATTTCCCAGCCAAAATTTTCAAGTTTAGCCAAGCGTGGGCATGAATTATCGTGAATCAGAACATATGAGTGTGACTAGTGCGGCAATTAGGGGTAGTTAGGGGCGGTCGCCCCCCCACTTTGTGGGGAAAAAATTAAATTTTTATTCCATTTTAGCCGCCTAAAACTAGGAATTATAAAAAAACAATTTATACAAACTCTGTTGTCTTATCACCTAATTATCTTTCCTTTAATTTCTTTAATTATTAAAAACTTTACTTAGCGGAAATACGCACAAAATGTCATGCGTCGCGGCTAACCTATTCATACAGTGTCACAGCAAGTAGTGGAGACTCGCGCAGCAGCGTGTAGCATGTGCTGTGAGGAAGGGTAGCAGGGGTATATTTTTGCCAAGGTCATTGACACTGAGGTATGATTCACCCGCTTGCCGCGCGCATTCGTCAGTGTGGCAGTCTCACTCAGTCAATGTGTCTGTGTAGTTCTATCTAGTGTCTGTTACTCTGTTAGTGTGTAGTCAAATACTAAATGACTTTTTTATTGTATAATCACGCCGTGGAAAATTCTATTTTACAAAGAGAAGGTTGCATCACTGCTTGAAGCTTCTCCGCTTGTCGCATGTGCTGTTTGTTGTCATTATTTGTGTTTTGCCAACGTCAAGTCTTGACCTAAAACTCAACTCATGCAGACACGAGTCACAAGTGGTTTTATTTGTTTTGTCAAACGTTTTGTTATGTTTTCATAAGTGCTGTTTTTGTGTTGTTTATCATTAACATATTCTTACGTGCAAACATTGTGATTAGAGGAGAATGAAGCGTTCTACTGGAAAAACGTTGTTTGACTTTTTTGCCAAAAGACAGAACTTGGTTGGAACAAGCGACTCAGAACAATTTGACTCCGCCGCCATTGTAGATACTGTTTCCATGACTAGTGCAGAGGAGTCTGTTTCATTAAATACTGAAGCAGAAGTTGCATCTGCCTGCATGTCCAGTGTGTCGTCTGTAAGTATTCATAATCAGCTTCAACCTAGAGATCCGCTTCATGGTAAGCAGCAGCATTAGAATTTTTCAAAGATGGTCCATTTCAACCTAGTCTTAATAAATATCCAGAAACAAAAGGAAGAAAGTTCAGAAGTACATGGTTAGCAGAATATAAGTGGCTTGAATACAGCGTTGCAGGAGACAAAGCTTTTTGTTTTCCTTGTCGATTATTTGGTAGCACAGGCACAGGTTGTTATGATGAGACATTTATTTCAAACGGTTTTAGAAACTGGAAAAAAGGAGTCCAACGCTTTAAAGAACATGAAAGAACATCTTCTCATCTTAATGCTTCGCAATATTGGCAAGAGGGTCTAAAATCCAAGGAAAGTTTAGTGAGTAAGATATCGACCCAACATCAGGAAGAAGTGAACAAAAATCGTGATTATCTTAAGATTCTATTTCAGTCTTCACTTTTCCTGGCAAGGCAAGGCTTAGCACTAAGGGGACAGAAAGAAAATGAGAGTTCAGATAACAGTAACAGAGTTAATTATGTAGAATTGTTAAAGCTGAGATCAACAGATAATGTGTTATTGAAAAAAATGTTTTTAGACAGAGAAAAGTTTTTTAACTATGTTCATCACGATATACAAAACGAAATGCTTGAAATCATGGTGAATCTAACCAGGAACTGCATACTTGAAAGTGCTAAGAAAAGCAAGCATATTGGTTGATGAAACTCCAGATGTTTCACATCATGAGCAGTTAACACTTGTAATAAGATATGTCACTGAGGAACTGGAAATCGAAGAACGCTTTCTTGGTTTTTACAAAACCGATTTGACTGATGGTGAAACTTTGTACAAGTTGCTTCGCTCTGTTTTTGAGGAACTTGGGATCGATCCTAGAAATATAATTGCTCAATGTTACGATGGAGCAGGAAACATGAGCGGTATTTACAAAGGTGTGGCAGCAAGAATAAAAGAAAACAATCCCCATGTAATGTATGTACATTGCTACATGCATTCTCTAAATCTTGCACTTGTAGATGCATCTAAAGTCCGTTCAACTAAAGAAGATCGCTGACTTTCAAAGCCTGCCGTTTCCAAATTTTCAAAGACAAAAAAATAAATGAGCATGTTGTTGGAATCGGCATTCCTTTCTGCGTTACTCGTGTACATTTCATATTTTTTTGATTCTTCGTTTTCATAACGTTAAGAGATATATTAAAAAAGTCACTGTTTTTTAGCCCTTCTACAACGATTGTCAACTTTGATAATTCATTACAAAAAAAGTACAGCGTCAACAAATTTTTCCTGTTCAACGATTATTTTTATATTCATCCTACATCACATATTCCCATTTGAACTCTCTGCGATTATTTTTATAGGCGTTATTAATTTTTTTGTTGACCTCGAACAACTCGTAAACGGGAGCACTGTTAGAATTGAAATTTGTGCCAACACTGAGAAGACAACGCTAACGAAAGTTCAAGTTGAGTGAAAACAAGCTTAAACAGCTACTATTGTAACCCCTCTTTCCTTTTGCTGTATAAAAAAATTTTTTGTTTGTTTGTTTATTTTTTTTGTATTTATATATATTTTTTTTTTTTTGTTGAAAGAGAAGCCACAAGTTATTTAAAACTAGGCCGGAGCCTAGAGAAGCCAAAAATGCGCTGGGTCCAGTATGACGGGACTTGCAATGAAACTCGGCTGTAATTTAACAATAACAACTTTTATTTTGCCCCCATAATTCGTTACATATAATATCCTGCAAATCACATAATTATCACATGGCAAGGGCAATAACCTACAAAATACATAATAAATAAATAATTCACATATCCTTAATCGTGTCAAAGACAATATCTATCTATCCCTATTTACATATATATATCAGGCAACATTCCGTAATTATATAATTCCCCCCTTTTGTTACTAACACTTAACATTGACAACACATACGGAAACATAAAGACACATACACTCATAATTATATACACCTACTACAGACACCTAGTACCCTTAGAATACCCATGCTCGACCTGCCCGACAGGCAGTGTTTCTGCAAAGCCCCAAGACCGGCAATCATAAATGTTCAACTTTCAGTCACCATGATTCATTAATTCCCATTAATTTAAATAATTAAGAAAAACCCCCCAAAAGGATGATAATCACTCACAAAGCATAAAGAGAGACCGGACTGCCCATATGTATAGATAGCATCTGATAATTGGCCCACTATGAGCATATGAAAATCTTTAAGTTTCTTAAACATCATATAAATGAGAAAAATCCTCATCACCTGATTTTAAGCAATTGGTATGAGTTTCTAAAATGTTAATTTTGTTTTACAAATCCCGAGGGATACATGTATCAGTATATGCTTTTACAAGGTGAAAAATTAATCAGTATATGCTTTTACAAGGTGAAAAATTAATCAGTGTATGCCCACAAAATATAAAATTTCCTTTCTGTTAAAGCCAGATGGCTGTGTATAATGGATTTAATAGTAACCGACTGTTGTATCCTAGCAGATGTGGGAGCGCGCCAGCATGTACCCGACCATATGTAACAAGAATCAAACCTGCCTTAAACTGAATGAACATGTGCCTGACAAAAAAACTATGTCCCCTTTTACCCCCAGAAAACAGCCTGAAAAGAAACCCCCCCCCCCAGCTCTTACATATTAAACCAAAATGAAATTAAAATATAACCCCGTTCTGAACCAGCCGGAACAGAACCCCTAACATGTGACTTAAATTTTGTAGTGAACAGTGTAATGACTGTCGGCTATATATAAAAAATATTTAATAGTAAAAAACTCTGGCACGCTCCCCCAGTGCAGCACACAATTACAAACATAGTACTTAGATTTATGAAGTTAAATTCTTAAAGTCACATGATGTTCATAATGAATGTTCAGCTGACACACCCCAGAGCAGACTGTCTAGCCGCGTGGGCACATGGTTACAAAAGAAATTTAAATTGTACATCAGGAGCACGGCAGGCCCGGCCAACG
This sequence comes from Magicicada septendecula, assembly GCA_034769895.1. Lineage (NCBI taxonomy): Eukaryota > Metazoa > Arthropoda > Insecta > Hemiptera > Cicadidae > Magicicada > Magicicada septendecula. Next base: position 78,801,772 of record CM068367.1, on the reverse strand, counting down.
AAAAATAAAAGAGTTCATATCACCTTAATTATGAGCATGTGATGCATCTCGTGTTTGTTCACCAGACTCCCTCTTCCGAACAGGTGCGTGTGTGATGGCTCATGGCTGATGAAGGTGTAGTTCCATCAGCATCGACCAGAATCTCCGGCTTAGACGAGAACCCTGGGAATTCACAAAAATTAGAAATGCTGTTCATAAAAATGTCCACCCAAGTTCCAGGTAAATAACCTCAGAACGGGCCTTTCAACCAACTCAAGATAAATGCACAAAGTTTCGGTTATTATTTTTTTTGAAAATTGCCTGAAGAGTAATTAAGTCTACCAGGGGATGATGAACTCACTAAATAAAAAAAATATTATTAAAAGGTGTAGAGTAAAAGTCACTTGCACTAGATCTTAACAAGCGCCGACAGAATCAAACAGGTTGGCCGCGCCACGTGGCCCACTATTATCTTAATTTGTTAGAAAATGACCACATTCAAGGCACTCACAGTTGCACACAAATAAAATATTAATAGTGTTTCATCTAAGGGTGGTCTCACAAGTTATTTTTACTGCCATAATTAATTAAAAAGAACACGCGTGCAGTCTGTTGCATGCACGTGCCTATCTTGCACAATTCAACTCCATGCATACGCACTGACTTTAACTTATAAATTTACACAACGCTCTATGAAACAATTACCATGACTCTTGTATTATAATACTTGAGAAAAGAATATGAGCTGTATATACTGAACATTAAATAAATCTTTTAATACACACACTGCCAGGTCGCACCAAATACATTCGTCTTTCACATACGGCTGCATACATTTACGTTAATTAAATTTAATTATTTTTGACGCATACTATAAGATGCTATGATTACTTACCGGGAAGTCTCGTAAATTTAGCTTGCCATTAGTGCAGAAGAAACAACTACGTAATACTGTCTGTTCGGTTCTGGGAGTCTGTTGCTTCGATGCGTGCCGGTATGGAACTGAATTAAGCAGTTACGATGCAACAAACAGCAAAACTCGCCCATAGAGTGCGCGTGCCGTTTTAACGGTGCCGTCCAAATATCGTCGCTCTAACCGACACTGATACTCGCATTTATTTTAAAATTAATTTTATAAAACCTTCGACCGCCGGGTTAGGCAAACACCGGCACACTATATTTTACATCAACTTATATTTGAAGTGCTCTTTCGCTAAAATGTAAAGTGACGGACAAAGCGTGGAGTACACTCAGTTCCGTACTGGGTCCATTTTATCCGCGCGCCAACGACAATACGAACCATAATATTTCTTTTATGAATTTGCTAACTGCTATAATTTTTTATTGTTCGACTAAGCTTTTCGTCATTACTGACATCTTCAGGTCTTAAACAACGTCTATCAACTGTACGTTGTAGGCTTTTATACTTTAGGCCCCTCCCCTTATGTCATCGCCACTCCTATTGGTTCTACCTGCTACCGCTCTTCACGGGAACTTTGTCTACCTTTTTCCGTAAGGCATTTTTCTAACGTCCGTCAAATTGTTTTAAGAATCTCCCGTTAATTTCTTCATTCTTGACTTATAATTTTTTTTTTTTTTTTTTTTTTTTTTTTTTTTTTTTTTTTTTTTTTTTTTACATTTCGTCATTTTTTAGTGTGTTATTCTTATTATTTTAATTTATTTTTGTTTATTGTTTAATATATAATAAAATATTTCTTCATTTGTAAAATCCACTTTTATATTCATTAATTTATTTTTATCTTCTTTTTTAACTTTTTAACTTTAAGTATTTCTAGTTCTTCTATTAATTTTCTTTTTTGCGGATTGTTTTCTATTTTGATTATTTCCATATTTTCATTGGGATTTATGAATTTATGGCCTGATTCGTTGAAATGTCTTCCATACAGTGAGTTCGTTACTCTAACCCCTTCTCCTTTTGCGTGTTCATTCATTCTAATTTTAAATTTTCTTCCAGTTTCGCCCAGATATATCTTATTACATTCCCCACATTTTAATTTGTATACGCCGCTTTTTTCTGTTAATGGAATTTCTTCTGTTTTATCATTTTTTATATATTCGAATACATTTTTCGTTTTCTTTATTCCTATCTGTATTTCATATTTTTTGAAACATTTTTGTAACATTTTTGTTTGATATCCTATGTATGTTATTGCTCCTTTATATTTCTTTTCTTCATTTGTTTTTTCTTTTTCATTATTTTCTATTTCTTTATTTTCCTCTATTTTCTTAACTATTCTATTAGTTATTTTAGGGTTGTAATTATTATTTTTTGCTATTTGTTGTATTTTCTTTAATTCTTTTTGTTTGAGTTCTTCATTTTCTAGATAATTTATAGCTCTATAGCAAAATGAATTTAATGCTGCCATTTTATAATTGACTGGATGATATGATTCTTGTGGAATTATTAAATCTGAGTATGTTTCTTTCCTATATATATATCGAATTTGAGTTTGTTATCTTTAATTTTTATATTGATATCCAGGAAATTAATTTCCAATCCTCCAATTTCTTCTTGAAATTTTATTGTTTTTTCTATGTTATTTAGTTCTTCCGTAAATTTTTTAAATTCATTTACTTCACCTTCCCAAACTATTAGTATGTCATCTACATACCTGATCCATTTTTTAATTCTTCTTTCTTTATCTATATCTTTTAAAATTTTGATTTCAAAGCTATTCATGAATATCTCTGCCATTAATGGTGAAAGCGGTGATCCCATTGGTAATCCATTTTCTTGTAAGTAAAATTTGTTATTAAATCTGAAGTAGTTCTGGCTTAGGCATAATTCTAATCCTTCTATTATTTCGTTTTTCCATTCTACATTACTTAATTTGTTTTTCTTTATTATTTCTACTGTTTTTGCTATTGGTATGTTGGTGTACATATCTTTTATATCTAATGACATTAATTTTGTCTTATTTGTTATGGTAATTTCTTTTAATCTTTCTATTACCTTTTTACTATTTTCTATGCTGTGGATTTCTTCTTTTTCATATGCCATTTTGATTCTTTTACTTATTTCTTTTGATATTTTGTATGTTGGCGAATTTATAAATGATACTATAGGTCTTAATGGCATTTCTTTTTTATGTAACTTAATTTGACATCTAAATTTTGGAGCTTCAGGATTATGTTCTATTTTTTGTTTCTTTTGCCATTCTGTTAAATATGTTGTATTTTTTATCAATTTCTTTGTTTGTGCTTGAAATTTACTTGTGTAATCATATTTTATTTCTTTATATGGTCCTTTTTGTATAAATTGTTCTGCTTTTTCGATATAATCTCTTTTGTTCATTACCACTGCTGTGTTACCTTTATCGGCTTTTATAACTATCAAATTGTTCTCCGTGATTTTCTTTTTTAATTCTCTTATATTTCTTTTTATTTGTGTTTCGTTTTTATTTCTTACATTTTTGTTTTTCTTACATATTTTTTCTACTATTTCTTTTACTTCACTTCTTAATTGTTTTTTAGTTTCTTCATTTTTTATTTTATCGATTATTTCTTCACATTCTATTATTGTATTTTCTTTATCTATGTTTGTTTTTGTTGCATATTTTAAACTTTTCCCTAATAATTTATGTTCATTTTCTGTAAACTTTGTTTCTGTTAAATTTAATACTTTTTCAGCAAATTTTATTTCTTTATCTTTTTCTTTATTTTTATTTCTTGTTCCTTCTATTAATTCCTTGAGTTTCTTATTTAATCTCTCTTCCATTTTTCTTATTTTCTTTTCTATGTATTTTTCACCAAACTCTTTTCTCATTTCTTCTATTTCTATATAATTGTAACTTGTATATAATTTTTGATGTAATTGATACATTTCTTTATTATATTTACTTATTTTACTGTATAAGTTCTTAATTTCAGTTTTATCCATATTTTTTCGGCCATATTTTTCACTTGGTTTGCTACTTTGCTTTTGTTATTAATTTTAATTAAAAAAAAAAAAAAAAATAAGTCAAGAATGAAGAAATTAACGGGAGATTCTTAAAACAATTTGACGGACGTTAGAAAAATGCCTAACGGAAAAAGGTAGACAAAGTTCCCGTGAAGAGCGGTAGCAGGTAGAACCAATAGGAGGGGCGATGACATAAGGGGAGGGGCCTAAAGTATAAAAGCCTACAACGTACAGTAGATAGACGTTGTTTAAGACCTGAAGATGTCAGTAATGACGAAAAGCTTAGTCGAACAATAAAAAATTATAGCAGTTAGCAAATTCATAAAAGAAATTGTAAGGATGGCTGCTAATTTAAACAATACGAAGAACGAACCATAATGTTAATACTGTAATAATTTGTGTGTCGAAATCTAATAAATCAAAATAAATATTGTTTTTATTTATTTGTCTTTACAGAGATGTATTACTGCTTTGTATATATTTGTTTTTGTGCTGTACGGTATTATAATAATGAAACGTTTTCCATTAATGAAACAGCCAAAATTTTAAAAGAAATTAAGACATTTCTTTTGAATTATGCTAACCTTCACTCATCGTTGGACATTACCGAGATCCCTAATTCAATTCAATTGTGCCACAATGTTAACATTAATAAGACGATTTCATTATTGTCAAGTGTTGGTTATCGCATTTCAACAGAAATATCTTAATTATGTCAAAATTGCAGTAGTTTCATTTCTAGTACAATGGCCGCTGTCTGTGCGGTAGCGGCCGTTACTTCTTAGAACTAAATGTCACCAAGTAATTGTTATAGGCGTTAAGTGAATGTTAATTACGGTTGTATGTAGCTACACTTTGTAATATATTAATTAAAAAATGTTATTAAAGATTGAAAGCACATTTATGCTTGCCCTCTGATTATGTAGGCCGAATTGCTTACCGCGCGCCACAACCTGATGAGTCAACCGTCTATAACCTGATAAGGTCACCGCTATCACACGCCCCACCACATACACAAAATACCAACATACTTTAGTTTGGTGGAGTGTTCTGTTTTGTAAAGTGTTGTCATCTGAGATAGCTGAAGTGTTTTGTTCAATTATATTTTTTAATCTTAGAGATGGCGAGTGACGAAGAAAGTTTACCATCAACAAGTGCCGGGAAGATTGTTTTTCGGAAAGGAAGTACGATAAAGAGTCAAGGAAGAGAAATGATCGTGAGTGTCCGGGAGTTTTTTAAAAAAGAAAATGATACCTTGAAAAAAACTGGTGAACCTGTAATACCTTTTTCAAAAATAGCGGAGAGGACCGCACGAGCTTTACAAATTGGAACTGCAACAGTGACACGAGTGTGTCATGAAAAATCAGCAGCAGTTAAAGCTGGCCAAAGCTCTGTCTCAACGCCTGGGAAAGAGAGAAAACATGCGGCCAAAGTTACCGAACTAGACCCGTTTCAAGAGGATGCGCTTAGACACCCTCACACAAACGGGTACCACAAACGTCTACAGGTATTACAAACGTCGTGAACACCCCACACTGGATAAAATGCTGGTATCAGCGACAAATACAGGATTGTTTAGCGGTGCAAAAACTTCTCTCTGGACAGTTCTTCGCAATCTGGGGTTCCATTATTCCGAAGTAAACGGTAGAAAAGTTTTGATGGAAAGGGAAGACATTGTTGCTTGGCATTTCCGTTATCTGAGCAGTGTTAAACAAAAGGATTTTACACAAATTATATGGCTTGATGAAACATGGGTGAATGCTAGTCATAGCGAAAGTAAGGGATGGACTGACAACACTCTCGAAGGAACAATGACCGTTCCAATCGGTAAAGGAGGCAGGCTCATTGTCCTGCATGCCGGCACATCAAAAGGTTTTGTTCCCAATGCTTTACTTATATTCCGGTCTAAGAAGACAGGAGACTACCATGAAGAAATGGACCATAACAGATTTTATAAGTGGTTTGAAGAGCAACTATTGCCGAACATTGACCCAAACTCAGTAATAGTTATGGACAATGCTCCATACCACGCAGTGCAAATAGACAAAGCGCCTACAATGTCGTCAAAAAAATCTGCGATGATTGAGTGGTTGGAGAGACATGGAGTGCAAGCAGGGCTAGAACTCAAAAAAGGCGAATTATTAGACATGGTTTTGGCTCATAAGCCAAGATTTCCAATTTACAAAATTGACGAGCTGGCAAAAAGTCATGGCCACGAAATAATTTGACTGCCTCCTTATCATTGCCATTTCAATTGTATTGAAATGATATGGGCACAGTTAAAAGGACACGTGGCAAGGAACAACAAATAGTTTACTTTGACGGAAGTGGAGCGTTTGACAAATGAAGGGTTTGGGCTAATCTGCGAAAAGGAGTGGGCAGACGTCGTCCGACACATGGAGAAGCTGACCAAGGAAGCCTGGGAAGCAGAGGGAATCCTTGATGAAGTAGTAGAGTGGTTTGTCATAAACATAACGGGAAATATTTCCTCAGAGTCAGAAGAGGATGACATGGACATTGGCGATGACTCAATTCTGGAGGGGATCGTACCTTTCCCACTATCACCTTAAGTACCCTTCATTGTGTTGTGGTATGTAGCCTATATTATTATGTAATTTATATTGTAGTACAATAAATTTTTCTAATGTTTAAGAAATTTTATTTTGCCTGAATTGTTTTATAACGCATAAAATACGTTGAAATTTTAATTGTTATAAAATATAAAATGTTAAAAAGTCGTAACAATAATTTAAAATATTATTGAGGACATTAAAAAAAATATAAACGTTTATGTAGCCGTAGGTCTTAAAATAAATAAATTCTGATCACTTCAATGTTTTGGGACACATAATTCAGACACCAGAACATATGAACAGACATCTGGTTAATCACTACTTTCTTTAATAATTCATAATGCACTTCACGGGTAATTAAAGTTGGAAAAATATTTAAAGCGCATCATAAAAAAAATGTCGGCAGTTTATTCATATCTGAAAAGCCTCATTTGTTAGGTTAATATAGGCTTATCGCAAACAGATTACAAACTCATTCCATACTTACGGAAGGCCCCTGCATTCAGCACACCTAACTGGCGCTATGAGGCCGACCTGCTGCACTGTGGTCGACTACGCCACGCCTGTTACTGTACGCATCGCTTGACCTTTCGCTCTAAACTTATCTCACAGTTAAAATTCAGCAAAGCATCTTAAACTAATTTCAATAATTTAACCAACCTGTTGGGATTGTAAGCTTCAAAACGATATAACACTTGATTGTTAAACGTTTCTAGATTACGAGAAAACATGATCTTAGAAAAAAATTAATAACTATAAAAAAGAAAAATATGAACTTGAAATGTTTACATGTTGTGTAGAATGAGTGGGTCAACAATCCTTGAACAAGAAAATTTTTTCAAGGCATTACTTACTAAGAAATAAATTCATAAATTCGGCAGTTATGGTAAAACAATGAAAAAACTGTGACTTTTTCTAAATATTGCTTTACCGTGAATAAACACTTAGCTGTAAAATTATGAAATATAAACCACTTAAAGAAAAGCGATTGACGATTATAACTATGTGTTTCTTTAATTTTTTGCTCTACTTTTGTGGAAATGGCAGGCTTTGAAAGTCAACGATCTTCTTTAGTTGAATGGACTATAAAAGCGTTAGTTCTGTACGCAATGTTTTCAGTACAGTACAACAAATATACTGTTTCATTGAAGCTTCTCCCAAACGGCATGCAGTGTTTGCAACAGTAAAGAATTTAGCTTGTGCAGTCAAGCCAGTCAGTGATGAAAGTAATGATTTGTCTCTCAAAGCACTAAGTGACACAAGATTTAGCAGCAGATACGAAAGCTTGCGAGCCGTTCAACAGCACCTAGTAGATATACTGCATACTTTAGAAGTAATTGAAGCTTCTGACCCAAAAACTGGTGGTGAAGCTCACGGTTTGATAGTGTGTATCACTAAGTTTGAGTTTGTTTTTGGACTAAATGTCATGAAACAAGTGTTTGAAAAGACGAACATTCTTTCCAAATACATACAAAACCATGATGTATCGGTTCATGAATTAGTTGATGTTGCTAATAGAATAATAAAGTCTGTAGCTGATTTTAGAAATGAACATGAATTCAAGAAACTTTGGTTTGAAGCACTTACCTTTTGTGAAAGTCACAGTTTCAAGGGGCCAACTGTTCAACGCAAGCGAAACATTCCACAGAAACTTGGTGGAGGAGATGTTCACCCCGATTATGACTCACCTCAAGACTTCTATTTAAGAACTTTTTACTACCCTCTACTAGACACCCTCTCTGAGAGCATCAAGTCACGTTTTGAAAAAACCAGCTAACCTTACTGTGCCATATGGAAACATTACTGACTGCTTCAATGAAGAACAACTCGGTTTGTAGTGACCTTATCAAAGAAGCTTGCTCAGCTGTGAGTGAAGCGTTTGGGATTGAAAGTGATACTTTATCTGCAGAAATTGAGGTGTTCTCTAGGAAAGACCCTGAAGAAATAGATCGTAAACTGATATCAAAGTTAGTGCTACAATTTAAATCTGAAAACATCCACAACCAGAATGTATTTCCAAACCTTTTCAAGCTTTTAAAGTTGTTTTTAACTGTCCCTGTATCCACTGCATCGGCAGAACGGTCTTTCAGTGTCTTGAAAAGAGTGAAAAATTATTTGAGAAATTGAATGCTTCAAGAATGTCTATTGTTGCTTCAAAAGTATGGCAATGTTGGCCATTGAAAAAACAGACCTCAACTTAGATGACTGTGTGGAAGTCTACGCCAGGCGAAAACAAAGACACTTAACGTTGTTTTAAAACAGAAAGACTAAACATATGACTATGAAAAGCTTATTTTATATTGTATATTTTACTTTATATAATGTAATTAATTGTATTCCTTTGAACACCTAATTAAATTATATTATTTAGCACAAGCAATCTAACACAGTATTTTTATTATTCCTTACATATTTTGTAGTGTAATGGGGTATAAAACAGGGCCTAGAGTAAACTCACTGGTTGGACTTTGGCAAATTATCACTTTTTGGTGTTTATTTTAAACAAGCCATACTTTTGAATGAAATTATTACTGATCATTTGTGAATTTCAAAGTACTTCTATTTAATTGTAATACATGTGTAATTGTTCCTTTGGTGAAAGTTATATTGTATAGTATTAATCAAAATCTCAAAAAAACTATTATTACTGCAGTTAAGTTGGTAAACTGTCAACCTTTACTTCTCTGTCCAAATTCGCTCAGAGAGCATCAAAAACTTACCATTTTGTAGCTAATTTTTTTAATTTTGTTGTCTACCCCCCTATACCCCCCCAGACCCCCGGCACTTTTTGTTGTCTATAAAAAATTTTCCCCCCCACTTCTAATTCCCAATCGCCACCACTGAGTGTGACAAGTCAGGTCATTTGTTTCCAGGTCTTGAAATCTGACAAAATAAAAGTGCGAAGTTTATGAATAGTAAAGCATCTGATCACTCTTATGAATTTTGTTGTTGCTTATTTCAGTTCATTACTCACAAGGCAAGGTTGTCCAGAATGATCTCTGTTGTCTTCATTTTCAGTCTTCCCTCATTTCCCTGAACATTTTACACCATTTCCTTATGCTGGCTTTGTTCATAACAAACACTTCCTTTTTTTGTCTCTGAGTTTCTACAAAGTGAACTTTTTTCCCCATTCAAAAATTGGACCATGCTTTGAATTTCATACTTGGTCTCACATATTGTCGTGTTATGCAGTGGAAACAGAATAACTGACACTTAGGAAGTCACCAGTTACAAACTTTAATTAGCCACAAACAACAGTAGAAAATCAACAGAGGCATTCGTATACAATAATATAAGTTAAATATGTCCAACAGACAACAGTAAGTGTCACCTTATTACAGTTTTGCACTAATTAACAATTACTTCCCACTAAACTGCAACAGTCACTTGGATCCACACTTGTAAAATCAACAGTTGCGACTGAACTGGGCTGCTTCAAAAGTATTTACACCTCCACCTCCCTGCTTTGTAGTGAGATAGCAGGCCCCGATGCTGGTAGGGTAGTTAAGTAAGGGTAGGGGCATCTCACTTGACCTAGAATAATCCAGATCATTACATAATTCTGCCACACAAATATACATGCAAGCCGTCTTGTAGTCATTCAGCAATGCGGTACTATCTATTTCCTTAGCATACCGATATGTTAGCTGACTTGCTGTTGTTCATTGTACACTTATGTAGCGATTATAATGTAGTACAGTGTGTGTTGGAGAAGTGACAACTTGAAGATGTCTTGTTGTAACGGTACAGATCTATAGGGCCGTGTAAGTTAAATCTTTTCAATATTATTTGCAACCAAGTATGTGTGGTGAATTGACTTTTGCGTCGAGACTAGTACGGCTCGGCCCAGGAATGTGAAATTGGTAAAGAGTATGCGCCTCCACACGCGCACTCAGGCGGCGAATGTTCTCACACTAACGGCACGAACAAGTACATACTTTCGCACTGTGTGCGCAGAAAACTGTCTGTTGCATCCCAGCTTGTGAACCGCATGGTTCTCAGTAAAAGGCCTGTGGGCCAAAACTTATTAAAACTTCCAAAATATGGACTAGAGAGTATTACAAATAAAGGTAGAAGCAGTGCTAATTCAATGAAGTAATAATTTTAAACGCAGATTTATTTATTTATTTTTTTGGACAGAATACAGTGAAAGTTTAAAGTGAGAACATGACTAAATTTTAATTATGAAAACTTTTTTTGGACGAAACAGTGAACCATCAAAACAACAGAACCACAACATTTGGCATCTGGATCCACATTAAGGAAGTAGCCACACGTAAATCCATTTTAATTGATTATAATATTTTTTTTTAAATGAGCTCATTAACATAAATGGGGTGTAACGGAATGAGTGTGTGTGTGAGCAGAAAGCTGGGTTGTCTTTAATTAATTTGTTAATAATATAATCTAGATATAAGGAGTAAAATATGTTAAAATTTGTTGTTGGTAAAAAGGGGCTTCACCTCAATATTGAATATAGTTTAATTTAAATGTTGGAGAATCGAGTGAGAATTCACAATTGTAGTTGATTACAGAGAAAGGAGAACAAAGAATGTCACAACATAAAATAATAAATTAATATTTTATTCCACTTGATATATGTGTGTTAGAATAATCATTTCAAGTACCTAATTTCATTTTCTGTGCTGGTAAATTCGCTATACGAAATAAGGTTACACCACTAGACGATCTGGCCAGAGAGTTAACAGATTAAAGGTAAGTTGAGAGTTTGTGATTATTTAATTATTTAAAAATAATAAAACATGACAAATGGTGCGGCGTGACCAGGATTTGGAATAAATAGTGTATTCATTCCAAATTGGCCTATTTTAAAGCACAGAGAATGGAATAGGGTTGGCGGTAGCTGAAAATAACTTACGTAAAATTTTCGTAACATACGCAAAATAAAATTACGAGGTGTTGACCAATTGTGCATGTTAGATTACAAGTAAAATTTAATAAGTATTTAATAGAACAGTGAAATAGAACAATAAAAATGTCTGATAACGAAAAAGAAATTAATTTGATAGAATCAGTTATGAATGAGAGTGGCCTTGGGTCAATGAACCTGTCACCGAGTGTGAGTGAATTAAGTCGGCCAATGCCAACAGCTGACTTGAGCATTCAATCAGTAACTAACGCTGACCTAACCGAGTCAATTATAATCAATAATGCAGAAGCAAAATCTACTCCTGTAGTGACAAAAACAAAAGAAAAAGAATGGTCAATGGACGATATCATGAATTTTATGAGTAAACATTTTGATAGTAGTGACGATAAAATAAATAAACGTTTTGATGCAAATGATGAAAAATTCGATAAAATAAATAAACGTTTTGATGCAAATGACGAAAAAGTTGATACCAAATTTGACCAATTAAGTAATGACATTAAGAACAGAAAATAAAATGTGAACAACAGAATATTAAAAATGATATTAATTTTAAAGAACTTAAAGAACAAAATATTAAGTGTGAGAAGAGTATAAATGTAAAGTTTGATTATCTGAGTAATGTACTATGTAAACGTGTTGATGAACGTTGTGAAAATATCAAAGAACAATTGACAGAGTCTATGAACGAGCAATTAGAGCGCCGTGTTTCTGATATAAAAAATGAGATAACAAATAAAGTAGAAAAACAAATCACGGAACAATATAGTGTAATAAACACAATTGTCGAGAAACAGATGAATGAATGCAATGCTAATACTGAATATAAAATTAGTTATGCTATGAATAAAATCGAAAGCAATGACCAGAAAATAAGTGAGATAGAAAGTAGTTGTAAGAGTGAATTTCAAACTATACAAAATACAATAAGTGACTTTGAAAATACTAATTACAATAAATTTAGGAACGTTGAAAAGAATATTATGAATGTAAAAAATGAATTGAGTATGGCCATCAGCCAACAAGTAAATACTGTTACCGAACGAGTAATTATGACTCGCGACGTAAGCAGTGAAGTTGAATTAGAACCCTTTAGTTGTGATAATAGGAGAGTACACCCAATGCAATTCCTAAATAGAGTGAGGGAGTTTAACAAATTTAATACTGATAGTTGGGAAGTACAGCTGTTAAAGATTTAAAATGTTTCAAGGGTAGTTCAGAGATATGGGCCGAGGTACACAAAACAGAGTGGGGGTGTTTTGAAAGTTTCGAGGCCGCATTCAGAAATAAATATTGGTCTGAAGAAGACCAAGAAGTGTTGCGTAGCAGAATTATGGGAACTGGGAATATTGGGGAACCCAATAATAATTTAACTGGTTACATGATGAAAATATTTAGCGAAGCGAAGTATTTAGAACCGCCATTGCCATTCAGATCTTTTGTTAGACACATAAGTAAACACTTACCAAAGGAGGTGCAGATAACATTGATGACGCAGGAGGTAGCAACTGTTAGCGAGTTAGAAAGTTTTTTTAGATGTGTTCCAGAGCATACGAGACCAAGAAATAAGTCGTCGTCACAATCAACCGAATGTGAACAATGGAGGGAACCATGGACCGCCACATGGACAAGCATACCCCAGACGAGAACAAAATAATCGAGGCCCAATGTGGAGTTGTTCAGCGTGCTCGCATGAAAATTATGCCTCGCAAAATTTTTGTTTTAGATGTAGGAGAGAGAGACCGGGTCAGCGACAGGGAACACAACCCAAGCAGAATAACCATGCATACCAGAGAAGGGGAGAGGGCCAAGGAGGAGCGCCGAGAGGTAACGAACACGGGAAACATGTGAACCGGAGCGGAGGTGGATACAACCCAGGGGTGGCGAGCACGTCTGCGGTAAACTAAGAGAGACAATGGAGAACCGGACCCGACCGTTGTCGACGGAGGATTCTGGGATCCAAGTAAATGACAGCTACCAAAACAACATCATTATAACAGATTTGTCTGAGGAGTTAATGGAGGAAGACGATGTCAAAGCAATTAGACGGGAGAATGGATTAACAGAGGTGAAGATCAACATTGCAGGTAAGGAAGGAGATAAAAACTTTAATAGATACAGGTAGTGAAGTCTCGGTTATTTCCGAACACACATTAGATGAATTGAAAGAATTAAACAAAAATATTCCATCTTTGCCAGTTGTGGGAGTGACTATTGTAGGTATTACGGGTGTCAGGAGTAAAAGAGTCACTAAAAAGTACATTTGAATATGATAATTAACGGGGTATGGTACGATAATACATTTCTAGTCGTACGTGGATTAAACCTTGAGGTTATTTTGGGGAATGATTTTTTGATTAAACATAAGGCAGTGATTGATTTTCAGAAACGGGTGCTAGAGTTAAACAATGTAATAGAACCAGTTCGGATTAATTTTGAGCGGGTAGTAGATGCGGTAAGAATTTTGGGTGTAAGGGTGATACATAATCGGGTTAATAAACAAGAAGTGGAAATTAGTATGAATGTATGTAGTGAGAGTGAAATAGAGGGTGATGAAAGTGTAGAGCAAGTATGGGCTGAGAGGGCACCTAATTTTGTAGTGAGGGTGGCGTAGTAGGGAGTTCTCAACGTGAATCGTTGTGGCGGGTAGTAGAGGGTTTTAGAGGAGTGTTTGCCGATGTACCAGGGAGGGCAAGAAACTATGAATGGGAGTTGAAAGTACAGGAACACACGCCTTTTGTGCAGAGAAGTTATCCAGTGCCTTTTTCTAAGCGGAAAGCAGTTCAGATAGAATTAGACCGAATGATGGAGGGGGATATAATAGAGAGATCAGTGTCACCCTATTCAAACCCTTTAGTTGTTGTTATTAAAAAAGATGGTAAAGTGCAGTTATGTTTAGATGCACGCAGAATAAATCAGATTATTATATCTGATCGGGAGTCACCCGAACCCATGGACGAAATTTTTCAGAAGTTCAGCGGGGTTAAATATATGACTTCATTAGACTTAACCACGGGTTACTGGCAGGTCCCGTTAGAGATAGAGAGTAGGAAATACACTGCTCTTTTGTTTAATGGTGAAAATTACCAATTCAAACGACTACCCTTTGGACTCAACACTAGTGTGGCCAGTTTTATAAAATGTTTAGATGAGATTTTGCAACCGAGGGACTTAGAGTTTTTAACTGTGTACGTAGATGACATTTTAATAGCTTCAAGAACTTTATCAGAACATACAGAACATTTGGAATATGTACTAGATAGGTTACAAAGAGGGGGTTTAACCGTAAACTGGGAGAAATCAAAGTTTTTACAGCAAGAGATACATTTTTTGGGTTTCATTATTTCACCTGACGGAATTCAAGCTAACCCCGAAAAAGTAGAAGCAATAATGAGATTCCCTGAACCTAAAAATATTAAACAATTGCAAAGTTTTTTGGGCTTATGTAACTTTTATAGGAAATTTCAGAAAAATTATGCGCAAGTGACCTCTAAATTAAGTGCGGTGTTACAAAAGAATAAACAATGGAGATGGGGTGAGGCGGAAAGAGTTACTTTTAACGAAATTAAAGAAAAGTTTATCGATATGATAATGATGAACCATCCCGATTTTCAGCAAAAATTTTATTTACAGACGGATGCCAGCAACATAGCCCTCGGTGCAGAACTATACCAGGAGTGTGAGGATAAGGAACACCGGACGATCGCGTTTGCCAGCCGGACTTTGTTAGCAGCGGAGAGGAACTATACAACCACAGAGAAGGAGCTGTTAAGTATCGTTTTTGCAGTGAAAAAATTCCGTACATACCGTCTAGGGAACCAGACCGTTATCAGGACAGATCACAAGGCATTATCGTTTTTAAACACTTGCAAATTGACTCATAGCAGATTAACCAGGTGGGTGTTAGCATTATACAAGAATATCACTTTTCATAGGAGTAAATCAAGGGGTCAGATAACAAAGTACCAGACACTCTTTCTAGGGTAGATATCATAGGGAATAAAACAGGGAGGGATCTTAAGGAAATAGATTTTTCGGTTAACAAGGGAAGATAGAATTTTTGGGGAGGAATTAAGGGAGATTAAAAACATACAAAGATCAGAAAATAAATTGAGTAAAATAATCGCTAGTCTAGAAGCGGATGTAGATGGGTCTGAATATAATACGTATTTCCAAATATATCAGGGAATTCTGTTCAAGAAAGTAGAGGGGGGTGAACGTGATTGGAGGTTGGTGGTACCTGAAGAGTTGATAGACAAAAATATTTGGGATTGTCATGTAAGACATGGGCATTTTTGGGGCAAAAAAGTGTACAAATGTGTTAAAAGAGTCTTGTGTTTTTAAGAATATGGAGAGGCGAGTTAGAAGAGTGCTAAAGGTATGCGATTTGTGTCAGAGATCAAAAGTAGTGAACTATAGGGTAGAAGGGGAGATGAACTATATTAAAGTAGAAAGACCGTGTGACTTAGTGGCTGTAGATTTGTATGGGCCATTGCCCAAAGGAAAGGTGGAGTAGTGTATGTTTTTGTTGTTTTGGACACTTTTTCTAAGTTTGTTAGGTTGTACAGCGTGAAGAGAGCTACGAGCCGGGTGCTAAGTGAAAAGATCACCAGAGATTACATGATAAACGTAGGTAAGCCGAAGATAATTTTATCCGATCACGGACCCCAATTCATCAGCGGTAGGTGGAGACAGACTCTGGGCTGGGAAGGCATCATACGGCATACGGCAGTCTACCATCCACAGTCAAACCAGGCAGAGCGGGTGATGAGAGAGATTGGGAGGATATTTCGGGCGTATTGTCATGCTAAACATACGGAATGGCCTTTGTACGTGAAGAAAGTAGAAGACTGGTTAAATAGTACTACCCACGAATCTACAGGGTTTACGCCATATGAACTAATAAAGGGAACCAAGCCACTTAGAATATTAGAACAACTTTTCGAGTATCCACCGGAAGAACAGACCATCGACAGAAATGTAAAAATCCAGCTAGCGAACGAGAGTCTACTCACCAAAGGGGAGAGGAGAAAACGGCGACATGACGAAAAGGGTAAGTGGACTAAGTACGAGGTAGGACAATTAGTATTGGTAAGGAGACATGATTTATCTAGTGCTCAAGAGAAAGAAATAAAAAAGTTTTTCCTGTTATGTGAAGGGCCCTATGAAATAGTGGAAATAAAGATGAATAATGCTTATGTACTACGCAACCAAACAACGCAGGAGATAGTGGGTACACAGAATGCTACAAATTTGAAATTATATTGGTCAAAATAAGAGTTGAATTTTAATATGTTTTGTTTGTTTTCAGAAGGGACTCTCCCCCATTTTCAGGCGGTCACGAACTTACCAATCCTGATCGTGGGTTTTGGCACTTTGGAGGCGGACCATGGTTGGCGGAACTTCCTTCGGGTGGGGAAAACGACGATGGTCCGGCTCCACCAAAATTGGTAACAACTAGAAATATAACTACATTATTGAACGGGGAGGGGGACCCCTAAGGTACGTGAAGAAAATTTTGTACACACAAGGTGCATAAATAAGCACAATCCCACGTACCAACATTGCCTAAGAGTGTATTAAAATTAAAAATTAAAGTGACAATGTTTTCAAGTAATTCACCAGTGCCACTTGCAGAATGAAAAATTAGCAAATGACAGAAATTTCAGGGTATTTAAAAAAAGATGGGTTTTGTTGGGGCGGGTGTGGGGACGAGCAGACGGCGGGTTTGGATAAATGAGAAAGAGAGTAAATCTTGTATTGCTATTAGTGCAATGTAGTGTAATCTAATGATAGGAGAAGGGGAACGTGAATTCACGTAGTGTGTCGGCCCAACCCCTCCCTCGCGCCAACAAATCCCCACCTTTCGGGCGATTACAGCTTCATTAACAATGAAGATAATAATTAGTTGCTAAGTGTAAATAATTGTCAATCTATAATTCGGAATGTTTATAAATTTGAGGCTATGACACTAGTCGTATTTTTATTTTAAGTAAATAATTGACCATATATAAATAGGAAGTTAAGAGTGCGATTTAAATAAAATAAAATGTTTAATGTTTCAATAATAAATTTTAAAAGAGTTTCAGAGTTTATCATTTTAAATGATAAATTTGGTGTAACATATAATGGTTTTACTTTTTGTGAATTGTAGTAGCAATGTAATTGTAAACGAATTGTATGTCTTTTGTAGTAGATTCCTCACTTTCGGGCGGTCGCGGCCATACCAGCCCAGACCGTGGTTTTGGATGACAATCAGCTGTGGGTAGAATTATTGTAAACTGACCACAGTTGGTTGCCTGTGAAATTGGTATAACTTAGAAATTAACCGGGGGGTAAATCAGGGGAATCTACATAACAGCGGCTATCATCGAAAGGTGGTGATAGTGCTGTGTTAAGGGCGTATGAATCATTATAGTAGGATTACTGGTGTCCTCGGACATCAGTAATGCCAAATTTTTATATAACGCTGAAGCAAGAACGGGGTAGGCAGCGTCTACCCCTAATAAACTTCCGTTCTTGTGGAAGCAACTGGGTGCCACAGTCCAGGGGGAGTAATAGTGTGTGTGTGTGTGTGTGTGTGTGTGTGTGTGTGTGTGTGTGTGTGTGTGTGTGTGTGTGTGTGTGTGTGTGTGTGTGTGTGTGTGTGTGTGTGCCTCAGGGGAGTAACAAATTAAAACCTTAAACTGACGTAAACTGAATGTGCTAATAAGCTAATGAAATGATTTTACTGTGAGTCAAGAGATACTATTGTAGTAGATAATTTGTTCAGAAGTAATTGATTTAAATATTTGCTCCATATGATATTTTATAAATGACTTTACTGATTGAAAAGGTTAATTCTAGGAGAAAAGGTGTTTAATATGTTTTATTATGTTGTACTATGTTAGAGTGTAAGAATTGTAAACATGTGTTATGCATTGTACATTGTACGAGGTGCTATCGGAAAGTTCCCGGACTGTACTTGGCACGGCTGTTGGACGTGACTGTACAACCTGGCGTCCCAGTGTCCGATTCCGTAATACGTAATGAGTCAGTCTGCCGAGTTTCGTTGCATTGTGAGGTTGTGTTCGGTCTACGCGTTGTGTTTTGTAATCGTGTGTTAACGTTCATTTGCTAATTTTATGATGGCTGATAAATTCGAGCAACGCGCGTGCATTAAGTTTTGTTTTAAACTTGGTAAATCGCTACTGAAACTTTTGCAATGCTTCGAGAAGCTTTTGAAGAACATTCCCTACACAGAACACAGGTTTTTGAGTGGTACGCTCGTTTCAAGGCCGGCAGAATGTCACTTGAAGATGATCACCGTTCAGGACGACCTTCCACAAGCAAAACTGATGAAAATGTTGAACAAATTCGACAACTCATTCACGAAGACCGTCGTCAAACAATCCATGAGTTGTGTACAAGTGCTGGAATAAGCTATGGAAGCTGTCAAGAAATTCTAACTGAAAATTTAGGCATGCGTCGTGTTGCTGCGAAATTCGTCCCTCGGCTTTTGTCTGTGGATCAGAAACAGCGCCGTGTTGATGTGTGCAGTGAACTCAGAGAAACGTCTGAAAATAACCCTACCTTCATCTCCAGGGTCATAACCGGTGATGAAAGCTGGTTTTATGGTTATGATCCAGAAACAAAACAGCAGTCGTCACAGTAGAAAAGTCCACAATCACCGAGACCAAAAAAAGCACGGCAGGTCAGAAGTGCAACAAAAACCATGCTCATTGTGTTTTTCGACATCAAAGGCATTGTCCATCGCGAGTTCGTGCCAGCTGGTGTTACAGTGAACTCAGATTTTTATTGTGACGTTTTGAGGCGGCTGAGACAAAATGTGCGATGAAAAAGGCCCAAATTGAGGGAAGACCAAAACTGGCTGTTGCATCACGACAATGCACCTGCTCACGCTTCACTGAAAACAACAGAGTTTTTGACCAAAAACAATATGGCCACCGTCCCACACCCTCCATATTCACCAGATTTAGCCCCCTGTGATTTTTCTCTGTTCCCGAAAATAAAAATTCACATGAAAGGTCACCGTTTTGACACTGTAGAAGACATTAAGAAAAAAACGCAGGAGGTGCTTGACAGCCTTCAGCAAAAGACTTTTTTTTGACACTTTCCAGGCATGGAAACAATGCTGGATTCGTTGTATCAATTCCCAAGGAGATGGGAGCCATTAGTGGCCTAGGTAAGCAAAAAGAATTTATTAGACCTAGTCCAGGAACTTTCTGATAGCACCTCGTATAATTTTTTGGAGTGTGCCTAGGGTAAGGTCATTCACCTGACCATGAGACATCAGCTGATGACTGGGGGTAGATATGTAGTAGATTTCTTCTAATTGATTTGTAGATTTTTTTTGTTAATCAATGTAATTAAATAATTTTGTTGTGTTTGGAATCATTAAAAGAGATATTTTGGAAATTAAATTTTTTTTTTTAATTTTTGTTAGTTTGAGTGAAATGCAGATTGTGGTCAATATATCTTGATTGTGTGTATTGATAATGTATTAATTGATTCGTAGTGTTCATATTATGTTTTGTAAACAGATGTAGTGATAAGAACGTTTATAATAGAAAGCAGTTGTTCATTTTATTTTGTTTATTCTGATTGTTAGTACCTAGATAAGGGTGAAGAAATATAAGAGATATAAAATAAATTCATTTGATGGCTTTTGGAGTTTTAAATATTATGATTAAAATCAATTAATTGAAGTAGATAATATGAATTATCTTAAAAGGGAATCTTTGTTAAGGAATTTGGGTTTATTGCATTATCGAACAAAAATTTACATAATTGAGTTGATTTGAACCGTAATGTACACCCAATTGAATTGAGAAATGAAATTGAAAATAAAATATAAAAATTTTTGTGAATTTTAAATCAAGAAGTAAGGTGGAGAGATTGTGTTTAAGAAATAATAAGGAGTATGTGTAAGCACCCAGTATTTTGCTAAAGGCAACCCAGTATGTATGTAAGGGGAGACATATCGGTTGAGATCTGGTATGGTATAAGGCCAGTTTTTGATTTTTTGGGTGGAATGATACAAGGCCAGGTGGTACTGTGGTGTGTATCTGTCCGACTTTACGGTGTTGGGATCTCGCACAGAGAAGTCCAGTGATGTCGTTCAGGTGCTGCCATGGTCGCCGAGCTAGGGGGGTAGTTTACCCATGATGTGTAAAGTATTAAAGGGGAGTTGTTGGCGCCATATCCTCACTGATCCTCTTAGGGGTTAGCAATGAGAGTTTTTCTGTTTCGGCAGAAAACCTCTCATTTGGGGGGGGGGGTATTGTAACGGTACAAACCTATAGGGCTTTGTAAGTTAAATCTTTTCAATATTATTTGCAACCAAGTATGTGTGGTGAATTGACTTTTGCGTCGAGACTGGTACGGCTCAGCCCAGGAATGTGAAATTGGTAAAGAGTACGCGCCTCCACACGCGCACTCAGGCGGCAAACGTTCTCACGCTACATACTTTCGCACTGTGTGCGCAGAAAACTGTCTGTTGCATCCCAGCTTGTGAACCGCATGGTTCTCAGTAAAAGGCCTGTGGGCCAAAACTTATTAAATCTTCCAAAATATGGACTAGAGAGTGATACAAATAAAGGTAGAAGCAGTGCTAATTCAATGAAGTAATAATTTTAAACACAGATTTTTTTTGGACAGAATACAGTGAAAGTTTAAAGTGAGAACATGACTAAATTTTAATTACGAAAACTTTTTTTGGACGAAACAGTGAACCATCAAAATGACAGAACCACAACATTTGGCGTCTGGATCCACATTAAGGAAGTAGCCACACGTAAATCCATTTTAATTGATTATAACATTTTTTTTTAAATGAGCTCATTAACATAAATGGGGTGTAACGGAATGAGTGTGTGTGTGAGCAGAAAGCTGGGTTATCTTTAATTAATTTGTTAATAACATAATCTAGATATAAGGAGTAAAATCTGTTAAAATGTGTTGTTGGTAAAAAGGGGCTTCACCTCAATATTAAACCTCAATAGTTTAATTTAAATGTTGGAGAATCGAGTGAGAATTCATAATTGTAGTTGATTAGAGAGAAAGGAGAACAAAGAATGTCACAACATAAAATAATAAATTAATATTTTATTCCACTTGATATATGTGTGTTAGAATAATCATTTCAAGTACCTAATTTCATTTTCTGTGCTGGTAAATTCGCTATACAAAATAGGGTTACACCACTAGACGATCTGGCCAGAGAGTTAACAAATTAAAGGTAAGTTGGGAGTTTGTGATTATTTAATTATTTAAAAATAATAAAACACGACATTGTATACAACAGTTTATTGTTGTCTTTGTTTATGTAAGTCTTCATTACAGTTCTAAATAGCAATTTTTCTTGGCTTCGTTCATTTAAATTCTACCGTTTTAACAGGACAATCCATGTGACTTTCATACAGAATTTACAAATGTGTCAGATAAAGAAGCAAATGCAGACGACTACATTAGAATATCATACCTGAAGATAGTATTATCCATAACCTTGAATCTTGTTTGATAAATGGAATTACAGTCTCTACCTCTCTCTCACACTCACGTAGAATCACTAATGGGTACTATAGAACCATTTAGTATAGGTCTATTTATGTTTAACAGGGGCTTTGGGCGAGCAATTTTGGGAAGAGGAGAAGTAGTTTAATTGGGGGGGGGGGGGTATGAAAAGTTGGACTATTCTGTAACGGTCTAAAGTATAAATGATACGAATGAGTGAAGATAAAAATACAGTGTTAATAATGTTCACTTACAGTTAAAAATACAGAGTACTCATTTAAGTTATGTATCAAATAAAAATTAACATGGTGATAAGGTACGATTTAAAGTAATTTTAGAGTAAAACCATGAGACTACGTAATGTGATATGACTTTTGTATCACATTTACAATCACAAAACAATGAACAAAATTTCGTCTGAAGTGACTATTCGGGGGGGGGGGGGATTCCCTTATGGATTCACGCGTGATGTTTAACGTAAAGTAGCTTTCATCTCCAATGGCATGAGTTTTGAGAACCAATGTTGTCTGGAACTATAGTGTATAGAGTAACTCAGAACTAGACTTATAACATGGTCTATTTGGTATTCAAATGAGGCACAATGATAGACTGTGACAAGAGATGCCCCAAAAGTAACTAAAGACAAAAAGAAAACAGAAACTGTCCAACTAATAGGTATCTTTTTCTTAACCAATGTTATTTTTGTGTTTAGGTAGAAGCAGCCAAACAGTTTTCTACGACCAGTATTGTTCGTTCAGCTCATGGTGATCACTCGAAAATATGGACAGCAGAGCGTTTCTTGTCTGCATCAATGCTTGGGATCCTTCCAGCTGCCATGCTGATGCCTTCACAAGCACTGGACACTTTAATGGCTATTGCTATTGTTATGCACATGCATTGGTAATTCACTTGCTGTGTGTGTGTGTGTGTGTGTGTGTGTGTGTGTGTGTGTGTGTGTGTGTGTGTGTGTGTGTGTGTGTGTGTGTGTGTGTGTGTGTGTGTGTGTGTGTGTGTGTGTGTGTGTGTGTGTGTGTGTGTGTGTGTGTGTGTGTGTGTGTGTGTGTGTGTGTGTGTGTGTGTGTGTGTGTGTGTGTGTGTGTGTGTGTGTGTGCTCATTGTCATCTTCCAGGCAGCAATAGAAATAAAAACATTCGTATCACTGTCGACTCACTGTTTATTTATCATTATCACAAATAATTTTTACATTTAAAAATACATATTTCAATCAACTGTGATATGGATTAATTGACATAGTTGTAATTTATATGAACAAAAACACAAATATAATATTTATCCACAAATGTGGTATCAAACACATGCGCTAATTCTGTAACTCGCTTAACCAAAATCTCCATAAATACTGGCTAAAAACTAACTTAACCGAACTAACAATAAGTACTGACTGACTTCTCTGTCTACCACCGTTTATATATATGTATGGCAATGACGTCATTCCTAGCCTTTGGCACTACTAGATAAGCCTAGACAATTCTGGGCACTATTTCTAGAATCTAGAACAAACTATGTTTACCTATCAATTTATAGTACAGTTGTTACAGAACAGTCTAGTGTCTATCAATATACATAAGTTATACATTACATGTATAATGATGTATAATGTGATTTATCTTCATTATCATGCCTTATATTAAAAGGTGTCCTAAGTATTTTGTGGATTAGGCCATCCGGGGAAAAAAATAAATCCAAGAAAATGATAATGGTTACTACTGTATGATTGATGAAAGTAGCAATCTAATAAGTAATTATTATTCCGTATGTTTGTATAATGTACTTCACTTGGATTAACCAGCATGGTTGTAGGCTGTCCACTGGGTTAGTAAACTTAAAAAATTAACTTACTTTCAATACAATTTATAATCACAATGAGAATTATACTGCCAGCCATTTCTTGAAATGAAAGGAAGGCAGTGAATATATCTTAACAACTTCAGGTCAAATAACAAACGTTTTAAAGTAACTGAACTATTGAACTACTGAATCAGTTCTGAAACTATTAGCATCAAGCCTGCTATAGAAAGTCACGCCTAATCGTAACCATTTGAGTAATTTTGAAACACATCCTGTGATATTCTGAGCACTTGAACCTCATTAATCATGTTTCCAGCAAAATATGGCATACATCTAAGTTCAGAAGTATTTTATAAATGGTATAATAATGAGCCAGTTGTGGTCTGAATGTGCCACTACTTCGTGTTATCAATAACAGAATGTTATCTGTAAGTAAGTGTGTTGGAAAGTTTTAATCAGCCTGTACAGGTAGGGTAAGCATTAAAGTATTGTATAAATTTATGTTCATAACTCCAAAACAACTGCACTAATTTTGATAAAACAGAGTTCACCAGTATTTCTTGTTAACACAAAGGTTTTAAGCATGTGTCTTGAAAAAACAAAACATACACCATATTGTCAACTCACAGTTAAAAATTTTCAGAAGTAATTGAGCAAGCTATAACTCAGTTCGGGTTAACCTTGCAAATGTTTAATCAAAACAGTTCATTCTGAGTAAACTAGACATATTATATCTTGGAAAAATATCAGACAATATGTAAATGGTATGCTATTGAAATCACAAATAAAACATAATATTTTTTTTACATTCCCAGCTTTTTAAAGTTATTTAAGTTACTGTATGACAGCCATTTCTTCTGTTGTTTTCCATTAAATGTTTTTCCTTTATAGCTATATGTGGACTTTCAAATAATATGGTTTCCTGCAGATGGCATTTTGGTTTTTTTGTTTTATAAGTTATGACTTGCTAGGAAATGCATTTGTGGCCTTGCCTTCTCATTAGTGAATTCATTTCTGATAAGTCAGTATTTTTTTGAACACAAAAGTATTTGTTTTTAGTTTTATAATCAACGATTTTTATTTGACTTTTGAGTGTCCACTTATGTGTTGGTACTTTTGTATGAGTAACATATTTCCTGATGAAGGTGCGAGTTTTGTCTGTACTCATTAATGAATGTATTAGACAAAAGTTCTTCTAGTTCTGCATTTGGTTCATTTACAATACAGGCATATCACTGCAGCCCGTAATTTCTTAGCACTGAATCTTCAAAAGTCTCACCATTTAACCATTAACATTCTAATTCATAAAAAACGTTTAGAACTGCAAGACTTTATAAAACTTCATATGTTTCTTTCAAAATCTTTAATGTTTTTCAGTACTGTGTACTAGTACTCATAATCAATCCACTAAATTCTCAACATTACAAGCTACATTCTCAGTAAAGCTCAGTTCTATAATATTACAATTCAAACACATCCAGCCATTACCATTCTCTTTCTCACTATCATAGTGTGCTTTATTAAATATAGTCAATTTTTAATTATATTATAATTGTTTATACTTATAAAGTACATGTTTTTTGATTATTGAAGGGCTATATACATATATCTGTTATTTACCACTTTTAAGTATGATAGACGATGAATGACTGACATTACACATTAAATAAATTCTTTTTATGAAAATCATCTGTTTTTTAAGAAAAGAATCTTATATTGTTATGCATGTAACAATATTTAACATGTATATGTATAATCTTATTTTTAACATTGTGTATATTGTTGCAGGGGAATTGAAGCCATTGTTGTTGACTACATTCGACCAGTGATTTTTGGACCCTTCATTCCAAAAGCTGGAGTGGCTTTGGTGTACGTCCTGTCAATCGCAGTCTTGGCTGGCCTTCTTAACCTTATTTTCAATGATGTAGGCTTAGCAAATGGCATTCGTTTGCTCTGGAAGTTGTAATATAGTCTCATAACATTAAACTGTATAATAATTTTATTGTTTGTTATTTTTATTGTGCATCTGTTGTTATTTGTGAAATATGATTTTTAGTTGAAACATAAAATGTAGGTAAAATACTGTTGGTTCAAATAAATTTTGTAATTACAATTTGTATTTAATGTGTCTGTGTGGCAGTTGAAAATTGATAAGATAAATTCTGTTCTAAAAGAAACAGGAGAAGTTTAAAACTTTTGAGAACCATGCTTGGATGTTATTCTTTTCAGTGACGTAGTTGAACAAAGAAAGGCTTGAACTTCATTAGTGGCAGCTCATGAATTAAGATAGAGAGAATGATTCATTTATTAAAAAATGAACCATTCAAAAAAAGAGATAGAAAATTGGATATCAAATTTCATCAAAGTGAGTATTTTGGTAGGAAGCTGGGACCCAGCTTTTGGCTGCAGTGTCATAGTAGTAGTAAAATATATTTTGTGAGTTGTTTTACATATGTCTAACCTGACTGAAATAATCCACTCACAGTCGCCACACAAAAATAACATCAATACAAGTCCAGTAGAGTATTTCCAAAGAGTAATACATTTCTTATGTGTTCACTACTTTGACAAGTGACACCACCTACTCATTTAACTCATTCGCTGCATAATTTGACTATAGTGTAGTGTGATCAACGATCTGGGTTTTATACTGTTCACTGTGTAAGTCGACTATAGTCCACATCATTGAAAAATTTTCTCCATTCGCTGCTGTAATAAACTTCAGTCACACGATCATATGACAGTATTAGAATTACCTTTTGATTAATATCACCATCTGTGGAAGCCTTGAAAATTAAATATTAACAGCTGATATTGGCTCCATCATTGTTCTTACTACAGAAGTGTGCATTGTTATTTACAATGCTCCATGTATTGTTTTATTTGTGTGCGTGTAAACATTCTGTGGGCATTGTGTTCCTTTTATTATTATGTTTAATGTACTTATACAGTTTTTAAATGTATTCAGTATGTGATTTTATGGTTAGTGTACATGTATAGTTTTCATCAGTATAATAGCATTTTCAGAACTTAGTGTACGGCGTGTTGGGTGTTAGGTTATATTTGTCAACATATTTTATTTTTACTACTATTCATCAATTTCACACCTGGTATTTTACAACTTAATATAAGGTTTCCAACATTATAAAAACTGATAAATGCAGTGGCTGCTGTACCTACTCTCTTGCCAGTTAAGTAAACTTTTAACTTAGTGGCAATAGCAAAATAATATTTGTTGATTCTGTTTGAATTTCTGACAGTTATCGTTCGCCATAGAAAAAATTCTACACAGACACTTTTCGGAAAATGACTTTTCTTTTGATGTTTTGAGGGATGTAGAATCAGAATCAGCCCTTATCTTGAACACGATTTTTTTCTCAATCACCATACTTCCATTTCCTTAAGAAACATGGAAGTAATAATTTTAATCCTGCAGATTTTTTTTTTAAGAAAGGAGAACAAAATAATCATATTTTGAAGCTAAAATATGTCCAGTAATTACACGAATAAAATTGTAAAAAAAAATCAGGTTTTAAAACAACTTTTTTTTTGCTCCTTTTATGCAATTTATTGGGTAACTAGCTGCTGACTTGATCAGTGAAAGGGTTAAGGATGTTGAATGTTACTTTGAGGTTGATGCAGTTCAGGTGTTGGCCAAGCAATGGACAAGCCTGTCACTCACGATAACGCCAAGTTCCGAGCTTCAGATGATCTCCCACCACAGGCACAATGATAACTAGTGATTTCTAGGTGTGGCCTGCTAACAGCTGTAAGTTTCAATTAGACATTGTCTAGTTCAAGGTGAGTGTTTGCTGAAAACGGGTCAAAGATTCACTTGGTACAGATGGGTTGTGACAAAGGACGCTGATTAGAGGGTTGCTCTGAACATAGGCACAATGGCAGTAGAATTTCCTGGAAAGTACCCATATCATATCATAGTAAGTTCAGGGAACTGACATCTAAGAGACTATGGATAGTCAGGTTAGAAGTTAGGCCCTGTGCAAACGTCGGTCCATGAAAGACTAATTTTTGCTTACGGGTCTTTCCCAAGTAGCCCTATACTGGGTTTGTGTAGGTGACTATTGATAGTACATATGTCATAACTGTGAGTTTGCCTAGATGGCATGATATTAACTCACTGCAGAGCAGGGATCGGAGTTGATATAGACAATGGGCAGTTTTTCAGGCTACTTGCTTGGAATGCATCTGCTACATGACATGTTTGTCAAGGTGAAACCCTAGATACTACATACCAGGAGTACAAGGGAGTTGAGCATCACATATGTAGAATCGGAAGGTACCTTTCTGTGTCTCGATAAGACTACAGCTGTGCTCTTAGCCGCATTAATAGAGATCATCCATTTCATTACTATAATTGACACCATACTCTGATGTGTTGTCACTGAACATGGCCAACTGGAATTCAAATAACTTGAGCACATAGATATATTCAGATGAATGTAGCAGTCAGAAGCAGGATTTTTGTCAGTTTGTATAGTAGTCCAGGATGGCAGACACAATAAAAAGCTTTCTTGATATCAATAAAGATTGCAACAATCTGTTCACATGAGCAGTTGGCTTCAGCAGCTGTATCCATAAAATACATCAACTGATGCATCAAGGAGTGCCCAACATGAAATCTGAAGTGCTCAGGGTTATGGTTTTCGTGGTTACTGTGAGGCACAAACATGACAGAGTTTCTTATTTTAGTGAAGAAAGTAGTTCATAACTGATTGACTTGTTTAGTGTTTTGCCATGTTACTTATTATATACATGAAATTATCAATACTATCAATTGCCTTACATTACAGTGCTCCAAGTGATACATTGCGGTTTGTGTGTGAATATTTTTGTTTTTAATTAAGTGATGCTCAGACCTTTTTAAATATCATTAAAAATGTATAGGAGAAAATAAAATCAACTTTGCACTATAGTTTTTAGCAAACCTTGTAGCTCACAGAAGGCCACCATCCCAGCGACATAATTGACGCACAAAAATTATAACATATGCAACAAATCCTGCTTTTGCATTTTATGTCAGTATAATCCTCTGACCTTTGGTGTTCATATAGAATAAAAATCTTAAATTTCCTTAATTGTATTACCTGTTATTCTCCATTATGTCTATGTCCATATGAAGAACGTGGTGTGCCTTTTTTTATAACACATTGCAACAACATATACTTCTCAAAAAGAATATACAAGTGTAAAAAGGAATGGTTGACCTTGAACATGCTGTATACTGCTCAAAACATCTCTCAGGTAATCAGAACCTTTATCTTTGCTTTCAGGTAATCAAAACCTTTATTTTTACTCTAAGGTAAAGCAACATCTTTACTGTATGTTTACATGAAGTTAAGATATTAAATCATTAAGTACAGGAAATGTACATAGTTATACTAAAAGAAAATACAAATATATTTATTAGATTTTTTAATCATATCAACATCATTTCCAATAGAATATCTACTTCATATCATTTCCAAACTTACACTTCGGAATGTAGACGGAATGAGGATTTGGTGTTCTTTGCCCCTAGCTATTAAGTGCTGATGTTTAACATACTCCACTTAAGCATGTGATGACTGTTGCCAATGTTTATCTGTAGAAGACAAACATGCCTTTGTTCCAGTGTATACTGGGCATTCTGTTTCTTAACTTGGAGTTAGTTGTTTGTTCATATAAACGCTGTGTGTTTGTTTAATTATTTTAACAAAGCAGGTACTGACCGTACTTCCTACATAATTTCTGTCAATTTGTATTTGAGCACTAACTCAAGTTCTTTAATTTTTAAACGAAAGAATACTTAATATTAATCTCTTCAGCATATAATATTGTTATGGCAGTTACGTGGATCGTCGTGTTGTACAGTTGAAATAGAATAACTGACACCAGGTGCAACTTTAATTACAGTTAGAAATAAACAACACTCATGTACAATTCTTCGAGCTAAAGATTGTCCAACACTAAGTAATGTAACAAACAATAAATGTCACCTTATTGCACATTTAGTGCAATAAATGTTGTACAAAATAATACACAATAATCTCTGTATACTAAACTGCAAGTCGCAATAAAAACTCCGATAACGAGCTCTAATATTGCAGATCCCAAACTAAGCTTGTCCTTCCCTGGTTGCTTATTTATACCCATTAAGAAAAATCTACATTTCCACGTAACGTGTCAAGGAACAATTGCATAGTTACAAACATGCTGGAACTCTATGGAAACTATGATAATGCCCGACTTTGTACACATACCGCAGACTGAATGTCGCCCCATCATGCAAGTTGTCTATCTCGCGTGCATAAGAATATCATAAATAATGTGGTAAAACACTACAGGTGAATGAAGAGTTAACTGCTCTTTTGTGAATCTGTATATTGTTATGTCAGCTGTGTTATCAGTAACATGTTCACTAAATGGTTCCATTTGACAAATGAAACAGTTGTATGTACACTACACTGCAGTTACAGTTTGGCATGTACAATGATGTCATTTCTGATTAATGACTGTGGTAAGTGTCTCAAGTGGTTTAATATTTTAATCTAGTTTAGTCAGTAAAAGTTAAGCATGAAAACAAACAGAACTAATATAAAATAAGTTCCAAAATAGTTTTGCTTTTGAAAAATGTAATAGTTTACCTGTTTATAGACATCGATAGTTTATTTTTCAATAAATTCATCACTTCATCTGCTATTATAACAACAAGCTGCCACTGCTTAATCTGTGCTTCAACAGTTTACACACAGTTCTCAAGTATGCGGTAAGTTTACTGGAAGTAATTAAAATGGATTGAAAGACGTTAGTAACACATACTGAGAGAAATACATGTGTCGATAATTACTTAGTCGAGTATCCACTCTTGTAACACATGTGATACAGAAAAATCTGTGAAATGAAATCATCGGTATTCTGTAAAAGAAGCTATTTACTTTTTCTCTGTACATGTTTTTTCATTTATTAATATATATAAACTTTCACGTATGAACTTACTATTCGTTGTCACTTCCCCAAACGTTTCGTGGTGATGTTCCTCTTCCTCAGTGGGAGTAATACTGAATGTCGATTACAGAATAACCGTTACGGACTATAGGTGTGTGTGGTGGGGGTTGATGGTGGGAAGGGATTGGCGCTGAGGTTCAAATTGTGTGTTTGGATCAGTGTATCGAATAGTGTATGTGATTTATAATGTAATTGTTCAGTTAGTATGTTGTTTGGTTGTAGTGTGTGATATCTGTATATTTCAAATTGTTCAGCTGTGTTTAGTTTTCTACTTTTAGGTAAGTAGTGTAATATTTCCATGTTGTGTTCTATGTTTGTGTAACTGTGGTTTTCGTTATGTAAATGTGTGGCAAATGTGGAATGTATGTAGTTTGTGGTGAGGGCTTTTAAATGTTCTGAAAATCTGGAAGAAAAAGATCTTCCCGTCTGGCCGATGTAGAATTGGTGACAATCATTACAATTGAATTTATAAACCCCTGTTTTGCTGTATGTGTCAGTGTCTTTGTTAGTATTATTTATGTGTTTTCTAATGGTGTTGTTGGTTCTGTAGGCTACTTTATAATTGTGTTTCCTAAATGTGTTTGCAATTTTGTGTGTATTGGAATTGTAGTATGTAAGTGTTATGTATTTGCTGGGTTGTGTGCTGTTGGTATGATGTGTTTTACTTTTTGTGTTTAGGATTCGTTTGTGTAGTTTATTTATTAATTCGGGGTTGTATCCATTTTTGACTGCTATATATTTGATTGTGTTTAATTCATCTTGGTAGTCATGTGTGTTTAGGGGTATTGAAGTGAGCCTATGGAGCATGTAGTTGAAAGCTGCATGTTTGTGTTGAGTTGGGTGGTTGGATGAGTTATGTATGACCATGTCTGATGTGGTGGGTTTCCTGTATATTTTGTATGTGTGTGTGTTGTTTGTTTTGGTGATTGTAAGGTCTAAGAGTTTATGCTATTATTTAGTTCTATTTGAAGTGTGAATTTTAATTTCTGGTGTATAGTGTTAATGTATTTGTGGAAATTTTCTATTTATCTTTTGTTGCCGTTGTAAAGGAGTAAAATGTCATCAACATACCTGTGCCAATATATTATTTTATCGGTGTATTTGTTGTTGTTCAGTGTGTGTTTCTGTTCTATGGTGTGTACAAATATTTCGGCTAGTATACCTGATATAGGGGAGCCCATGGGTAGTCCATCTGTTTGTGTGTAAAACATGTTGTTGTGTGCGAAATAATTTTGATCTGTGATAATTTTAGTTAGATGGATGATCTCTTTTATGTGTGTTTCACGTGTGTTATTTATTTTTAGTAATTGTTCTAATGTAGTTATTTCTACTGCAGATATTTTATTTGACATGGTTTCTTCTATGTCAGATATTTTTGTGGACATCGATTCTTCAACACTCGAGACAGATTTTTCTACTTCAGCTATTTTTAATGTCATTGATTCTTGTACCTCCGATATTTTAGTGACTTGTTTATTAAGCTCACCTCGTAGGAGACCTAATTCTGTGGTACTATATTCTTCCATCTGTTTCTGCCCCTGTATTAATGCTTTGATGTCTTCTGTTTTACGCTTCTGTTCCTCTGTCT
Source organism: Magicicada septendecula (assembly GCA_034769895.1). Taxonomy (NCBI): domain Eukaryota; kingdom Metazoa; phylum Arthropoda; class Insecta; order Hemiptera; family Cicadidae; genus Magicicada; species Magicicada septendecula. The sequence goes on along the minus strand of CM068367.1, from coordinate 78,769,490 downwards.
CTAGCAGGAGGGTTTTCTGTCTCGCTTCCGCTTTCTCAGCTTGTCATTTTTCTGCCTCTTCTCTTTCTTGTCTTCGTTCTTCTTTTTGTTGTCTTTCTGCTTCTTCCGCCTCCTGTCTGCGTTTTTCATCCTGTCGTTTCTCCGTCTGTAACAGTAGTGACTGTAAATTTTCCATCATCTGACTGGCATCAAATGTTTACCGATTAATTACAGATTACACTCGTCTTGTACAAAGTGTCCACTGTTTCCACTATTAACTGTTTTATCCCAGTTCTGACACCACTGTTACGACGGTCTGCTCGATCATCGTAGGTACAGTGGAAAACAACAAAATACAAGACACCAATTAAGTCACTAATTACCAGCTTTAATTTCCACAGTTAACAGTTCATAATTAACAACACAGTCTCTACAACAAATCAAATAAAAATTGTTCACACGCAATAAAATGTCCACTAAAATTAAAAACAATTGTATTACAATTACCGTCCGATTATAAAACACAACACTTAACTAATAACCACTTGAACGCACACAGTAATTTTGCCCGACAATAACTCTCGAACCGCACTGTTACATTGCAATAATACTGAAACTTAAGGCCGCTGCCGCCATGTATTTATACCTGTGCTTACAGACCAGAATGTTCCTAATTGTGTCTTAGCGCTCGTGTGAACTACGTAATTAACTGCGGCCTTGACACAGTCCGCGCGGCTAGGGCCTTCGAGAAACCTCTCGAAATTGCGTCGACAAGCATGTACGCCACACGCGTTACATTAAGATTTTTCTGCCACATTCGACAAATACGTAGATTGTTCTGTGATGTAACAATATTCATGTTTTGTAAGCAATTTATAGTTCTTATAAATTCACATGCGAGTACTTTAGACGTATGATGTTGTCACTGATATGTAGATATTCTTTGTAGATTCCTTTAGAGGTATGAATTCTGTCTATTACGTGTTATATCAGTTACAGCAAAAATAGTACCACTACTCCAATACACTGGCTTTCAGATGCATATTCTTAATAGGAGTTGACGGTCACCCTTCATCTTCCTTAGTTTACATTATTTTAATTTGTTTTTGTAACTTGTTCCTTTTGTTTCATATTGACATCTTAATGAATGTCAGTATGATGTTGTCAAGTTGTTACAAAACTGGTAACATTCTTCTGTTGCTAAGGGAAGAGCAGAATCATGAACATCAGGAATAAAGCAGTACTTCAAATAATGCCACTTTCCAATTCCTTCTGTATTTCCAAAAGTCAAAATATAAGATATGTTAACAGATTAAAAGAACAATACTATTAAGAACTAATAAACACTATTCTGGCATGGAACACAAGTATTTTAGATAAACGTTTTGGACACGGATAACAAAATCAAATAAAACAGTTACTACCATTAGCATATTAATCGAACCACTAAGGCTGTCTTCTAGAATGGGCTAAGAAACAAAAAATCGATTATACTCTGAACACAGTTTTGCTCTAAAGAATAACTGTGTACTAGGAGGACACAAATGGGCGGAGCATATGATATTCGTAATAATTTATTTATCAATATTTTTACAATCAACCGTCTTCGATCCATTAGATAAATAGATTTGTAATAATTTATTTATCAATATTCTTACAATCAACAAAAATATACACTTTTTTGATACACACTTTTTATTGAATACACTACATTATAGTACAATATACATTAATTGTCATTAGACATATTCCACAACCTTTGCAACTCATCTCTACTATCAACCATTGATGGACTTCTGTTAATTTTTAGCAGTCTATCAAAATTAAATGCCGGTTTTAATAATAATCCTTCTAATGTTTTCACTCTTGAAAGAGCAACATGTGTTAATCCAACCTGAAATTCATTGTCTCCTAAATTAACAATTGCCTTATCTAATGTTATCCCTTGCGATCTATGTATACTAACAGCATATGCTAACATTAACGGAAATTGTTTGAGAGTTCAAGAAATTTCATTTTTCTTGAAAGATGCCACTACTGGTACAATGGGTATTGAATTCTCGTACAGAACTGGTCCTGTATATTTTTTGAAATATACGAATATACATATTGGCATGTGATTGTTGTAATTTTCGCATTCAACTGCCGGGTCGTAAATAATATCAGTTACTGTCCCAACTGAACCATTGGCTAGTCCTTTTGTGACCCAAAGATTTCTTCTAAGGATAACTCGAGCACCTTTACATAAACGTAATTGGGCAAATAATCCCTGAGCATCATCAGATTTTCCTAGAAAGGCTTCTGAGCAATTATGGATTGCATTGATTAGAGCCACGGGTTGTTTATTGCTTTCTAGTTTTTCATAATTAAAGCGTTCGATTTCAGCATTTTTCGACATTGTACAGACAGTATCTTTGAAATTGTCCCCAATATTGTTTACATAAAATCTTTTAGATAAGAGCTAATAATCTTGTTCAGTGATTGTTCCATTTGCGACTCTATTTAAAGTCACTCTGAAATTTTTTTGATCATCACCTTGCTGTCTTATAATCTCCGTTAAAAAGAAAACTTTTTTGAACTGTTTATATAAAGAATTCGATTGAATGGTCTGAACATTATTACCAATATTGTAAAGACTCCTATCACAAACCGGTGGAAGTTGGGACCAATCACCGACTAAATACACGCAAAGGCCACCAAAAGGAACAGTTGACTCAAGCTGCTTTACTTGTTTGAGTCGCATATCCACTTTGAAAAACAAATTCAAACCCAACATACTGGCTTCATCAATAATAACGAACCTCACATCTTTTAATTCTTCTTCAAAAGCAACTTTGGATTCACCTTCTAAATCTTTGAAAGTTCCTCCCCTTCTCTTTGAAGCATTTATTCTTAGAGCTGAATGAATAGTTTGACCAGCAATATTGTTAGCTGCCACAACAGTAGGAGCCATTAAAAGAGTTCCATCGCAGGCAAAATATGAATTAATTCTCCTAACCATTTCATTAATTACACAGCTTTTACCAGTTCCAGCTTTTCCCTGAATAATTGCAAGTCTTTGATTACAATCATCATAGTCATTTAGCTGATATTCTAAGAAAGATAACATCTTATTTTGTTGGTCATTGAAAATAACATTGTGATTCATGAGAATCATACTGATTCCCAAATGTTTCTCGATTCCTTTCGATGAAAGAAGTTTTATTCTTTGTATCTCGATATTTGTAATAGGCTGCTTCCCAATTATTATCCCAAGTAAATCAATATCACGATTACCTAGACCAATATGAGTTGGTAGTGCATGAGGCATTACTGCTGCTATAGCCATCCAGTCTCTGTCGTCAAAAATATCAAACTCATTATTATCCTGATAAATTTCAATTTCTTCTGTAATTAAAGACATGTGTAATTGTTCGTGAAGCTGTCCAAAATTTTGTCGAGTGTAAGCCATGAACCATGTTTCATCTGTACTTTTCAAGTCTTCTTCATTACGCCAATGCTTATGTAAAATCAACTTTTGTTTACAATATAATTCAGTATTGACTGCATTGTTATTGTTGTTTACTTCAGGGAAAACTTGTACAATTCTTTCTTTTCTGTTTGTGCTAATTGAATTATTTCTTCCATTAGATTTTTTTAGCAAAATCGGATAATGTTATTTCTTCCATGTCTAGTGGTCTACTACTATAAAACTGAATGAATGAATTACTGTCATTTTCACTATTGGTTCCATTAATTGCATCATAGTCTTCTATTGTTATGACAAGTACTCTAAAAGTTCTGGTACATTGATACAATGGAATTCCATGGAGTAAATGACATATTTCACAAGCCCTGATGTCTCTTTCTCTGATCACTCTTATCATCAAACTTGTATATGCTCGACGAGATTCTTCATCCAGGGCTCTCGATTCAACGATTTCTTGAAACATTTCTGTCAAATTTTTTGAAGCAGGTTCTGACTTTGAAGCATATTTGGATACATATTCAACCACCTGGTATAAGGAGGTGATTATACTGAAATCAGTATTTGCTCTCCATGTTTGTGCAATGACAGGATTATACTGATTCAGGAGTTCATCATTACAACCCAACCCATGAGTCGTGCCAGATCAGGCCACCAAAGATCAGCTGCACTTAAAGTAAAAAAACCTGTAGGAAGATTATCACACTGCTCAATCATTGATTCAAGTTCACCCCTTCAACCAGTAAGATTTTGATCCTCTTATTTTTCCACACCAGTAATATAAACTTCTTATTATTTGAGGATTACTCAACAGCGTGTTTCTCAGTTGCTGTATTGTTCCATTGAAATGAGATTTTCTAGCAAATATTGTCCCTCGTTGAATAGCTTGATGACGCTGAACAGTGTTCAATGCAAAAAATCTGAACCTAGGATCTTGTGCAAAAGTCGGTCTGTATATTGCATCAAAAATTGAAAATATTCAAGTGCTGTAAGTTTCATATTACTTGGTCGAATATTATCATTTAATTCAGCAGATCCGTAAGGTAGTAAAGCGGAAAATGCCATGCTTACATATCCTTCACACGAGAATTCATTTATGATATCATTACCTTGTGGCCATGGAATTACATTATTCACTGTAGATTGGAGTCGATTCTCCGGGATCATACTTTCATAAATTTCTTCAGAAAAGTTCTCTTCATCCTGTATTCACCTCAGGTAAATCAACAGTGGGTATCATTCCATCTGCATTCACCTCAGATAAATCGACAGTGGGTATCATTCCATCTGTATTCACCGCAGGTAAATCAACAATGGGTATCATTCCATAAATACTATCATTTAATGGAAGTTGAGATATTTGTTCCATATCAATGATGATATCACTATAGAATGGATTATTTATTTTCAAAAAATTGCGTGCTTCTAAAATTTTGTCACGTCTCACATGAAAATCCCGATGTCCATTAACACTTTCCTTTCTTACAACTATAATGCAATGCTCAGTGAAGCGGGTGTAGGGGGCAAAGAACTAACAATCTCTGTTCTCTGTTATATTTTGACCAATATTTATAATATTTCCCTTATAAGCATTTTACCAGGAAAGCCTCTCGATTTCACCCTATACACATGAATCACTGGTTGTACTCTTGCTATCAAGAGTTGTTCTACATAAGTGAGATCCATCAGTTTTATAGGTACATCTTTAGGATGTACTGTAGGATTAAACTTATTTGGGTTTCACTTACACTGTTGACACATACCAAAAAATGTTTGCTGCATCAACACTTGAGAACAATTTACACTTTCATAGAATTCTAGAGATCGTAAATTGTCTTTAAATTAATTCTGAAAATTCCTATACCCTGTGTTGTTTTGATCATATAACACATGATTCTTGTTATGTTCTGCAGGGCCTTCAACAGTTGCTGCAGCAACATTTTGTCGCTGTCTCATCCGTCTTTGATTTGTTGTTAAACGACTAATATTTGGACCTCTTCTCCATCGAGGCATACTATAAATAATACGCATATATAAATTGATGAATAAGAATGTATAGAATATTTGTTGCAATATGTAATGGAAAGTTGCAGTTGCATTAGCGACTACATAGATTCTCATCTAAAAATTGACACTTGTTCAACACTTAAGTCCGTACATCTGGCTACACCATAGAACGATGCTCTACTACTGTTTGACTTAAACACATGTGAGACATGAATACAAAGCGTATACAGCAAAATCTTATCGAGTGACAGCCAGCGCGGGCGGCAGGATATGCACACGCACACGCACCGGCATTTATGTACAGCAAAATCTTATTGGGCAGCAGCCAGCTGGGCCACAATATCTGTATCTCTCTTCCTCTCACACGTTTAAGCTAAGATTTTTAAAAAATCGTAATATCTTTTGAACCAAATAATTTATAGAAATGAAAATTACATTTGTGCACTCTTACAATACAGTCCGGATACGTATGCAAAATTGTATAACATTCGTTTGAGTAGTTTTGGAGAAGTTCGCGGTCTAAGTTGTGCACCAAGTCATGGATAGAGGGCTATGCCTGATTTCACTACGCTCATCAGGCTCTGCCCAATTAATAATATTAGGTACTGTCCAAGAGTGTGTAACCTCTTGCTGTCCCACACTGAATAGCTGAATTGTACTGTTCTGCCGATTTACAGAAAATGTTACAAGTTACAACACATACTTCAGTATTTGCTTACTCATTAGTTTGTTTATTTTTACTTAGTTGCTTCAGTCTTTTTTAAACAGTTGGTAAAGCTGTAAAAATTCACCATCCTGTTAAATAATGACATAATATATGAACATACTCATATTTATTCTCTTTTGGCTCTTGATTTGATTTGACAGGTCATTGATGTAGACATTAAAGAGCATTGTCAACATGTTAATGGAGGAAACTACTCCTTGTGGGAGCCCAAGGTTTGTAAGCTTTGGGTCCATATCTTACTTTTGTCCTTCTGTGAGAAAGGAATCTGTCAAACCATACCAACATATCCCCTTTCTTTTTTGTGAGTTTATGTAAAAGTTTTTTCTCCACTTTATGTCATAGACCCCCTCAAAAATGCAAGCACGTTTTCTTTTTGATTAAACGTACCTGTGTAAAATTTATTACCTTTTTATCTGTCATGTGACTTCTTATTGTTTTTTATTTAAATTATGGATTTCGAAGCACAAAGCCTCATCTTCAGATTTCAGTCCCGTGTGGACGTCGTTATCACATTAAAATTAAACTATTACACATTAAAGTAAACCACACTACACACGTGAACCGATGTCTAGGTGCGCACCCTTTGCAGTGTCTGCAACTATTCTACGGTCTCATCACAACGCCCTACAACTGATTGCTGTCCATTCCTGCTTATTATGAATTTTTCAATAACCATATCGTATATGATGGGATTTAAAATTCAGCTGGTCATTTAACATGTTATTAGGACTGCACTAAAACGCCCGGTATATTTCAAATTCTTCGGCTGCGTTCATGTACCATCCCTTATTGCAGAAATGCAATGGCTTGCAGTTGGTGTCAAAGTCGGTATAATTATGGTTATGCACCATTAAGTGTTCTGCATATTTTGATTTACAGGCATTAATGTTATTTTTAGGTAGATGTTCTTTAAACCTCTGTCCAAATGCTCTTCCGGTCTGACCGATATAAACCATATCGCAGTCATTACAAACCATTTTGTAAACACCCGTTCTTTTTTCTTTAAACTGTTGTGCTTTAGGCAGTAATAATTTTTGAACATTATTTGTGGAGCAGAACGATACTTGGATGTTATGTTTCCGAAATTCGTTTTTTAAAATCATAGGTATTATTGGTGTACTCAGTTGAAATAAACTTAAATTTAGTATTTTTGTTGCGTGTACTGATGACGTTCTTGTTTTTGTGTTTACATAATAACCGTTCGACCATTGAGCTTCGGTACCCATTCACTTCCGCTGTATACTTAATTGTACAGTAAAACTTGTTCAAAGCGGAATCGCAAGGGACCGAATTTATTTTCCAAATTGGCCAAGTTTCCGCACTATACAAAATTACATAATGTGTAAGAAATTGTAGATTCCCCACAAACTTCTTTCCACACAATATTGTGCCTCTTCTTAAAACTGTCCAGCCATCCTGTAGACGCCTTAAACTGATCGTTTCTGAGAGATTTGGCTACTGCGAGAGCTTCACTTTGGAGCATTGGACCGGATATATGAATGTTTTTTGACCTTGTGTTGATGAACCACTCCCACACTACCTCGTTGATTTCCTCGTTGCCGGTTATATTTGCGTTCCTTTTCATTCGACCGTTTCCTTGCAGCCACTTGTTCTTTAATTATCTTTTTGTTTAAGTGTGTTGTAGATTTGTGTTTTGCCACACTTGAACCGCATCATTATTTCCCGTACTGAGAGTTTATCTTTTTCCTTAGCTTCTATGACTTTAACTTTTTCATTTAGCGACAACGCCACGTACGATTTAGCCATGATGCAAAAGTGAACTGACCGGTTTATTTAAATTCCAGTTACTGAACATGGACACTGAAAAGTTCGGGCTTTTCCATGAATTGGAAAGTTCAATTCCCCCTCCTCTCTCTCTCTCTCTCTCTCTCTCTCTCTCTCTCTCTCTCTCTCTCTCTCTCTCTCTCTCTCTCTCTCTCTCTCTCTCTCTCTTTGTCCCTATAACTGTTAGGCATTAAGTTAATGATCCGTAGTAAGCGCCAATTTATTGTTTACCTACCAGCTTTCTAATCCTCTTAACATTTTTCGATACAATAGAGAGGCAGGTATTTGACCTTGTTCTATGTATTCTTGCGGTATGAAGCTACTTGTCCGAACAATGACTACCTGACTAACATTAATTCTCAAACGAAACAGTAAAAGGTAGGGAGTGCAAAATCATTTTTACACATTTTCCGCATTATACAAGTACTTTTTAATAAATTCTTGAAATATTGCTTTCTGTTTCCGCGTTAGGCAGGTTCCGCATTATAGAAAATAAATAACACTATAGTGCCTATTCTATACGCCGGGACTAGAGAATTTGTTCACATTGGGCAAATTTCCGCCTTATTCACGTTCCGGCTTGGACAAGTTTTACTGTATCTCATCTATATAATCATCGTGCTCGAGAGGTATACTTGTCAACCGGTGTAAGAGGCTATTGAAAGCGGTCATTTTTTGAGTGTACGGATGATAAGATTTGGCATGTATAAAGGAATCAGTTGCTGTAGGTTTTCTGTATATCTTGTAACAAAATCTATTGTTATGTTTTATTAGAGTTAAATCTAAGAAATTTATTTCATTGTTTGTTTCTACTTCTGGTGTGAATTGTAATTTTGGATTGATACTATTCATAAAAGACTTTAGCTTGTCTATTTGTCTCATTGAAAATAATGAAGGTATCATCTACATATCGTTTGTAAAAAATAATCTGGTTATTGAATTTATTGGTTACCGAAAGCAAACGTGTATTTTCATAATGATATGTCAGACAACAGTTCAGATAAAGGTGAACCCATAACAAGTCCATCTTATTGAATAAAAAATCGATTATCAAATGAAAAATAGTTCTGTTTTAAAATAACACCCAGTATATAGAATAGTTCATTTATTTCTTGAGGACCTAAACTGCCAAATTTTTCTAAGTTGTTTTTCAGAATCTCAACTGTGGCTTGAACCAGTACATTTGTATATAGGTTAGTCACATCAAAAGACACTAATTTATATTGAGTTTCGATATTAATATCTCTTGTTAGGTCCACTAACTCTGAATTATTTTTAATACTGTGATTATTTTCTAATGTTATATTGTTTTTTATTATATCAGCTAATTTCTTGGCTGATTTGTATCTTGGTGCTGTAGTGTAATTTATAAGAGGTCTTATTGGTGTGTCTTAATGGTGCATAACCATAATTATACCGACTTTGACACCAACTCCAAGCCATTGCATTTCTGCAATAAGGGACGGTACATGAACGCAGCCGAAGAATTTGAAATATACTAGGCGTTTTAGTGCAGTCCTAATAACATGTTAAATAACCAGCTGAATTTTAAATCGCATCAGCTATACGATATGTTTATTGAAAAATTCATAATAAGCAGGAATGGACAGCAATCGGTTGTAGGGCGTTGTGATGAGACCATAGAGGAGTTGCAGGCAGTGCGTCGCGAGCCAGCAAAGGGTGCACACCCAGACGTCGGTTCACGTGTGTAGTGTGGTTTACTTTAATGTGTAATAGTTTAATTTTAATGTGATAACGACGTCCACACAGGACTGAAATCTGAAGATGAGGCTTTGTGCTTCGAAACGTGTAATTTAAATAAAAAACAATAAGAATTCATACGACGGATAAAAAGGTAATGCATTTTAATCTGTATTAAAACGTGACTTGGATACCAGAGAACATGAGTTTAAAAATACCTGTGTAAATCTTAATGTTTGGTGGGGGTGTTCCTACTTTGTCTGAAACCAGCTCTTTGTTAAGAGGTATCTTGTTTTAAGGAATCTATTTAATCTCTTTAACCACACAGTCTTGTATTTTAGCCTGGATCGATATGAAGAACTATGATGATAGTTGATCTTTTTGTTTGCTTGATTTAATATAGGTATAATTATTGCTTTAGTCCAGTCTCTTGATAAGTTTTTTTTTTTGAGGTCCACAGTTTATTATAAATTGATACCAGAACTATTAAGTGCCTGTGGTTTCTGATGTACTCTGCAAATATTTCATCTGGACCTGATTTTTTCCTGACTGCAGCACCTCTGACTGCCTGTTTGAGGTTTCCGGTGAACTCATTCCTAAAAATTTCTTCAGATATTTCATATGTGCATTTTTTGTTTCCTTTCTGAGATCTCTGTCCTTCTTTCTCATCTTGTGACAAAGAGTTGGAAGTGTAGTGTTGCTTGAAGTATGCAGTTATTCAATACTCTCGGCCAATCAGATAGCAGCCCGCACCCGGATAGCTATATAAATGCGATGGTTTGGGGTCACATCGTCATTTAGTGGCCAGAGGAGCAGGACAGAAGACACACTGAAGATGACTGCCACAGCTGCTGCAGTCAAAACGTTTGGCTCTACAAAAAGAGGACCACGGCCCAACAGCCCAGAAACAAATTTTACTGAAGATGACTGTGGCCGTGAAAGCTTCATTGTTTGATATTCAGTTATATTCTGGGTATCTGTTACTTCTTTTTTTTCTAGTTGTATCGGCCAGCTGAGGACAACATGCCAATTTCAAATTCTTTATTCCTTGTTCTTTTTCTTCAATATTCTTTTATCATTTCACCATATCTCTTCTTCCTGTCTTCAGTTCACTTTGAACCTGCGTTTTTCTCTCTCCTACCCTGGACTCCTTCCATTTTTAAAACTTTTGCCCGAAAAACTTCTCTTTTAATTTGCTTCTTGTGCGTTTATATTATTTTTTTCTAAACACTTTTTTACTTCTTTAATCCAACTTAATGTTGACTTCTTTCCCCATAGATATTTGAAGATCTGTTTTGTTAATCTATTGTTGTCCATTCTATATAAATGTCCAAAAACTACTAGTCTTCTTTTTCTCACTGTTTCTGTTATATTTCCGTACTTTGATATATTTCTACATTACTTCTTAATTTCCAACCTGTTACTTCTTTATTATTTACTGCTATTAAGTTGTTTGTATGTACGTACATGTTTGTATGCCCATTGCTTAAAACATTCATCAGGTTGTTGGTTGTCCTCTGTCTGTTCTTTCCTTTGTTTAATATTGCTGAGAAAAGAATTCCATGGTTTCTTTTTTCATTTTTATCCTTATTTCAGTTCTGCTATTTTTCTATATCATCCTGTTATGTCTTCTTTGGCTCTAGTTAGCTCTTGTTCTTCTTTGCCTTTTCCTCACTATATCTCTTTGTTTCTTTTGGTTGTTTAGTTCCTGGAAGCAGAAACGTTTGAGCTAGCATTGCTTACCCCTTGGGATGGTTGATTTTTGTGGACTTTTTAGTACTGAGCAGAAGTTTTTCATGAGTGTGTATGGGGAATCTGAATCATAAAGTTTGTTCATAGATGTTTCTACCTTGGTACTGAAGTCTGGCCATTATGCTTGTTTAGTTTACAAAGTGTGTGAGAGTCTATTCTGTAAATCTAGTAGATGAACTCATATACCACTTCCTTCAGTGACATAGATCCCTTGACTTCAGCGGCGGATTATCCATTAGGCCCGGGCCTAGGGGCCGCAGGCCTTTTTTTTTTTGCTTAAATTATTTTTATAGATTGTTTATTTTTCATAATGTTTGACAAAAGCGTTTTACAGTTGCAAATCGCAATTTCGATCTTATGTTAATTTATAAATTATATAAAACTAAATTAAATGTCTCAAATTCTTCCCATCATTTAAACAACGTTCTCTATTGCGTCACCAGGTGCCACTAGCTGCTAACAGTTATCGAGTATGGCGCAGGGTTCTCCAACCCTGGTCCCGACCTGTATGTACGACCCATGTACCTGAACAACAAAGCAGCTGTTTGTTTTGAGGTTATTGTTACTGGTTAGCCTAGAAAGTTGGGAAAGTTTTAGTTCTACAAGTCTACAATTGACAAGTGCGTTGTATTAACTAGTGTTGAATGTTTTTGTGTGCGAATTACGACTCTGTGTGAGGCTAAACGCTTACAGTAGGCATCTTAATCAAACTCAAACATGAGTAAAAATTTACATGAGCTTACAAACGTAAGTTAAAAAAAGCTAAGGACGATGCTCATTTGAAATCTTTGCAAAAAACAGTTAAGTTAGATAAGTTTTTTACAACTTCAACGATTTTGCAAAGTATTGATTCTGAAAATACTGTTTTAAATGATAGGCCTAGTTGTAGCGTTAACGAATCTGAAGTTACAGATTCTGTAACGGTTTTGCAAAATACAAGTACTGATCCTGAAAATACTGTTTAAAACGATATTCCGTTTAGATTCAGAAGCACGAGCACAGTCTAACTGTAATGTGCAAGGACAAATTCTTGAATTTGATTTAACGGACCCAAATTTTTCGGGGACCATTAACAAATGAGCTAAAAGATAATACTGTTAAAAGCCTACCCACAGGACTTGTCAAAAATAACTGACTGTGATTTTTCGAAATCTAAACGCGTTTATCCAGACAAGACAAGATATGCCAACAAAACTATGTTATTTACTCGTTTGCAAAATGGACAATTACAAAAAAGAGAGTGGTTAATGTATTCGAACTCTAAAAGCTGTTTTTATTGTGTACCATGCAAGCTTTTCCATACAAATGAAAATGATACTGAAAATGCATTTATTCGTGGTTTTAACGATTGGAAAAATAGTTCTAGACTTTTACAACATGAAAAAAGTTCTGAACACAGAATTAACACGCAATCTTACGTTACGAGAAGCAATGTACTTGGAAAAATTGATTCTGCTCTTCATCAAAAGTATTTAATAGAAGTGAACTATTGGCACAAGGTTTTTAACTCGTGTTGTTCATGTAATTAAATTTCTTGGTGCTCGTTGACTAGCCTTTCGGGGTTCTGAAAATGAAGTTTTTGGATCTCTATCAAATGGCAACTTTCTAGGAATTCTTGAGGTAATAGCTGAATACTATGATTTTTTAAAGAGCCACATACAAAACCATGGCAATCCTGGGCAAGGAAAGATAAGTTATTTGTCAAAAACCATCTGTAATGAAATTATTGAAACAATGTACAATAAAATTGTTTCAACAATTGTCGAGGAGTTAAAATCAAGCAAATACTACTCTATAAGTGTTGATTCAACACCTGATATAACTCATCATGACCAATTAACTTTTATTGTTCGCTATGTTTTAAATAATGGATGTCCAACAGAGAGATTTCTTAAGTTTATTAGAATGGAAAACCACACTGCTGCTGAAATGGAAGCATTAATTTTGAACACGCTTTCGTCACTAGGCATTTCTATTGATGATATGAGAGGTCAATCGTACGACAATGCCGCAAACATGTCTGGGCAATATTCAGGACTTCAAGCTCTAATTAAAAGTCGCAACCCTCTTGCAGAATTCATTCCATGTTCAGCACACTCACTGAATTTGGTGGGCACGCACGCAGCTAACTGCTGCCTTCAAGCAACCAAACTATTTATGTTTATGCAAGAGTTATATGTGTTTTTCAGCGCATCAACTTCAAGATGGGCAATAATTGAAAACGTGATAAAAGACAGTAACATCAAGAAAAAACTCTTGCCCAAAAGACTAAATATAACCAGATGGTCAGCCAAATGGCATGCATCAAGAGCTTTACTACTTCATTACTGGGAGTTTTATAAAGCACTTCAAGATATTTCTGAAAATCCACAAGAAAAACCAGAATCCAGAGCTGCAGCAGAAGGATTATGTCATTTTTTTGGAAGAATAGAAATAGCGATATTACTTGTATTATGGAATGATATTCTGGAGCGCTTTAATGTGGCAAGTAAAACTATGCAAAGCATTAGTACTGACTTAGGAATTATTTGCAATCTATACAAATCCCTTTCAGAATATGTACAAGGATTACGAGAACGATTTGACTATTACGAGATGAAGGGTATGGAATTGTGCAAAAGTGAGGCTGCTGACTACAATCTAGATTCAAAGACGACAAGAAAGAGAAAAACATTTCATGATGAATCAAAGAATGATAATGATACCTGCAGACTTGACGGGAGACAAGACATGATTGTAAATAAATTTTATCCCATAATCGACAACATTTCCAGTGAGCTAAAAAACAGATCGAAAATTTATTTCGATCAGAATGAAGTTTTTGGTGTCATATACAAACTTTGTACCTTGGAAAATGAAGAAATTCGGGAAAAAACTTCTGTTTTGGCCCAGAAATATCCTGCTGACCTTACCTCAGATCTTGGTGGAGAATTTGTTCATTTTAAGGTGTTTATCGAGGCTCTTAACTTAAATGCAAAGTATCACCATTTGCCTGCTGAGTTCTTGAAGTTTATATATGAAAAACAGTTGACAACTCTTTTCCCCAACATTGACACAGCTTTGAGAATTGTTTTGTGTATGATGTCAACAATTACATCTGGTGAAAGATCTTTGAGTATTTTGAAACGAGTAAAAAATTATCTTCGTAACTCAACCACAGATTCCAGACTTTCAAGCTTAACCAGTTTCACAGCAAATGCAGAAATATTGTCAGAAATGAACTTTGATGATATTATTAAGGACTTTTCTTTAATGAAAGCACGGAAAGTTGATTTGTAGTTTATTATGATTTTTTAATAAAACTGTTTTTAGCACATTAACTTCAGCTATTGCTATGTACTTTTGATTTCCTTATTGATCTTATAATGAATTATTAATTAACTGTCTTTACATTTCAATAAAAATATCTTTTATTTAGCAATGATTAGGCTATTTTTTATATCCACTCCAAAACTATGCTTCAAAGGAAAGTTTCACGATTTGTATAGCTTAAATTAATAAATAATTGATTTTTTTACATAATTTCATAATACTGATCAAATTTTATTCAATTAACATGTTAACTATTTCCTTGAAACTTAATCTGGTATTGTAATTTTTTAAAATATTTTTTTATTTTTGTTTTCATTTCAAATTTCTATTTTTAAAGGTCAATGTAAAAACCTTGTTGTACATGAGGTTGTTGGGGGGGGGGGGGCAGAGCAAATCGGGCCTAGGGGCCCAAGGGTGTCTAATCCGCCACTGCTTGACTTGTGTACACACTGTCAAAACCCTGTTGATGATCAACAAATAACCAGTGTGTAGCCATGAGAATGTGTATACCAGATTGGGACATTCATTCAATGTCTATACCCATGCTATTCGTAGTGGGAGAAGGTAGTACTTCAGAAACCAAGAGTTTAATAGATATTTATTTCGGTAAATATTTTTTTAATATAAATTTAATATAAAAGGCATTATTTCTTTCTATGGAACACTAATTTGTAGATGAAAATTGTTATTTGGTTGTATTTTATTAAAAGTAACTACAAATCAGGGCTCTGTGGTTGGAAATAGTTCATTACTTATTATTAATACTCAGACATGTCATGAACAACAAAATTTAAGAATGTAAATTCGGGTTTAATTAATAAACTATAATTTGATAATAAATGTTGTATATGACTGACATGAACTCCGGGTATTGGTACACAGATAACGTGAACTTGGAAGGCGGCAGCTTTCTTTGATGAGGGCAAAGGAAAACTCGTGCCACATTATGATAAATGCCTAAATCGAAATGGCGATTATGTAGAAAAGTATCTGAGAGATGTACAAATATTTTGTATATAATACATTTTTTATAATTATTCTCGTTTTTTATTCGTAATTTAACGGAGGTTGAAAAAAAATAACCCTCGTAAAATAACTAGACTAATTTGCCAGTTTTGCTCAGAATTATGTGGTACTTTCGCACTTCACTGTGTGTACCAATTGCAGCAGGTTTTGTAGAAAAAAAGAGTTCAACTGTTAGTTTATGTTATCAATGGAATGGAACGTGTGAATGAAGCATCAAGAGCAAAAGTTAGTTCAGTTATTCAAGACACTGTTTGAATATTATTACTGCCAACTGCCAACCAGTGAACCAAATTTTTTACAAAATCTCGAAAACGAAAAGGAGGATTTTATTGAAAAAAAAAAAAGATTTGGAATTTTTATAAATTTCCCTTAGGCCTACTGGCACCATATAGCTATCTCTTTTAGAACAAAAATTCCACTACATGGAAATTTACAAAGAAATTTCATGACATGCGATTGTTTCAAGGCTGTGTTATTGAAAATTGTTAGAGTCATCGGTTCAATTTTATGTCAAAAACCATGGTCAAAGTTCATATGAAAGAATTTTTTTTAACCAGATCAGTAGTTTCTGAGGTTAGCCTGGACAATATGAAACAAACAAAACTTTATACTTTACTTTACCTCTTATATAATACTAGTATGATAATGAACTGAGCTGTATGCGACAGATATTGCTCATCTAGTCTTACTAATAATTTTTGGATTACTTGCATCAGTAGGCATATTATTTATTTTAAATCTGAAAATATGCTAAAAGATAAATATCCCACTGTACAAAATCACATAGTGTTAATGTTAATTATGTGCTTTGAGAGCTGTTATATTGAACAAAGAGTCATGATTGGTTGTGTCATTGTATATAAGCGACTGGATTGTCAGAGTGAGGGTAGCTAGCTGCTCAGCTCCTCAAATTCTTGGTTTGAACCCAAGGACATAGGTGATTGAAATAATTATTGCTGTTAGGAAGGAAAGCCAAGTGTAGCTAATAGGCGGACAAATAAGAAGGTTCCAAGAAAGTCAGAGAGGGAACAGGAGTAACACAAAACATAAAATAAGACTGACTGATAATTATGAGAAATCTTCTGATTGGTGTTCCTAAAGTTTAAACTCAGAACTGGTAATCATCTAGTTATTAAAAGTATCAGTGATTTTCACTTTTAGGATCTTTTCAAATTTAATAGTGCTTTGTAAAGTGCTTACCTGAAAGGTATCCTTCAATATATTTTATGTTGCATCTACTAATTATTATGAACGTTATTATAGGTAGCCAAAAGTGGTTTTGTGCAGTGTTTTGTACACTATTTATCATTGAATATCGTATAAAAATCAATGCTTCATTGTTAAAACCTACAATGATATTCAGGCTAATTTAAATTATATCTAATGCTACACTATAAGCTAATAATACTCTTATCACAGTAGAGAGTCGTACAAATACAGGTCCTTAAAATGCCATTGCAAAAAAGGCAGTATGTCATGAAACGAACAGAAAATTCAAAACAACAAAATACTAGTCTATCAATACTATTTACTCCATCAAACTAAAACACATGCAAAGAAATGTAAAATAAATTTGGTGGTGGTGATGATGTTCTAAATCAATAGAGGAAGTGAACAGCTGGCAATCTATCGTCATGACAGGATTGCTCTTACCCACAATTTATACTTTCTCAGACGAAAATACTACTCCCTCCCCCAACAGCAAAAAAACCCTACACTTTCACTTACATGAAAGGTGTTTTAATTGTTGGAATCTACTCGTGTAGGATTAGTTTGGCTCATGCAGTTTTATTAGTGATAAATTGTAACTTTCCTTGTGAACACTTGCGTTTCTTAATGTCCTCGTATGTTTCGGTGTGTTATTCACCTTCTTCAGTGAGGTTTAAATACAGAGTCAATCTAAATACAGAATGATTCTGTATTTAAACCTCACTGAAGAAGGTGAATAACACACCGAAACATACGAGGACATTAAGAAACTTAAGTGTTCACA
Organism: Magicicada septendecula; assembly: GCA_034769895.1. Lineage (NCBI taxonomy): Eukaryota > Metazoa > Arthropoda > Insecta > Hemiptera > Cicadidae > Magicicada > Magicicada septendecula. The sequence goes on along the minus strand of CM068367.1, from coordinate 78,751,742 downwards.
AGGAAAGTTAAAAGTTATCACTAATATTAAGTGTGTGAATGAAGAGGATGAACCAACAAAACATCATGCAGTTTTCTTTTGCCAAGAGAAAACAGTGATTTGGTGCCATGAAATCCTGGTTTCATGACACTGAATATTAAAATTCTTATACATAGTTTTATTGAGGTCCAGTGTACAATTTCACCGATATATTGTGGTATATAATTGTGAGGATAAGTTTTCCACAGGTCACGAAAATGTTTCAAGAAGCTCATATAAGGTTACCTTCCTTAATAAAAACTTTAGAAATGAACGTTATGCTAATCTACCAACTGGAAGCACAAGCCAATATTAGATTTGTACTTTTAGAAAATGAAGTGGAAAGTGTACATATATATAGATTCTTGGATTTCGTTGCCCATGAAGTGTCCGTTACTTAACTAAATACAACTATTTCACTAACGACTCAGAACACAAAGTTTTTTATGAGTAAAAACATAAAGTTTTACCTTACAACCTGAACCAGTTTTCACTTTTAAAAAGCTTCTTCAGAGGCTGCCGCTGGTAGCGCTGTCTGTCTTGTTGTGGGCGACGGAATCGATTTTTGAAAGATCGATGTTGTGTGTGTGGGGTGAGATATGTTCGAATAATGCGTGTGATTTGAATTGTGTCTGTTCGTTTAGGATGTTGTTTTTATTTGTTTTCGTGTGTTTGTATATTTCCAATTGTTCTAGAGTGTCTAGTTTTCGGCCTTTTGTGTGTACGTGTAGAATGTTCATGTTATTGTCGATGTTTTTGTATGTGTGGTTTGCTTCAACGAGGTGGTTTGCAAAGGTGGATTCTGTAGTGGAGTGGAGTGCCTTTGTGTGTTCAATGTATCTTTGTTTGAACCTACGTCCTGTCTGGCCTATGTAGAATTTGTTGCAATTTGAGCAATTTAGTTTGTAAACGGACAGCGCTACCAGCGGCAACCTCTGAAGAAGCTTTTTAAAAGTGAAAACCAGTTCAGGTTGTAAGGTAAAACTTTATGTTTTTACTCATAAAAAACTTTGTGTTCCGAGTCGTAAGTGAAATAGTTGTATATATATAGAATAATGTAAACCTGGATAGGTTCTTTCAATAATAAGAATATTTGTTAATTATATTTATAATACCAAGTCTGTTAATGGACTGGGTTGTTTTGGGCTAACTACTCTTAATTTAACGTTTTTAATACAAAGAACTTCAATAAGAGATAAAGTAAAACAGGGTACTGTAACACACATGGTTGATTTTGTTATTTTTAAATCAGCCAACCTAAACAGAAAAGTAGATAGTCATAATTATACATATTTTGTGCACTTGAATGTTTAAATCTAACAAAATCCAAGAATTTAAATCTTGAATAAACCTGTTTAATATGTAAACATTTTGACAATGGTGCCATGGTGTACTGATGAAAATCATAATGACAAAGGCATATTTTAAAATAATCTAGGTAGATTCTTCAAGATTCACATTTGTCTCCACAATTTCCATCACTGTCTACTGTATTCTGGAAACTATGTTAAATTCATAATATCTGAGCAAAGAGCAAGATGGGTTAGAAGTATATACGTGATAGAGAATTATGAATACAACTACTTCACTAACGACTCGGAACACAAAGTTTTTATGAGTAAAAACATAAAGTTTTACCTTACAACCTGAACCGGTTTTTACTTTTAAAAAGCTTCTTCAGAGGTTCAGGTTGAAGAAGAAGCTTTTTAAAAGTGAAAACAGGTTCAGGTTGTAAGGTAAAACTTTATGTTTTTACTCATAAAAAACTTTGTGTTCCGAGTCGTTAGTGAAATAGTTGTATTTAGTTAAGTAACGGACACGTCATGGGCAATGAAATCCAAGAATTATGAAGTTAAGAAACTGCATGCAATTCATATTGGTTACTTTGTATTTACATAAAATTCACATTTCAAAGTCTCAATCAAATTTCTGTGTTAAAATCGGATTGCGCTCGCTTTTTGAAAATCCGAACTTGCCACACTAACTACCGTAAACCGGGGTTACTTTGCACAAAATTTTGACCTTTTTTACTTTCCTATGTAAAAAATCAGCGTTGTATCAACATTTTATTTATGTAAACATGGTAACCATTGCTTAAGGATGTAAGAAACACATTTTTATCTTTAAAATATTTTTAAAAATTTTCTAAGTAATTTTTCCCGATTTTTGGAAATTTGTGCAAAGTTACCCAGGTATGGGGTTACTTTGCACCGCATTGAAAAACTTATACAATTCTTATGGTTAGTCTGAATCAGTGCAAAGTAACCTCATTATTTTGTCAGTAAATGGTTCACCATTAATTTAAACCTAGAATCATTAAAGAAAAAAAGGATCTATATATTAATACGTGAAGAGAAAACTGTACCCCTTTTTAAGCATATTGCGTGCACGGAGGAGTGTGAGATTTGGCATAGTTAAAGTTTATATGGAGAAGGAGTGCAGAAAGCTAAAATTTATATATAATATGTGTTACAAATACATTAAATTTAATAAAATAAAACATTCATTTGCACTTGAAAATTCATTTAAACTTTTTCAAACAATGGTAATTGTTAAAAATAAAATAATTTTGTTGCCAGGCAATAAAATTATAATTTTTTCATTTTAGTGTACGTTCATACTGCCAATGTCAAACACATAATAGTCTGTCGTTTGTTTACGTTCATACTGCCAATGTCAAACACATAATAGTCTGTGGTCAAACAGTCACACAGAGTAGAGATTGTCGCCAAAGAATTTTAAAATGTTGCCAACAAATAATTACTGACAGATTGACTGAATGAGCTGTGAATTTTGTGTGATTTCAAATGTTCCTTTTTCAATAGTCTGTGGAGTGTATGTCAAGGCAAAAAAGCGTTTATTTTATATTTTGTATATTAGATATCTGTGTTTTATATATTAATGTGCAGTTGAAAGTGAAATACAGCTTGCTTAATATACACCTGTTGCAAAAGGAAAATTTTGTAGCAGCAATTTGAATTGACTTACTCTCGCCTAATTATTATTGGTGGTTTCAAAAAAGTGAGTACATTTTATTATTTTTAAATTAAACCCTGTCTAATCTTAGTTTCAGTAATTTCATTATATGTTTTTTTTTACATTCAGATATTCGCACCTACTTCCATTATGCCTCGACATAGAACATTGACGGGTCGGAGTGAGAGACAAAGAAGAAGGAATATATATTCGCGTGAAAGTCAAAATGATAATAGACCAAATGCAAATTTAAATAGTGTAAATAGTATACAAAATGATGAAATTATTTTGAGGGATACATTTAAATGCGCACTGAATGTCATTCCAAGAAATTTTAATACTTTTGATTGTGGATTAATGCATTTACAATGCAGGTTTTGCAATGCAAAACATTTCGAATCTGAGGTCACTTTAGGTGAAAGGACTGCATTCACTTCATGTTGTCATAAGGGTAAAGCAATATTACCGGCCTTAAGTCAAAATGAATACTTTAAATCATTGTATGATGGACTTACTTCAAATGAACCTTGAATAAAAAGAAAGTCAAAAAATTATTTTGAAAACATTCGTAAATACAATTCATCATTTGCTATGGTTAGCTCAGAAGCTAAAATTTCGGATACAGTTACGCGTGGAGTGTATCATTTTAAAATACATGATGTTTTTTATCACAGATCAGGTCCAATGGCTGCTGGATATGGTCGCTCACCCTGTTATGCGCAATTATATTTTTATGATGTTGACACTGCTGTCAATTATAGATTACGTGAACACTATAATCAAACATGCAATAACAATATAATGCGCGAAATCTCTCTTGAATTGGAACGCATTAATCCTTTCGTTCGGTCATTCATTGCAATGAAAGATCATTGTCAGAGAGTTGAAAATCAAAATAAAGAAATCTGTATGCTCATTAAAGTAAATCGTGATTTAGATCTACGCCGTTATAATGATGCAGTTGAAACTGATGTAGCAGTAATATTTAGTACAGTTGATGGTGAGCCACCCTTTGAACGAAATATGGTTTCGTTTTCAAAAGTTAATGGTACCATTAAAAATATCTCTGTTTTGGATTCATCATGGACCCTTTAGCGTATCCATTACTTTTTCCAAATGGTGATACTGGGTGGCATATCAATATTTCTCAAAATGTACAAACTACATCTAATTCAAGAGCACCCAGAAATAAATTAACCATGCTTCAGTATGCAGCCTATCGACTTGCAATTAGAGAAGATTTTAGCATGTTGCACCATTCACAAAAATTATTTCTGCAGAGGATAGTTGATATGTACGCGTATGTGAGAATAGAGGGCACAAGGTTACATTTCATTCGACAAAATCAAACAAGTCTTAGGTCTGAAGTTTACAACAATTTAACAGATTATTTAGAATTGAACCCCAATGCCAATAATGTTGGCTGTAGAGTAATTTTACCATCTTCATTCAATGGATTTCCAAGAAATATGTATCAGAATTATTTAGATGCAATGTCAATTGTACAACATTTCGGAAAGCCTTCTTTGTTTATTACAATGACTTGCAATCCAAGTTGGCCTGAAATAGTTAGCAATATTGGTGTAGGTGAGTCAGCTAATTTTCGACCTGATATTGTTGTGCGTGTATTCAAGTCCAAACTGAAAGCATTAATTGAGGGCCTTACACTAAAAAAAATCTTCGGTAAAGTTGAAGCACTCATTTATACAATTGAGTTTCAACAGAGAGGATTGCCTCATGCTCACATTTTACTCTCTTTAAATGAGCAAGATAAAATTGTTAACGCTACCGATATTGATAAAGTTGTATCTGCGGAGATTCCTAACATTCAAACACATCCTACATTACATGAATATGTTGTAAAACACATGATGCATGGTCCATGCGGTGTACTTAATCCAAATTCTGTATATATGAGAGATGGAAAATGCACAAAAGATTATCCAAAACGATTTAATGAATTTACATGTGAATCATTAAATGGATATCCATTATACAGAAGGCGTGATAATGGTATTAATGCTGAAGTTCGCGGTAGTTGCCTTGACAATCATTATGTTGTACCATACAATCCGTATTTACTTGCCAAATTTAATTGCCATATAAATGTTGAAGTATGCACTACAGTTAAAAGTGTTAAATACATTTATAAATACGTGTATAAAGGCTATGACAGTGCGTCTGTTGAATTAGGTTCAGAGAGAAATGAACCAGGTCAAGAAATACAAATTGATGAAGTTAAAAATTTTTTAAATGGCCATTATGTCGGATCAACTGAAGCTGTATGGCGCATCTATGAATTACCAATGCATTTTCAATCACATGTCATCGTTAGACTTGACATTCATTTACCGCGTAGACAGAATGTTTACTTTCGAGAAGGGCAAGAACGTCAAGCAATTGAAAATGCAAGACAAACAAAATTATTAGCATTTTTTGAATTGAATCGATCAGATCCATCAGCGCATGAATATAAGTATATTGAAATTCCTTTGCATTATGTGTGGGAAGATTCCCGAAAAAAATGGAAGAAGAGAAGGCGTGGAGGTGATAAAATCATTACACGCATATATGTAGTATCACCAAAAGACATCGAACTTTTCCATTTACGATTGCTTTTATTACATGTCTGTGGTCCAAAATCGTTTGAGGATGTTAGAACATACAATGGAATTATACACACTTCTTTTGTTGAAGCGTGCCATGCTCGCGGCATTGCTTCAAATGATAATGAATGGCGTGAATGTTTAAATGAAGCAAAAGAATTACATTCACCAAAACAAATGCGAAATTTATTTGGTTACATTTGTGCATTAAATGTGCCACCCAATGCATTGGCGTTATGGAATGAATTTAAAGTATATCTTAGTGAAGATTTTTTGAGAGATTACAACGAAGAAGTATCCTTTAACACAGCTCTATTAGAAATTGAAGATATTTTGAATGTTCATAATTTGTCATGTCAAGAACTTGGTTTACCAGTTCCCACGTATTCGCAGAGAACAGACGAAGCAAATGCTATTGATCCAATAGAACAAGAGTTTCTGTTTTGTGAGCATTATGAAACTGCAAATATTGAACAGCGTAATCTAATTGATCGTATGATTCGTGAAGTTTTGCACCATGATACTGGATCTAATGTTTTTTGTTTAACCGCTCATGCAGGTTGTGGAAAAACATTCACACAAACAGCAATCATTCACAAATTAAATTCGCTTAATCTTAGTTGCATTGCAACAGCGTTCAGTGGCATAGCTTCAACTCTATTACTTGGAGGTAGAACTTTACACAATGTGTTTAAATTGCCTATACCCATTTTGGAAAATTCTGTAGCAAATATTACCGCAAATAGTAGCTATGGACGTTACATAAATTCATCATCATAGATAATTATTGATGAAATTTCTATGTGCCCACTGCAAGTGTTGAAAATCATAGATAGATTATTGCAGGATCTATGCGATGAAAATGATAAACATAAACCATTTGGAGTGAAAACGATACTTCTATGCGGTGATTTTCGGCAAATCTTACCAGTTGTCCCACATGGATCACGTGCAACTTTAATTGAAAATTGTGTCACGAGTTGGCATAAATTTGTTTATTTTCATAAAGTAACGTTTACTCAAAATATGAGAGCCTTATCAAGTGAAATAGAATTTGTCGAATTCTTGAAAAAAATTGGTAATGATGAAGCCCCACAATTCCCTCAGTTTGGTGAAAATATTATTGAAATACCTCAGCAATTAATAGGAGATGAAAATAATATTATTAATGAGGTGTATGGAAATATTTCTGAAAACATACTCTCAGATAACATATTGAAGTCAGTTATTTTAGCACCTAAAAATGATGATTGTACTTTTATTAATACTGATATACTTAATTGAATACCAGGTGAACAGAAAACATATCATAGCTACGATAAAATAATTTGTGATGATGACAATGAAATCAATAACTATCCAGTAGAGTTTTTGAATTCTTTGACTATTAGTGGTTTGCCACCACATAAGTTAGTATTGAAAGTTAATTGCATCGTTTTACTGATCAGAAACTTAAATACAAAGGAAGCATTAGTAAATGGAACAAGAATGCGCATCAAGTGTATGCATCATAATGCTATTGATTGCGAAGTTTTAACTGGAACCGCACGCAATAAGAGAATTTTGATGCCGCGTATAAATTTAATATATTCCGGTACTGTTTTACCATTTAACTTTCAAAGAACTCAATTTCCAATTATACCTGCATTTGCGATGACAATAAATAAGTCTCAAGGACAAACATTCGAAAAAATTGGAATTTTATTGAGGCAACCAGTTTTTACACATGGTCAATTGTACGTCGCAGCAAGTAGAGTTCGATCATTCGATGGTTTGAGATTTTATATTTCCGAATATAATGGCCAAGGGCATTTAGCAAATGATGAAAGAGTTTTTACAAAAAACATCGTTTACACAGAAGTTCTGAATCATTCACTTTCAAACTATTTTAAGTTCGATGGACAACATTTATTTTTTTAACCCCCCGGTTTTTTGATTTAATGAAAAATATATGTAAAAATACGAGGCACGTATTTTTTATTTCATTTTTTATTTTGTATTAATTTTTTATTTAAATTTTATATAATTCGAAAAAGATAGGCAAAATAACTGTGTAGCCTTGGCGAAACCTGGTCAGTATGGCAATAAAAAAAACCCAAGGAAATGTCAAAAAACGTGTTATTGCTTTTTAAATATGGCTTAGCCAAGCTAAACCTCATTTTTCCTATCTTTCATATTTTTCAAATAACTCGAAAATTAATGCATAGAAAAAAAAATTAAAAAATTATATAAGCTTTGTAGCAGATAATCTTCAAACTGTTTTCGAATTTTGTACCTTACCAAAAATGAAATGTAATCCACTGGAATTGAAAACAGTGTATCTTATACTTCTATGAATGTCAAGTCTCATTTTTATTAGCATTTATTTGATTCAATAATAACATGAAAAAATTAAAACTGACAATGAATTATATCAAAAAATAAATACGAATACAAGCTGTAATTGTGTTTTTTTTTTCAACTGTTACTAACATTAAATTTTAAATTTCATAGGTATTGCAGGTAATTAAGGCAAACAACACACGCTAATGACGTATTTGTACACGCTCGCAGCTGACGTAATAGAACAAAATTCAAAAAAATAACTTTCAAACTTAAAAATTTAATGAATTACAGTCGAATTTCGACCACTGGGCGACCACTAGTAATCATTAATTAATAATTAATACACGGTACCTACTTTTTGTATTTAACACTTTAATGCAATCTTATGGTAAACCAAAATCATTCAACACAAAATAAGTTCTTAAGTAGGTAGGTAATAAACTAAATGTTAGTAAATAAATAAAAATTACAATTTTTTCAGACTGAAAAATCAAAATTAATTTTTTTTTCTTTTAGAAACAAGCAAAAAAATTAAAGTTTTTTTCTTTTGGCACAGCACTGTTTTAGTTAGTATAGAACAACTGGTAATAGAGGCACAGTGAAAAAAATCAACTTAAAATTAAAATAAAAAAATGGAAAAAAGATATTTCTGAACAATAAGAAAATAGTTCATTAGCCCCATTGGAAGTCCAGTTCAGGCACTCTGTACAGTTCTCTAGTTTTGCTAACTTTCTTGGGTTCCTTGATGTGAGACAGAATATCATTCCATTCATAGTATAATATATCTTCACATCCGTCGGGCCACTTCCATGCTTTTTCAGTTTTCACCATTGATTTTATGATTGCGTCATTTTTCTTGACCTTTGTAATCTGTCCAGGAAAAAGTTCTCCTTCATAAGTGAAGACAATGAATTCATTTTCTTCTCTTCTTACTGGTGTCCAATTGTTTGAGCTTGATTTCTTACTGTCTTCCTCTCGGTTGCTTAAGTCATTTTCCAAGTCACTGAATGTTTCTAGAGTGGAACTGTCATCATGGCAGGAAAAATCATCTGAATCCTCTTCTTCAGACTCAGCTTTTGACTTTTTGGTCTTTGTGATAAGTGTCCTCTTCTTTTTTCTCTTATTCTGTTCAGCATTAACTTTGCTTCCAGAGGCAGCATGTAAACCTTTATCGTTGTTTTTGTTTTCTATGTCTTCAGTGCTAACACTTTGACCTGCAGGAACAGTCAGCTTTTTTCTTCGTTTCTTGATGCTTTCAGAGCTCAAAACACTGTAAACTTTGCCCTGTAAGAAAATCTTAAAGCTGTCTTCTAGTGCCTCTGTATCATAGGATTCTCTGTCTCTAAATTGTGCCAAGACTTCATTGACATCAACTGGATATACGCTGCACTTTCTGAAACCTGACTGTAAATTGGCAGCTTGATTCGGCTCCACAGCAGCTAACAACTTTTTTAAAAGTTGTGGAAAATGTTGTTTGTCGAGGGACGTCTTGTTACGGCCAACAGAAGAATGTTTGTACTCGTTCAGTTTTTTATGCCAAGCTGTTTTAAGGGGCTTAAAGAAAGCAACATCGAGAGGTTGAGTTATGTGGGTGCTATGAGGTGGTAAGCAAACAAACTTGATATCATTTTTTTCCCAAGCTTCAATAACTTTGGGGGAAATATGAGAGGATAAGTTATCACCCAACAGAACTTTAACTCCTGACTTCTTTTGTAAAGAAGGTAAAACTAAAGAGAAAAACCACTCTTCAATTGCTACTCCATCAAACCATCCACTTGCAGTGGTGAAGTATCTTGCGCCTTTGGGACCTCCTTCGCACCAAGTTGACCAAAGGTTGGTGGCCTTATACACGACAAACGGTGGAAGAAATTCACCTACTGCATTACCTGATATCATGATGGAAATGCTTGACTTAGAAGTGTTTCTTATGTTAGTGGGGTACAGCCTCTCTTTACCAGACATTTTTTAGAGCCAGGGTCGTCCGTTAGATTCGTTTCATCATAATTATAAATATTTTCGGGGGGTACATTCTGGAGAGTTAGAGAAAGATGTTGAATATATTCTCTCAAGGATTCTTCATTGACTTCTGCACGAACTTTTTTGATATTGGCAACAAATTTTTGTGTCAGCTCTGGGTGTCTTCGTATAAAACCCTTGATTAGATCAGCACCTGGATAGACTGAGTCTTTGAATTCCTTAACATTTCTTCCAATTCTTAAAAGATAATCTTTCATGATGTGACGTAAGTCTTCTTCACAGATAGGGAATCCAAATTGCCTCATTTGAATTGTACATTTCACAAAGGCAACCTCCTCTAATTCAGAAAAAACAGTCGGCTTACCAGGCTTCAATTCGCGTTTTCCTTTCAGTTTGTAATAAATAGTTCTTCTACTAATACCATATTCTGCAGCAGCTTGTTCTTGTGTCAGCTTTCCAGATTTGACATCTTCAAGACACCTGGCTAGATCCTCATCTGTGTAATCTTTGTGTTTTCTGGCTCCAAGCTTTCTTATGTAATGACGTGGCATCTGAAGAAAAAAAAGCAAGGAGGCTATTAATTTTGTTGTAAATTTTTTTTCACTTCAAGTTTTATTTATTTCACAACTCTCTGTCAAAATATTTGACGTCACAAAATAGCCTGATAAAGCATTCGCCAACTTTTTTCATGAATTTATTATGAAAACTAATCAGATTTTAACTTCAGTTACTCAAGAAATTAATTAGGAATGTAAACAAGAATGAAATAACTCTACTTTTAATATAAAATGTCTTTAAATTCGCATAAGTTCTTAGTTTTCGATTGCTAATAAGATTTGGGGTTACTTTGCACATTGTGCAAAGTAGCCTCTTTTCTACCAAGAAATTATGGTTATTTACAAAGCTGGTCACCCTGAAAATTCTAGGCAGACTATGGATTTAACGTTTGGTATACTTCAAACCGATAATACAGTGAACACTTTAAGCTATTCACTCACCTTTTAATTCTAGTTAGCTCTGCTGCACAGGTAAAAGTTTCACCACTAATATTTAATTCTCTTCCTGTTGATGTAAACCAATGTAACTAGAATAATAAGGTAGGCCACTCCGGCCAATTACGCTCCCATTGGTTGCTTCGCTCTGACGTCGACTGGTGGAAGAAATACGCGCGAGTCTTGATTTACCATGCAATCTTACCTGAGACAATGTCCTACTTAGCATCTCTCTGCTGTTTACACGAAATATTAACAATAATTGTAATGAGCTATTCATATAGAAAAAGGGTTAAACAACAAGATTAAATGGTTTGTGGCAAAAAATAATGGTAAAATCTATTTCTACATTTAATAGAAAAGTAAGCAAGTCTGTCCACATATAACATTGACAAAATGGCACAAGATGTAAAATTAAGTCGGAAAGGAGGCGATATTATATATATATATATCATTTTTTATTATTCGTTAATTTTATATTAATAGAATTATTTCGATTGTTATTAATTTACTTAGAAACCTCTGATGATACTGATATTTTTCAGTGAAACGTGCGTCAGGTGTTAAAAAGAATATACGAAATTATACTACTTGCAGAAGAAACAAATTGAAAACATCACAAATTATATATATATATATATATATTACTATAATACTTATAACTATTTTACCTCAAGATGTATTTTTTCCTTTAGGGACATGTTTCGGGAGATCCTGTTCTCCCATCTTCAACCTTCGCCATCTTGCTTCTGGTGCAGTATTTGTGTGTTGGCTTCTGGATGTTATTATGGTGGTTTGTTGGTCTTTGGTCCTTCAATGTTGCATTATTGTGTGTGGTTGTGGTATCTGTTTTTGTATTTTGTGTATTTTCGATGTTGAGTGCTTTGAATATTGTGTCATGTTTTGTATTGGTTTGTATTTGTTCTGGTATTAATTTGTTTTGTGTTTTATGTTTGTAAATCTGTAAATTTTCCCAAATGTTCATTATGGTGCCTTTGTGTGGTATATGTTTTATTAGTGTTACATTGGTTATGTCTGGGAATTCATGTCCTGTGTTTATTGCATGTGTGGCTAAATTGGATTTATATATGTTTGGTTTTTTGTATGCATTTAGGTGTTCAAAATAACGTTTTTTCAGCTGTTTTTTTGTTTGTCCTATATAACATTTATTGCAATCTTGGCATTCAATTTTGTATATACCGTTGGTTGTTGTATTATCTTTGTTGTGTGAGTTATTTAGATTTTGTAATTTATTTTTATTAGTTTTGTATGCTATTTTTATATCTGTGTTTTTAAATAGTTTTGTTAGTTTTGACATTTTATTATTTATATATGTGAATGTGGCCCATTTTTTGTTGTTGTTATTATTTATGTGTTGTTCAGTTTGATTAATTCTTAATTGTTCAGTTTTTATTTTGTATTTGATTTTATTTTCTATTTTGATCATAGTATTTTTATTGTATCCATTTGCATAACCAATTTGGTATATTATATTTATTTCTTTGTCAGTTTCTTGTTTGTTTAGGAATATTTCTGCTATTATGCTTGATAATGGTGATCCCATTGCTAAACCTTCTTTCTGTTGATAAATTTTGCTATTAAATTCAAAGTAATTTTGTTTTAGTATTAGTTGGAGACTATTTTTTACTTCGGTTATATATTGTTTGTTTTCATTTTGTTCTATAAGTTTGTTTATTATTATGTCAATTGTTTCTTCTACTGGGATATTAGTGTACATGTTTGTTATGTCATATGATGTGAAAAATGTATTTTCATTTATATTTATTATTTTTAGTTTGTCTATTAATTCGTATGTATTTTTTATGTTATGATGGTTATTTGTTAGATGGTTATTTTTTTAGTTTTTGTGCTATTATTCTTGCTATTTTGTATGTAGAGGAGCTTTTTTGAAATTGATTAATGGACGTATTGGGTTGTTTAATTTGTGTATTTTTATTAGGCTGTTCATTTTAGGTGGTTCTGGATTATTGTTTATATATATGTCTATGTTTTTATTGTTGAAAATGTTTTTATTTGTTTTTATTAGTTTTATTGTTTGTTTAAGATAGTTTTCTGTTGGGTTTTTATCTAGTTGTACGCATTTATTATTGTTGATGAAGTCTTCGGTTTTTTTGATGTAGTCTGTTTTATCAATGATTACTGTTGCTTGACTTTTGTCTGCTTTAGTTATTATTAAATTATTGTTCTTTACTTTATTTTTAATTTCTTTTAAGACTTCATCAACAATAATAAATGCGTACAACTAGATAAAAACCCAACAGAAAACTATCTTAAACAAACAATAAAACTAATAAAAACAAATAAAAACATTTTCAACAATAAAAACATAGACATATATATAAACAATAATCCAGAACCACCTAAAATGAACAGCCTAATAAAAATACACAAATTAAACAACCCAATACGTCCATTAATCAATTTCAAAAAAGCTCCTACATACAAAATAGCAAGAATAATAGCACAAAAACTAAAAAATAACCATCTAACAAATAACCATCATAACATAAAAAATACATATGAATTAATAGACAAACTAAAAATAATAAATATAAATGAAAATACATTTTTCACATCATATGACATAACAAACATGTACACTAATATCCCAGTGAAGAAACAATTGACATAATAATAAACAAACTTATAGAACAAAATGAAAACAAACAATATATAACCGAAATAAAAAATAGTCTCCAACTAATACTAAAACAAAATTACTTTGAATTTAATAGCAAAATTTATCAACAGAAAGAAGGTTTACCAATGGGATCACCATTATCAAGCATAATAGCAGAAATATTCCTACAACATATAGACACCAAAATACAAAATATCATAAAAACACATGACCCAGATGGCATATGGATAAGATATGTAGATGATGGACTATATGTATCAAATAACAAAAACACAAATGCAGAGAACATACTGAAACAAATCAATAACATACATCCCAAAATACAATTCACAGAAGAAAAAGAAAAACATAACAAAATCAACTATTTAGACATAACCATCACAAGATACAACAAACACATACAATATGCAATATATAGAAAACCAACTTCCACTAACATCATTATACCTAACCATTCTGACCACCCACCACAACATAAAATGGCAGCATTTTATTCGTTATTTAACAGAATGTACAAAATACCCCTAAACAAACAAGAAACTGACAAAGAAAGAAATATAATATACCAAATTGGTTATGCAAATGGATACAATAAAAATACTATGATCAAAATAGAAAATAAAATCAAATACAAAATAAAAACTGAACAATTAAGAATTAATCAAACTGAACAACACATAAATAATAACAACAACAAAAAATGGGCCACATTCACAATATAAATAATAAAATGTCAAAACTAACAAAACTATTTAAAAACACAGATATAAAAATAGCATACAAAACTAATAAAAATAAATTACAAAATCTAAATAACTCACACAACAAAGATAATACAACAACCAACGGTATATACAAAATTGAATGCCAAGATTGCAATAAATGTTATATAGGACAAACAAAAAAACAGCTGAAAAAACGTTATTTTGAACACCTAAATGCATACAAAAAACCAAACATATATAAATCCAATTTAGCCACACATGCAATAAACACAGGACATGAATTCCCAGACATAACCAATGTAACACTAATAAAACATATACCACACAAAGGCACCATAATGAACATTTGGGAAAATTTACAGATTTACAAACATAAAACACAAAACAAATTAATACCAGAACAAATACAAACCAATACAAAACATGACACAATATTCAAAGCACTCAACATCGAAAATACACAAAATACAAAAACAGATACCACAACCACACACAATAATGCAACATTGAAGGACCAAAGACCAACAAACCACCATAATAACATCCAGAAGCCAACACACAAATACTGCACCAGAAGCAAGATGGCGAAGGTTGAAGATGGGAGAACAGGATCTCCCGAAACATGTCCCTAAAGGAAAAAATACATCTTGAGGTAAAATAGTTATAAGTATTATAGTATTATATACATCAAGAAACGGACTGTAGCAGAAAGTGATTGAAATATATATATATATATAATATCCTTGCGTGGGTGGGTGCGCGTACTTGCACACATGTGCGCGCATGAGTGCATGTATAAACATTTCTATGTAGTATAATATATTTGAAACAAGCTTCCAATTATTATAATTATAATCAATATCATAATCATTTTCTTTATCTACATTTTCATTGTTATAACGTTAAAAACTGAAGCTAGTACGTTTAGTTGTAAACATAAATACTTTTATCAACGAAATGAAAATGGTTATTTAGTTGATACATACCTTCATAGGTGACTTAAATTTTTGAAGACGAAGCTACCCAGAGCCGACTCTTTGTTGCTGCATACTTTTCAAGTGACTTGAGTTTGAGCTGTTTGTTCAGATGGCGGATTCTGATGAATGT
This sequence comes from Magicicada septendecula, assembly GCA_034769895.1. NCBI lineage: Eukaryota > Metazoa > Arthropoda > Insecta > Hemiptera > Cicadidae > Magicicada > Magicicada septendecula. The sequence goes on along the minus strand of CM068367.1, from coordinate 78,736,354 downwards.
TCTTGTCCTGACGTACAGACAAATGACTTTCTCGTCCACCTCTGGAAATTTAGATTTGAGTAAGGTGACCAAATAAGAGATAACTTTCACTTGTTTTGATACTGTACGTCCGTGGAAAGAAGTAAAAACTATCTCAAACTGAATCAGTTTTTGTAACCACTCGTCTGACGGATGGGTAAGCCCGCCCTTTGATATAATCGATATCCAGTCATGACTATGTTCCCCGGAAAGACACAATGTTTCGCCTCTCACACCTAGACTTTCATCAATGAAGCGGCACTTGAATGCGATGTACCCGGCCAGATATTTTAAGGCATCTTGAGGAACATCGTTGTCACTTGCAGACGGGGCCAAGTCCTCTGTTTTTAACAATTCTGTTTCATCGGTGTCACTATTCGGAGAACTTGGTATTAACGTATGTTCAACTATGTCTATGCATAGTTCATTGGTAACAAACTGGATGAAATCCTCGTCAGAGTCATTTGATTCCATACCTTCGGTGGAATGAATGCTACCATCCTCAGCCACAGACGCACTTCCAGATAACGGTATATCGTCCGTGCTACCCGTTAAAAGCAAGAGCCGAATTCTGTTGCGCACTTCAAAGGGAGTGGGATTATTATAAAAGACGCCTAATCCCCGAATTCATGAAAAAAAGTTTTCAAGGCAATCTTGATTGAATCTAGCGGTCAAAATGTACGTCACCCCATGAATCATTGCCATTTGTTCATAAAGGTCGAACAATGAATTTAAAGATATAACGAAACCTTTCTGAAAAGGTAGTAAACTTTTTTTACTTGCTACTCGCATGTTAGTTATTACTTCCTAAAACCTTTTTAAAGTATTTTCTTGGCTCCTTAAATTCATGCCGTACCCACTTCTGAGGGGCGTTTTCTGGTCTTTTGGAAATCTCGATTTTAAAACATCAAATGCATCGTTTACCAGTTCGATGAAGCTGCTTTCACGCTCTTTATTTGCAACATACTTCAGCGCCTTTGCTGTACGATTAGAAAACAACTGTGCAGCAAATCTTACATTTTGACGAGATCGACCAGTTACGTTAAGGTGTATCTGACTAAAATTGGGTAAAATCGTCAATTCTCCTTTCTGTTGCTGTAACAGATTTTCGATTGTATCCTTTTTAAGCTCAGTGCCGTCGCAAAGTAACAACCCATGGTCTAGAAAATGATTTCTAAGCAGCTTCAAAAGATGAGGTACGTCACAGAAAACCCACACCTTACGTTTGTAGTCGGGTTAATGAAGAAATTTTTTTCTGTGTTTACATCTAATTCCTTCCAGACTTTTGAATTCTTTCCCCCCATATCACACGTCACAGCCGCTACATGAATATTACTGCTCTCAACGGCACTGATAATGCTTTTAAGCAATACATCTGTCATGGTCACATCAAAATCATAATAAATGGGTTGCTTCCACTTGGCAAACAGACCTCTAATCATGACCACCTGAACATTACTGTGGGGCCCCAGAATTACGTCATCTGATGAATCGTAGCATACACGTCCATCAATATTCATTTCATCGAAAGAAAGGACACAAATTCTTTCAAGTTCTGTAAAATTTGTAGCCTTAGCTTTCATTAAAGATAAAACTTCCTGAAGGATGCCTCGCCTGCATTTAAAATGTCGTGTCCACTTTTGGAGAGCAGAACGAGCAGGTAAGGGGAAATTGCGTTTTCTTAAGTAATTGTAGGTTTTCTTTGAAAGTGCTCTTAGCGTGAGTGCATTCGCGATATCTTCTGATGACCACTTAACCCTCGTGTCTTGTAAAAGACATCGAATCTGGCCTGGAGTGAAGCACTTAGAAAGGATATCTTTTATGTCTTGATTTAATGTTCTCCGTGTTGTTTTGCACGGGAATGCCTTCTTGAAAGACACTACATATCTTGCTCTTTTGAGTGTTGTTAGAGCAGCTTGTGTCTGTTTTAGTGCGAGTAGATTTAGGCCATTTTTCTTTTTTAGTTGTAAAATTTCTTCTCGAAGTTTTGCTATTTCTATATCTTTTTGTATGTCCTGATTTGTCTCAGTGCTAGTTGCCTGGTCGATACCTCTCTTCTTTGGGGACAAAGTACTTACTGTTGCTAGCGCTCGTTTCCTCACAGATCTGACTTCTATGCGGGCCTCTCAATCACTGGAGACCTACAGAGGGTAAACAATCCCTTAATTTTGTATGAATCAGGAGTGAAACATAAAAAAAATTAGGCAAGGATGACATTAAGGAGGTAAATGAACTAATAAATTAACTGAGATGCATAACTCGCTAATATTTTAAAACGAATTAAAAACCAATCATTATTAGTTTGCGTACAATTAACACTACAAAACCCCAACCCAGACTACTGTACTGTTGTCAATTAAATTTGTAACCATAATGGCTAAATGACAAATAGTTTAGTTTTAGTTTTAAGTTTATGTATACTTAAAACACACACACACAAGTGAGTTAAAACTAAAAACTCGCTTCGCTCGTTCAATTAAAGACTATACATATTCAGTCCACACCATCCAGTAATGAAAGGTCTGCTGTGTAAATTCTGCTTGGTTAAGGATATTCAGATATAGGCCTATTTTATAAGTCAGTAAGGCCTATAAACCCAGAATCAATTTAGGAACAGGGAGGAAACTTATAGCCTGAGTTATGTTGGCTAATAAAATTTGACTAAAATAGTATTACAATGTTTAAACTGAGGACATACACACCTGAGTTGTGATCTCTCTTGAATCTGAGTTGCCGTGCCAATTTGGAATGTACTGGGATGGAATAGCGTTTAACCGCAGAATTTTTCTTGTCGGTAAACCAAGAAGTTCATTTTTCATATCCCTTTCGTAATCTTCTGGGAGAAAGTACTTAGAACACACTTGGGCAGTATTAACATTAAATTTATCAGTTCGTTTACAGCGAGAAAGCCACACATGTCTCAGCTCTTCGCTTTTTGGAAACCGGTGGTATATGGTACCAGGTTCCTTAAAGCAACAATTATGACACTGCCCAACAGCACAAGAGGCATTACTACTGCTACCACTTTTATTCATTTCAAACTATACGTATATTCCAATGTGTAACATAAGATAAAAACACAACACACACTGACACAATACAAAACAAAAATACAATGACGCTACAAATAAAATTACTATTTCTTTTATGAATTTGCTAACTGCTATAATTTTTATTGTTCGACTAAGCTTTTCGTCATCACTGACATCTTCAGGTCTTAAACAACCCAGATTGGTTTAAGTATAACACTAGCTATCTGTTTATTATTTCATTCTATGGAATGTTCTTATAAATTCAGTAGCATTTCATTAGCAATATTATTACTTCATATCAAATGTGATACTGTTCAAAAAACACTTAAAGTTTATTCATTTGTACGGCAACTCATGTACCTTTTCAAAGTTTATTGGCTATAATTCAATAACTTACACTTGTCCATGGTTATTTATTAATATTATTACTGACTAGTAATAACAGTAGCTTTTCTAGCTTTACAACATGAAATATTTAACCATGGGGGGACTGTGAAGATTTGTTCATATAAACTACACAATAACTTTTTTGGGTGCACTGTTACTTAATACTATTAACACTTTTGGTTTTTGTCAGTTTTACATTGTGATATGGTTTTTTGGGGTGTTATACTTTCTCTTTGGACATTCATTTATTTTTGGGGTTTTTGGGTTCTCTCCCTATGGGGTTTCTATTTGGTATTGGTCGTCTCACTTTCTTCTTTCTTCATTCTTCAGTATTTTTGGTCATTCTATAATTCTTCTTACTTCGTTCTTCTTTCTTCAGTATTTTTGTTCACTCTAATTTCTTCTTTCTTCAGTATTTTTGTTCATTCTATATTTCTTCTTTCTTCAGTATTTTTGTTCATTCTATATTTCTTCTTTCTTCAGTATTTTTGTTCATTCTATATTTCTTCTTTCTTCAGAATTTTTGTTCATTCTGTATTTCTTCTTTCTTCAGTATTTTTGTTCATTCTATATTTCTTCTTTCTTCTTTCTTCAGTACCATTTCGCTGTGTATGCTTTTGTTTCTTCTGGTCTGGTTTCTTTGTCGGGGTATCTTAATTGCCTGCTTCTATCTTACCTGGGTAATTTTGTTATTCACATTTTAGTTTTCTAGGTTTTTAAATTTGTAGTATATATATTATTTGCAGATTTTTTCCTTCTGTTTACTTTTCTTGTGATTATATTAATTAATAGTGCCTTTTAATTGATTCTCATCTGGATATTCCCTATATTTGAGCTTTATTAATGATCATTGAGTAATTTATTTATGTGGACTATATGTCATGCTACAATATATATATATAATTTGTGATGTTTTCAATTTGTTTCTTCTGCAAGTAGTATAATTTCGTATATTCTTTTTAACACCTGACGCACGTTTCACTGAAAAATATCAGTATCATCAGAGGTTTCTAAGTAAATTAATAACAATCGAAATAATTCTATTAATATAAAATTAACGAATAATAAAAAATTATATATATATATATATATATATATATAATATCGCCTCCTTTCCGACTTAATTTTACATCTTGTGCCATTTTGTCAATGTTATATGTGGACAGACGCTTACTTTTCTATTAAATGTAGAAATAGAGTTTACCATTATTTTTTGCCGCAAACCATTTAATCTTGTTGTTTAACCCTTTTTCTATAAGAATAGCTCATTACAATTATTGTTAATATTTCGTGTAAACAGCAGAGAGATGCTAAGTAGGACATTGTCTCAGGTAAGATTGCATGATAAATCAAGACTCGCGCGTATTTCTTCCACCAGGCGACGTCACGCGCAAAAAACAGCTGATCGCTAGATTAGCGCGGGAAGCCGGAATGCCCCCCCCCCGCCCGATGTAAACCACCCAAGACGTGAAGTCAGAAATTCACGCCACCCCTAGCACTGAGTAACGCCACTAGCACCATCTATCAGTATCTGAATTAATTAGTAGTTTTAGTTCACCTGTTTCGCAGCTAGAGAGCAGAAAATGTTTGACGTTCTATTGTGCAAAGTTACCCTAGGGTGTGCAAAGTAACCCCGGTTTACGGTACCTACCGTTTTTTGTGTATCTATATATTAAATGGGATATTCTTTTCGGGGGGGCGGAGATGCTCCCCAACAAAATATAATTTATTAGCATCTAAATTATCCATTGAAGACAATGTACAAAATTCAGGTTTATATTTAATAGTTTATAAGTTAGTAGCTGCCAAAAAACAATGGGTGAAATGGAATTATTAGATTGGAACATGAAAAAATGTAACTAAAATTTCTTAAAGTTTGTTGAATAAAACCAGTAAATTACAAATCACTTTTTATTAATATGTTGTCATCACTAAATTAACGAACCGTAAACATATAAGGTTATGATAGATAACTCAGCATGTTAAGTATACTCAGTATTCACAGCAAGTCATTTAATTTCAAACGTTGGCAATTCTGAGATTAACGTCGTCAGTTGCCAGCTGTTATGTTTGATGTGTTCTGAATTATATTTTGAAAATGTTGTGATTTGGAAGTAACTTTAATGAAATTTTAATTTAGTAAAATTTACATCATGATAGTGTCGGCGAAGTTAATAGGTGGGCCAGTCTATCTGCCTGGAGAAAGTATTGGGTGCTGCATTACATTTTCAAATCCACCCGTTCCTTCGGATACTAGATCCAGGAGCAACAGGTAATGTTTGCTAGAAAAATTACGAATTAAATTGTACATTTTTAAATTTCGATAAACATTTCAACGTTAGAATATATTTTAAGGTTATTGAACCATATCTTTATTTATACTTTTGCGAAAGGAAGAGTTATGAGCGTAAAATAAAGGATGCCCCATTTAAAGTTTTCTTGGTTATTGTTTTCGTAACGTTTACTTTCGTTAACTGTTAGTGTTCCTGTTTATTTTGTATTACAAGGGAGTTGTCTCCTTTTTTGGCAGAGGTTTTTAGTAAAAAATTGGCAGCATTTGATAAATTGATAATGCTATCGGTAGGAAATTTTAACATTTTTTATTGTTTATTGTAATAAAATAATTAAGCTTTTACTAAATGACTGAAATAGAACAAGCAGATAGTTTTAAGCAAAGATAATAAATTGCATTTTATTCAGTCATTTAAATTAAATGTTTACAAGTTTCATTTGTAAGTTCACAATTGAGTTTTGTTTGTGTGAAACTGAAGCTATATTTTTATTTTTTATTTTAAGTTCCCGTTAATTCCTTAGCATAAACATTACAACGAAACCGATCGGTTTAAGAATTCTGATTATGTTCTGATTGTCCGATTGTTCAATCGCTCCGATTCTGTCTGGTTATGTTTGTATAGTCTGATTGAATCTAATATTGTTAGTGAAAGAAAATTGTGAAAAGTTCTGCTACTAAACCATACATATCAAAAAATGTTTGAAACTAAATATGGTGTATTTATTGAGACAAGACAGTGAAACAAAAATAAATAGATGTCGTGTTCATTTGATTGTTGTTATGGTTACTGCTGACACTACCATTCCTTTGAAACACAGGCAACAGTATAACAGGCATGTGCTAATAGTCTGCTCAGACACTGTATCAGAATATGTAAGTGCACATTGCTAGTGGATCAGTCTTCTCAGGTTGTTGACATTTAAACAAAGCATCTATACTTTATTTCTTTGACTTTAACATTTCATTATGTGGTTCATGTCTCTTAGGTAGAATCTACTTTTTACTAGTTATGAATTTTAACAGTTAAGAATTATATTACTGTTATCACACTCATTGTCATTCCATTTTGGGAACCCAGTATTCTGAAAATATTAAGTGTGATTTTCAGTGGGTGGTCAAAACGTTTAGACAATGACAGATCAAAGCAACTGATCATGGCCCAAAAGTCCAGACATAATTGTTTTGTTAATGACTAAAGGCGTGATCGCTTTTGAAACAAAATTGTGTTAAACTGTTCTATAAGTAGGCCTAATCTTATATTATTCTTCCTATATTTTCTTATACCACATAGTAGCCCCCCCCCCCACACACATTTCAAATATAGGCTGTGACTACAAGAAATGTTTTGGGTAGTTAGGTTATGATTGTTACAGTTGCAAATAAATTAAAACAGTTGTATCAGTTATAATGTAGTTTTAAATTGTGTTAAATGTGGCACGTAGTGTCACATAAAATTTAGTCATTTATACATCACCAACTACATACGAGGGCTATTTTTTTTTTCAACCTCCAGTGAGTTGGCAAACGTGGTCCTGTTGTCATAGCAACAATCTGATTGTTGATTAATGTTTTTGAGGCTTTGTTCTAACCTATAACCACTGGTTTTATATTATTTTGTCTATTACTGTGGTGACGACAGTTTAATTATGGCAACTACAATTGAAATTGCCTCCAAGTGTGAGATTCGGTCTGTTATTAGATTTCTTCAAGCTGAAGGTCATATTGCTGCAGAAATTCATCGAAGGTTGTGTAATGTGTATGGAGAAAATGTGATGAGTGATGGTTCAGTTGGGGTATGGTGTCAAAAATTTAAAGAAGGGCGAATTGATGTTCATGATGAAGGAGGGCAAGGAAGAAAGTCTGTGGCTACTGATGTTGATGAAAGAGTAGACAGGATGGTTCGAGAGCACCGTCGTTTCACAATTACTGAACTCTCTGCTGATTTTCCTGAAATGTCTAGGTCTGCTTTTTATGGTATTCTTACTCAGAAGCTTGGGTATAGGAAACTCTGTTCGGTGGGTTAAAGTCCAATGTGGCAGATTGGATGACTACTCAGGAGCGAACATTCTACAACATGGGCATAGAAAAATTGATCCCTTGCTATGATAAGTGCAACTCAACAATAGTGGTGACTATGTAGTAAAGTAGTTCACATATACAGTACAGTCCCGTTTAACCGAATTTCCGGGTCAACCGAATCACCGAAAATACTTTTGTATTACCATATTTTATACTGCTTTCATACAGGGACTACACAAACATTCGGGACGGCGCCGCACGAGAACTCGTAGCGTTGACTGTCCACTGACTCAGCCCCTCCACCAGCGTCTATTTTTAGCACACCTACTAACACTATTGTTGCTGTCCAAGGACACCTGTCAGTTATGTTTTGAATTCTGTCTGATGTGGCTGGCTCATGATAATTTTTGTACATTAATAGTGTATTGTTTGTCGCGTTGTGTTTAGTGATCAGCAGTGATTATGGCAGAAAAGAGAAAACGAGTTGTTAGACAATGCAAAAAAAAACTGGAGGCTATTAATCGTCTGGACAAGGGTGAGTCAGTAAAAAACATTTCTATTGAATATGGAGTTGGGGCAGCAACAGTTTATGACTGGAAAAAAAATAGAAGTCAAATTGAAGATTTTTCCGCTAAAATGGTTAGTCAAGACTCTTTAGGGAATCGGTCCACTATAAAGAAACCTAAAAATGAATCCTTAGACGAGGCACTTTTAATGTGGTTTGAACAACAACGTGAGCGCGGCGTGCCTATATCCGGACCGATACTTAAGGAAATTAAACCAAACTTAAGGGATTGAGTTTAAACCAAAAGTTGGGTGGAGATCCAAGCTTCACTGCCAGTATTGGATGGCTCAGTAGGTGGAAAGATCGACACGGGGTGAGGCAGCTGACGATAACTGGGGAAAGTCTTTCAGGCGCTGTTCTTGATGCTGAAGAGTTTAAGAAGAAGTTTGAAAAAATTGTTAAGGACGAAAAATTAAGTCTTGCTCAGATATACAATGCCGATGAAACTGGGCTGAACTACAAAATGTTGCCTACAAAAATATTGGCATCTAAACTAGACGAGGCAGCTCGTGGTCATAAGAAAAATAAAGAAAGAGTTACGTTACTGGTTTGTAGCAACGCTTCAGGCACCCATAAACTGCCACTTGTTTTGATAGGGAAGTCAACCAACCCAAGGGCTTTAAAGAATGTCAAGCGTAGTGCATTGGCTCTACATTATGCGTCTGAAAAATCCGCCGGGATGTCATCAAATATCTTTAAGGACTGGTTTTTTCACCACTTTGTTCCGGCAGTAAAAATATTTTTGACAAAGGAAGGGTTGCCTCTAAAAGCCATTCTCCTCATAGACAACGCTCCCACCCACCTGGGAGCAGATGAGTTGAAATATGGTGACATACGAGTGCAGTTTTTACCTGCAAACGTCAGCTCTTATACAGCCGATGGATCAAGGTGCGATCGAAACTTTGAAGAGACTATACATGAGGAAACTGCTCAGTAAAATCATTGATAATGATGAAGATGAAGAGCCTAATGACATCATATCCACGTTGAAACAAATAACGATCAAGGACGTGATCTACATGACAGCTGGAGCATGGGAGGAGGAAACGGCAGTTGCTCTAAACAAAACTTGGAGGAAACTCTGGCCCAACGTGCCTACAACAGTGTCGCAGAATGAAAATGAACCTGATGTTCCCGTGGAGTGTAGTGACGAGAACTTCGTATCACAGCTAAACAGTCTGGTAGGCGGATCAGAGATTCAAATAAACGATATAGCGGAATGGATACAAGGTGATGAAGAACCACATCCAATTCTTAGTGAAGATGACATTGTTGCCGCATGTTCAAGTCACCAGGCAGGTGAGCTCAGCTCCGATGATGATGATGGTCCATCCCTTCAAGAAAAGAAAGGGCCAAACCATTCAGAAGCAACTAGGATGTTTGAAGACCTCATGGTGTACCTTGAACAACAAGAGGAAACATCTCCTGCTGAGCTGCTTCTCATTAAACGCCTTAGAGATCGAGCTGCAAAGAAACGTTCATCTCATATGAAGCAAAAGAAAATATCACATTTTTTTACTTCCTCGATTTAATTTTGCATTCCATCGTGCAGGAATGTTTTTATGTGTTTTTAGAAATTTCATATTTTTATTCATTCTATGCCGCACATTTTCGCTACATTAAATTTTGTTTTACTGTACTGTATTCCACCATAATTCTTTCATGTTTGTTGCGAATTTCATGTTTTATTATTCATGTGCGTACGTTTTTATTTCCTACATAGAGTACTGTATAAATTTTTCACCGTACTATTGTATTTCACTACAATTTTTTATGTTTGTTACGACTACTGTACTTTTCCAAAATGTCTCATTCATGTAAAATAAAATATGTATTATTTCACTGCATTTTTAGCGTACTCTGTTTATAAATTAATACCTGTAGAGTGTTGTCATGCATTCGTTTGTCATAGGCCTATTGTAATGTGCCTTGCTATTGTAGGCTTTGCTCGCCCGTGGGCCGTGACCCCGTGAACAACACAACTATCCGGTCTGAGATATGAAAATACATATTTTCCGGTTTAACCGAATTTTCGTTTAACCGAAGCCTTATGGGTCCCATCAAATTCGGTTAAACGGGACTGTAGTGTATATGAAACTCTTGTGTATAATAAAATTATTGATGTCATTCATGTGTCTGTTTATTGGTCTATCGGAGATTGAAAAACAAATAGCCTTTTTTCTTAGTTTTTTTTTTATGGTCAGAGTTTAATGTTTGTTTTGGTTGGTTGTACTGGTATTAGTACATGGTGCATTGAGTAAAGGGAAAAAACATGGACCATTGTCTAACATCCAAAAAACTGAAGGAAAGTGAAGTGCATCATATTTTTCCAAATGCTTGTATAACAACATTGTTAGAAATCACCTGTGCGGCATGAAGAGTTGGGCTTTGTAACAGATGCTCTATTCATATCAGCTGTATAGGAGGGCAAGGAATGCATGGCAAATGCCAAGCAGTGATGTGAGCCATAGTATTATTTTAATTGTTGTACCCTCTTCCTCATATGTTACATTTATAAAGCTTTTGTGGTTACTGTTGGTGTGGGGTAATAGACTATCATGGGCCACTATAAATAATTTTAAATAGTGAAAAGGTATTTTTCATATCAGTTCCACACTGTAATTTCTTTTTTAATGAGCTCACACTTCATGATCCACGAACTCACACTTCGTGACTACGAGGGTCATTTGAAAAGTTCGCGGTGCGACCTTTCAAATTATCTGAAAGGCTTATCTGATAGATTTATAAATCTATCTGTCAATTTATTCACTGTTTATCAGCTATTTAAAATTTACGGTGTCACGCGTGTATTGAAAATATCGGTATGGAGAACCATACATGACTTCCATATTCTAAGATTTATAATTAAAATAATTTTCGAAATGAAATATTACCATAGAACCTACTTCTTTCTACTTACTGCTTCAGCCTTAACCACAGTACTGTGGTCACGAACATATACCACCTCATGTTATCGCACTCGATTTTCACTGATGATGGAAGTCGATGGCATTGCCGAAACGTCTGGTTTTGTAGAAAACATTGGACTACGGCCAAATATCCCGGGAAGGAATTTTAACAAAAACTACTTCTTTGTTGCCGATAACGTTGTACACATATATATAAAAAATATGCATAAAATTAATGGCTTGTATAAGTTAATGATTGATCTCCATTAAGTAGTGCTCAAGTTTCCAAAGTTTTAATATTATGATGTCCGTAATTAAAACATCAGAGCAGGTTTAGTGTGTATGAGGGTACACCGTGGACAAAAAGTTTCAACATTTCCTATTGAGCGTTGCTTAGAATAAAGCTGCGAATCTACAGTGTACGTTTCACAGAACAAACACGCGGAAAAGAAGGAGCGCTCCGAAGTCACTCATGGACCCTCAGCATCTTGCAGAGGGTTCATTCCCTAAAGACGAAAAGTCTGTCTATGAATCGTTCCTCTGTAAACACGTGCAGTTACACTGCCCAGCAATCCACAGGAAGCAAATCGCTATCCACTCGGGACACTTTTTCGGCTTGCATGCGTTATGTTGGTATGGGTTCAGCACTTTCCATTTAAAAAGCGTGCAAATGTAAGAAAATAAACATGAATGAGGCCAGAAATAACGCGAATTTTGTGTGTGTGTGTGTGTGTGTGTGTGTGTGTGTGTGTGTGTGTGTGTGTGTGTGTGTGTGTGTGTTCCCTGCCTTTTTACTGCGATAGTCATAATAATAAAATGGAAACGTAAACAGTACATAACTGAGATATGCTTGCCTGCCAAGCACGATATATTTTCTCTTATACATGATTTACATTAAAATGAAAAAATTATAATTTTATTGCCTGGCAAACAAAATTATTTTATTTTCAACAATTGCCATTGTTTGAAAAAGTTTAAATGAATTTTCAAATACTTTACTCTTGTTAAAACGTAAAAGGTTGCAAGTAAACTACCCCTTCCCCTTAACCGATCTTCACCAAAATCAAAAGGCCTTTTGAGTCCTCTACAATTCACTGACGTATGCAAAAAATTGTTTGATTCTGTTTGAATTTGCGGCAGTTATCGTTTGCCATAGAAAATACGCTTGATAAAAAACGTTGCAGGTAAACTACCCCTTCCCCTCAACCGATCTTCACCAAAAACAATAGGTCTTGAGTACTCTACAAATCAGGGCTGTATGCAAAAAATTATTTGATTCTGTTTGAATTTGCGGCTGTTATCGTTTGCCATAGAAAATACCCTTGTTAAAAAAACGTTGCAGGTAAACTACCCCTTTCCCTTAACCGATCTTCACCAAAAACAATAGGTCTTGAGAACTGTACAATTCAGGGCTGTATGCGAAACATTATTTGATTCTGTTTGAATTTGCGGCTGTTATTGTTTGCCAAAAAAAAAAAATTCCCTTGATAAAAAAAACCGTTGCAGGTAAACTACCCCTTTCCCTCAACCGATCTTCACCAAAAACAATAGGTCGTGATTACTCTACATATCAGGGCTGTATGCAAAAAATTATTTGATTCTGTTTGAATTTGCGGCAGTTATCGTTTGCCATAGAAAAAAAATTACACAGACAGACAGACACACAGACACTTTTTGGAAAACGACTTTTTTTCATGTTTTGAGTGTAGTACAATCAGAATCTGCAATAATCTCGAACACGATTTTTTTTGCCATCACCATACTTCCATTTCCTTAAGGAATATGGAAGTAAAATGAACAAAATCATGAATTCTTAGTTAAAAATTGTCTAACACTAACGGAAATTCACAATAAAATGGTAAGTGTGTTAGGAGATGGTTTGCATCTTCAAAAACAATGGTTGGTAAGTGGGGACTATGCTTATTCGAACAAGCATTGAAAATGGTGCCCAGCAGCAGTGTTACTTCCAAAAAAGCAACACTCCAAATGTGGCACCGATCTTGCACGAATTTTTTTCACACCAAGTTCTTGAGTTAAAACATAATGCACATGCTCGTGTGAGATGCCTGTGATCTCAGCAATGCCATCTTCTCTCAGTCGCTGGTCTTCCAACACCCTGTATCACATTTTGAAAATGATATTTGGAGTTGTTAATTTTTTTGGCCGCCCACTGCAGGATTCATCTTCAACGCTCGTGCGACCACATTTAAACTCTGCTACCCACTTACAAACTACCATTTTTGAAGGCACAGCATCTCCTAAACATTTAGCATTTCATTGTGAATTTTTATTGGATCTAGGCCCGTTTTATCAAACAATTCAATCACAGCATGATGTTTGATTCTGTCCTCTTTTCAAAACACTAGTGACACGTAAATTTTAAATAGCTGATAAACAGTGAATAAATTGACAGATAGATTTGAAAATTAACAGGCGTTTATATGAAATACGAATCTTACAGCATATGAAAAGGTTAGTTCTAGCTGTAAGCAATAGACTTCGCTCCCAAACTTTTCAAATGACCCTCGTATATGGCCTAAAATTAGTTTATTATTTCAGGTTTCAATTCTGTTGTTTTGAGACTTTAGATGCTATAAGTAAAACCTTTGTTAAACACATATGGTGGCTTCACTTGAAGTAATGTATAATAACATTCTTTGTGTGTTGGTTATATAAGATTGAATCTTATTTATTATATAAAGTTTTATTTATCTTATAAAATTTTTGTATCAAAGCTTGGGAACAAAAGGAAAACTACTATTCAAAATTTGGTAATGTATAAGAAACTACTATATAATTTTATTGTCAGTGACTAAATTAGCATTTTCCTTATAAGATTTTAGGCTACCAAATACTCTTTAAAGCAAGCGTATTTTTATTTTGTTAATACATACTTCAGCAGTTTATAACCATTATCGTCACTTGTAAAACTATGTTGTTTATCTCTTTTTCTGTTGTTCCACATTTCATTAATATAAACCTGAAATACTTGGTTTTCTCTGTCCCTTTTTGTCAAAGGCTACTTCAAGATTATGTACCTCATCTCCTGTTGTTACCGTCTCTAGTTTCCCGTTCCCAGTCCCAATATCTAAGATGTGTCTTTTCCATTGCCTCATTCATTTCATCTCTCCAAGACCTTTGAGACTTCCCTTTTCTTCAGCTGACCACTCGACTCCAGTTTGTAGCACTTTCTACCTATCTGTCATCACCAACTCTTCTTAAGCACTAACTGTCTTCACCATGCCACGTGCGTCTTTTCTCTTCAGCGTAACTGAGCACCTCTTTTTTCACTTTAATTCTTCTTCTTATTTCATCACTGGTGATCTGTCTGTTCTTGAGAGTTTGCAGTTCCACCTCCAGTCACCACCATTACATCAATTTTTCCTGTATACAGTTTGTTTATGGGCCAGTTTTCTGTTATGTTTTGTACTATGCAGCTTGGTGTTGAATCTCATTGCTTTTTGGTATGTCTGTCACAGAATATGGAATTGAGTTGCCTAAAGCATCTACTTGTTTGTTGCAGTCTGTTGTTTATCTCTTCTTCTGTTGTCCCACATTTCATTAATATAAACTCGAAGTACTTGAATTTCCCTGTCCCTTTAACTTCTTATCAAAAACTACTTCCAGATTCCTGGTAGCTCATCTCCTGTTGTTAACCATATACTCAGTTTTACCAGAATTTATTTCTAGTGTATTTTTTGTATATAGTTTTATAATTTCCTTAACATAAAAGTGACGTCTTCCTCATCCTGTGCAATGGCCATGTGATCATCCACTAAGCTCAAAGGTAGACATCTCTTATTAGTTTTCCCATTCATTCACATTTTCTTTTCCAAGGTCTCCACTTATGGTCTAAGAAAATTTTGAAGAGAGTTGGGGATGTGGAGCAGTCCTGTAGAATTTTACTAGAATGTATTTATTATTTAACTCAGTCCTGTAGAATTTTACTAGAATGTATTTATTATTAACTAAGTTTAATTACATAATTTTTATATTTTATTTTGACGATGGTTATAAGCTATTCTTACACTAATCTTAAAAAAAAAAATTAAATAGGCTAAGCATTTCCATCTATTAATATTTATAAAAGAATTAAGAATCACATCTTGAAATAATGTGCGAGACATTTTTGTGTGGTTTCTAAAGATATAGCATATTATTTGATATTTCTAAAGCATTTAATTGATGTATGTTTTTTTATTTCTTGAATGTAGGGATGCTCTTGAGACATTGGCGTGGGCGAGTGCTCAAATACATTGTTTGTGCTCAACAAACGGTAAAGTTCCTTTACCATCTAAAGGAACTGTGACTCCTGAAGAAGTGTCTATATCAAGTACTGGTAAATATTTTTTGTTTTGTTTTTATAATTATCTAAGTTATGTTATAACTACATTGAAACTAGAAAAGATCAGTTGTAAGTTGTGATTGTGGTATTAAATAATAAATTATGTAAAGAAACAAACAAATTTAATAAATACTACTTGCCAGAATCTTACCTGTCTTGCGATCTTTTCTCGCAAACTTGCCTTTTTTCAAACACCATCAGAACTTCAGGGCCACCACCAATATCTTTAAAAGGATAGATATGGAAACCTTTACACTTTACCTTAATTAAAAACACTGGAAAAATTTTGCTATGTGACTTCCCATAATTCAGAAAATTCCTCGGAACGTTAGACGAGTTTTTCAGCACAAAGAATAGGAAATGGCTACGGCATAATAACTATTCTAACACATTATTTATAAGACCAAATCTTGTTTTTATTTTTTATGAACCAAACTTAAAATCTCTCTCTTTTCTTTAAAACACAATTTCCAAAACTACCCTACATTATAACCTTATTTTCTATGACAAGCCAGTACTGTACCCCCCCCCCCCACACACACACACACACACACACACATTCTGTTTACAAATTTATATATATATATAACCCCTTTTATCTACTGAGCTCATTGGTATTTATTTCTGTATTGATTCAAATTGATATAATTACTTTTGTGTCGTTCTCATCTGCCCGCGCCATCCACAGCGGTCCGCCATTACCGGCCGGGTACGTTCACTTTCACTGTGACACCCCGAACTGTTTTGGTTATTCGAACTTAAGTATTCTTTTCACACTACTCTATCTTCCATCTATCCTTCTTTTACACTATGTTGGGGCAGGCCGTGCGTACTTACACACCCCGGCCTCCCGACGTTTTTTAACGGAGACTGTTACTGTACTGTCTACTATACTGTTTGGCTACTGGTGGCGAACTGCGCGAACCTCGTGCGCTTGGTTGCCCACAGGCAAGGCATTAGGCGTGGGCTGCTGCCGTCAACTCGTTCCGTGATTGGTTTAAAAGCAGCGAGCGGGAATAATTCGCCTTACGTCTGTTATGAGTTTTGGGTTGAAGATTACATATTTTCTCATGCCCTTTCGTGTCCTCTGAGCACATGTCGCAAAAGGCGGCACACACGCGCGCTCTTACACATTCCATTGTTCTGATTTTCGTCGTACCTTGCACAGCATTGCACTGAACTGACTACCGGGTGTTCACAAAAGTCACATATTTGGTGATTTAAAAGTGTTGCCTAGCATGGTTTGCTACAGATTGTTAAAATTAAATTCCTGAAATTACAAACCCTCTTAGTTTGCCCCGTTACAATTACACAAGAGAGTTATTGTCTAAAAGATTCATTTATTGGTGTGAACTTTATGGATCCGTTAACATTTGCCTGACTAAAGGTGTGAACAGGTGTTTACAACTTTTAAATCTTCTCATTTTACTTCCATGTTCCATAAGGAAATGGAAGTATGGTGATGGGAAAAAATCATGTTCGAGATTCTGATTGTACTACTCTCAAAACAAACATGAAGAAAAGTCATTTAGAGGATTCAAGGCCTATTGATTTTGGTGAAGATCGGTTAAGGGGGAGGGGTAGTTTACCTGCAACGTTTTATGTTTTAACAAGAGTAAAGTACTTAATTTTGAAAAGTAAAGTATCCTGAATAGAAGGTCATGATAATCCACTGTAAAAAGGTAGATGAAATATCTAAAAATGAAAAGGGTAGTTGAAGAGGGAGGGGGTAATTTTTATATGTGTACTATGTTATCGGCAAGAAAGAAGTAGTTTGTTGTTTGGCTGTGGTCCAGTGTTTTCTTCAAAACCAGATGTTTAGGCAGTTCCATCGACTGCCATCATCAGTGAAAATCGAGTGTGCTAACGTAAGGTGTTAGTGACCACAGTACTGTGGTTAAGGCTGAAGAAAAAAGTAGAAGTATTTTCTATAGAAATATTTCATTTTAAATATGATTTTAAATATAAATCTTAGAATATGGAAGTCATGTATGGTTCTCCATACCGATATTTTATATGGCGACAAATATAAACTGCAAGCAAAGTGAGATGATGTGGGCTGGTATGCCTTAATGGCTCTCATTTCAAATTCCTTTGAAAGCAACCACAAAATGACAGATTGCAGGTAATCATCCCTTCCTTGTTTCATGTATGCTTACATGACATATTAAAAGCTAGTTTTATTACTTAAAACTAATCTGTCAACAAACAAGGCTGATATTCTTTATGAACTACAGTATATTGTCAAAAAAATTTGCTGTTTGATGGCAATATTAAATAAAATTTGTGTCTTACACTTTTGTGTAATACAATTTTAGACCTTAGTGATTGTATTCTAAATTAGTGATTTGTATTATTCCAATAATTTTTATTGTAAATATAAGTACAGTATGTCAGTTTTTTAACTAACTTTTTCAGCCCACTTTTGCAACGCAATAATTGTTCACTTTTTTCTGCACAATACTTATTGTTAATGTGGCCTGAAATGTTCAAATTAGAATCCACTATCACAATGTTTGATTATTCATGGCTTCTGATTATGTTGTGATTGTGTCATGAACAATTAAATAACATTGCAAACATTTTGAGAAAAAGTTGTTTCAGAATAATAAAACTAGTAAAATTCAGTCTTTCTTATAATCATTTAGACATTTTATTATTATCTTTTTTTTCAAACACTTTTTGCTACAGTCTATTTCTTGATGCATATATAATTTTTTCCCTTATTTGGAATATGTTTCGGGAATCCTATTGTTCCTATCCTCAGCCATCTTAATTTTGTATCTTGTTGAGTACTTGTCTTTTGGTTGGTTGTTGTTATGGTTTCCTGTTGGTTAAGTACTGACCAAGTAAACAGCTGATTAAGTAAATAAACATTAAAACAATCGATAAGTTAAATCAAATTAAATTGATCATTTCTTTTTTATTAAATTCGATTATTTGTAAATTCATTTATAAACCTCTGATGATACTGATATAATCAGTGAAATCTACATCAGGTGAATATACAATAATTTTACTTGCAGAAGTATTTAATATTTGAAAACTATTCATTTTATTATTATATAGTCCTGTTGGTTTTTAACAGTTTCGAAACTCAGCAAAATTGTTACTGTAAGTAAAAACAAAAGCTAAAGTTTTCTGTTAAGTTCCAATAAACTGAAACAGTGTTATATATTATTTATATTCTTTCAATATATTACAAATATGTTCATGGATATGCTTTAAAAAGTAGCACCCAAATGTACCACTTTTGGTTTCTTTCCGTTTTTTTACCTGATGCACGAGTGTCTTTTAATTTAGTGTTGTTTTAAATGATGATCTGTGTTTATGTTTCCTATTATGTGTAACAGAAAGATGAATGTTTGTAGTTCAAAATTCTGTGTCTAAACAAAGCAACATTTGTTTTTATTAATGAGTGTTTGTGCCTCCGAATTTTGTAGTTGTATTCATCTGTTCTTTAGTTTGTAGTGAATGTTATGTAAATAAAATTATGTTTACTTTCTATTCAGAATGTGTTTGTGAACATTCTGATTAGAAAAATGTTTAGTTTGTTGTACAACTGTAGCAAAATTATAACTACATTTGTAGCGAAGCCACAACATTTTGATTGTAAAAATATCATACATTAAAATATCATTGTAAAAATAAGTTGCATTCTCATATAATACTGTCTTTTAGACAGTATATGAATTTACAACAGTTATCTTGTTAATTATATTATTTGCCAGTTCAGTACATTCAGAATGATTCAATGAGGAAAGTATTATAACCTTATTGGGGGGGGGGGGGAGTAGACAAGTTGTGACAGTAGGTGTATGAAGGGTGTCTATAAATAATGAGACTGTGTTTCTACCTCTTAGAGAAAGCAGTGGGACATGATTATGAGCTCTTTGACAGAGACCTTGGAAGTGTCTGAACCTGCATGGCAAACATCAACTCTCTCAGCTGTACATTTGACTGTGAGTCATCGTTTAGAGCAGTTTGTTTTCTGTTGTGTGCCAGAAAATGCTAAGTTTGAAAGTTGAGCAATGTATCAATGTCAAGTTTTTTATAAAATTGAACAAACCATCAAGGAAACATTTTCAGTGCTAACTTAGGCGTATGGGCGAAACCTGCATGTCTGGCACCTGCATTTGAGTGGTACAAAAGATTCAGTGAAGGACATTAGAACATGGAAGATGATGAACAACCTTCCACTTCAAGAACAGAAGATAGAAAAAATTAGCCAGATTATTTGAGAAGACTGCCAGCTGAGTGTCCAAATGATAGCTGAAGCCGTGAACATTGACAAAAACACTACATGGAAAGTTTTACATGAGGATCGCAACATGAAAAAAGTTGGTATCAGGATGGTCCCTTGGATTCTCTCCAGAGCCAAAAGAACACTGCAAGGAAATTTGCGCTGATGATCTACAGCAACTTGATGCCAACCCCAACCTTTTTAAAAAATCATCACTTGTGATGAAGCGTAGACCTTCTTCTAGTATGATCCTGAGACTAAGTGACAGTCATTGGAATGAAAAACACCATCGTCACCAAGAATAAAAAAAGCTCATCAAAGCAAATCCAAATTGAAAGTCATGCTCATTAGGTTGTTTTTATGTTAAGTGTGTGATTTTGGAAGAATAGGGTCCAGAAGGTACAACAGCATTATCATAAGTTTGTTTTGATAAAGTTGAGAAAAAGATTCAAAAAATTGTCATTCTTCATGAGGGCAATCATCTTGCTCACACAACACTTTATGTGAAGCAGTTTTTGGCCAATTTTTTTTTCTTTCCCCTATAGTGAAATCTATTCTTAAAGAATACATTTTGAGTCACTTGATGCGTTAAAGAAGATAAACATACCAGAAGTATTAAAACACCTGACTGAAGATGATCTGTTCCATGCCTTCCTGTTTGTTTATGTGGGTGATAATTTGATATATATTTATTATTTCGTTAATTAATTGTTGTTTTTCACCTTATTATTGTTATTCACTTCACTATTTTATTTCTACACTACACTGTTGTCTTGATTTGTTTAATAACCTCACTTCTGTTTTGTTCACTTTTTCACTGTAGTCTTATTTACCTTGTATGGTGTTATTAATTCAAACACTTTTTGCTACAGTCCATTTCTTGATGTATATAATATATTTAATATTTATACTGAAATTACCTCAAGATATTTTTTTTCCTTATTAACAAAAACACAAATGCAGATAACATATTCAAACAACTCAATAACATACATCCAAAAATACAATTCACAGAAGAAAAAGAAAATCATAACAAAATCAGCTATTTAGTCATGACCATCACAAGATACAACAACCACCTACAATATGCAATATACAGAAAACCAACTTCCACTAACATCATTGTACCTAACCATTCTGACCACCCACCACAACATAAAATGGCAGCATTCTATTCACTATTTAACAGAATGTACAAAATACCCCTAAACAAACAAGAAACAGACAAAGAAAGAAATATAATATACCAAATTGCTTATAAAAATGGATATAATAAAAATACAGTAAACAAAGTAGAAAATAAAATCAAATATAAAATAAAAACTGAACAATTAAGAGTTAATCAAAATGAACAAAACAAAAATAATAACAACAATAAAAAATGGGCCACATTTACATACATAAATAATAAAATGACAAAGCTAACAAAACTGTTTAAAAACACAGACATTAAAATAGCATACAAAACTAACAAAAATTATCTACAAAAACTAAATAACCCTCACAACAAAGATAATACAACAACCAATGGTATATACAAAATTGAATGCCAAGATTGCAATAAATGTTAAATAGAACAAACAAAAAACAACTGAAAAAACGTTATTTTGAACACCTAAATGCATACAAAAAAACCAGAAATATACTAATATAATTTGGTCACACACACAATAAACACTGGACATGAATTCCCAGACATAAGCAACATGACACTAATAAAACACATACCACACAAAGGCACCATAATGAACATTTGGAAAAATTTACAAATATACAAACATAAAACACAAAACAAACTAATACCTGAACAAATACAAATCAATACAAAATATGACACAATTTTCAAAGCACTCAACATCGAAAATATATAAAATACTAATACATACACCACAATCACACACAGTAATACCACTTTAATACCAGAGACCAACAAGAAACCACAATAACGACCTGCCAACACACAAATACTTCACCAGACGCAAAATCATGAAGGCTGAGGATGAGAACACAATGGTTCTTGAAACATGTTCCTAATAAGCAAAAAAAATATATCTTGAGGTAATTTCAGTATAAATATTAAATATATTATATACATCAAGAACTGGACTATAGCAAAAAGTGTTTGTATATATTGTAATATTCCGAGATTGTACTCGTTAAAAGACTTACAAGTGTCGAATGTCTACTCACCAGTTTGGTCGTTCGAATTCGTAATTTCTGCCTCACCGTCGGGTTGGCCAACTCTTCTTAGTAAACCAAAATTGTAAAGTTTACTATTCTACAATTTGTGCTCAAATTTTAAATATTAGTTGAATAAAATCAAACATACAGTTTAACGTTTCTATTATTTTTATTAATAATTATTAATTGGGTTCAAATTATAAATCTTATTTTTTGCACCGGCATGTTTAATTATTCGCGGTTGGTAGTTCTGTCCAGCCATATATCGAGACTCTCGTTGATGGGTGTTGACAATTTAGTTTATTTATAATCTCAGGTCGAAGTTCTTGTGACTACAGAAAATGTTGTTGAATGGACGAATAAAGGTACAAAATTTTACAAATACCATATAAATATTATAGAACAGGTGATATACTTATAATTACTGTGGTAAACTATAGCTACAGGAATTAGCGGTTGGAAGTTATCTACGTTTAGTAACTTTTACGTTTTAAAACCTATTCCTTAAAAATCAATGTTGGATTGAGATAGTTATTCAATTTGAGGTGTTTGTTAAATAAAATCAAGTTCAAGTGTTTATTAAAAGTGATAAGTGATGTGGAAAGTATAGTTCACTTATGGTTGATTTTCTTGTGTTTTTTCTGTGAAGTGATATTTAAAATATACTTAACAATCCTTCCTCTCTGCTATCCAGGGTAATAATTCGCACAAATACTGCTGGCTGTCCTTTCTTGGGTGTTTCGGTTAATTCCAGGTTTCAATTTTCGTAGTTCTCTGGTTACGATGTTTATTTTCCATCAGTCATCCTGGTTAAGGGAGATTCCATTGTTCATTTATGTGTTCATATATTTTCTTCCTTCAGGTGGTTTGTATTCCTTCATTTGGGATTCTTGAACAATTCCTCCTGGTATTATATTAGTCTTTTATTTGCAATGTGGTTAATATAACTGTTAATTTTATTCATTAACCATAAAACAATATATCCCTTATCATCCTTATACTATACTGTTACGACGGTCTACTCGATCGTCGTAGGTACAGTGGAAACAAAATACAGTACAACCTGTCATATCCAGACTAATATGGCGACCGGCCGATCCGGATATGGAAAAATCCGGATATCACAAGGCTAGATATAAATAGCTAGAGGGCCAGAAATAATGAACGCGTTTGTTGTTGAATGTTTTTTTAGACGTTTCTATTGGTTTAGCATTTGTATTTGTACACTGTACTCTTTAAAATACAAAAAGTAAAATTGGTTAAAAAGTTTTACTTACAGTACGCCTACATCAGTACAACTTTCACTTTTCCATCCCTGTAACGGGGCTAAAAAGGAGGGGTTTTTATTTTATTAAAAAATTGTAAATTCGTTTTCATCTGCGTGATCAGTAGGGTGGGCCAAATTTTTATAATATTTTTATTTTGAAACGCTATACTGCAGAAAACTTGCCTCTAGGGCACCTAAGTAAAACGCAGATGAAATAAATAAAAAATATCACATCTATCGGTAGCGCATTGTGCTTAAATATTTGAAATTTACTGAAAAATACAAGGTTATCTTGGACCTACAAAAATAGTAGATAAAAAATTGCTATATTGAAAAAGCTTTAAAAGTAATGCAAAAAACACGTTGGATTAAGATAACTATAAAAATTACTTTATTCTGGGTAGTGCAAAGCATTACAAATCTGTAATTTAATGTATTTTTTACGAACCGTACACGACGCGCAACGGTGTCTATTGCAGCCCGTCACCACTTCTAGAGTTCCGGTTGTCGCTCTGCACCTGTACTGCACCCCCCACCACACCATTGCTATGGAATTTACCCACAATGCAATGCAAAGCGCGCGCGCCTCCTGCCATTTGTGAGCTCCGTGACACAACAGTATCTGTCATGTTGAGCCAGGCAATGATCATGACGGTGTGTTTCAGTAGTGTTTGCTTCAATAATGTTAGTTTATAACTGATAAGTGTGTTTGTTTTAGTAGTGTTTGTTTATAACATTATTTTATTACTGTGTCCTAATGGCTGTGTCTAAGAAAATTACTCGCAGCGAGTTTAATTGTCCGTTATTCGGTCACCCAAAGGAGTTATCAAGCGAGTAAACTTCCGACGTATGAAGACGTTCTCAAGTGTTTTTTCAATGAACATTTCAATTTGGCATTGAAAGCAAACAACAGGTCAGTAAGTTTTTCTCAAGTTTCGAATATTGTGGCACCACAAGTTAAAGCCGTGTTTGATAAAGCTTCAATACCAACAGTTACGCTTTACAGAATTGTTCAGTTAATTAATGCATACCATAACAGTTATCGTAATCTTATGAAGTCTTATAAGCGGGATAAGGAACAGGAAAAGTTCAAAAAGAGAGTTGAGGAATTAAAGCAGAAATCTTTGTTACTATTTGATATCTCTGCTTGTAAGTGCAAAATAACTTTAGACTGCAATTGCCAAAAGGCCACTGAAGTTTGTGAGTGCCCTGTGTCTATTACCTGTACGTGTGAAAAAGCAAAAAAAATACCAGTCATTGAACTAAAATTCATGTACTTGCAAAGAAAAAAAGCATAGGAAAAATTGGAAGTGTGGACGTAAAGGAAACAAAAAAAATTACTCAAAGACTTGAAAGAAAGGTTATCGAACATAAAACAACTCATTCCACAATTGACGCGATAGCACAGCCATCTTGCTCAAAACAAACAGATACAGAAACTTGCCTGCCAAAAGAGGTAGTAAGTAATTCGTCTGAAGACACTGAAAATGACAGCGATGAAGATTTTAAATTACCAAAGTCTGAAATTAAGTCACCATGGCAGATGCGCGTTAAATTGAAAAATACTGCGCTGACTAGTGATCACTTTGGATTGTCAGATAGAGCAACGGCAGCTGTGGCTTCAAGTCTGTTGCGGGATTTTGGTATTGTAACTGATGAAGACAACACCTATGTTGTTGACAAAAATAAACTTAGACGGGAAAAAAGTGTTAACCGTTCAGTACTTCAAATGCAAAACGAGGAAAACCATAACCCACTTCAAGGACTGTATTTTGATGGAAGGAAGGATAACACTCTCGTGATTGAAAAAGTTAACTCAAAGCAGTTTCGAAGAACAATAAAAGAAGAGCATTACACAATTTTAAAAGAACCAGGTTCTGTTTACATCGGCCATGTTTCACCCTCTTTTGGTTCTGCTGAAGACATTGCTAACAGCATTATCTCTTATTTAACTGAAACTGGATTTTCACTTCAGGAACTGGACATAGTTGGATGTGATGGCACCGTTACTAATACGGGTTGGAAAACAGGTGTCATTCGTAAAATCGAAGAACACATTAAAAGACCACTACAGTGGGGGGTGTGTCTCTTACACTTCAATGAATTGCCATTCCGGCATTTGTTTCAAGCTTTAGATGGTGAAACAACGGGACCACAATCATTTAGTGGTCCGATTGGCACACAACTCAGTAAATGTGAAAAACTCCCGGTGGTAAATTTTGACAGTATTGAGTGTGAGATTCCAGATATTGACCGAAAAATACTAAGCAGAGATCAACAGTACCTGCTGGACATTAGTTGTGCTATAAAAGCAGGTAACTGCCCTGAAGATTTATCTGCTCGTGAACCTGGCCCACTTTCCCACTCAAGGTGGTTAACAACAGCGAACAGAGTTCTCCGATTGTATATAAGTATCGAAAACCCAACAGATGAACACAAGATCTTAGCTTCTTTCATCTTAAAATCATATATGCTTGTATGGTTTCAAATTAAAACAAGTAAATATTTCACAAATGGACCAGAACATGTATTTGAAGTTACAAAATCGTCAAGATTCCTTCCAGAAAACTTGCTAAAGGTCATTGACCCAGTAATTAAGAGAAACGCATTTTTTGCCCATCCAGAAAACTTACTTTTGAGTATGATAGTAGATAAAAGGGATCATGTATGAGAGTTGGGTTATAGAAGAATTATAAAGGCTAGAAACGTAGCTTCTAAAAGGAAGTCAATCAGGAGTTTCCAAACACCCAAAATCAATTTCCAAGCTAAGGACCACATCGAAATGATTCACTGGGGCACTACTACACTTTCACCACCACCTTTGCTGCGAAGAGTCACCGATCAAGAGATTTGGTCTAAGGTCAAATCAAGTGGAACAGCAGCTGAATGGAACTTTAACAAATTCCCATGTCATACCCAAGCAGTAGAACGATGCGTCAAGCTTGTCACCGAGGCATCTCAAAAGGTGGTTGGATTTAGTTCAAGAGATGGTTTTATAAGAACGACAATTCTTTCAAGATCATCAGTGCCAAGTTTTTCAAGCAAATCTAAATTCAAACTACCTGAATAAGACAAGTAAAAGACTACATTGGCTTACAAACTAAACATTCCAAGTGACAGAAAATAAACTTTTATTTGTTTCTTTAAAATATGTCAATTTTGGTTTTTTATGATGTTTTTGAAGATTAATGTACTAATAAAATAAAGTAAAATGTATTATTTTTCAATTTATTTATCCTTACTACATATTGTCCTACTAAAATGAGCCGATAATTGATTGTACCAGGAGTTCTTATCTCTACTTTATTTTTTGGAAAAAGTAAGAAATTTGTATATTTTCTCAAAGTTTCAGGCTAATGCGCTACCACCAGGTGTAAGATAATATAATTTACCTTTTTTTATTTACACATAACTGTTCTAGAGGCAAGTTTTCCGTGGTATAGCACTTCAAAATATTAATTTTTTTATTTTTCGGCCCACCCTAGTGATCAGTCCCATGGTAATATAAATTGTAGTTCAAACAAAGGCACAGTGAGGTGTAGCCGGTACAATAGAATGCGGCGGTGAGTGTGTTCAACAGCAGTTAAATTCCCAGAAGTCCAGTGCGCACATGCGTGTATTTTCCGTTGGGGAGAAAAGTAAAAACTTTGTAGCTGTACGTTGGAATGCGGCAGGTATGCAACAACGCAATACAATTCTAAGAACTGTAGTACTGTGTGACACGCACAAACACCAGCAGGCGCGCACCGACGCCGAGAAGCTAAAACAACATGGCTTGATTGTGAATTTTGTTCGCCTCGTGTTCAGAAGCGGGCGGAAACATAATTAGAGATCCCGCCCCTTTGTGTGACGTGTAGAGAGGCAATGTAATTTCGTCAACGCTTGGGGAACACTCACAAACCATGTTCCCGATGCCACTACTAACAATTTGACACATGAAGGCTATGAACAGCGACGAAATTTGGTAGCAAGAAAGGCAGTGACGTCCGCCCGCATGTAAAGTGAGTCGACCTAATGCCGCTGCGTCGGCTGGACGCAAGCTAAGACTCAGTTGCCCCAAATAAAGTATTTCAATTGTAAAAACTTAAATATTCAAAAATAGTGAACCATATCGCAGAATGACGTAAGTGTAGTGAAGAAAAAGTGGTGAACAGCCAAAACATCAAGAGTAGTATCTTTACATCCCTAACCATTTCGCTAACCAAAATTGCAAAAATTAGTTTGGAGGTTTGGAGATACGTCCGGATATGGGAAGTTCCGGATGTCACAGGTCCGGATGTGACAGGTTGTACTGTAAGTACAAGACACCAATTAAGTCACTAATCACACCTTTAATTGTTACAGTAAAAATAGTTCGTAATTAACAACACAGTCTCTACAACAAATCAAATGAAAATTGTACACACGTAATAAAATGTCCACAAATATTAAAACTCAATTGTATTACAATTATACCGTCTGATTATAAAACGCAACACTTCAATAATAACTACTTGAACGTACACAGTAATAACTCGAACCGCTCTGGAAATATATCGCACTAATACTCTCGAACCACACTAACCAATATCTCGCATGGAACTCAAAAACTAAGGCCGCTACCCGATGTATTTATAGTCACGCACACACCAGAAGCTTTCAAACTGCATATTATCTCTCGTGAACTACGTAATTACTACGGCCTTGACACAGTCCGAGCGCCCGAACGAAGCCCGGCACAGTCGAGAAGATTCTCGCAAAATGCGTCTAGTAGCACGTACACCACACGCTTACATCGAGATCCTTCTGGCATATTCGATAAACGCGTAGATTGTTCTGTGCTGTCGTACCACTGTCCCCTCCTTAAGCCTGTTCGTCCCGAACTGGCAAAGCATCTCCAAAGTAATACTCGACCAAGCGATCTAGGTGGACGTCCTTGCGAAGGATAATTTTCCCGTTCTTCGAATTCAGTCTCGTGTGATCCGAACACCACGTTCCCAGGAATGCGAGTCTTTTGCGCAACCACTAGTTTCGCTGGAATCACTCCCGTTGTGTCATGTACTGATGACCGAAATAACACTGGCTGATCCATGTCTGTTTGGTCCTCGTCAACAACCTCTTGCGTAACCTCATCTTCAGCCACTTTACCCTCTGGCGCTTCTATCAGCTCAGGAACAAGCAAGAGTTTTGTCTCGACACCTATAGTTGGCTTTCCAATCACTTCTTTTGTCCTTATACTTATCTGTACTTCCTCTGCTAGTTCTTCCTCCATTTCCGCTGGCAACAGGGAGGGTTCCTCTTGACCAGACTTGTTGACTTTTTCTTCGACTAACGCCACTCGCTTAATCGAATGGTTGGTAGACCCTGTCGTTTTAGCCATGGAAAGCTTTATCTCCTCTTGGCCGACACACAGGACATTCGCTCTTAAGTCCACGACGAATCCGTAGGCATTCATAATGTCCGTGCCAAGAATCACTTCATCGACAATGTCTGCTACGAGCATTTGGTGGCTAAACTCAAGAAGACCCAGGCGTACACGTACGTCTACCTTTCCTAGCACCTTGACGGGACTTCCAGTCACAGTCTGTATTGTACAAGAGCTAATTAGAGGATGGCGGTTACAGACTAAGTCAGGGCGCAGAATGGACACTGTTGCGCCCGTGTCACCTGTAAATGATGTTGGTTTACCATCCGCAAATCCATTAACAATGAAGTTTCCACTTATCTTATGTAGCGTGGAAACTGTGTGCTGTTCTGGGCCTTTACTTCTCCAATTGGTGCGATCAGTCTCTTCTCTCGGTATCTTTCTTTGTCAGTTTCTTGTTTGTTTAGGGGTATTTTGTACATTCTGTTAAATAACGAATAAAATGCTGCCATTTTATGTTGTGGTGGGTGGTCAGAATGGTTAGGTATAATGATGTTAGTGGAAGTTGGTTTTCTATATATTGCATATTGTATGTGTTTGTTGTATCTTACGATGGTTATGTCTAAATAGTTGATTTTGTTATGTTTTTCTTTTAAGAAAGAAATATAATATACCAAATTGGTTATGCAAATGGATACAATAAAAATACTATGATCAAAATAGAAAATAAAATCAAATACAAAATAAAAACTGAACAATTAAGAATTAATCAAACTGAACAACACATAAATAATAACAACAACAAAAAATGGGCCACATTCACATATATAAATAATAAAATGACAAAACTAACAAAACTATTTAAAAACACAAATATAAAAATAGCATACAAAACTAATAAAAATAAATTACAAAATCTAAATAGCTCACACAACAAAGATAATACAACAACCAACGGTATATACAAAATTGAATGCCAAGATTGCAATAAATGTTATATAGGACAAACAAAAAAACAGCTGAAAAACGTTATTTTGAACACCTAAATGCATACAAAAAAGCAAATATATATAAATCCAATTTAGCCACACATGCAATAAACACAGGACATGAATTCCCAGACATAACCAATGTAACACTAATAAAACATATACCACACAAAGGCACCATAATGAACATTTCGGAAAATTTACAGATTTACAAACATAAAACACAAAACAAACTAATACCAGAACAAATACAAATCAATACAAAACCTGACACAATATTCAAAGCACTCAACATCGAAAATACACAAAATACAAAAACCGATACCACAACCACACACAATAATGCAACTTTAAAAGACCAAAGACCAACAAACTACCTTAATAACATCCAGAAGCCAACACACAAATACTTCACCAGAAACAAGATGGCGAAGGCTGAAGATGAGAGAACAGGAACTCTCGAAACATGTTCCTAATAGGAAAAAAGTATATCTTGAGGTAAATTTAGTTATAAATATTAAAGTATTATATAAATCAAGAAACGGACTGTAGCAGAAAGTGATTGAAAAT
Source organism: Magicicada septendecula (assembly GCA_034769895.1). Taxonomy (NCBI): domain Eukaryota; kingdom Metazoa; phylum Arthropoda; class Insecta; order Hemiptera; family Cicadidae; genus Magicicada; species Magicicada septendecula. Next base: position 78,706,192 of record CM068367.1, on the reverse strand, counting down.
ATATATATATATACATATATATATATATATATATATATATATATGAGCAGCGGCGGCCCTAGCCTTTATTACGGTGGAGCCAGAATCCCGTTCGGCGCCCCTTGTTTTTTTTTATGTTAAGTTAAGTAGAGAACTTTTACAAAAATCAATACGTTTATTGAATCAAAATTAAGTTGCTATTTATATTGCACTCTTGCTGCGTCATAAACAAAAATATGGCAAAAAGGCGCCAACAAAATTTTATTTTTTTCACAATCGGATTTTGGCGGCTCTCCTCACCTGGCGCCTAGAGCGGTCGCTCCTCTCGCTCTACCCCAGGGCCGGCCCTGTAATGTGAGTCATCTGGATTTCTAATGCAACTTATAATTGTTCTGTTTTCCTATTAATTAATTTTATGACACAAATCTTACATGTGTTATTAGGCCTTTATTCTAGCACTAAGTGTTATAAAAATTCTCTTTTTATGTTTCTGTTATTTATAGTTATGTTGTCTGTTATAGTTATTGTATTAGCTGATATTTAATTGTTTCAGACACATCTTTTGCACCATGTAAAGGTGACAAGGGTCGTATCGTTTTATCTACAAAACCAAAGATATTATTTTGCGATCTCAGGCTGGCACCAGGTGAAAACAAATCTTGTAAGTATGAATTATGTATGGATGAAATTATACAGTTTGCATGTTATGTCTTATAATGAGGTTAAACTGGGCTTTGCCCATGGGTGTTGCTAAAGGATTGCAATGATCATTGTTGCAATACCCTGTTGGGGACTAATGTTTTGCTAAGGGTAATCATTGGTTATTTGAATCAATATTACCCTGTTTTTAACAATAATTGTGTGGGACAAAAGAATGAGAAAAGGTCATTGGTCAAAGAGGAGAATCTTAAGTTCTTAATCCCTAACTGTATTGTTGTGCACAGAAAAAGATAGCAATGAGTTTGTTTATTGAACTGTAATAAAGAAGTCGCAAGGAAAATTTTAAAAAATGTGTGTGGTGTTTTTTTAAGAACGTAAGCTTTTTCAGCTAGTGTCAGTTTTGCTAAACTGCCTACTGTCTGGGTTGTAGGCACTTGCCATCAGACCCCATATAAATTACACAACTTACATGAAATATAGACTACTTGGATCTTGGCCTAATGGTGTGGGAAGTTCTAACAACAATATGGTTTTTTTACTGTAGATTGGGGGGTTGGCAACTTGAGGCATACGTGCCAAACATGGCACACAGGATTATTTTCAGTAGCCCACTGGTCAATTCAAAGTATGTAAAATCAGTTAAAATTAATATAAAATATGGATTTTATAACATCAAAAAGTAGAGCGAAGTGCAACTATCAATTTATAGCATCTACACAATACGTAGAACATCTGCAGTAGCGCATTAAGAAGCTTGTATGAAGTGGAATGTGATTATAAACAATTAATGAGGGAGAAGCAAGGGCAAGGATCCCGTTGATAAGAAAGTTCTGTATACATTTTTATAACAAGTATTAATTTTTCAAAATTTATAACCATAATTTCACAATGATTTCACAATTTTAATTTCATAAAACACATGCATACTCATTATATGTAATTTTGCATTTACTCAAGTTAACCCTTTGATCATTACTATATATATTACATTTAATATTTATAAATAAATTTACCTCAAGATATACTTTTTTTCCTTATTAGGAACATGTTTCGAGAGCTCTCGTGCTCTCATCTTCAGCCTTCGCGATCTTGCGTCTGGTGAAGTATTTGTGTGTTGGCTGGATGCTATTAAGGTTGTTTGTTGGTCTCTGGTATTTTAAAGTTGTACTATTGTGTGTGATTGTGGTATATGTATTTGTATTTTGTGTATTTTCGATGTTGAGTGCTTTGAATATTGTGTCATGTTTTGTATTGATTTGTTTTGTTCAGGTATTAGTTTGTTTTGTGTTTTATCTTTGTATATTTGTAAATTTTCCCCAATGTTCATTATGGTGCCTTTGTGTGGTGTATGTTTTATTAGTGTCACATTGGTTATGTTTGGGAATTCATGTCCTGTGTTTATTGCATGTGTGGCTAAATTGGATTTATATATTTCTGGTTTTTTGTATGCGTTTAGGTGTTCAAAATAACGTATTTTCAGCTGTTATTTTGTTTGTCCTATGTAACATTTATTGCAATCTTGGCATTCAATTTTGTATATACCGTTAGTTGTTGTATTATCTTTGTTGTGTGAGCTATTTAGTTTTTGTAAATTATTTTTATTAGTTTTGTATGCTATTTTTAATCTGTGTTTTTAAATAGTTTTGTTAGTTTTGTCATTTTATTATTTATGTATGTGAATGTGGCCCATTTTTGTTGTTGTTATTATTTATGTGTTGTTCATTTTGATTAATTCTTAATTGTTTAGTTTTTATTTTATATTTGATTTTATTTTCTATTTTGTTCACAGTATTTCTATTGTATCCATTTTCATAACCAATTTGGTATATTATATTTCTTTCTTTGTCAGTTTCTTGTTTGTTTAGGAGAATTTTGTACATTCTGTTAAATAGCGAATAGAATGCTGCCATTTTATGTTGTGGTGGGTGGTCAGAATGGTTAGTTATAATGATGTTAGTAGAAGTTGGTTTTCTATATATTGCGTATTGTATGTGGTTGTTGTGTCTTGTGATGGTTATCTCTAAATAGTTGATTTAGTTATGTTTTTCTTTTTCTTCTGTGAATTGTATTTTAGGATGTATGTTATTGATTTGTTTCAGTATGTATGTTCTCTGCATTTGTGTTTTTGTTATTTGATACATATAGCCCATCCCAGTTTCTTTTTTAAAGTTCACAGTTTTGCATTAAATTACATTTTACAAGGTTTCAAAAAATCCCATTATCAGAGTTAATATTCTGAGTTATCATTGATCAAAGGGTTAAATATCTGTGGTTAGTGTCATACTTACTGTAGGTTTTGTTTCAGTAGGTATTTAATTTGTTTTCAGTTGGTTCACAGTGACATACTGAGTGACATTGTACATTACTTGGCACAACACTACCAAATGATTCCCAACTCTTCCTATAGACACAGATAATATTATATAAATAATTTGTGACCCTTAAAATTTCAAATTTCTAGAACATGGTGGATGGTAGGTCCATAGTACTGTGAAAGAATGCTGTTGCTCACTGCATGTGTTACAAAAACTTTGACACCCTAGTGCATAAGAGGATTGGGTAATGTACGAGTAAGATATTGTAACATGACATAAGGTAGTGAAAAATACATTAATAATTAATTATAAAACAAAGAAGCTGAAGACAAGAATAAAGGTCAAGAACTTATAAACTCAGAGATTAATAACCTAATGACAAAATGACAAATGACTAATAAACTGATGATGACTTGACTCAATAGATTGGATAAATACAAGAAGAACAATGGAACAAGGAAGAAGGAACCAGGAACTAAATGTAATCAAGAAACTGATAACGAACATTGTAATTCCCTAATAATGACCATAAAATGTATGTTAACAAATGCACTAACGTAATTAGAACATAGATGAGATGTACCTAGGGTAATAATGACAAATAAGTAAGATAGTAATGTTATGTATATTTTATTAATGAAGGAATGTACTCATAAATATAAGATAGGGAGTTAATAATAAACACACCCAAATGAATAGTGATAAAAATAATCAAAACCAGTAAATCATACCCTGAGGCAAATAAAGGCCACAGTTAATAACCAAAAGTGATCATTAGTGAAGGGAAAATAAAATAAATACTTATGACCAGTAACCCCATGATGAGGTTAACATAATTAACCAACCTAGTGAATAATATCAAGTGAGTGGAAGAAAGAGTGTATTAATACAAAAGTGGTGACATGCAGTTATAGCATGTTACATATAATAAGTGAAAGTGAATAAATAAAAAACCTTCTATGAAGGAAAAGGTGTAGTGGGTGAACATCAAAAAGTATTTTAGTTAGTAGACTGTATTAGAATAACTGAAGGACCTGTGATAAACTTTGTACTAGCAAGTACGATGAACTCATTATACTGTGATTAAGTTAAGCAATAGGTAATAAGAATTATAAAATAAGATAGAAATTAAGTCATTGGAATGATAGGTAAACAAGAAAGATAGACACTGTTTTCTAGTGAAGGAATGAGGGAAATAGAGTATATTGTGTAAAGTACAGTTTAATGGTAGTATAATAAGAGTTTTGTTGTTGTTTAAAAAACCAATATAATGTAATGAATTATCAGTTGAAACAGATAGTAGTAAGGGACAGAAAGGTAGTTAGAAGTTTATTTCAGGCTTGAACCTGTCAAGAAAATGTTTATTGTTATAATAAGAGGTGTAGTTAGAATCACCAATGTTCATTATTTGTTTCTAGTTAAAAAATTGTTTTAAAGTACCATATATAAAGGTAAGGAGTTACAAAGATTGTTAGATAGTAGTATAGGAAAATCTAGGCTCTAGGCCTAACAGTTAATGAAGAATTTTGTAAATTTAGGAACAAACAATAGTCCAGTATCAAATCAGAATATACCAAATGTTTAAACAAGTTAAGTCGGTATGCCTAATACCAAAATGTATAAATAACATCCAGTTTTAGATAAAATATATATGAAATATAAATAAGAAAAATAACAAAAATGTGATTAGCTACTCAAAAGTAACCATGAGGGGTATCAAAATGATCCTTATCAAAAATTATGAACAGTGGTATTCATGTAATAAATCTAGCTACTAATGTAAGGAAGAAATCTTAATTTGAAGATATTTTATAGATTTAAACTAAAATAAGACGTTAGAATATAACAATGACTTAAAATTAACGACCAATGAGAATTAGCATAATTTATTAGGTAACCATAGCAACCGAAATTTATTGCCAAAAAACCGTTGAATTTTCATTAATCCATTACTGACCGACGCGGAGGGCGGATGTATGCAGCTCTCAACCCAAATTTTATCATAAATAAGTAAATTTTGACTGAAATCAGAAGGAAGAAGGATAGTAATAGCAGTCCATGGAACACCTAATAATCTAATTATTATTAAAATATTCACAAACTAAAATTATCCGTGGAAATTAAGAAGACTTCAAGAATCATAGCTGACGACTCATCCCGAAGGAAGACCAGGAGTGACCTACTTCAACCCAAGAAAACGAACGACTGCGGAATGAGTACGAAGCCGAACATTATGGAAAAACCATCTGAACGAGATTGATGAACATCCGAAGAACAGAAGACGACCAGATCCATCCGGAAGAAGTAGACTAGCATCGAGGAAGCCCCAACGAGAACCGATGAGTATAAAACAATAATCTCACTAAAAACGAACTCCCAATTTTTCTATCCATAATAACAAATCACAATTTTTACTTCACTGATCACTAATTTGAACAAGAACCGAAAGTATTTATAATATCACTATTTTTGAACTTTAATCAATTAATAACCATTTAAACTGATCTATAATAAATAATTAATAAACATAACTTGTTGTTAAAATCCTAACCAAAAAATGTTACTAACTCTCATTGATGATTACTTACTTGGATGTATTAATGTATTAAATATTGTGTACCTAGTTTTAAGAATTATTATAAATTTGTGCATTTTAGCCGTTAATCCAATACTTCTGTAGCCAAAAGGACTTATTAACACGCCCTGTAAAACATTTTATTGTAAACAAACGTTATTCGCCAAGCGGCGTGTACATAATACAGGCAACTGAGCATGCCAACTGAGCAATTGTAAAAGCTGGTGCTAAGATAAAATAATGTACTACTAAATAACTGAAAATTATTAAAGGGTAAATAAATATTATTGTTCTGCAACGCTGTATGTTTGATTCGTACAAAATAAGCTAATACATAGGAAATTATTAAAGTGAAAACAACAAAACATCACAGTTAGCGAAGTCGACACTGAAAGACGGTGTGCGCCAATCAGGTGGCGAGGTGGCAACATTCAAACCAAACGCCGAGAGATACGGTTTGCCCGTAAATGGTAAGAAAAGGTACAACTTGACTCGCTACACGCGAATAACATTGACAGAAGTAACTGAACTGATTAATAACATCAATTATACACCTATACTATACCACGAACCCAACGAGCGAGTTAAAAAACGCTCGTCACGCACACATTCACAATACGAGTAATAGAACGAATTACAGAAACACTAATTATTAAACAACCCGCAAGAAAGATATATTACAAAGTGACGCATCCAACGTGTGGCAGAATAACACGCATTCTACAAATAAATAAACACCCCATAAAAATTTATTACAATATCCACGTCTTTTCAAGATAATACAAGATCTGATTTAGAAATATTTTCTTAACAGGTGCCATGCAGTTAGTCCGTGTAACAGAAAACTATATAATTTTGTCTTGTTTCTTTTATTAAAAAAAAAAATTGGTTGAACATTTCATATCATTGGAAGTTGACCATATTAATTAATTCTGATATTCTTTCCATATCAAGTCCTTCTATGTCAGCCTTTCATGCCTTCCAATTCTGTGCCAGCCTTGTGGTGTCTTCACATCCCCCACCAATCTGAATTGAATGCACCATCCTGCACCTTTCCTTTCGACTCTTCCTCACACCACTCACCATTCCCTCAACTGCCTTCTCTTAGCAGACAGTCTTGCCTTGTCCAATGCTCCAGTCAATTCATCCTCGTACCTCTTACACCATCTGTCTTTCCCCACCAATACTTTGCAGATCTTACTCACTCTTCACTTTATCCTTCCACCTCTCTTCCTTTCTTCTCTGCTATATCCACATCTTCAATGCATGCAGTCTTCCCACATTGTCTTCGTTGTATGTAATCTGAAACATATAAAGTGTTTTCAGATATGCTACATACCAACCAGTACATGATATTTTTGTTTGTGTTATGTGTTAGTCCAAAAATGGAAACTTCAGATTTATATGTTTCTTATAGTTATATCATATAGTGTAATAAATTATTGTTTATTATTTTTTTTTTTAGATATTTATTCAGAAACTTTACCCAATGAATCTCCTCCCTCGTATCGAGGACAGCTTGTGAAATATTCATATAAGATTACAATTGGAACACAGCGAGTGAACTGCCCAATCAAACTTCTTCGGGTTCCACTGAGAGTGCTTGTTATAAGTGGTATGTACTACACTTATTTATAAAGTTTTACAAACTAGTAATATACAGTAGATGTATGAACTTATGTAAGCTGTTTGTCATTTGTTACATCAGAGATAAGTATTTTGTTGTACACTTTTCTATGTTTTTTTAGATGAAAAATTAGTTTGTCATATCAGTTTACAAAGGTGGACCGCATCAGACAGCATAATTGGTCAACTAAATCTTTTCATAGTGACCTGTGAGTTTTCTAGTGACCTGAGTGGAGATATAAATCTTTTTGGTCATTCAGGCTTTGAAGCTGTCTAATTCAGTTGCCAGTAAAGAAAACACTCGAGTAAGGAGTTTGATTCTGTATTGCTTGGTTTTTTAGCATTTCACACAAGTCTCATTTTTCTTTTAGATATTAGATATCTTTTAAATATTCTTTCTTTACAAAAACAATCACACAACAAATTTTTGTGTTAAGTTAATGCTAAACGTTATTACTTAAGTTGAAAATGTATGAATAATATATTTCACTCTTAAAACGTTTTTCCATATGTTCTCTTATAAATTCTTATGACGTTGTCTCCTGGTGAAGGTTGGCAGTCATCTTGGCTATTAGAACTTTCAGTAAAACTATTCTGAACAAGTGTACTGATGTGCAATGGAACCATTCTCTCAGGTTTCTCATCCTCAAAATTCTTCTGTGCCATAATTATCTTCTGTCTTTGATTTTATCCTGACGTATGAGGTGTAGAACTTTTGGATTCTCACAAGCACAGTCTAAATACTTCAACTTTATTTTCTGAATGCAGAAAATCAGTTACAAATAACTAGTTAAAAAGGTTAAAAAGGAAAAAACAAAATAAACAGATCACTGATGAACTATCCCTTTTTTTGTAATTAACTATCCTGACAGACCTGGTGATGCATCTTCACCAAAAAGTATTCCTGGACCAGAGTATACTATAAAAGGTACGTTGTATATATATTGTAAACCTGTGATTATCAAACTTTTTTCAGAAAAGAGGATGACCTCTTTTTCAGAAAAATAACCTGACAATATCCTGTACTTCGTAAGAGTGCACAACCTGTTAGGTCCTGTAATATACAAGGGGCATCCAGATAGTTAGATCCAGTAGGCTATTAAAAAAATCTTTTAATTGAAATAGTATTTATAGTATTTTATTGCGGGCATGTATTTTATGCAACAATAATTTCTTTTTCCACATAGTTGCCACCATTATATAAGAAGTTTTTTTAGCATGAAATCAACTTTTTTATCTCCTCATCAAAGAAGTGTGCCGTTTGTTACTTCTCTGTAAGTACACATTGTTTGTGTGCTTTTGTGAAGCCAAAATTTTTTTAAGGTGTATAAAAAGATGAACATCGCTTAGTGCCAAGTCTGGACTCTAAGAAGGGTGATCAGAAATAAACTGCTTGAATTTCTGAAGTAAACACGTGTGGCCATAGCGCTGTAGGGTTGTGCCTTACTATGAAGCAGATGAAGCTGGAAGATAATAGACTGTACTGATGATTCTATGTCACCCTCCTCAGTTTTTCTAGAATTTATTGTTTATGACACTCAAAAAGGAAGATACCTTTCCGGTCCGGCGACTGTGACAGCACCCATCCGATCTTACTGGACTTCTCTGTTCGAGATCCCAACACCGAAAAATCGAACAGATACCCGACCCAGTATCGCCTGACTTTAAAACATTCAATTAAAAAATCAACAAACGGCCTTCCATCACTCCATATCCCACAACTGATTTGTTTCCTCTTAGCCGTACTGGTTCATTGACAACGTACTGGCTCATTTTATATTATAGACCCAAAAAAATATAGTATTAATAAAACAATATAGGTTTACAGTAGTACACATAAATTCCAGTTAAATTGAATAATATTCCCCATACAATATTGCCCAGCCAAAATGACACATTAATTATACAGGATTACATTAACTCACAGTAATAGTACCTAAAATACAAATTATGTCCTTACTTGACTACTATATTTATATAGGCTAAACAATTTTTTTTTTTTTTTTTTTATACTACCCCCCTTTTATCCCTTAACCCCTGATACCCGTTACCTTCTACTGTGTTCAGCACTAGACTTCTTAGCCCTCGCAGACCTCAATCTAGCCGTAATCACATCTCCCTCGTGACCGGTAACTGGGTCACCTCCCATCCACACTCACTATTACCCCCCCTAGACTGTAGCATCTAGTTGCTTTCACAAGGACTGATGCGGAAGGGGTGGACATTTTTTTCTTTTATTCCACCCCCGTCCTTGCTTCGGCGTTACAATAAAATTCGGTATTACACCTACTATTCTTGATTTATACACCCCTAATGGACTACCACCCCTATCTGGGTGAAAATAGCCCTGTTCCAAAATTTGGTAGATTCCCCAAAAAATAACCCCCCTACTAAGTCTAACAAACCACCGGGTTAACAAAATAAAACAAACCACAAGCCGGTTATATCAAGTAAAATTTATGAGTTGCCACATTTAACTACTTTCACGGTCATGGTCCGGTGAGGTCATGGCCGCACTTAGGTGGGGAATCTACAGTTAAAACATAAATTGTCAATTATAAAAGTTTACACGAGCAGCAATATACACATCTCAATTTCCAAACACCATCTCGGCCCAAAAAATTTCCATCAGTTGTCAGTGTTAAATAAATATTTTACTCATTATTTACGTCAATTAGCATTTACTATGTATTCCAGTTTACATTCAAATGAAAATATAGTTAAGTTCATTATTACAAGTTCATTATTAAAAATCATCTTTTCAATTAATTTAATTACCAAATTAATTTAATTTTATTTATTTCTCAAACTCTAAGTTACAGTAATTGCCTCATTATTATTTGGTCTGTAAAAAAAAATTAACTTCAATTCTTTTATGTCACAATAAGGTTTTGCTCAAGATACTGATTCATCAAGCTACGACAGTTATCAGCTTCAACACATCTGGCTGTAAACATTGGTCACACAACCTACCTGTTTACATAAACACTTGTGTGCCAGACTTGTTTTCATAAACACTCTCGGTCTCAACACTCACATAGTCTAAACATTCTGGTTACATCATATACTGACATATCTGCTTGCTGCACTTTTCAAATTTTTTATAAATCTTTTAGATAACATATTTATCAATGTCTATTTCTTACAGTTCAACCAAATATAATTCTAATTCACCTTTCAGTTATTATTACCTTTTAATTACAATTTCTCTTTAATACCATTATCTCAATTTATTTTTATTATTGAATTAAACTCTTTTCACACCTGTAAGCATTTCATTTTATCTAATTGGTATTATAAACTTTATACTTACAATACATTATCCATCTACTAACACAAGCACAAAATATACACACCAATATCTCCACGTAACCTCTGAAACATTTAACAACAATGTTATTTCATACAAACCATGGAACATTAATATCAAATCTCATAAAACAATTTGAATCCATTAGAAAACTTCAACCGTAATTAAATCAGTTATTGAAAACAACATTTTTTAATTACTTTCACCAATTACAACTCATTAGTTATCTTCTTTCAAATTATGTTTGTTATTTATTTAAGCTGCAAAATATTAATATTATTATTATCATCATCACAACAATTTCTGCTACATACATACATTGTTTATCTAACATTTTACAACACACAAATACATTTACTAAACATTTATGTACAAATCGTCATCATTAATTATTCAGTTATATCACACTTCAATGTCAAAAATCAGCTAGGTCATTACCATAAAACAAAATATTTACAATTGTTCATTTGTGAATTTCAGCCCCCATCGTCAAAAATTAGTCTGGTCTTTATAGAACACTTTTCAATTTTATTGATACGCCACATATGGTTATTTTTTGTATTAGAACCACAAAAACTTATTTTTTCCATTGTACCAAAACAATAATCTATAGGGTTACCCCCCAAAATTATCTTAACATAAATCAAGTCGACATCAGTATTATTTGTAAAGTCTCCGTCAGTGTTTTTTGTTATTACCATTATTACAGTCATCAACTACAATATACTCAGTGTTTACTATAATTCTCTTAATATTCATATTCTCTCTCAACTCTCTATAATCTCTATTTAACTTGAATATTTCTGTTTCTTTCTCTCTAATTTTCTCATAATTACTTTCATTGCAATACTTCTCACAACAGTTCATATTCTCATTCCATACAGAGGGCAACACAACATTATTACAACGTCTGGCTTTACCAGATACACAAAAATAATTCAAAGACCTTTTGTCTTTTACAAAAACTAAGGAGGAACCTTTGTCCTCCAACAATACTAGTGAAGCATTTTCTTCACCCATCTCACAAGAAAAATTTGCCCTCTTTTCACCCTCTACACTTAAACTGTCTTCACACTCTCTCTCATTCTCATTGACATTTGCTAGCAACACTTCATTACTGAACTCTACTTCAACAAAATCTTCCTCATCACTCTCAACATTAATCTCCATATTCTCAACTACCACGTTTTTATACATCTCATCATAATTATCATTTGTTTTACATTCAAAATTTTCAATTACCTTTTGTATTTGTTCCTCAATTTTTTCTACCACTTGTACTTTAATAGTGTTAAAACATTCATCCATCTCATTTAAACGTTTATTCATACTGATTTCGAACTTAACATTTTGTGTATTCATTTCGCATAAACGCTTATCAAATTTTATATCAATATTATTTATGTCACCCTTTAACTCATTGAATTTAACATTCTGTTCATCAAAATTACTATTCACTTTACTGAAATTGTTTTTCATAAAATCAAATATATCCTCCAATGACAATTCTTTTTCTTTTATGTTTGTTTTAATTGTAATAGGAGTGGAAGTTACTCCCCCTCACTAATTAATACAGATCCGTTTACATTACTGTCACTGATTGACAGCGACTCTGTCTGAATACCTGAATCGCTTTTATTGGCCGACTCGGTTGACATATTTTCATTTACTACCGTTTCGTTTACTCTTGTTCTTATTTGATTTTCAGCACTAGTGCTAGTTAAATCAATAGTGTTTTCCATTTTTCTAGTATTTACTTATACACAATTTTGTAAGCTTACTAACCACTCTTACTAATCGCCCTCACTCCCAAACAACCCGTTCTGCAGCTTGGTTAGGTCCGGCGAATATAGGTTATAAACCCTATACTCGCGTCACTGTACGGGGGCCACTCTAACTACTCTATTAATTATAAAATTATAATTAACTCTTACCTTAGGGTTTTATTCCAAGAGTCGTTCAGATGAAACCAGCTACAGAAAGGATTATTTGCGATACAAGGTGTAAGTATCAATACACAGTTTGTGCTAAAACAAATTGCTTCTAGTTTATTATGCAAATTAATTATTTAGTCTCCCTTTTATAACATTTAAATTTCTTATTTCCTTTCTGTTATATTAAATACTCGTTGAATGAGACACAATTAGTAAAAATCAAACAAAGTGACAAAATGAATATTTCTTACTTCACTAGCCTATGACAAACTATTCATATTTGTAATGAACCAGTACGTAATTCCACTCCACACTCACACATTCATTCTTTTACTTGGCCATTCTATTTGAATGTATAGATTGAACCCCACTCCTAGATCTCATGATTTAGAAAAACGTCGGCAAATATAAATGTTAATGTATTTAAAAATTCTGAATAATACTCATCCTGGATGTTGCTCTACTCCAACTAACGATGCACGTGTTTTATGCCTCACTTTGAAAGTCAATTGATGCTCATTAAAGTAATTTTGTCTTTGAACTAGTACCAAGTTTTACTGGTCACTAAAACCACGTTTGTCACATTTAATAATTATGTCGGCCGGCGTAACTTTTCGAACACTTATATGTTGTTGTAGGCTGGCCGCGCGGCCGGGAGTTACAATAGCACTTGTTTTTTAAGTGGTTTAAATAGATAGGCCCATTTAATCTAGGCCTATCTTATGCCCGAGGCCACTGGTTTTAATTCACGAACTTTACTGTCTGATGCTGGCTGTCTGTTGTTCACTCTCTAATGACACACTGCAGACTGGCCTTCACAAAGAGCCTGCTGCTGGGTGGTTACGCAATCCGTCTGACAATTGTTTAGGCTAACAGTATGTATGTTGTACTGGGGCTCCTTACAGGTGAAAATTAACAATTTGGAAAGTGATTGAATTGATGTAAAACTAATATAAAATTAAACTGGGGTAGCTCACAATTCTGTACCGTTACAAGTGGAACTTGGTTATTACAGCCTCGGCTGTTACGTCAACTCGGGTGTAGCGTTATTTTGTCATAAGTCCGGTCAAACTGATATCTTTAACATTATAAAAATTCCCGGTTTTAACGTCACTAAATATTGTACTACTCTGTTATAGCGTCAAAAATTTCTCAGATATTTTACTCTAAATTTCATATAAACGTATATATGTGCGCGCACACTAGCCCATGGCTACAGACATACATTGTATGCAAGCGATAAGCACTGTAACAGGACCGCCGGCGCCAGCCATTTTACGTGCTCCAACGGATGGCTAGATCGATTTAAGGCCCGACACTCGATTTCCTTTGCAAAAATTTGTGGTGACACAAAATGCGTAGATCTGAACGTTAAAGGCGATTGGGTGCGTAACACTTGGCCAGAAATTAGACGATCATATAAAGATGAAGACATCTTTAATGGAGATGAAGCCGGAATTTGTTATAAATTAACTCCAGATAAGACTTTTAAATTTAAAAATGAAAAGTGCGTTGGTTGGAAGCTCTCTAAACAAAGAGTAACAGTTTTTGTTTGTGCGAACATGACGGGAAACGAAAAAAGGAAACTTTTAGTTATCGGGAAAATTTTGCATCCTAGATGTTTTAAAAACATAAAAAAACTTCCTGTAAGTTACACTGCCAACAAAAAAGTGTGGATGACTTCTAGTATTTTTGAAGATGAACTAAGAAAGTGGGATAAAGAACTGTCATCGAAAAACAGAAAAATTCTACTTCTAGTTGACAACTGTGCAGCCCATCCAAAGTTAAATTTGACAAACATTAATCTGGTCTTCTTACCGGCCAACTGTACGAGTGTCCTGCAACCTATGGACCAAGGCGTCATTAGAAGCCTAAAGTGTCACTACCACAAGCAACTTTTAACAAAAATTATTTTCTGTATGGACACGGCGCAACCTGCCACAATTTCACTCTTAGATGCAATACAATTCCTAGACGACTCTTGGAAGACTGTAACACACAAGACGATAGCAAAATGCTTTAGTAAAGCACAACTCGTACATGAAAATTTACCCGATGATGACGAAGACGACGACTTGCCGCTCTCGGAGTAGATTAAGAAATTCGACGTAAATGAATTTGGAAATGAACTTGATTCCTATGCATCCGTGGATGACCAAGTAGAAACATTCCAAGTGTTGAGTGACGCAGAAATTATCACGGAAGTAAAAAACATAGAAGCAGAAGATACTGTTGAAGAAGATGCTGAGCAAGAGGAGGATGCCGATATTTTTTGTCCTACAGTACAGGAAGCAATGAGAGCCGCCGAAACTCTTTCACGATTTTACTGCTTTAGAGAGACGTCTGATGACAAGTTCAATGCAGCGCAGCATCTCCACAGCACAACAGAAAGAATTTATTTTTCAGAAAGGAGCGTTCAAAAGAAAATTACGGATTACTTTCGACAGTAAGCCTAAATGTAAGTTACATGTTCTTTCTTTTTGATCTTTTAAAATATTCTTCATGCTGTTTGTATAAATGAAATGCAGTTTGTAAACTTTAGAATAAATATCACGAATAATGTTAATAATGCAAAGATCTTTTTTTTATTTCTCCTTCCTTACTAGTGATTAAAAAGGATCTTTTATAACGACTCTTTTATAACGTCACTCGGACGTAACGTCATTATTTTTTTGGTCCCTTCAATGACATTATAACCAAGTTCCACTGTATAGAGAACACATTGAAAATAGATAGTACTCACAAAAAATACAGATACAGTTGAAAAATTGAGTATTTGATCTCTTGAGACATACAAATATAAAAGTTATTTGTAATCTAATCTCTGTCCAAGCTTTCTGTGTAATAATTTTCAAATTTGTAATATTAATAATATGCTGTGAAGAATTACAAACATGAATATTGGATGTAAAAACTAATAAATTCTGTGAATAATTTTAGTGTTTTTAGATGTGTTTGTACAATTCTCAGAAAGCCAATAATGCAAAACCAAAAAAAGAACTCATTTTAATATTTCTGAACAAAATACAGAATGTAAAAGAGGTGAATTTGACCACACAGAATTATTCCCAGTTAATTATGGCATTTTAGAAGTGCTGGTTTACAACCGGTGTCTTCTTTTTTGACATTTTGGAACATAAAAGAAGTGAGTTTGTGGTATTTTTTGAACAGCCATTCATTGCTGATGGTTGATGTCTGTGATGCCAATTCCAAAGCAACAGATGAATGTTATCAGTTTCTATCACTAAGGAGCCATGGCGTTGTTTTCAATGTGCAAGGTGAAAAGATGTTGAAAGAAGACATTCTGGTTGCCTGTTGAAAGACCTAACCCATTCTGGTTGGGGAACATTCAAGACTGGACAGATTTTCATGACATCTAAAAATTCTTTCACATTGCAGAAAACAGACGAATACGCCAGAGTAATAGCCAACGTCAGGGAGACCTGATATGGCACACACAAGAAGATTAGGATTGTCATCTGTCAAATGTTAACAATGTTTGTTGTAAACAAATCTGTCAGACTAAATAGATAGTCTGATTTATGTGTCAAATTATATGTATTTTTTATTTGTTAGTTCTAAGAGAGGTTAGGTTTATATTTATAAGACCCACAGAGATCACAGATTTGTAGTGGTCAAAATGTAATTAGAGTTCAGTGAAGGTTGACGTCCATTTCACTACTGCAAGTCACATCGAAAATTAAGCTTGAAGATTGTATAAATAGGTAGCCACTTCATTGCTGGAAAATTTCCTGCACTGGACCATATAGTTTTTTTTAACAGAGTTTGGACATGTCATGTTCACAGAACTTCATCTGTCAATATGGAAGTTAGGAAAACTAGAGTATGTGTTAGATGTTTTTTATGTAGTGTCTTGTCAATGTTGAAGTCAATTTTCATGTAACAGGTATAACTGAATTCAGTACATGTGGCGACAGTGAAGACTTATCACCAACCAATCCATTTCTTGAGAGCGCTGTCAAGGACCAGGAACAAGATCCATCAGTGCAACTGATGCAAGTATGCATATACTTTTTCTACATTTGAACTGGTCTAAGCACCAACCAATAATTTGTCTAACCCAGAGATATCAATAGTTTTTTTATGTTTAACACCTGTGATGGTACAATCATGGTACATTTCATAATTACCTAAAATATGGTAAAGAGATCATAAATATTGTATTTTCCTATTTTTTGACATACCCAATCCAATCTCAAACACCCGATATCGAATTTACAGTGAGTGGACTATATTACAGTATTTGCCAGGATTTGAACTAATTCATGACAAAAAACGGTGTCACATCACAAAAACAGTG
Source organism: Magicicada septendecula (assembly GCA_034769895.1). Taxonomy (NCBI): domain Eukaryota; kingdom Metazoa; phylum Arthropoda; class Insecta; order Hemiptera; family Cicadidae; genus Magicicada; species Magicicada septendecula. Next base: position 78,689,472 of record CM068367.1, on the reverse strand, counting down.
TGCAGTTATTGAGATAAGCAGAGCCAAGCCTTCGTTACGTCAGAGGCGGAGAATGTGTTGACAGCAACCAAACTGCGATGTCAACACGTTAGACAAAGGAATGTGACGTCAATACGCCCCACTTCCGCAGATTTCAACCAGAAATTGCCGTCATTTCATCTGCAGCTCTGATTTGAGCCGGCCGGCCGCCCATTCACTTACGAGTGAATTTTAACTTTTTAGACCACTGTAGGTGGTTAATAATTGTGTAAAACACCTTACAGTGCGTGACCGTAAAAAATGTGACCGAGACGTGTACACGTAAAACTCGCGGTACTGGGCGCGAAGTTTTACCGCCAGCTACAACAACCAGCAACACTACATTGGTGAGAGCGTTCCTTATATATTTTGAATCCTTTATTTCCCAATATATGTTATTGTAGAAATCAATCATTTAACAAATTATTCAAAATTTCAATCTAAATTTAAGGAGCTCTAAAATTTAAATAAGTTGTACCATGATAATGAAAGGGTGAGTGGTTGTGTGCGTGCGTAATTATTCTAAGTGCTGGGTTGAGCACCACTATATAAATATATACATGTTATTATTGTATAATCATTTAAACATATAATCATTAAACTTAATCAAAGTTATTATTACACATTATGTTTTTGGAAGGGTTACAGTTGGTTTTAAAAAATGTTATGTAACAAAGTAAAGAATAAAAAGGGGTATTTCATTGGTAACAATTAGAACAGCTGTTTTGTTATTTCAAGCAATTTCCGTTTCCTATGACTTCGCGTAACGAACTTTTGGCCCATGACTTAGGTAGTAAAAGATGGCGTCTTAGTTTTTGTATACATAACCACATTTGTGAGATATAATATATCGTATCTATAAAATCAAAATAAACGTAAGTATACAGGTGTCGCCTATACGAACAGGGACCTTATGTAATATTATGTATATATATTATTACATGGGATACGCCTAGAAAGAACACGGGAAAAAATTTTGCTTGAGGTAACAGACAAAATTTTATAACTAGTATACATAACCCCACAATTAGGTTAGACAATTGTATGCATGCGTGCATTACACAATTGCCAAAATGAGTACTAATGACGATATTACGTTAGAAATAGGTACAACTAATGTAAATTTGACTGGCGAGATGGATGTACAAACACCTCAAACTAGTCAGATTGACGAGGTGCATACGCCTGTATCTGTAGAAATAACGAAAGTCAATACATCCATTTCAACTAATTTAGACAGTAAATCAGATGAAAGTAATGCAATGATACAATTGTTATTAAAACTAGATAAAAAACTAGACGAACAGAAAAGCGATACGGATATTAAATTCACACATTTGAATGACAAATTCGATAATTTTGATATTAAATTCAGAGAGTTAAAAGGTCACAATTTTCACTTAGAAGAACGAATTAATATAGTAGAAACACGTTGTGATAACATTCAGAAAAAGACACTAGCCATTGTTGATGACAAGTTCAATAGTACCATTAGTGATTTAGACACTAAAATTGATCTAGTACAAGACACAGTAAATAACACGATTAAAAGTAAATTACAGTCAACAAGTACAGAAATACAACAGAAATGTTTACATTTTGTAGAAAGTCAAGTAGAAGTTAAAACCAATGTGTTGCAAAATCATTTAGAAAACATTGAAATAAACGTGATAGATATTACTAAAAATTTAGAAGCTATAGATAGTACTATGACTGAACATGAGAAAAATACCAAGAGTAGATTTAATTTGTTACAAAGTAAGATTAAAGAAATTGATGACTTAACTGTACAAAATAGTATGGATGTGCATGATAAATATGATATGATTGCAAATAATTTGACCAGTGTAAAAAACGAATTACGGGGAGAAATAAATAAAAATGTTTCAAGCATAACTGATAGAGTAGTAGTAACTAGAGATTTCTATAATGAAATAGAACTAGAGAATTTTAGCCATGAAAACAGAGTAATACATCCCATGCGATTCCTTAATCAGACTAGGGATTATAATCATTTTAGTAGTAGTAGCTGGGAAGTGAAATTAAATAAAATTATTAAATGTTTCAAGGGTAACTCAGTCATATGGGCTGAAGCTCATAGGTTAGAATGGGATTGTTATAATACTTTTGAGAAAGCTTTTAAGGGTAAATATTGGACAGAAGAAGAGCAGGAGACTTTAAGAAGCCGTATTATGGGAACGGGTAATTTCATGGGACGTAACGTTAGTAATAATAACATTACTATTTATGTAACAAGATTGTACAACGAAGCTAAATATTTAGAGCCTCCAATACCATTTAAGTCATTTGTTAGGTATGTTAGTAAGCACTTACCTAGAGAAGTGCAAGTCACTTTGATGACTAAAGAGATAGAAAATCTTGGTGAACTGGAAAGGGTATTAGATATACTACAAAGTATAAATGATCGTGAAATGGGTAGACGCCCTATACAACCAAATATGTATAACCATAACAATAATAACAATGAGTTTAATCGACCAAGGCCTTATTTTAATCATACTGGCAATAAATATAATGTTAGAAATGATTTACAGACACCAGGCGGTTGGAGTTGTTCTAGTTGCAGGAAGGAGAATCGGGGTCACATGCAGCATTGTTATTTCTGTAAAGCACCAAGAAATAACCAAGTAAAGCAATTCATACCTGCGAACAGAGGAGCCCCGAGTAACAGAGGAGCACCGTACCACCATCAGGGACCAACACGCGGACACCCTGTGCCATCAACAAGTCATAATAGGACACAGCCGGAAAACTGAAGTCAACAGTGGTAAGTAGGACCCGACCACTGTTCAGGGAAACTCATGAGGTCCGACCCATCGAGAACTTACAATCCAACGTAATAAAATCAGACATCGTTGCCGATTTATTGGAGGAGGAGTGTAACACGACATTGGAGGTGAGAGCTGGACTCACGGAAATACAGGTAACAATAGATAATAGAAACTTTAAAACACTTGTCGATACAGGGAGCGAAATTTCAGTAATAGCCGAGAACATTTTAAGTGAATTGAAAGAATTGAATAAGAATATTCCAGTTTTACCCGTAGCAGGGGTTACAGTAATAGGAGTCACGGGGGTACGTAGTAAAAGGGTGACAAAACAGATACATTTAAGCTTCTCAATTGGAGATATGAATTTTGATAATACATTTTTGGTAGTCAAGGGGTTAAGTTTGGATATCATTTTGGGAAATGATTTTTTACAAAGAAATAAAGCTGTAATAAATTTTAAAGAAAAAATTTTGGAGTTAGATGGGGGTGATCGGTCTGTGAAGATTAATTTTGAAAACGTGATAAATAAAGTTAGAACAACTGGTGTGCAATTGTTACAGAAACAAGTAGTTGAGAATCACTTAGATACTAAAGTAAATTTTTGTATAGAGGGTGAGTATTTAGAAGATGTTGATAATGAAATGAGTAATATTAATAATGAAGTATGGGAGATAAGGGCGGATGAATTCTGTAGTGGGGGTGAGGTGATAAGGAGTGGCCAACGTAGAGGGTTATGGCAGGTAATAGAGCAGTTTAAGGGAGTGTTTGCCGATATTCCAGGAAGGGCAAAAAATTATGAATGTATGTTACAGATAAAGGAACACACACCATTCATGCAGCGGAGCTATCCAGTGCCTTACTCTAAAAGACGAGCGGTGCAAGAAGAGTTGGACAAGATGTTAGATAATGGTATCATAGAGAGGTCAGTGTCTCACTACTCAAATCCGTTAGTGGTGGTAATCAAAAAGGAAGGAGGAGTAAGATTATGCCTAGACGCAAGGAAAATTAACCAAATTATTATACCAGACCGAGAATCACCAGAATCTATAAATGAGATCTTTCAAAAGTTTAGTGGCGTAAGATTTATGACGTCCTTAGATCTGACTGCTGGATATTGGCAGGTACCTTTAGCAGAGGTAAGTAGGCAATACACAGCATTTTTGTTTAACGGAAAAAATTATCAGTTTAAGCGACTACCATTTGGGCTAAATACCAGCGTAGCTAGTTTCATTAATGTTTGGATAGAATTTTGAGACCAAAAGATTTAGATTTTCTCACAGTTTATGTAGATGATATTTTAATAGCTTCACGTACATTTGAAGACCATTTAGAACATTTAAAATATGTGTTAGGGAAATTAGAAGCAGGAGGATTAACCGTAAATTGGGATAAGTCCAAATTTCTACAAACGAAGATTAATTTTTTAGGATTCATTATTACATCGGAAGGAATTTCTGCAAACCCGGACAAGGTCGAATCTATTATGCGTTTCCTTGAACCGCGAAACATCAAACAACTTCAGAGTTTTCTTGGGCTGTGCAACTTTTATAGGAAATTTCAGAGGAACTACGCCTACCTAACCGCTAAGTTAAGTGCGGTATTATTTAATCTTATTATTGAACGGGGAGGGGGACCCCTAATTCTTGGAAAAAAAAAAAAAAAAAAAAAAAAAAAAAAAAAAAAAAAAAAAAAAAAAAAAAATTTGGCATTGATCCCTTGAATCTTGTTTTATTCTAAAATTTTATAGAATAGAAAATTTGAAAATTGTGTAACTTAAGAGGTTAACTCATTAAGGAGTTGTATATTTTTTTTATGTAACTAAGTATATCAGAAGATCCATTGTTTTCCTGGAGTGTTAGAAAAGTGATGTTTTGGACTTGGAAAGTGTCTACAAATTTATTAATGTAACTAATGAAAAAATTAACATTTTTTAAAATGATATTTCAATTTTGATATATCTTAATTATTTATTAAGATATGATTAAATATGATTGAGTATTTAAAATGTATTAACTGTATTATTAATATATCAGTGTTAATTATTAATGTATTATGTATTTATTTGAAAACTTTTTAACATGATTTTATAATATGTGTAGGAAGAGAAAAAATTTTAAATGGCGCTGTTAATAATATTTATCAGCCAGATGATTAACTGTTAATAATAATAATAATAATAATACTAATAATCATAATAAAAGTTTATTTTAAAAGTTATAAGTAAATAAATCGATTCATTAAATTTCTTGATTTGTTTTTCTCCAAGTTTGGGAGATAGATAATTATATTTTATATTATATATATTTTATATTTTCAAAATATATTTTATTCAATTTTTTATAATTTTGTGCTTATGTTACAATTATAGTAATTATAGAACGAAGATAATTATTATCGATAGGAATCGAAACTATTATTCAAGCTAGGGTTTGTAATATGCAGGCAAGGTATTCTTTTTAATCCTTGAGATTTATTATTTTTATAATTTTTATACTTTCTAATTTTATTTAATATAATTTATAATTTTATAAATAGTAAGCCAACCCAGTGCTTATTGGCACAAACCAGCACTTAGCTAAGGGGAACCAGATCAGTTGAGGATGGAGTGATTCAATAAGCCACTATATTAATATTTTTTATAAATTGTTTCAGTGTTTGGGGTGTGACAGCGGTCCTGAGCTGGCCAACGCGTCAGAGCAGGGGCGTTAAGAGCCTAAGTGGCCTTATGGTGTTGGGATCTCGCAGGAGAAGTCCAGTAAGGTCATGAAGGTACAGTCATTATCACCAGACCAAGGGTGAGTTATTGTTATTTTTTATATAAAATTGTAAGGGGGTTGTGGCGACTTGTCCTGACTGATCCCTTTAGGAAGTATGAAAGGGTCTATGAAAGTTTGTGTGCTTCGTCACACCATCTTTCATTGAGGGGGTTTTGTGATGGTACAATCATGGTACATTTCATAATTACCTAAAATATGGTAAAGAGATCATAAATATTGTATTTTCCTATTTTTTGACATACCCAATCCAATCTCAAACACCCGATATCGAATTTACAGTGAGTGGACTATATTACAGTATTTGCCAGGATTTGAACTAATTCATGACAAAAAACGGTGTCACATCACAAAAACAGTGTGCAGTTATTGAGATAAGCAGAGCCAAGCCTTCGTTACGTCAGAGGCGGAGAATGTGTTGACAGCAACCAAACTGCGATGTCAACACGTTAGACAAAGGAATGTGACGTCAATACGCCCCACTTCCGCAGATTTCAACCAGAAATTGCCGTCATTTCATCTGCAGCTCTGATTTGAGCCGGCCGGCCGCCCATTCACTTACGAGTGAATTTTAACTTTTTAGACTTTGTAGGTGGTTAATAATTGTGTAAAACACCTTACAGTGCGTGACCGTAAAAAATGTGACCGAGACGTGTACACGTAAAACTCGCGGTACTGGGCGCGAAGTTTTACCGCCAGCTACAACAACCAGCAACGCTACATTGGTGAGAGCGTTCCTTATATATTTTGAATCCTTTATTTCCCAATATATGTTATTGTAGAAATCAATCATTTAACAAATTATTCAAAATTTCAATCTAAATTTAAGGAGCTCCAAAATTTAAATAAGTTGTACCATGATAATGAAAGGGTGAGTGGTTGTGTGCGTGCGTAATTATTCTAAGTGCTGGGTTGAGCACCACTATATAAATATATACATGTTATTATTGTATAATCATTTAAACATATAATCATTAAACTTAATCAAAGTTATTATTACACATTATGTTTTTGGAAGGGTTACAGTTGGTTTTAAAAAATGTTATGTAACAAAGTAAAGAATAAAAAGGGGTATTTCATTGGTAACAATTAGAACAGCTGTTTTGTTATTTCAAGCAATTTCCGTTTCCTATGACTTCGCGTAACGAACTTTTGGCCCATGACTTAGGTAGTAAAAGATGGCGTCTTAGTTTTTGTATACATAACCACATTTGTGAGATATAATATATCGTATCTATAAAATCAAAATAAACGTAAGTATACACACCCACTTGCACATAATGACGCTTTTACATTGTACTAACTCAAACTAATGAAACAATGTTTATGCTTTTCAGCCTTGTCAGATTTTACATTGTATTAAAATTAGAATACAGATAATATTTTGTAGGCACAAAGAGTAAGTCATGCTATATATAAGACTAATCGGTAGAAAAAGAAACTAGTGTATGAGAAATATAACAAACGTAAAAGACATTACACAACAAATTGTTGGTGAAAATGGAATTTTACAACAGACAACAATATGATAGAATTAATTATGGTTTTATTTTTTACTTAAAGTAAGAATTGTACTGGTATTGCCTTGGAGTACTGTAAACAGAAAAGAAGAAGAATCCAATGTCTTTGTTTGTTACCCTAGAAAAGATAAACACCTTACTTATTCTGAAACAATCTGTCTCCACAAAAATGTTTAATCGTTAAATCAAAGGTTGAAATTTTAAATAGGCTTTTGAAGGGAGAAATTATAATATCATTCACGTAAGTTTACAAATTTGGATAACAAATATTAAAAGCGGTAAAGAAAACTTTTAAGCATCTCTTTGAAACTCAGTTTAGAAAATGAGTCAAAAAAACGAAAACAATGAGAACAGTAAATGGCTCATCCCTCGATGATGCTTTGTTCTTGTGGTTCACACAGGAACGAAGTTCAGGAGTACCAATTTTAGGACCTTTCTAGTGTGAGAAAGCTCTAATTTAAACACAAAATTGGTAGGCCTTTCAAATTTATAAGTAGTACAGGTGGTTAAAAAACACTGAATCACGGAACGGGATTTGTGACCTTCACATTGAAGGGGAAATTTTATCTTGTGGCTTTAGTATAGTGGAATCTCTCAAAACAAAATTCATGACTTTCATTGAAAGTGAAGGCTATTCACAAGACGGTGTTTATATTGCTGATTGAAACCGATGTTGGAAATCTCTTTGAAGAAAATCGTTAACATCTAGAATATAATCTGGTACTCCTGGGTTTAAAGTTAACAAAGACAGAGTTACTGTTATGGTTTGCCCCAGTGGAAGTGGCACTCATTATTTTCAAATGATGCTCCAGTAGAACCTCTGTTACCCGAAACAAGCGGGGGAAAGAGTTTGAAGTAAATAACTGATGGCAACATACAATATTATCAAAAGATTTTAATAAAAATCAAACTATTTACATAAAGTAATTTTTAAACACTAGTTTTATGATTTTTTTTGGAAAAAATATTCTATTTTCCTTTGCTTTTTCTTTTCACATGTTTTTCTTGTACCAGTATCTCACCATCGCTTCATTACCAGAATGTTAAGAGGGTTTGATTCTTCAGATTATTCAATGAACTGTAACGTTATCTGAAAATATGAATAAAACTCCTTGAGAAAAACGCAATTTCATATAGCCTAATTCAATGCCCTAACCCAAAATAAAATCTCTTACTTCTAAGGTATTGAAAATCTCGTCAGCAGTGTCATGGCCGATGCTCTCTGCTGTAATCACCTTTGTTGCATGACCAGCCTCATTTACTTTCTCGTTTTGACACAGCTCTATTGTTTTCTTGTTTGGCATCTTCGAAGTATACTCTTCAAACGTATTTTTTATCTTGACCTAATCAGAAACAGTAGAAACACCAACACCAAAATCGGCTGCCACAGTTCGCAAAATCTCACCATTTTTAATTCTTTTAATTGCCTCAAAATTTTCTTCAATCATTATCATAACTAGTTTCCGCTTTGTTGACATGACACACAATTTATAAAACACAAGATATCACACAAGCTACAACACACGATCACCACTGTACGGACGGTTACTGAGCAGACGATGTGAACTACCGAAAGTGCCAAAACCCGATGAAAACTTGTGCCAACAACTTGACTTGATAGTTTGGAAGATATGTGACCACACAGTAGGCAACAAGCAGTCAAGATCACAGTGTGCGTGCGTCCATTACATACCCCCTTTGTTTAAAAGGTATCCACGAGGTGGTTGACCTGACGGTTGATGCGCTATGCTTGCTTTCTATCTCAAACTAAGGAAACGTGTTTGTTCTGAACAGAGCTATTATGACAAATCACACTTTACACACAATATTTATTACACCAATTTCTGTGTCTTATTCGGAAAACAAACTTTCATTGTAAAAATCAGGAATTATTTTGTTGTTGGTCGTTTTGGTTAAACGGTATTTTGTTTATCAGTTAAGTGTTTTGGTTAATGGAGGTTCTACTGTAATAGGGAAGCCAAAGAAACCGTACTGTTAAAATATCACATGCCTTCTTCCTGTTATTTATAAGATGAAAATAAAATGCATGTGTGAACTCAAGAGTTGTTTGTGGAATGGTACACTAATGATTTTATTCCATCTGTTAAAAAATATCTCAAAAATAACAGTAAAAATGGGAAAGTTCTGCTTCTAGATAATGCTCCCTCACATTATTTAGCAGAAGTATTGACTAACATTGACGGTGACTTCAAAATTATATTTCTGCCAGCAAGTGTCATAGCAATCCTTCAACTGATGAACAGGAAACAAGTTCTCTTGTCATTTGCTTATGGAAGAAAATGACTTCAAAAGTCTTGTAACCTTCACTAAAAAGCTTAACCTGTGGGCAGCTGTAACATGTTAGGTGATGCATGGGACTGACTTACTACCACTAACCTACCTAATTAATGGCTGGAAAAACTGTCCTATCACAAAGAAACAGAAACAAATGTTTAACTCTGAACTGATAGTGATGCGGGACAAATATTAAATGAAATGACTAACCTTTTCCATAAAATTTATTTGTATTACTTGTTTTATATTCATTACACCCAAACGTTCTGTATTTGTGGGAGTCCCGTATTCTAAGCATTAGGTATGATTTGTTTATTCAATATTTTGAAAAGTCAACCCTCTGGAACAAACCGGTAATAGGTTTAAGAAAAATATAATACTTAATACAAACATTGAACAGTATGATGATAACATCTCAATCTAAAAAGATAGTTACAGAAATTAGAACCTCCTGTGGCTCTTAGAGTTTATAGTTTTGGGGTCTATGTAGATCTGCAATTCCCATCAAATATGGTGAGTCATACCAGTGAATTATGACATTTTTGATGTTAAATGTACTTTTGTAGTAAATGGCATTTTCTATTATGTCATTATTCCATTTTACATACAGATATAATGTACTGTTTGATTATAACCACCACCAAAGGTGTCATCACCTGGATCAGTCACCACAATCTTCATCTTACTTTCACAAACTTCAGCTCATTTATGACTGTATTTAAAGCTTTTGTACCATTTGTAAACCACTCATTCATACTATTCACTATGTTAGAACAGTTTTTTTTTTGCACAAAATTTAAAGTTTGTTTTGCCCTTTTTGTAAATCATTTTGTTTCTGTACATCTGCTTCAACATACTACTTTTGATGAATAACTGTTTTTATTCATCCATATTTGCATTATCTCCTTCAGAATAATAATATCCATTGGTCATAACACAATTAAACCGATTTTTTTTTTCAGAATATTCATGGAATACATTTTTGTATACCCTTGACCAATATTTGTTTTATATATTTACAACAGTCGTGAAACGTTGACCTTTGATGTCTTTTTTTAATAATATATATATACTTTCACTTATGAACTTACTGTTGTCACTTCCCCAAACGTTTCGAGATGTTGTTTCTCTTCTTCAGTGGGTTTAATACATGTTTGATGTCTTTTCATCCTCGGAGCAACATGGCACCATATCTGGTAAATACAAACTTGTACAGTTGCAACATCATTATGTTGTTCCTTTGTATCTAAAATTCTTAAGCAATGACTTGTGTGCTTATACATTACCTTCATAGTGTCCATAATTGTTCTTCTACAAATATGGCTGTTTTCTACAAATCGCTATAAGCGAGTGCCATAAAACTCCCAAATACTAATCTGTGGCACTAAGTGATAGAAATTCATGGAACACAATACCACAATTTTCATCTGACTTTCACAATGTTCAACTCATTCATGACTGTATTTAAAGCTTTTGTACCATCGTAAACCATTCATACTATTCACCATGTTAGAACAGTTTATCTCTTTTCTTACACAAAATTTAATGCAGAATCTTTCCTTCCAGATTGTTAAAAAAAAATTGCCTAATACGTTAGAATAAAACTTATTCACTTAGCCATCAAATCTAAACTATGCACCCAGTATACTAAAACTTAAAAAAAATTCCAGATAAGTGTATCAGAATCACAAAAAAAAAACATTTTTGAATAGGACATTCTTAGCACAGGAAATCTGAAAATTGCATAAGCTTTTGTAAGAAACCTCATATGGTGTGTAAAAATAATGTTTTTAACAATGGGTTTACTGTGTTAATTTGTTAGAGACAATTTAATAACATAACAATTACTTATAATAACATTAACAATAACAACAGTGATGATGTTGCAAACCCCAAGTCACTGTGTTGTAAATCATGAATGTTTATTTATTTTAATATGTTAGAGAATAAAAATTATTATAGGCAAAGCTAGAACTCTTATAAAATTCATGGTATTCAAAAAAAAAAACGGACACATACATATAAACAAGTTCACTTGGTTAAAAACACACACATAAACTCACTTCATAAGTTTGAGGAAAAAGAAGAGACAGTAGTATCAAGTAAACAAAAATTAAAAAACATGTTCTGCAGCTTTTACACAAAATTTTCCAATTCTAATGAGTAGTTAGGGCTTGTAAGAAATTATTTTAGTGGAATGGTTTGATTGTAAGTTTGAGAATACTGTCTTAAACTGAGGTGAGATGGATCTGTGGACTTAGTTATTCATTGATGGGCTGTACAATTACTTTTCTTACTATTTATTTTTCATTTAAATTTTTATATAAACACTGCTGAGTGTCTACGCTGTACAGGCGCCATCTTGCCTGTGTACCAACTATAAGAAAATTTCATACTTGCCAGGGTTTGTATAAGCGAACTTGGTGGAAGCAGAATATGGTTGTTTAAATAATAACGATCATTTCTTAGTTTACTAAGCATTAAATTTTTATTGATCATTTCTTGTTTTTTATGTCCCTTTCAATTCCAATAATTCTTAACATTTTTTACACATTAAAATAAAAATTATTCAGACAAAAACTTGTTAATTTTCCTGATATATGAATTTATCTGTACTCCACATAAAATAATAACATCTTTAAAACTACTATCAAAATTTAATTAACCTTCTTATTTTATCATTTTTATTCACGCTCACATTCATACATACGCCCCATGCCCATTTGAGATCTCAATTTCTGTATTCAATGGTAAATAGAGTCCTTTAAAAGGAGATAATTTTGAATTTGATATACCCCACTGGTTACTTATCTGGCTATATGTCCGAAAGAGTCCAATGTTCCGTAGTACCTTCCATCACTTTGCACATATTCTTCGCACCATATTTTACCGAAACTGTTACTTTAATTATTTAATTACTCACTGTATAATTATATTCTGATTTAAATTATAAATTTGATTCTAAAATCACATTTTTGTTTGAGTGCGGGCGCCCGCGATTTCGTTTCGAAACTTTGCGTGCTATTCGCACGAGTTGTTATTGCAGACTGGGGCGAATTATACTGCGTCGAGTACTGAGATGGTGGGGGAGTCAATTGATCACAACTCATTGTTCTTATTAATATGATGAGCCAATTTCTGAGGCTAGGTCGGCTACACTTTGCATTCCAAGTGACGTATTTAAAGGCTTGGCACTTATGTAATGTGGCATGACTGGTGACTTCATCGGTCAAAGTTCGTTTGGTAACATATAACTGTTTTTCGTGCGTCGGAATGTTGACCTTGACACTATTCCACTCGCTTGCCTCCTACGTCGTTATATTCATGAATAAAATGTATTTATTATTATTTATACTTTGTGTTTCCCAAAATTACCCCGGGTAGGCCTAAATGTCCCGTTACAGGGCTAATGTCCATTTTCTTAGTTGAGAAGATTTGTTTGTACCTAGTAGCTGGTGATTACTTTGTGGTAAAACAAGAATCAAACTCCAGATTATGTTGTAGAAGTAAATGTTGATAATGCAGTCATCTGATGATAGTGTGTAGAAATTGTTACTTATAAGACTTCATTGTTACTTATTTGTTCTCACTGTCAATGTTTGATTCACACAACTTGCTGCTTAAATGTTTACTAACTTTTGTTTCTTTTTTTTTTAGAATATAACAGCAAGGAGGAGTCCTAATTTTTATAATATAACTAATGGCAATGGAAAGGTAGCACGTTTCTGCCTGTTCAAACAAGCGTATAAACTAGGTGAAGACATTGTTGGAACTTTTGATTTCTCTGGTGCTACAGTTCCATGTGTTCAGGTATGTTAAATTATGAAGGGTATTAAGTAGTAATTTATTTGTGATCATAAACATTCTTATGTTGGTAAGTGCATTCAAATTTGTATTATATACACAGTGGTTGCTAAAGGAATTGAATGTTTGTTGGCTTACCTTATTTGATTAATAAATCCATAGGCTTCCTTTCTATATTAAAGAGGTTTAACAGATATTGTCATGAAGCTGGTTGAATGGTTAGGTTAAAATGTGAATTTAAATTATAAGGGAAAGAATTGCCACAATATGTAAGGGCTTGTTGGATTGCATGAAACTGTCTGAGCAGTGGCTGAAAAAATGGACACACATATACTCACACAAGCATATAATGTCAGTGATTGGCCTGTGCAGTCAACAACACAGGTTGGTTGAAAACTGTCAACTGCCAAAAGAATTGTTTCATAAATATAAAATGGTTATAGAAGAAAATTAAAAGTGTAACAAATACAAACAGTGCATTGTATGCCATGATTCTTTAGATAATAAATAGAATGTAATAATATATAAAAGAAGATAGTAAAATGTATAGCATAGTTACATTAAGAGAAGAGTCATATTAAAGTGGAGACAGATAAATAATCGACAATTGAAACGATTCTAAATAAATGTTGAGTAGGTCTACTTCAGAGAATAGTGTTGTTCATGTATTCAAAAATATGAAAGAAGTATCTTAAATAATTAGAGAGAAGTAGGAGATATACTACTGTTTGGAGGAATGTAAATTTGGGAATGTTAAAGAAGCTTTTGAGTGATGTATCAAGTGAAAACTGTTGACCAGTTTCATTGCTTTTAACCATCTCTGATCTAATAACCTGATTTGTGTACAAAATTTTCATCACGTCTCTCACTAACTCTGCGTCATCCAATCAGATACGTGATTTAGAAATAACAGAACAATAAATTATTGCAAACGCTGATTGTACTTCAGTAACACTGCATTTGGACAGAAAACCACTTGTAATCATTCAGTTAAATCAGGCGAGGTAAAAACAAACAGAGAAGAAGGAATTAAGCCCCGATACTATTTTTTTTTACTTACCTACTTACCTTCAGACAGAAGATTCCAAAAGTACCAAAAGCCCAGGGTCACCACCACATTTTATAGGAGGAAATGTGGAAACGTATCACTTTTCCCATGAAAACAACTTTAAAATAAAAAACTCTCCCTCACAGAAGATCTAAGCCCGTTAGACGAACTTTGGAACGCAGGTCATAGGTTAGGTAAATGACATAAAAATAATTTAACACATATTTATCATAGTTCACCCAAATTTATTAATTGAATGATGGAAAATGCGTTCATTGCTACAAATTCTACAAGTTAATATGTTTTACACAATTTATCTTTCTGTATAAAGTAATTTATCTAAACAGTTACTACCTGTGGTGCAATCACCAACCCTACATGGTAATTTTGAAAACTACATTGAATTATTAATAACAGCATGGTCTTAACTAAACACTTAAAATTATTTTAACCAATTATAATCTAAAATCAATACAAAATCAGTACTTTTCTTTATATTCTCTCTTTCTTTCACCCCCCTTCTCTCACACACTCTCTCTTTATATACCCCCCTTTTCTCTTATGGAACTAACTCTCTATCAAATACCGTCTGACCCTCCCGACTATTATTTATTATATCATTTCTTTATATTATTTTTTGTTTATAATTTCCCCTGCTGGTTACTTATCTGTTAGCTGTCCGTTCGTAGAAACGCCACGTGCTTTCTCTCGCGCACAACATGAGGTCGATACTACACACTAATTAATTTTGTGTATATTTTAATTCTATTAATTTAGTGTTCCACTATAGTTCTCTTTTAAGTCCGTCCGAAAACTGGTAATGGTGAATAACTTTGTAAAACTTCACTGATGGAATTACAGTACCTTATTGTAGGCCTACATCTTTTACGTCCGCAGGCACTAAATCGCCGTAATTATGATGTGTGCACTGTTTGATGAGTTGACTAACTTTTTTAAAACTGGAAAGTTAGTATTTCATAATGATTTAACAATGAGCACAGCTTCCTTGAGTCACTGCCTAGGCCGTTTGAACTGTACTGCTGGGCGTTAAAATTGTGACTGACCAATGCCACACCAAAGCGTCGTACCCCCACCTCTCTCCGCATTTTCCGCGCTAGCCAGTTAAATGTCTGCATGCACACCGCCATATTGAATTTCAAAGTCCATAAGAACAATGCTTTATTCACAACCACATTTCTCCCTTAATCGTAAACGGAAAATTACAAATGAGGTGTACTTTTAAAGAACTCAAAAATCTGGGCTGGATCCGCTTTAACAAGCTGTAAAATTATAATTAGTGTTTAAGAAAAATTAATTAAATTTTACAATATTTGACCTCGATTAGTGAAAGTAATAAAAAAAAAAAAATGATTCTGAAGCAACATAATTTCGTTCCCTTTGGAAAGATATATAATACAATAACGTTTATGTCTCCGATGACAATATTATTTTGGTTTTAAATGAAACTGTGTTCACAACGGTCTGTCAAATTTTAATAGGTGATAACTCTGCCGCCTGGCGGCCAAGAACATAACAACACTTGTATGTGGCGGATGGATATAGTGTAAGTTGCGGCGAGGAAGGCGACGGACGATTAGATGAGACGGCGCCGGACTGGAGTGGATCTCAAGGTTACTGCAAAGAGTTGGTATGCAGTGGCGGTAAATTACATTGCACGCATTCGTGTTGTTATCGCTTTACGCTGATGACTGTATTGTACAACTGTGTTCTGTTTTGACTGTGTGACTTACGATTCACTGTCTTTATCTTTTTTGTTATTTAATTATTACTATGGGCAATAAAAAGAATACTCATAAATGGGAAAATTGTGGCGGTGAAAGACTAGCGGAGTGGAGAATATTACAACAATATAATTTTGTTCCTGAACGTGTGTAGGACAATAAGAAAAAAAAAACTGAAACCGAAAATTGTAGTATAACAGATGCCGTTGTTATTAACTGTGATGTGGACCAAAATACTACGGAAGTTAATAATTTACAGAATTGTAATCCGCCCCTAGTGACAACTCCGACAGAAAATATTCCAACCATTTCTTGTTCAGAGATAATTTCGGGCCGCCGTATCATCGACATTGTGTAGTTTATAAACGAAATAAAAAGAGTAAGTGATCACGGTACCGTATTTGATTGTTCCTTTAAAAATATGTCATTAAAATCAGAAATAAAAAAAGATTTCGATCAGGTTTTGTATTCGAGTGTGAGATGTGCAGAAAAATAGATACGCCTTGGACTGAGCCTGAAATTAGTGGGTATGTCAGTATAAACACTTCAGCTGTGGCGGAAACAATTAGTGCAGGAGGGGGCTACGCCACTTTACAAAAAATAATGGGTGCTATGGATGTATGTTGTATGACCAACAGAACATATGACAAACACCACACAATTGTTTCCGAGGGATGGGAAATTTCTGCTCTTGAAGAAATGAAGAAAGCTGCAGAGGAAGAGATCGCCTTAGCGAGACAACGTGGTGATGTCGATAAGTACAACTGCCCTCTTCTAACTGTTGTTGTTGATGGCAGCTGGGCCAAGAGATCTTACCTTTCAAACTACAGATCTGCATCTGGAGTGGTAAGTTTAGAAGTATTATTCCATCACTTATAGTGGGAATGGTCGAGTTGCCCCGATGGTCAGAAAGCAATATACTCGTCGAATTCTGCCGACTGGTATATTTACATCAAAAGCCAGTAATTATAAAGTTACATTGATTAAAAACCATTTACTTTTACAATAATGTTTTCATACTTTAGACTTGTGTTGATAAAAATGGGAAAACAAGAATAACCTTTGAAAACCAGCTAAGTCAAGTCTCAAGTATGTTGTAGCCTTGTCAGTCTCCGCTTTTTAGGTTTTGTTTTACTTTTTAAATGCACTTTTATTATTCCGTCTTCAGATTTGCGATAGAATTCCTCCAATTAGTTAACTAGTCCCAATGTGTGTGTGTGTGGGGGGGGGATCTTCAAATTATTTAACGCAGATCGTAAGAGTCAGTTTTTTTGCAAAGAGGAGGAGAATGTTTCTTTTTTCTGTTTTAAAATCCCTTCGAAATGGTTGAATGTCATGACGCATGATCCTTGAATGCTTGCAGCAGCTGAGGATGTTTCAGTCACAAGTTTCGTGGGCCTTCTACAAATTAGTTGACCATTGGCTGACACCCACAGGATTATACCTACTTTTTACCTGCATATCGGCACAACTCGACACTACACTTTACAGTTTCTACTGATTACAATATTTTTCTTTACCAAATACAGTAGGGTATTCAGTTGGTAAAAATTACACAGTGAAACTTGGTTAATTCAATGTTGCATAATTCAGATTTTTGAATAATTTGAACCTTTTTGACTTCCTAGAATTCTTTGATTTCGAAGTGTATTAGAGACGTTTGTGCTTATTTAATGTTTTTGGTTAATTCGAATAATTGTTGTGGTAATAAAATTGTATATAGCCAGTTCTTCGTTTTGCTTAGTAAATAAAACTACCATTTAATTATACTTGTTCATATATTGTGACAGTACAAGCATAGGCTGTAATGCACATATATAATATAAAATAAATATTTAATTTAATTTTAATAATATATAATAGACGAGCAGGTGTGAATTTGGAAGCTGGCTTGCAAACAGGAGTCAACACGCAGGATTACGCAATTACCGCTGCATGTGTGTACACAAGTAAATAGTGTGTGTGCGTGAAGCCTGTTTGGCCTGAAAGTTTGCAACCTCACCCCAAGTTAATGCTAAATTAAGAATATATTTAATATTAACCAAACCATAAATGTTAGCGAGAAGGTAAAAACTTCTAAAAATGTGTAAAAATCAGACACAAGTGCAGTGCGAATTTTACGTAATTCGGACAATCAGTGCGAATTCTGTGCGATTTTTAAACCATTATAATTACACTAGTGGTGCGAGCATCATGATAATTGCACATCACATAGGTCATTAAAATAGACAATATTTTATCGCCGTGAATATCGCGTTAAACAGTGCGATTGGCGAAAAAGTGCAAAAATGTGAAATATGACGAGAGTGGGGGCTATCACGCCATGGTTCAACTGTTGACAGGCTAATTCCTGAATCGACAGCTGCAGTTTTCTTGGTGAATATTGTAACGTACCAAAATTGGCAGTTACATAGAATAACTATCTATTACGTCAAGTAAAGGGAGATCATGAAAATATGTCAAAGTGTATAAAATAAGGAACAGGAGAATATAGACAAAGTGTGTATCTACAAACGAATATTATTGAACAAACCAACAAAGAAGAAGGAAAAATAATATGGATATCATCGAGTACAAAAGAGAGAGAAAATGACAGCGAGCCAATATAATATGTTAGAATCCAGGCCCAATAGGTCCAAAATAGTGAGGGAACATGACAAAAATAATTATTAAAATGAAGAGGAGCCAACTCAAGTACAACCACGAATAAAAATAAAATGAAGGTAAAACAAACAAATTTGTTTATTAGTATAAAATACTATGGAACAATGAATATCACGAATAAAAATATTGAAGAATATGACAAGACTATGGGAACATTGATTATCACAAGTAATGTATGACCCAGGGGAACACCGATAGTGAACAACAATTAACCAGAAGAAGAAAGGAAGAAGAAGAGCAAAGGAAACATACCACGAAGAATGAAGATAATGTATGGACAATACAAGAAATCAACATTCACAAGGTATACAAGGAACTATATTAATGACCGGAAGAAGTGTAATGATTATTCGAAGATCAACTACGAAGAAACCAGTGCTTAGCATAATTGAGTAATCACAAACAATAACAGTGAAAACTTAATATAAGTGTGACAACCTGTAATATGATAACCATTTTCACTCCAAATAAACACCACAGACAATACAAGTGAGAATGTTTATAACAGAGGAAAATGAGTAACCATTATAAGTGAAAGAATCCAAGATTAACTAGTTAAAATGCACAGACAGTTAGTGTGACCAGTTTAATCAAGATTGTGACACAACATACATAATCATTAAGACCACCAAACGAAATATGAGACAGAACAGTAAATTAATTGTTCATAGGGACTGATAATAAAAGCTTTGTAAGCCTTAAAATGAAATGTGACTGAATGGCACAGCAAGACAGAACAAAATATAAACAAATTCCAGAACAAATAGTAGCAAATAAGCTAGTTTGTTAGGTATAAAACAATCAATGTACCAAAAACTAGGTACAACCCAACAAGAAATGTAATATTCTTAGACTAAGAATACTTGTGTTATTGTTTCAACAAATAGTGTAAACATGTGTATTACTTAATAATTAAACCATTGTAGTAGAATGCCATAATGAAATATAAACAAATTCAGATGTAAACAAACACTATACTAAGAGTTGGAGAGATTTCAGATAACGAAAGGTTGATAAATACATTAAACCAACAAGGTACTACAATTGTACACTATTTTAATTAATAACATTATATAACTTGTGTGGTAAAATAATTAAAAAAGTGACAAATTAGAGAAATGAGAACAGAAGGTATTTTTGATAATACTATAAGTATATAAAAAATAACATTTTTTCAAAATAAAATGTGAACAAATGTAAATAAATGTATATATTAGTGTTAGGATGTCAAACAAACGTAATTAGGTAAGGAGTAATAGCGTTACATGTAATTATAAATAATTGAATATGGTTGCTAGAGACGCCATTACCAGATATTGTTTAAATTGTCATTACAACTATTTTATGTACTAAAACAAAAGAGAAATGGACTCGAGACGTTTAGTAGTAAGTATTATAGTGTAATTGTAACAAAATATGGTGAAACAAACTTATTTATATTAAGAATCACCATATGAGTTTGTGAAATGGCTAAGTGAGTTAATAATGAACGGATTCAGTCCTTGTTTAGACTTAAAATAAAGCCACAAGTGTCCGCGATTTAATGCCACTAACCATTCGACGATACGACAATTGGTAAAAAAGTTACGACAATTATAAACTTGTCAGTCATTTTGTGTATCGATGCATACGTCACTCGTAGCCTCGAACCCACACTATAAATTGTAAAAAATTAAAAGTTTTATTTAACCAAAGTGTTTTGGGGTTGAGAGTTTGACCTTTTGAACCAATCAAATGGCTTAAAATGACCAGGCGAGAAGGAGACGCTCTGGTGAAGGAATCATTCGTTCTGTATCATTCAACACGCAAGGTTCACACAAGAAGTCGTCAAAATTATTTCAAAATGTGCGCGTCACAAACAGTAAGAAGCCTACATACACTAACCTATACACAACAATCTATTACCGAGTGTCCAGTGCATTAAGTGAACAGTGAAAATAACTCGACCAGTGTATAATAAAGGTCGTGTTTTGTGTTTTTAAATCAGGGAGTACTATATTTTAATTATTTTAACGAAATGAATTAAAATAATAACTTTTGTTAGTAAACGAACGATATTGTTTTGGACTGCACTAGTCAAAAGTACTAAAGTGCTTAAATTATGATGAAAAATTATCAGAACTGAATAAATGAATCATAGCGCAATAACTAATTTAAAAAATAAATATTTTACAATTTAATAATAATTGAAAAGATCGGAATTAATTTAAATACCGATCACCAATGTATAACATATAGTCGCTCATTTGACTAAACGTTTTGAATTAACGAATAATTGTTTTATTGCGCAAATATTCTAAATAACTGATAATTATACGTCAGATGACTTATAAATAAAATGTTTATGTTCATAATATTAAGAGTTTAATAAGTAATATACTTATTCAAAATAATTACTTACGTTTGCTAGGTAACTAACCTAGAACTGACGATTATAATTTTGTCACCAAGTAATAATTCTGTTCTCAAATAATTTTAATTAAATGAAAGCTATAACAAGAGTTTTTTTTTCTATAAATTTTTTCTCTTGCCAGTACATAATTTTAATAGTTAATGAATAAATAATAATAATATTTTTAACAGTGCAAGCACAGAGCACGTGTTTTGACCACAACTGCTGTTGCGTTAACCTAGCGTACGATAGTACGATATATATCGGTTATGGTACCGACTTTTGTAATTTTAAATCTTTGTTTGTTTTTATAGTAATACATTATTAAATATTGTTAAATGAAATCACATCTTGTAATATGGTATCATGTAACTTCCAAGAACTCACTAATTTGGTAATATAACTGAATAAAGTGGACATAACCTCATTCACCAAAGACATTATACCATACATCAGTGTTACCAGCCTTGAGGTACACAGATCTCAGGAATTGTTTAAAGTAATTGTTGTTTGTAAAGATATATTATTGATTGTTTTTTTTAAAGAGTTCATTGCATTTAATAATTGTTAATAAACCCCAATTTATTTACCAGTGGAACAGAGTTTTTTGATTTTTTTATAATAAATAAAGTAGTTTAATTTTTCATGAACAGTTCTAACATAAGGTGGCGGTAGGATTTGAATGACCAATATCATTCGAAGTACAGTTGAAATTTTAATTTATTTTGTTGTGTATGTGCATTATTTATGATATTCAAACGGAATATCCATATATGTATATCCAGTGTTTTTGCAGCAGAAGAAGGCACCAACGAGAGTATTAAAGACATCCACATATGGTAAGTGGGGAGGTTGACAGTGAAGTGATAAATACTCTTTTAAACGACAAACCTTAAACGTGAACACTCACACTGATTTTTATTAATAATCAACACTATAATAATAATTATCGTTGTAAGTTCTGTTACAACGTGGCGCCCAACGTCTGAGCGCGAATTAGGACAAAACCGCTTAACAGTTTAATTAATTAAACAAATAATTTCACAACCTAATTCGACAGTAAGACAGCAAGTGCATTACCAAGATATCAAGATGTCGGGATTAACAAGAACACAACAAGTAGAAGTGATGGGATGGATGGAAGAGATGATGAAAGGTATGAAGAGAATGGAAGAGAACAACCGATCCATAAATGAAAATTTACAATCATTAAAGGAGGATTACCGATCCATAAATGAGAATTTACGGTCAGTAAATGAAAACCTCCAATCAACCATAGAAGATAGCAGGAAATTCGGAGAAAAATTAAGGAAGGAGAGGGAACAACCCAGCCCGAAGATAGATAATGACAAACCAGAGACATAAGAGGTACCCAAGAACGAAGATTCAGAACCAAATAATCCACAAATGAATAATAATCAAATGGAGGTTGTAGAAGTACCTGAAGATAAAAACATGGAACAAGTAAGTCCAAAGCTTGAAGAGATGGAAGAAAGAAGAACCATGCGTCCAAAGAAGACAAGGGTTACAAAAGAATTAATCGAAATGACTCGAGGCGGTCTAATTAATATGATCAACTTACCAATCGTCAACCATGAAGAAGGGGTCTTCAGGAAGGAGTATCGGAGGAGCTTCATGAAGATGGACGAGGAGGAGAATTATGTAACAACAAAGAAGAATATGAGCTATAAAGTATCTCAACCAAAGATTTCCAAAAGAAGAGTGAGATATTTTAAGAAAAAGGAAAGCTATCAAGAGCAATGGGACTGGATCATCGAAGGGTACGCCAGAGAAATAAGAGAATTGAGGAAGAAGAGGAGCCAGTTAATGGAAGGACCCAATCAGAAGACAGACGACGGTCAAACAGAATTAGAAGAGACACCAAATATCAGTAATAACAACGACCAGGAGAACACTGGACACGTATATACCGAAGAGAGGGAGAAGAAGAAGAAGGAAGAACGGAAGGCAGATGATGCCCTGATAGCATCAAAATGGAAAAACCAAATGATAGCCAGATATATGACGAGCACAGCTAGGAGCATGAACACTGAAAAAGTTCGAACGACGAGAAGAGAGGAGAGCAATGACTATGGTTAAACTGCATAAAAAATACATTGAAATATGGGATGGATTATTTTGATAACGAATAATGCTAACATGAACAACACATGAAACGGTATATTGAAAATTAAAATTATGAAGAAAGAGTGAAATATTGCGATGAAGATTATTTGTTATTTATACTAAGTAAGAAATGAAGATATAACTGTGAGAATCAATGTTGACTATATTGTAATTTTGTAATATAAAAATGTGTTCTAAAGAAATTATGTAAAGGATAAAGAAAATTGTAATTACCCGTACTACATAAAAGAAAAAATATAATACGAGAACGACAAACAACATCTTTGGCACAGCAAATTCCAAGAGCCAAGTCAACCAGTTAATTACCAACTTACCTGTACTACATAAGAAAAAATATAATACGAGACCGACAAATAACAACCATGGCAATATAAAGATTTCCAAGAGCCAAGTCAACAAGTAAACAACAACTTACCCGTACTACATACAAGAAAAAATATAATACGAGGCCGACACATAACACCCATGGCATAGCAAATTCCAAGAGCCACGTCAACAGTAAAATAACAACTTACCCGTACTACATAAAGGAAAGAAAAAGATAGAACAATACGAGACTGACACCTTACAACTTTGGCACAAATATAAAAATATTATAATTTCCAAGAGCCACGTCAACATGTAATCAACAACTTACCCGTACAAGATAAAAGAGGAGACGATGGACTAGATGATATACAGAAGAAGAAGAAAATAAGAAGTTGGAGAAACGAAAGCAAATAAATATCATTGATGTAGATAATAGATGGCACACAACCACGAGGCGAGACGCTAGAAGAGAGCCTATATCAAATGGGTTATATTTCATTTGACATCATGAGAATATATTCATGAATTATATCCAGAGAAGTGAATCCTGAAAATGAAGAAGATTATGAAATGACGTTTAATGTAATACCAAGAGAAAAGATTAATTGATGACGAAGAAGAATGAAAAATAATATATTAACGAAGATGATCATGAGAGTATACCAGTGATGAAATGTAAACAAACTATCACTGTAAAATGTGAAGAATTTAGTTAAGTTGAATCAAGAAGAAGAGAATATAACAATGTATAAACTGCAAATGCGTGAGATGATCCCAAGGATATTTATTATTTGTCGAAAGAACGACCACTTTATATTTTGAATTAATTTGAGATGAATTGACTGATGAAAAATGCCAGCAATCATTTATATTATTGACAGAGATGATGTGCCTCTGTATTTATTGATGTTAATATGGCCAGTGGAGTTGTATGCCAAAGTGAGCCACTCTGAACTGCCCCAGCTAAACTTATGTTAGGGAATTAGGGAACTAAATAAACAAGGGAGATAATTACATACAAAAGAAATAATTATGATTCAAACAGAAGAAAGTGAAGGGATATATAAAAAAGCATAAGAGTCAACATGGAAATGTACAACAATTGATGAATTCTTCAATAAAAAATAAATATACTAATTCAGAATTAATCAATTCTTGTAGGAAGGCATATGTAACTTACCAAAATTGGCAGTTACATAGAATAACTATCTATTACGTCAAGTAAAGGGAGATCATGAAAATATGTCAAAGTGTATAAAATAAGGAACAGGAGAATATAGACAAAGTGTGTATCTACAAACGAATATTATTGAACAAACCAACAAAGAAGAAGGAAAAATAATATGGATATCATCGAGTACAAAAGAGAGAGAAAATGACAGCGAGCCAATATAATATGTTAGAATCCAGGCCCAATAGGTTCAAAATAGTGAGGGAACATGACAAAAATAATTATTAAAATGAAGAGGAGCCAACTCAAGTACAACCACGAATAAAAATAAAATGAAGGTAAAACAAACAAATTTGTTTATTAGTATAAAATACTATGGAACAATGAATATCACGAATAAAAATATTGAAGAATATGACAAGACTATGGGAACATTGATTATCACAAGTAATGTATGACCCAGGGGAACACCGATAGTGAACAACAATTAACCAGAAGAAGAAAGGAAGAAGAAGAGCAAAGGAAACATACCACGAAGAATGAAGATAATGTATGGACAATACAAGAAATCAACATTCACAAGGTATACAAGGAACTATATTAATGACCGGAAGAAGTGTAATGATTATTCGAAGATCAACTACGAAGAAACCAGTGCTTAGCATAATTGAGTAATCACAAACAATAACAGTGAAAACTTAATATAAGTGTGACAACCTGTAATATGATAACCATTTTTACTCCAAATAAACACCACAGACAATACAAATGAGAATGTTTATAACAGAGGAAAATGAGTAACCATTATAAGTGAAAGAATCCAAGATTAACTAGTTAAAATGCACAGACAGTTAGTGTGACCAGTTTAATCAAGATTGTGACACAACATAGATAATCATTAAGACCACCAAACGAAATATGAGACAGAACAGTAAATTAATTGTTCATAGGGACTGATAATAAAAGCTTTGTAAGCCTTAAAAAGAAATGTGACTGAATGGCACAGCAAGACAGAACAAAATATAAACAAATTCCAGAACAAATAGTAGCAAATAAGCTAGTTTGTTAGGTATAAAACAATCAATGTACCAAAAACTAGGTACAACCCAACAAGAAATGTAATATTCTTAGACTAAGAATACTTGTGTTATTGTTTCAACAAATAGTGTAAACATGTGTATTACTTAATAATTAAACCATTGTAGTAGAATGCCATAATGAAATGGTAATAGTAGAGTCAAATACTGCATAAGAATATGTTGAACATTGTTGCCAGACAACTGACACATAACCTCATAGAAAGTGCACCTATAACATAAAATCATGTATATTAGTTAAACCAAGCAACTATCAACAATTGTTTCAAACAAAGACTAATTATGAATAGTAATGCAAATCAATAAATAACATATGTACTGAAATACATAGCAAATGAATCAGATTGAATATGATATCATAAAGCCAAAAGAACAGAAACCCAATGTGACAAGATAGTTAATCAAAATGCACTATCAAAACTTATCAAAAGATTAAGAAAAATGTTACCAGTAGTTAGAGAAATGTCTGATACTGCTATGAGAACACCTCACAAATGTAATAGTAGTAGTTTAGTAATTGAAATATTAGAAACTAACTAACTACCATTGTAAAACCAGATGTAAACAAACACTATACTAAGAGTTGGAGAGATTTCAGATAACGAAAGGTTGATAAATACATTAAACCAACAAGGTACTACAATTGTACACTATTTTAATTAATAACATTATATACCTTGTGTGGTAAAATAATTAAAAAAGTGACAAATTAGAGAAATGAGAACAGAAGGTATTTTTGATAATACTATAAGTATATAAAAAATAACATTTTTTCAAAATAAAATGTGAACAAATGTAAATAAATGTATATATTAGTGTTAGGATGTCAAACAAACGTAATTAGGTAAGGAGTAATAGCGTTACATGTAATTATAAATAATTGAATATGGTTGCTAGAGACGCCATTACCAGATATTGTTTAAATTGTCATTACAACTATTTTATGTACTAAAACAAAAGAGAAATGGACTCGAGACGTTTAGTAGTAAGTATTATAGTGTAATTGTAACAAAATATGGTGAAACAAACTTATTTATATTAAGAATCACCATATGAGTTTGTGAAATGGCTAAGTGAGTTAATAATGAACGGATTCAATCCTTGTTTAGACTTAAAATAAAGCCACAAGTGTCCGCGATTTAATGCCACTAACCATTCGACGATACGACAATTGGTAAAAAAGTTACGACAATTATAAACTTGTCAGTCATTTTGTGTATCGATGCATACGTCACTCATAGCCTCGAACCCACACTATAAATTGTAAAAAATTAAAAGTTTTATTTAACCAAAGTGTTTTGGGGTTGAGAGTTTGACCTTTTGAACCAATCAAATGGCTTAAAATGACCAGGCGAGAAGGAGACGCTCTGGTGAAGGAATCATTCGTTCTGTATCATTCAACACGCAAGGTTCACACAAGAAGTCGTCAAAATTATTTCAAAATGTGCGCGTCACAAACAGTAAGAAGCCTACATACACTAACCTATACACAACAATCTATTACCGAGTGTCCAGTGCATTAAGTGAACAGTGAAAATAACTCGACCAGTGTATAATAAAGGTCGTGTTTTGTGTTTTTAAATCAGGGAGTACTATATTTTAATTATTTTAACGAAATGAATTAAAATAATAACTTTTGTTAGTAAACGAACGATATTGTTTTGGACTGCACTAGTCAAAAGTACTAAAGTGCTTAAATTATGATGAAAAATTATCAGAACTGAATAAATGAATCATAGCGCAATAACTAATTTAAAAAATAAATATTTTACAATTTAATAATAATTGAAAAGATCGGAATTAATTTAAATACCGATCACCAATGTATAACATATAGTCGCTCATTTGACTTAACGTTTTGAATTAACGAATAATTGTTTTATTGCGCAAATATTCTAAATAACTGATAATTATACGTCAGATGACTTATAAATAAAATGTTTATGTTCATAATATTAAGAGTTTAATAAGTAATATACTTATTCAAAATAATTACTTACGTTTGCTAGGTAACTAACCTAGAACTGACGATTATAATTTTGTCACCAAGTAATAATTCTGTTCTCAAATAATTTTAATTAAATGAAAGCTATAACAAGAGTTTTTTTTTCTATAAATTTTTTCTCTTGCCAGTACATAATTTTAATAGTTAATGAACAAATAATAATAATATTTTTAACAGTGCAAGCACAGAGCACGTGTTTTGACCACAACTGCTGTTGCGTTAACCTAGCGTACGATAGTACGATATATATCGGTTATGGTACCGAGTTTTGTAATTTTAAATCTTTGTTTGTTTTTATAGTAATACATTATTAAATATTGTTAAATGAAATCACATCTTGTAATCTGGTATCATGTATCTTCCAAGAACTCGCTAATTTGGTAATATAACTGAATAAAGTGGACATAACCTCGTTCACCAAAGACATTATACCATACATCAGTGTTACCAGCCTTGAGGTACACAGATCTCAGGAATTGTTTAAAGTAATTATTGTTTGTAAAGATATTATTGATTGCTTTTTAAAAGAGTTCATTGCATTTAATAATTGTTAATAAACCCCAATTTATTTACCAGTGGAACAGAGTTTTTTGATTTTTTTATAATAAATAAAGTAGTTTAATTTTTCATGAACAGTTCTAACATAAGGTGGCGGTAGGATTTGAATGACCAATATCATTCGAAGTACAGTTGAAATTTTAATTTATTTTGTTGTGTATGTGCATTATTTATGATATTCAAACGGAATATCCATATATGTATATCCAGTGTTTTTGCAGCAGAAGAAGGCACCAACGAGAGTATTAAAGACATCCACATATGGTAAGTGGGGAGGTTGACAGTGAAGTGATAAATACTCTTTTAAAAGACAAACCTTAAACGTGAACACTCACACTGATTTTTATTAATAATCAACACTATAATAATAATTATCGTTGTAAGTTCTGTTACAATATAAATACTAGCCCAGGAGAGCTAATCTCTCTCTTCTAACAGTCTTCATTCGTGGCGGAACGCTATGTCCATCAGAGACGCGATATTTTAATTACTTTGGACAGAGTTAGACAATATGTTTAACACCAATAAGACTTTTTGTTAAGCATAACTTACAAAGTATTACGATAAATATTTCAATTTAAAATAGTAATGGAAAACAGTAATTAAAAATTACCGTAACAAAGAAATCATCAGATGTCTACAAGTGATCTACATCTAAGAGCATTACTCCAGACCAAGGACGAGAGCACTACATGGCATAAATTCCAGACGTAAAGGACGAGTCATCGGACTTCCGAGAGGACCCGGAGGAAGAGGAAAGCATCCAGGACTTCCCAGAGGACCCGGAGGAAAAGGAAAGGATCCAGGACTTCATGACTATGCAGGATTCACAACATCAAGGACTCAGGACCAGGAGAGGGTATGCTGAGGAACCGCTACAATTAAGGTGAAAGAAAGCCATGTATTCTTCATAACAAAAGACTTAATCAAAGATTGATAAACATTGTCAAAAGAAAGACAATAATTTCAAAAAAAAGTGTAATTTATAACTTATAAATATAAATGTCTTGTATAAAAAATTATAGCATAATTTATGAATTAATAATTTATTGAAAATACTTTAATTTAAATTGTAGAGTAATTATGAAAGCATAATTTTTGAATTGATAATTTATTGAAAATATTTTAATGTACATTTGAAAGAATCAATTAGATTTGTTCAAAGAATGAGCAAATAGTTAACTTAGTTAAATATTTTTATATTGAAAGCACACATTCAGACTGAGTAGTCCAGACAGTATAACATAATGAAGAAATGTTTTTTAATTAAAATTAATAATATTATATCTGTGATATAAGCTTTATGTTGGTGATCAGATTACAGCAAACAAAGAAACGTTGAAACCATGTATAATGAATATCATATGACGAAGTAATCATTCTTTGTATATTAGTATTTCTTGATATGTTTGTTTAAATTAATAAATGGGAACATTTTGAATTTCCTAAAAAGGCTACCAGTATTATAAGTACACCTGAACCCCTAATTACACGTACACGTTGTTAGAAATGTTATTTACCATTGTATAATTTTGTCGCACATGAGCGTGCGCCCGACACACTTACATTTAATATCGTTGTATAAAATTGTCGCCCGTCAACGTGTGGCACGACACGTCTACATTTAATAAATAAATGTATGCTGTATTGTTAAATGTGTGCATAGGATTTATGTATAATAATTGATGTGTATTAATGAATATTTTTATGTGTTTAATTTTGTTGTGTATATTGTATTGTAGTAACGCAACTGGCGCCCACCCCAACAAACAGGTGTAATTGTAATATAAGTAGATAAGAATAAATAAATAATAATAGCGAAATAATAAATAAATAAAATTAATAAGTCGGTTCCATAAAAATAATATTCTTAAATATTATAAATAAATATTTTAATAATTATTCAACATGGCAGAACCAGGATGGTTGAATCTAGAAGCATTTAAAAATTTGATACTAGCAATGATGGATGAATTAGTCATAAAACAAGCCGAAAAATTTAAAGAAGAGTTAAAAGAGGAGAATACCAAGCAAATAAAGAAAATAAATGAAATAAATACCAAACAAACAGAAAGTTTAGAAAATAGATTAGAACAATAGTTTGAGAATTCTAAACAAGACACTATAAGAATAACTGAAAGTAGAAGAATTGAAGAACGATAATCTTGAAATAAAACAAAGTATAATCGACAGTAATGCACAGTTAACTGAAAAAATTGTTGATACCAATGTACGTATTGACATGCTAGAGAATAATTTTAAACAAGCCTTACATGAGCAAGTTGTAAGAATTGAAAATAAACAAAAAGAATTACGTCTCGAGTGGAGAAAAGATTTAAAAGAAGCGCATAAACAAATAAATGATAATATAAATGATATAAATGACCGCACCAGTAAACTTAGAGAAATAGAAACACGTACTGTACTCATTGAGAATAGAATTGAAGAAACTACGAAGGACCGTTCGGGAGGTATCACATATGAAAGAAGAAATCCAAGAGGAAATGAACCAGCTACGAAGTGAGTTGAGAAGACGACAGAATCAAATGACCATGTTTCCTACACCAATGGACGAAAGGAGCAGACTTAAGTTCTCAGGTGTTAAAGGGGAGAACAGTATGGAATTCCTAGCTAGAGTGGAGAAGAAAATAGAGAAGATTGGCAGTGCAATAAATGACGACGAGAAGATAGACTTCGTCACGCGATATCTTAGAGATTCAGCCAGTCAATGGTACTCTATTATTAGAGATAATGTCAGTACATATTAGCAGTTTCGTGAGGCATTCGAGAACCGATACTGGAATTTACATACCCAACGACAGGTACGGGAACAACTCGAGTATGGAAAGTTCAACGCACAAGGACAGCAGAGTATCGAACAGTACACAATTGCGCAAATAGAACGCGTAAAGCATCTTAAACCTAAATTCTCAGAGTACGAAATTGTTTTAAGTTATCTTACCATTTCCAGCGAGATATCCAGTTAGCAGTTTATACGCAGAGAATTAAAACCATAAAAGAATTTTTAATCCTTGTGACATAGTCAGAGAATATCAATAAAGGTAAGAACACACAACACTGGGAACCAAAACACTATAATTATCACCGTGATGACAAGAAATCAATACAAAACACTACACCGCACCGTGATAATCACAAAATAAATTATACGCCACCAATACACAACACTACAACGCACACATCGACAGAGACTGAACGAATAAATACGGCTAAACAACAAGGAGGTGTGTGGTCGTCTAATCGTAAATGTTTTTCAAAACCATATGACAAAAGCGTTGCCTCAGTACGGAAAGACGACGAGGGGACAATAAAGAGAGATAGCAAGAAAATGAATGAGAGGGAAAAAGCGACATTCCACAGTCGGCCGTCTACGTCAAAGGCGTCACAATGACTGAATAAACGGAAACAAACTTATACGATAAACAACATATGCCCCTACGATATTAGAGAGGACTTATTAAACAATGAGCAGGATATAAAGCGCAACGAACAACAAATACAATGTCCTATTGTAACCGTCGGAATTAACAGGTGTAAGATATGAATGTTAGTTGACACAGGCAGCCAGCTGTCAGTTCTTAACGCTGCTTGGGTTCAACGCAATAAGAAATATTTTTAAAATACTGCAATTTTGCCTGTAAATAATTTAAATATCACAACAGCTACCAATAAAAAAAAGGGTTAAACAACAAGCATATGTAACCCTAACATATAAAAAAGCTAGAATTAGAATACGCCATGATAATTATGCATAAATTGATCTATGATAGAATTCTAGGTATTGATATACTAAATACAATAAATGCTAAGATTAATGTTAATGATAATACAATTCTGTGTAATTATAAAGATGTT
Organism: Magicicada septendecula; assembly: GCA_034769895.1. NCBI lineage: Eukaryota > Metazoa > Arthropoda > Insecta > Hemiptera > Cicadidae > Magicicada > Magicicada septendecula. Next base: position 78,657,259 of record CM068367.1, on the reverse strand, counting down.
CAATATGAGTTAAATATGAATAGCAATGAAGAAGATTGCAAGATAAGTGAAATACCTATTACTTTGTCCAAGCCACAAATACAGTATGGTCCAACTTGACATGTGAATGCAGCGGATGAAGGAATGATGACACAGGAAGAAGAAAAACAGCACGAATTAATAGAAGAGTACAGGGAAGTATTTAGTGAAGTACCGACGCACACGACAGTATACGAGCAGTCTATATTCGTGTCAGACCCTACGAAAGTCGTTAGGAGGATGTACCCTATCCCAATGCCATATGAGGAAGAAGTTGAACTGGAAATTCGGCGCATGATTGAAAATGGAGTCATAGAGCGATTGAACAGCAACTTCCTGAATCCTCTAGTGGTAGTGAAGAAGAAAAGTGGTGAGATACGCCTATGCCTTGACATGAGGGAGCTGAACAGCATTGTGTTAAAAGAGTATGACTGTGCACCTGCTGCGTTCGAATTATTTACCAAGTGTGAAGGAGCGAGGTATCTGACGAAGCTAGATTTACGCTCAAGTTTCTGGCAGATTCCAATTCGTGAAGAAAGTAGAAAGTACACCGCTTTCCTGTATAAAAGTAAATGCTACCAACACAGGGTAGTACTTTTCGGATTAAGCACGAGTTTGGCAGCCATCTAGAAAGAGCCCTAGGACCTGAGGTGGAACCCTACACCATGGTATTCGTAGATGATATCTTAGTTGTCTCTAAAACATTAGATGAACATATAAAACATCTAAGCACGATATTCCACAAGTTTAGGCAAGCGAACATATCCCTTAACCTAGACAAATGTGAATTTATCAAATCCTCTATCCAATTCCTAGGCCACATTATTTCCTCCTCTGGTATTCAACCCGATCCTATCAAAATCTCCAGCATAAGTAATTTTCCTATAACCGGAAATCTCAAAGGGTTAAGAGCATTCTTAGGACTAACAGGATACTACAGAAGATTCTCACCATTATATGCAGAGTATACGCAACCGCTACTGGAGCTGACGAAGAAAGGACAGAAGTGGAAATGGGAGAAGAAACACCAAGATGCCTTTAACCAAGTGAAAAAGTTGTTCATCGAAAATTTTATATTACATCATCCTCAACGTGAAGGAAAATTCGTAATCTACTCCGATGCCAGTGACTACGCAGTAGGGAGTGTACTGTATCAACAAGATACTACGGGAGAGCACAGAGTTATCGCCTACGCCAGTAGAGTCTTCAAAGGAGCTGAAAGACACCATTCCACATCAGAAAAAGAAATACTTGCTATAGTATATGCTCTTAAGCAATTCAGATATTATGTTTATGGTACTCATTTTGAGATACATACTGACCACCAAGCATTATCCTTTCTATTGAAATGCAAAATAACAAATGCCCGATTATTAAGATGGATTTTAGCCATTGGCGAATACTCGTTCACCATTAAATACTGTAAAGGTAAAGACAATATTATAGCTGATACACTAAGCCACACACAGAAGAATGTGAAGAAGTCTATGAGAGCGAAACAAAAGAGTGTACACATTGTCTTCTATACATTACTTAGAAGACGTTAGACATTCTATACAATGCCTAGGCAAAGTATGAAATGTGTTTTATTTCATACTTTGCCGGCTGGATTCAGGCATTGTATGAAATTCCTAGGCTTTCTATAAAATGCCTGATTTTGTACTTTGCCGATAACATATACACCAACCACTTTTCTTAAAAACAGATACGTGTTGAAATGGTTTACTCACACACCTGGCAGAAATGTTCCACTGAGTGAACCTTTAATTGGAACACCGAGTAATCTGCTACCAAATTAACTAAACCTAATTATAAGACCACCACTGGATGGCTAGGCGATTTTAAAGGAACCTAATGAACCTAATGCCATAATCTGCATTTCTTAAAGAACCTAAAGCCATAACTTAACCAAGTTTCTCTGTGTACCTTGCCTATTGGTAGCCTATATAATGTTTGTGTTATGTGTTCTGAAAGGCACTTTTACACTGATAGTTACTTACAAAACCTTACACCAATGAAGCCTTACTCCTATGAATTTTGAACAATTCGTATTCCTATGAACATTACTATGAATTTGTGTAAATTTTTAGAATGTTGATTTTATTCTTAAACTAAAAAGTTAAAACGAAACTAATAGAGAAGGGGGATGTCAAAATTTTTTCATCAGAGTTGGAGTTTCTGAAATAACTCTTTTATATAACATGTAATTACAACAATTTTGTTAATATGCTACGAATAATTTAACTGAAAATACGTGTCAAGTTTCTCACGAAACTGTTCAAAATAAATTTTAAAATAATTAACTGATTCAGAAAATGCTTAGTTAGTGAAGTTTATTTTTTACAGATTTTAACATACGAAGGGGATTGGCAATAAAGGGACTAAGTCCATTTTTTAAACTATGAGTTGAGGTGACTATGTTGTAGATAAGTATCTCTACAATGGTACGAACCCCTCTTTTTGGGGAATAAACAAGCTATAAACCCTTTAAATTACCGTGGGAAAATATTGTATACAGGGAATAAAGGTGTCCAGTCCACGGCTCCTGGGAATGAAGGAGCTATCTAAGTAACAATTACTACCTAGATTTGTACTTGAGTACAAGAATATTAATGCCTTTGAGAACAACGAACAATAATGAAGTAAACCCTTTGACAATTTTGAACTGTAGTTTAATAACTGCAGTGACACATATGCTACTACTAAAATGATTTTAGAAAATCAATTTCACTGTTAAAATGATTCATGTAGAAAATAAATGTAAACCTTTTTTGCTAAAATAAATTTTTTCTTTGTATTATTAACCTACTCTGTTAATTTAAATTTTTTGTCACACTGTGACATTATTTTCAAATATATAGCGGTTCAATATGTTTAGCATATAATAACAAATAAATTACAAAATTTGCATAAATCTATATGGAAAAGAGTAAAAATAATTTTAAAAGAGTTGTAAAATTAACGTTGCCCATTTATTCCCTGTGCCCTTCATATAAAACCTAAACCTCCTACGGTAGTGATAAAACGTTGATGATAACAAATTATAAAATCAAACCCAAAACTAGAATTCAGTTAAAACCAATACACATATCGTTATAAACAGAACAGTGTAATTAGCAGTAGACTATCACAATATATGATGGTTAATAAAATAACCTAATGAAAAGAGACAAACAATATTTAATTTTTTCACTGTATATTTGTCCACAGGCAGCCATTGTTGGTTATCATACTAAAAAAGTGCTGTTTATTGGTGTCAAGAATAAATACTGCATTACCTGCACCCGATCCCAAGCAAATGGTGAGCCACAAAAAGAGCACAGATACTTCAAGAACTGGTCAGGGAGTTCTAGCAGTATGGAAGCTACAACTGTTGTCGAAGGGTTTCTCGTCAGTGAAGAAATGTATGGCGCCAAGTACGGAAAATTAATTGCTGATGGAGACAGTAGCGTTTACAGACGAATTTTGGAAGTAAACCCTTACGATGATGTTGCGGTAGAAAAGGTCGAATGTCATAACCATTTATTACGGAACTATTGCAACAAACTAAAAGCAATAACTCTAACTAGTGTCCACCAGCCAAATGCAGACTTCGATCGAGCTATGCACATTAAATTAAGAAAAGTCATCCGTTTGAATATCCTACTATGTAGGGCAGCAGTTACAAAAGCTGTCAAATACAGAAAGGCAGAAGATGGATCATTACATTCAAAATGTATGAATTTAAGGGAGGATATTTTAAATGGTCAAAGTCATGTATTCGGAGAGCACAAACAGTGTATCAGGCAAAAATATTTCTGTAATGGAAGTAAAGAAGGAGAAATAAATTATGTCCCGGACTTGGTAAAATGTGGACTGTACAGTAAAATAATGGCAGGCGTTGGCATGTTAGTGGATAACGTCAAGAGTTTACTTCAAGACATTGACAGTAGCATTGCTGAACATTACAACTCTGTAGTAGCACGATTCATTGGAGGAAAGCAAGTAAATTATACTCTGAAAGGATCGTACCAAACAAGATGTGCAGCAGCTGTTGTGAGCCATAACACAGGTCAAGCGTATTACAGGCTGCATAAAACAATTGCGAAGTCGACTCCTAGTAATTATGCTAAATTGTTTGAACTTCGTGCAAAAAGAAAAATAGTAAAAGCTGCAGAGAAAAAGCGTTTGGATCCAAAAGCACGTTCATTGTTCCAAATGACTACAACTGGTAACAAAGACTATGGTCCACAAGCTGAAAAGCCCGACTTAGATCCCAAAACTTACCTCTTTAAAAAAGAAGTTTTTTAAAATCACTATCAAAAACGGCAGATGAAAGGAAAGCTCTTGAGGAAGCTATGAGACACCAGGGTGAAAGTCTGTTATGGACACAAGAATGTAGAATGAGGCTTACCTCATCTAATTTTGGTCTTATTTGTAACCGAAAACCATATTCTAGTTGTGCTCCAGTAATAACTCACCTGCTGTACTCTTCAATAAACAGCCCTGGTGTTAAGTACGGCATAGAAAACAAACAAGCTGCTATAGAAAAGTTGGCAGAATCACTGAATTTAAAAATCGAAAAGTGTGGGCTATTCGTGGATGAAGAGTTACCATATCTAGCTGCCTCTCCAAATAGTCTAATTGGTGATGATGGTATTGTTGAAGTAAAGTGTCCATTGTCAGGAAGTACTTTAACTCCAGCTGAAGTAATTAATAAAAAAATTGCCCTTGTAGGTAATATGTTTTTACGTAACAAGATAAACGGCGTTCTTACAGTAAGGAAAAAGCACCGATATTACTATCAAGTACAAGGGCAACTCCACATTACCAAAAGAGAGTATTATATATTTGCTGTGCGGACTCCACAAGACATCATAACAGTGAAAATAAAAAAAGACGATGACTTCTGGAGAAATCAAATGGAAGAAAAACTAACAAAATTTTATATGAACTGTCTTCTCCCAGAATTGCTAGATTCACGGCGTAAACGGTCAATGCCAATAAGAGAACCTAGCTATATAATAGAGACTCAAAAAAATAGAACAAACTTAACAAAATAAGTTTGTAATCATGATGAAAATTTTGTCAATGAATAAAAAAAATACGTTTATAATATAATTGTTTGACATATGAGTTTTATATGTGACGTTTATAGATTATGATACATTATAATATATATGTAATATAATTTAGGCCTATATGTAATCATATTTATGATATGTAAGCTTTATATATGATTAAATGTTAATGTTAAGTATTAAGTACTTTCTTAAAAGTAAAATACTTGGTATATTTAATTTTGTCACTTCAAAACTAACATTTTTAATTTTATTGACTGCGTATGTAAATTTTTTCTAAGGTGTATTGTTTCTATTGAGTGAATAGCAACAATAGGTTTTAGCCTGTAACTTACAGAATTCGTTTCTAAAAAAATGTATGCTCATAATTTAAGCAGATGAATATTATAAAATAATTTTCAACTTGATGTAAACTATTACCTAGGCTGTACATATGTGAGCACAAGATTGAAATTGTTGTATCAAGCAAATCATTTTTTGTTAAAAATTTGTATTTAATGTATTATATGCATTGTACTGTATGTCTGCTGCCCCTCTAAGGACTTTTTGCCTCAACTTCTGTTAGCATTCAGGCAAGTGCTGAGGAGTTTTCATTTCCATGATGTAGCATACCTCTCATTCTTTGACGTGACACATATGTTACTATATTTTAATCATAACTAAAATATATTTACTTCCTCCTATTTAATATTTGTGTTTGATATGTATTTGTAGGATCTTTATTTAAAGTTATGCTTAATTATTAATTATTCCTATTTGTATAAATATTTGTTAATTTTTTATTGTAAGTTAATTTGTTTTATTTTATGTTATCACAAAGTAATATCAACTTTGCCATGTCACTGTACATGTCTTTGACCTACGAAAATGAGATAAGAATCTGTTGTTTTATCAGTAAGGATTGGATCATTCATAATCTACAAAAATGATAATAGTCTTTGAACAAATAATTTTGACTCTGTGCTAATAATTTTATATTATTGTCACAGGACAGCTATTAAAATGAACTTATGTGTAAAATGTGTTTGTTAACGTAAATACTAATTTATATGCTTTTCTTTATTAAACTACTAGCTGTTATCCGCGGCTTCGCACGCGAATATTTGACTTTTAATAAGTATTTTAGTATAACTTTTATTGTCTATGTCTATATGGAGTTCTGTCAGCTAGTATAACTATTTTGTACTCATTAGTCAAATTCTCTCCAAAGCTGTTTTCAACACTTGTACTATTTTAACGTGTACTAAATTATTATGTTGGTGCAACAGCCTTTGGAGATTTAAAAGTACCCATTTACAAAGCCTTTGGAGATATTTATAAAGTACCTATTAAATCAAAAACGCTAAATTCTTTATTTTAAGTGTTACTGTGTTAGAAGCATTGTAGAACACATTAAACTTTGTTTTCCTCAACCATGGTTTTATTTATTTCAGCAGTAAACTAAAAACCAAAAACCGTTGTCACCTAACCTCACAAATGAAAACAACACGTATTTTCGTTTTGCATTAAGTAATACGACAATTTACAATTCTTTTCCACATCGTAACATATCGATACAATCGCATATTATATAAAAACCGAAAGTGTACTGAAGGAATGGATAAATGTACAGTTCCGATGCCACTAAATAGTTTATTTACGTGTTACTATGGTAATTAATTCTGGTCTCCTTGGTGCTGTTGACATCTTTAGTAGTAGTATTTAATATATTTCGTTACTTATTCATTGCATCATCAGAAATACGTATACACATAAAACATAAATTTTATAATCGTTTAAGACAATTACAAAATATATAGACGTATCTGTATACAAAATTACAAAATATATCAATACAATCTGTATCGCATATTAAAAACATTAAAAACTGTAGGAATGGATAAAGGTACAGTTCTGATGCCGCTAAATATCATTTGTTTATTTACTTGTTACTATGGTAATTAATTCTGGTCTCCATGGTGTGTTGACATCTTTATATGCGTCAACGAAAAGGCATAATTAAAAAGGCCTAAATCGTGCAAACGGGGCAAAACATCAAATTCCAAGTTAGACAGTATTTTTCGCCTTGTATCAAAGGTTACCTGTGCAAAATTTGGTGGCAATCAGTGTAACGGTGTGGATTTGTATTCAGTACCCATAAATCCTGAGACTTTGAGTTTTATATAGCCTATATATAGATGAAAATGATTTATGATGCATATAATTATTTTTTATGTGATTTATTTATAATATCAAGATTAAGTAACCTTTTTTGACACTCAGTAAACACTGGTAAACCACATATTACAAATAAAATATTTTGAGTGTTGCAAACTGGTGTTAAATTTATAACGTTCCTTCCTTTCACTAAAAATATTTTATTTTTTTGCAGATGAAATGTATTGGGGCCTTATACAGAAATCGAACGCATTTGTAAAGCGGATGCTTTTTACTGTTGATGACCACGTCGTATTGGTGTGAATACTTGATACACAACGTTCGAAATTCACAGAGTGATTGACGTTTCACGCACAAAATGTATAGCACCATAAACTTACCAATAATCCGACGTAATCTTCGGACTAGGTTACAGTTTTTCTCCGACGTAATCTTCGGACTAGGTTACAGTTTTTCACTATGTTTGTATCTCTCGTTCAATCGGGAATACAACAGTATTTTGGATTGATCCCTCTAAAAACTTATAGTTCAGGGAACAGTCTCCCGACATGATTTATACCACGAAAAAAATGGATTCTTCTATGCCAACAGTTGATTTATTATCACCAATGTAGAATCAATCAGTAAGACATCAGTGAATTCGCATTTCTCTAATCAGTACGCATTTACTGATTTATCACTTACGACTTCTGAGAAGTTATAATGACCAAAAAATTCCGCTTTACAAATGAGTCTGCTTTGTGGATAAGGTCTGTTTATTGAACGAACAGAACAATAAGTACTTGCATTTATCATATAATTTCTAGCAGTCTAATGTGGGATATGGTTTGGATAATTTTTTTTTTTTGTCTGCGACGGTTGGAGTTTATCAATGACAATAAATATTTAGTTTTGAAACTCCAAATGTAAATGGGTATATGAAGTACTATGGCGTGTGATACGAATTCATTTATTTGTACTAAGTGTTACGAATTCATTTATTATAGGCCTACAGCTGACAGTATATAGAAGACATAAATTATTTTGTTTATGTATTTTTACTTCCATGTTCCATAAGAAAATGGAAGTATGGTCATGGCAAAAAAAATCGTGTTCGAGATAATGGCAGATTCTGATTGTACTACCATCAAAACATGAAAAAGTCATTTTCAAAAAGTGTCTGTGTGTGTGTCTGTCTGTCTGTGTGTAGAATTTTTTCTATGGGAAACGATAACAGCCGCAAATTCAAACAATCAAATAATTTTTTGCATACAGCCTTGAATTGTAGAGGACTCGAGGCCTATTGTTTTTGGTGAAGATCAGTTAAGGGAAAGGGGTAGTTTACCTGCAACGTTTTACGTTTTAACAAGAATAAATTGTTTAATTTTGATAAATAAAGTATCCTGAAAAGAAGGTCATAATAATCCACTGTAGAAAGGTAGATTAAATATCTATAAATGAAAAGGGTAGTTGAAGGGGGAGGGGGTAATTTTTTTAATAAATTAAAATGGTATTTGATGATGGAGGAAGGTATTGATGGAGGTATATATGGAGGTATTTTATGGTTTTATTTTTTACTATAATTTGATGGAGGAAGTAAATTTTATAAGTTTTGTATGTGTAATACGTTAATGACAACAAAGAAGTAGTTCCTATGGAAACATTTCATTTCACTTTAACAAAATTATATATTTATTTCCATGTTCCTAAAGGAAATGGAAGTATGGTCATGGCAAAAAAAATCGTGTTCGAGATTATTGCAGAGTCTGATTGTACTACACTCAAAACATGAAAAAAAGTCATTTTTCGAAAAGTGTGTGTGTGTCAGTAGATTTTTTTCTACGGCAAACGATAACAGCCGCAAATTCAAACAGAATCAAATAATTTTTTGCATACAGCCCTGATATGTAGAGTACTCAAGACCTATTGTTTTTGGTGAAGATCGGTTAAGGGAAAGGGGTAGTTTACCTGCAACGGTTTGTTTTTAATCAAGGGTAATTGTTTTCTATGGCAAACGATAACAGCCGCAAATTCAAACAGAATCAAATAATTATTTGCATACAGCCCTGAATTATAGAGTACTCAAGACCTATTGTTTTTGGTGAAGATCGGTTAAGGGAAAGGGGTAGTTTACCTGCAACGTTTTTTTATCAGGGGTAATTTTTTTCTATGGCAAACGATAACAGCCGCAAATTCAAACAGAATCAAATAATGTTTTGCATACAGCCCTGTATTGTAGAGTTCTCAAGACCTATTGGTGTTGGTGAAGATCGGTTAAGGGAAAGGGGTAGTTTACCTGCAACATTTTATTTTATAACAAGGGTAATTTTTTATATGACGAACGATAACTGCCGCAAATTCAAACAGAATCAACTACGTTTTTGCATACCTTTTTGAATTAAAGAGAACTCAAGGTCTGTTGATTTTGTTGAAGATCGGTTAAGGGAAAGGGGTAGTTTACCTCCAACATTTTATATTTTAACAAGGGTATTTTCTATGGCAAACGATAAGAGCCGCAAATTGAAACAGAATCAAATAATTTTTTGCATAAGTTCCTGAATTGTAGAGAACGCAATTTTTCAAGAAGATCGGTTAAGGGAAAAGGGTAGTTTGCCTGCAACATTTATGTTGTAACAAGAGAAATGTTTTCATGACGAACGATAACTGCTGCACATTCAAACAGAATGTAGCGGGTCGAATTTTGGGTGTTTTTATTTTTACCGTATGGGGCAAGTATATTTTTATGTATTTCATTTTGGGCGGACTTTTCATAAAATCATTGTGCAACGTATGTGTCAGTATAACAGTCAATGTAACAGAACAGTGAAACAACTCTATAAGACGCAGTTGTTGTTGAGGAATGCGGCGGAGCATTTGCACCTCCATAAAATTCTGAGAACTTTGTACCTGTGTGTGGCAGCGCACATACGCAACTGCTCAATCACGCTCCAAGTGACGCTCTGACAAAAAACCAAGATGGCCAGAGAGTGAAATTTTCATCATTCATTTGGTTTCACTACGGAAGTGTCGTTTAGACCAAGCCCACTTAAATGACATCAGCAGAGCCAAGCCCAATATTAAGCTCTGGTCATCCACATATGTCAGCTCCATTCCCTATATAAAATGGTTACACGACAGCAAAGGAACAAGGAGCGACGACGAAAACATCGTGGCATTGAAGAACAACTTCCATGCAGGAACAGGTAGATGTACCTGTTATGTACACAGCCACACAGTCGACATTAGCCAGAGACGCGACACAGTCAACTAGAAGTCGACTCTCTTGATAGACGCTAACAGTTTGGTTTAGGCCCCGGTCGGTGGTGTTCTAAATACGTCTAACTCAATCATATCGTTAATACCGACCGGGACCCGAAGAATTAACGACTTTGTGAATTGTTGCATTGCAGTGATGGTCTGGTAACATTAATAACAATGAATGGAATCGTAACAAAGCACGTGTTCGGTCGGTAGTGCGTATCCCCTTAAAACTAAAACGAAATGCGCAATGATTAACTATGGTGTTATTTGAATATAATCTTTTATGGGGGTTTTTGTGTGTATATTGTGTGAATGCGTGTGCGAGCAAAAGCTGGGCTACCTTATAAATATAAGAAGTATATTATCAATGTAAGATGTATTTAACCTTATCAATACCTGTTTTGTTATTGTGTGTCGTGGAGTAAGGAGGAGCTGTTTCATTGTAAGTAAAGTGTTCATTTAATAACCATGTGTTAGTTTAAGTTATTTCGTCATTGCCATTTCCTCATTTCTGTGTTAAAAATTCGTCTAACGTTCCGGAATCTTTCTGAGTTATTAATTGGGTGGGTCAGATTGCTAAATTGTCCGTTTTATTTAGGGTGGAGTGTAAAGGTTTTCGATATTTTATCCTATAAAAAATAATCGTGGCGACCTTGGTCTTCTGGTAAAATTTCAATAACAGGTAAGTGTTGTAATCGCGTGCAGGTAAGTCCTGGTAGTGATTTTATTTATTTTATATATTTAGGCCTCTTTTTTATTGTTACAAATGGCGACCCTGCCAGGATTTTCGTTTAATTATAATTTTATACGAGATAGACCTATTTTAATACACAGAAAATAGGATGTGGTAATGACGAATGTATAAAAATTTTATCGTACATAAGTAGGTTAGGTTTATGTTATTGTGATTCACAATGTGGTAGGTGTTTAAGCAGAGAAAAATAGTAGCTTTATATATAAAAGTGTTATACAAACAAACTTTAAAAATGTCTATAATACAAAGTAATGAGAGTGATTTTGTTTGGGATGAGTGGGAGAATGAATTTCGAGGTGTTGTGGGTGAGATGACAGACGAGGAATGGGGTAATTTAGACAATAGATTAACCCGAATGGAAGAACAAGAGGAAGGAATATTTGCGGAAATCAATAAACATAGTGAGACGACCAACAATAAAGGTAAAATAGTTGAAATAACAGTGGTAGAGAATAAGACAGAAAATAGGCCTAATGATAAGGATAACGACAGAGTGGGGGTAGAAAAAAAGGAGCGTACATTGGAGGAGGTGATGAATCTTTTGAGAACAGTGTATGATAATCTGAACAAGGGTTTTGATGAATTACAGGAAATGAGGGATAAACATTTTGATAATATGATGAAGGGTTTTGATGAGTTACATATAGAATTAAACAAAACAAAGGAAACAATGAGTAAGGGTTGTAATACAATAAAAAATGCTATTGATAAACCAGACGAGAAGCGGGAGGAAGATAGATGTCAATTAAAAGTTGAGTTAACACAGGTAAGTGGTAATAATGTCTCTGATAATAGCGAAGAAATAATTAACAAGGTAAGTTACAGTTGTAAAACTGAATTAATAAATAATAGTGATAAAATAGTTGAAAACGAGCTATTTAAGAATGATGTGGTGAAAACAAATAGTGATGATGAAGTTTGTGGTGAAGTAGAATTTAATAACGAAATGTTAGCGAGTGTTGATGAAATTGAGAGAGTGTGTGATGAAAGGTTAGGGTGGCAAAGGGCAAATTTTCCCCGTGATATAAGTGGAGTAAGGACTCCGCTAGTAGTGAATTTTGAGGACAGAGTTTCCTCCGTTAATTGTGTGGAAGACGAGGTGTCTTCAAACAGTCCCCTAATTTTTTGTAAACCTGGAAAAGCCAGGAAGTGGTATAGTAAGTTTGTTGTGCCCTTTGGATGGAGTGAAGTAGGTCAGTGGTGTTGTGACAGGTATTGTGATGAAAGTGATTATGAGAGAGAGAAAGAGTTAGAGTGGTTCAAAATAAATAGAGGTTATGTAGAGCTGATAGAGAAGATGGATATTAAGAGAGTTATGATAAATAATGTAGACATACCTTGCGTAGTAGTAGACAGTGATTATATTGATGATAAATGTGTACCTGTAGGAAGAATTAGTGTACTTGTAGTGGAGGAATATGATGAGAAAATAAATTACCTGGGTGTAACAACAAATATTCACGGAGGCGGGATAAAAACAAATAATAGTGACAAGTCTTATGAGATAATAAAAGGGAAAATGAATGACATAGAGGTAATGGTTTATGATAAAAATAATAATAATAAACTGGATGTAAATAAAAATCATTTAGTATACAAATATGTGAGGTATATTTTTGACGATGGTGGCTAAAATATAAAACAGAAAAGACAGTTAAATATTTTGTTTTAAGCTATTTGACTTGGCTGATTTGGAAATTGAGATGTGATAACTGAGTAAATACTGAAGTAAAGCTGTAAATAAATATGTAGTAAAGCCAATGGTATGTGTTGTGGTTAAGTGACCAGTGTATGTAGGTAATTAATTGTTGTAAGAATAATATTGAAATATTTGCAATTTAAATAAATAAACCAAATTAATTTTGAAAACAAGTAATCAGAGAATTGTAATTGTTTGGATGGTAATGGATTCTATATTGTTAATAATTAATTTAATTAAACAATTTAATACATGTTAAATATTTTGTTTGACTATTTCAATATTGTATAATTAACTTTTTAAGGAATTTAAATCATTTTGATAATAGATGGCTGAATTATTTGAGGTGAACTAATATGTTGTGAAATGTTTCAGTGGTGAGGTGAGAGTATTGTGGTATGTTGTATATGTTTTGAGAAATGGGCTGTAAGTATTGAAATTTTACAATATGAATAATGTATAACAAAAAGGTTGACAGGAGTGATTGATATGTTAATTCAGTAATGAAATATTTTGAAATAATTGTGCTAAATAAAAATAATGGTTAAAAATATATATTAATAATAAATTTAGAATTTTTGAAAATCTGATTACAACACAGGATAAATTCATCATGATGATAAATAAAAAGAGTTAATGAAAAATTTTAAATAATAATGTTTATAAATTTTTATATAAATTATTTAAAAGAGAATTGTTTGTTTGATGTATGCTAATAATCCAGGTTTATTGCTATTTGTGTATTGTGTTATGTGATGTATTATAACAGTGTAGTGTGGAACTGCTACGGGGGAAGGTTGTAGATTTTGTATTAATTATTTTATGTTAATAATGGTTAAGCTTCCATATAAAGTGGGTTAAAACCCCATCTAAATTAATATTGTCATTTAAATATAAATTCTTAAATTTAATATTACGAAAGATATTTTACTTGTGATTCCCCAAATTTTCGGGCGGTCACGGCCTCACCGAACCCTGACCGTGGAATTGGTTTCGCTTTAACAGCTATGGTTGGGGCACATTACGATTACGCGCTGACCATAACTGGCCATAGCTGTTATCGTTGTAAAGGTGTATTTTGAAATTGATGGGGGGTAATAAAAAGGGGAATCACCAAACTATGGAACAGCGGCTGCCACTCTGTTCGAGTAGGAACAGCAAGAGCCAGGTGGTAGATCCGTTTAAGGGTGCGTGATTATTTAACGAGAACATGATGATGTTCACCAATGTTAAAACTTAACAGCGGAAGCAGAGACACGGAGAGGTAAAACCCTGCTCCAAAATATACAGTCTCTGTGGAAGCGAAAGGGCGAGACAGTCCTCCATAACCTGAAATAGTGTGTGTGGCTGGGAGGTGACGCAAAGGAGTCACGAATTTTAAAATCTTATGACGTAACAGTTTTGCTTATTCAAGGTTTAATCCAATCAAAAATGCTTGTGCTCTGTCCACATAATTATATGCTCAGACTCGTAAAATAAGGTTCATACTATGATTTTAAAGGTATCATTTTATTGTTGTGTGTTAGATATAGTTGTTGATAAAATGTATTTTCATTATGTGTGTAATTTTTTTTCTAAGCCAATCATTAGACGCCTGGCAGGCAATCAACATAATAGAAGTAAGTGTTGATAATGTATTACATGTAACTGTTCAATTTTGAAAGGTATCCATGGTGTTTTAATTATGTTAGGATATCAGCTGATCAACAATACCATGTCACTGGTATATTGGTTTATAAATGTTACAAGTAATTAATGTTTAGTGTACTACAGATATTTTGAAGTAAAGATAAAAAGAGTATGCAAATTAATAAAAGATAATTCATGGGTGATAAGTGTTTTATGGGACATGTAGACCTGTCCGAATTGAAATAAAAGTTGAGTGTGAAATAGTAGAGATGAGTATGATGTAATGTTGTTTTTGAGTTAATGTATGTTATAGAAGTTGGTGAAGTATTAAGGTTGACACAGTTGTGGGGAATTTATGTAGAGTTTTGAATGATATATATTTATGTTCATAATTAATGAGATTATTTTGTTGTATTTGTAGTGAGGTTATGAGATTGAGATTTTTGGGGATGGCAATTTTGTATTAGAGGGTAGTGTAATGTAGGAGTCCGCAACAAGGGTTGGGACGGGATAGGGACCGATTGGCGCCGGAAAGGGTTACCTAGGGGGAGTCCAGGGACCAACATAAGGGAATGAGTTTTGGGAAGGAAACACGTATCCTATGTACAAAGGGTTAGAGAGTATTTTTTTATATATGGGGAGAAGGCGGCGAATTGTGTTAAATGATAAGTTGGGGTTTAGAATGTCCTGATTAGTAGATATTTTTGATAGAGTTGGGTGTCTTGGGAGTTGCAGTTGATAAATATTAGAGTCAGGGGGAGAAAGTTTATATATGTATAGAAATCTCATACAGAAAAACGAGAATAAATAATTTACATCACCCACAATATATTAAGGTAAGATTGTTGAAAAGGCAGAGAGATTCATGATAAAGAATATACAATTGTTTATTTTTTTAACCAGTGACAGAATTTTGATAAAATTTGAAAATAATGTAAAGTCAAGAATTGTTTGTTTTAAATAATGTAAATGTCAAACTGTTTATTATTTGTATTAATATTTTGTTTGTTTTAAATATTTTATGTTATTATGTTTTGTATTTCAAGTTAGGATATTACAGATGTTTAAAGTGTTTTCAGAAATCATACATAACATATGTAGGTCAAGGGTTTTGGACTTGACCTAGTTATGATCAGCTGATGAGTTCATACACCTACTAAGCTTGTGTATAGTAGGAAGCCGATTGTGATTTGTTTGTTTAATTAATTCAAGCCAATATTTGAATAATTTTAATAAATGTTATTTAATAAATAAATTTAATAAATATTTAATGAATAATTTTTTTGAATTGTAAAATTTTGAAAATTTTAAATTTTTTTGAAAAAAAAAAAAAATTTTTGTTTGATGTTTCGCCTGCCAGCGAGTGAATATTTTGAGTAATGATCATTTTATTGTGTATGTATTAATGATGTTTCTTTTATTGTATTGCTTTATATTGGTAGGCTATAAATTGTTCTCATGCTAGAGTAAGGATGTATTTGTATTAATAGGAATGTTTAGGTTAAGTCATTGAAACAAAAATTAGAAAAAAGAGGAAGAGAATTTTTTGATAAACGATTATTTTGAATTTTGAATTTTTTAAATTTTTGAAAAATTTTAAAAGAAAGTTTTATTCTTATGTGTTATGGTAATATGTAATGTTAGAGTGTGTGAGCCCAGTATTTGCCAAAGGCAGCCCAGCTTGCAAAAAGGGGATCCATATCGGCGGAGGAGCTGGAATGATTTTAGCCAGGGATTGAGGATTTTTGGGGGTAGTATGTTGAAGGGCGAGGTGGGCTATGGTGCGAGTCTGATCGATTTCTCGGTGTTGGGATCTCTTACGGAGAAGTCCAGTGATCTCGTTCAGATGAATCCATGGTCACTGAGCCAGGGGGGTCGTGTACCCATGCAGAGTAAGAACCAGGGGGCTGTTGGCACCAGTTCCTCACCGATCCTCTTCGGGGTTATCGATGAGATTTCTTCTGTCATGGACAGCAGAATTCTCATCGAGGGGGTATTGTAGCGGGTCGAATTTTGGGTGTTTTTATTTTTACCGTATGGGGCAAGTATATTTTTATGTATTTCATTTTGGGCGGACTTTTCATAAAATCATTGTGCAACGTATGTGTCAGTATAACAGTCAATGTAACAGAACAGTGAAACAACTCTATAAGACGCAGTTGTTGTTGAGGAATGCGGCGGAGCATTTGCACCTCCACAAAATTCTGAGAACTTTGTACCTGTGTGTGGCAGCGCACATACGCAACTGCTCAATCACGCTCCAAGTGACGCTCTGACAAAAAACCAAGATGGCCAGAGAGTGAAATTTTCATCATTCATTTGGTTTCACTACGGAAGTGTCGTTTAGACCAAGCCCACTTAAATGACATCAGCAGAGCCAAGCCCAATATTAAGCTCTGGTCATCCACATATGTCAGCTCCATTCCCTATATAAAATGGTTACACGACAGCAAAGGAACAAGGAGCGACGACGAAAACATCGTGGCATTGAAGAACAACTTCCATGCAGGAACAGGTAGATGTACCTGTTACGTACACAGCCACACAGTCGACATTAGCCAGAGACGCGACACAGTCAACTAGAAGTCGACTCTCTTGATAGACGCTAACAGTTTGGTTTAGGCCCCGGTCGGTGGTGTTCTAAATACGTCTAACTCAATCATATCGTTAATACCGACCGGGACCCGAAGAATTAACGACTTTGTGAATTGTTGCATTGCAGTGATGGTCTGGTAACATTAATAACAATGAATGGAATCGTAACAAAGCACGTGTTCGGTCGGTAGTGCGTATCCCCTTAAAACTAAAACGAAATGCGCAATGATTAACTATGGTGTTATTTGAATATAATCTTTTATGGGGGTTTTTGTGTGTATATTGTGTGAATGCGTGTGCGAGCAAAAGCTGGGCTACCTTATAAATATAAGAAGTATATTATCAATGTAAGATGTATTTAACCTTATCAATACCTGTTTTGTTATTGTGTGTCGTGGAGTAAGGAGGAGCTGTTTCAGTAAGTAAAGTGTTCATTTAATAACCATGTGTTAGTTTAAGTTATTTCGTCATTGCCATTTCCTCATTTCTGTGTTAAAAATTCGTCTAACGTTCCGGAATCTTTCTGAGTTATTAATTGGGTGGGTCAGATTGCTAAATTGTCCGTTTTATTTAGGGTGGAGTGTAAAGGTTTTCGATATTTTATCCTATAAAAAATAATCGTGGCGACCTTGGTCTTCTGGTAAAATTTCAATAACAGGTAAGTGTTGTAATCGCGTGCAGGTAAGTCCTGGTAGTGATTTTATTTATTTTATATATTTAGGCCTCTTTTTTATTGTTACAAGAATCAAATATTTTTTTTTGCATGCATGCCTGCATTGTAGAGGACTGAAGGTCTATTGATTTTGGTGAAGATCGGTTTAGAGAAAGGGGTAGTTTACCTGTAACATTTTATGTTTTAACAAGAGTAAAGTACTTAATTTTGATAAATATAGTATCCTGATAAGAAGCTCATAATAATCCACTGTAGAAACGTAGATGAAATATCTATAAATGAAGAGGTTAGGTGAACGAGGTGTAGGTAATTTTCTATTAATGAAAATTATAGTTGAAGGGTGAGGGGAGAATTTTTTATATGTGTACTACGTTATCAGCAACAAAGAAGTAGTTCTTTGTTAAAATTCCTTCCCGGGCTGTTCAGCCGTAGTCCAGTGTTTTCTGCAAAACTAGACTTTCGGCAGTGCCATCATCAGTGAAAATTGAGTGCGAAAATGAGGTGGTATACGTTAGTGACCACAGTACTGTGGTTAAGGCTGAAGCAATAAGTAGAAAGAAGTAGTTTCTATGGAAATATTTCATTTCGAATATGATTTTAAATATAAATCTTAGAACGTGGAAGTCATGTATGGTTCTCCATACCGATATTTTCATTTTAATTTAAATCTTATATGAGTGAAAACATATCGTTCCTGGCAAGCAAGCAAATCTCAATTATGTAATGTTTACGTTCCCAAAGTTTTATTATTGTGATTACTGCAATAAAAAGGCAGGCAGGACACACACACACAATTCGCGTTATTTCTGGCCTCACTCATTTCTATTTCTTACGTTTGCACGCTTTTTAAATGGAAAGTGTCGAAACCCACATCAACACGTGTGCAAGCCGAAAAGGTATCCAGCGTGGACAGCGATTTGCTTCCTGTGGATCGCTCACCAGTGTAACTGCAAGTGTTTACAGAGGAACGGTTCATAGACAGACTTTTCATCTTTAGGGAGTGAACCCTCTGCAAGATGCTCAGGATCCGTGAGAGACTTCGGAGCGATCCTTCTTTTCCGCGTGTTTGTACTGTGAAACGTACACTGTAGATTCGCAGCTTTACTCTGAGCAACGCTCCATAGGGAATGTTGAATTTTTTTTCCACGGGGTACCCTCATACACACTAAAACCTTCTCTGATGTTTTGATTACGGACATAATAATATTAAAACTTTGGAAACTTGAGCACTACTTAATGGAGATCAAACATTAACTTTTACAAGCCATTAATTTTTTGCATATTTTGAAGCAATAAATGTTTTAATAAATTAATACAATCTGTGTACTTATTTCTGTTATAATATAAGAATTACAAACTAATATGTGCATGTGTGTATGTATGAAAAATATATAAATATTTTTCTCCTCTGGAAAATTGTTTGCCCCTCCTGGAAAATATTTTGACCTCACTGATGACTAGTTATTTACTAGCCTGTGTGGAATATAACGTTATGACATGGATCAGAATGGTGGGTGTTAAACAGAAGACACAAACGTATTAAGGAAGAAATATTTTGCTGAGAAATTTATAATTATACGGGTAAACAGAATCTTCATTCTGAAATTCAGAAGACACATGGAAAGAAAGAAAGACTCGATTCTAAAAAAGAAAAATGACTAGTTTGTATTAACAGGAAAGACTTTGATAACACTATAGTCATCATTCACCCTCGGCTGATAACTCGCAGCGAGTGCCTAAGTTCATTACAGGAATCAGATCGCAGCTCCCTTTGACCAGCTGTTCGTTCAACCTACAAACATTTTATTCAAAAGTACAGTCCTTTCTCACAAAGGTTGAGGATAGTCTTCACCCAACTGACATGGGGGTACAATTTTAGTTGGTACGTCATTTCTTCAGAACTCAAGCATCCACTTAGTTAATATTTAAATGATTTTAAATATAAATTTTAGGACATGGAAGTCATGTATGGCCATACCGATTTTGAAATAAAGTCACACAAATTACTTGTTATTTTGGCTATACTGACACGATTATGTTAGACTGTACTGTTAGTAGTCATACTTTCCAGATGACCTGCTGTGCGTACACATTATGTAACAACTGCTGTTGATAGAATGGTGAGTGTATATAGTAGGGTGGGTCGAGAAAAAATAATTATTTTTTTTTCAAACGCTATAGTGCTTAAAAGTGTCCTGTGGTATGTAGAAAGAAAATGACATAAAGAAAAAAAATATCGGTTGATATCTTCCGTTCGCGCATCACCGCTAAAGTTTGTAAAAATTTACAAAATCAGATATTTTTCAAATTTTTTTTTTACAATTACCATAATTATTTTAAAAATGGTATAGCGCGTTTTGTTTAGTTGAGGGTCCCAATAGTATATTTCAGCAAAGAAATAGTTGATATTTTAGTATTAACCGTTCGCGCAGTAGGCTCGAAAATCGCCTGGTTGAGGCTATTTTACCGCTCGCTGCAGTTCACGTCTGGCCACCGCACCGGCCAGTGACCTTGGCCGCACCCCACTCCTGTACCTCTTTCGACTGAATATTACTTGTTACAACCTGTGTGTGTGTTTTGTGCCCCTGAGTTCAATATGCCACTGGCATTAGAGCGTTGTTTTAGTGACGTTATCGTACTGTAGTGCATTAAGTGCGGTTGTGTTTTCGTGGTTTTGTGATGATGATGAGTGATTGCTCATATAATGAATACTTCAAAAGTTAGCATAATAACTAGAAAAGATTTTGAATGTCCTATATTTGGTAATCCAAGAGATTTATTAGGAAATAGGCTACCAACGCATGAAGATGTTCTCCGCTGCTGCTTTCAAGAGAGATTTAACTTATCATTTGAGACTAATAATAAGAGGGTAAGTTTCTCAAAAGTTGCCGCTATAGTAGCAAAATAAAGTTAAGTGTTTGTACGACAAATCATCCATCCCAACTGTGACTGAGTACAGAGTAGTTCAGCTTATTAATGCTTACCATGATTCATATTATAAGCTCAGAAAGTCGTACTGCCGTGACAAAGATAAAACAACATACAAAGAAAAAATTGTGCAGTTTAAGATAAACGCATCCTCCCTGTTTGACATTGCCGCATGTAAATGTATTATCAATATAGAATGTACATGCAAAAAAACTCCAGACGCATGTAAATGTTCATTATCAATTGACTGTATTTGTGAAAAAGAAAAGAAAATTCCTGTAATAGAGTTACGATTTATGTTTATGCAAAGGAAATGTGGATTAGGGAAAATTGGCCGACTGGACCTAAAGGAATCTCAAAGAAATAAGGAAAAACTAAAGCGAAAAATGCGATATATTCCACAAATCGAGTCCTCAGCGTCAAACGAACAACAGGAAGTCACCTTAAACATGGAAGATTCAGATTTGAAGCATTCAAATCGTCCACCTAATATTTATGAGGATGACGATTCTGATTCTGAATTTGAACCAGAACCTAGAACATCATCTGCGAAACCACAGTGGCAAATGCGAACCAAATTAAAAGCCACAGCTTTAAATAGTGATCGCTATTATGTGTCTGATCGCACAACTGCTGCCATCACTTCGAGTGTACTACAAGACATAGGTTTAATTACGGAATCAGATACTTCACACGTAGTGGACAAATGTAAAATTCGAAGGGAGAAAAGCTTAGTTAGAACTGGTTTGCAAAGTAAAGAGACAACAGAAATCTATGGCCTTTATTTTGATGGCAGAAAGGATGATACATTATTTGTAGAAAAATTTAACACAAAGCACTTTCGAAGGAGCAAAAAAGAAGAACATTATTCATTAATTAGTGAACCAGGATCAAATTACATAGGTCATGTTTCTCCCAGTACCAGTTCAGATTCTGACATAGCTATCAGTATAATATCTTATATTTCACAGATTGGATTATCTCTTGACAAACTAGAAGTGATCAGATGTGACGGCACTGCAACCAACACTGGACGGAAAAATGGCGTAATTCGTCAAATTGAATTACATGTGGGAAGACCTCTACAATGGACTGTGTGTCTTCTACATTTAATGAACTACCGTTCCGCCATTTGTTCCAACATCTTGATGGTGTGACAACAGGACCGAAATCTTTTTCTGGGCCTATTGGGTCACAATTAACTGGTTGTGAAAAACTACCTGTAGTTGAGTTTGAACGTATTGATTGTGTGATTCCCGAAGTAGATAGGCAGGTACTGAGTAAAGATCAACAGTATTTGCTAGACATTTGCAAGGCCATTCAATTAGGACAGTGTCCTGAAGATTTATCAAAACGAGATCCTGGCCCTCTGTCACATTCCAGATGGCTTACTACTGCCAATCGGGTCCTGCGATTATTCATTGGTGTGAAAAATCCTTCAGAAAATTTGATTCAAATAGTACACTTTATCATGAAATCTTACATGCCAACGTGGTTTGATATAAAGATTAGCAAGCATTTCACGGATGGCCCAAAACATGTTTTCAAGGCTATTGGGATATATACTATATATATACTATTGGGACCCTCAACTAAACAAAACGCACTATAGCATTTTTAAAATAATTATGGTAATTGTAAAAAAAAATTTCAAAAATATCTGATTTTGTCAATTTTTACAAACATTAGCGGTGATGCGCGAACGGAAGATATCAACCGATATTTTTTTTCTTTGTGTCATTTTCTTTCTACATACCACAGGACACTTTTAAGCACTATAGCATTTGAAAAAAAATTTTTTTTTTCAACCCACCCTAGTGTATAGGCGGCGCATGCGTGAGTGGGCTGATCTGGCACGAAGCGGCATGCTGGTGGCGGGGGGGGGCTATTTTTTGTGTCGTAGTAATTAGTATGACTTGTAGCATGTAAAAATTCCTCCTGCTTCCACTGCTATGAGTGCGCTAGTATCGACAATGGAATTTTGAATTTAGCGTGCAGAACCTTAAATCTGCTTTCCTGTTGAGCACATTGTCCAGTTGGCTGATGCAACGCTCCAGGAATGTGTAATATTCGTTATCAGTCAGTATCACGACTGTGAAACTGCGCTGCTACAATGCTTCTCTTACCAAAAGTCATGTACAACAAATTCCATGCTTACTTTCTGAGGTATCTCGCACACGAAAATACATTTTTGTGTTACATTGAAGGAAATGTACCATTACACACTTGCACTTATTGATTACAGCAAAACTTTCAATCCAGTCACACGAAAGGGATATTTACAGATTATGTTTTGAAAAAACAGTTATTTGACGTGTGCTACCTGAAATATGTGATAACAGCTCAAATCAAATTAGGCATGTTATCAAATAAATACCAGTATAAAAAGTACTGCAGGTACCTACTTACCATGTAGGTAACAACTCTTGCCAAGTCTTGAAAGTGTTCAGATGGTTACAAGTTGAAACACAGAGATTAAAATATATTGGAGTGTGTGTTTCAAATGTAAGATTTGTTGCTAATGAAGAGTTGGTAGTAAAATTCAGTTGAGGTGCATGTGGTTAATGAACTAAGTGTAAAGTTGATCAGAGAATCATCATTTAACTTTGACGGAGACAGTTGTGTCTCTCTTCTGATTCCATGCAGACTGGAATTGATCTAGCCATCTCTTCTTAGTGTCCAAAACACTTAATTCTTAAGGTTTATACAAATAAATAATAATTTAGGGTTTCTACGTACAACTTCCTTAAAATGTGTCTTATTAACTTTGTTCTGTATTCCTCTAGTTTCTCTATATTATTCCTAATTTTATCTGTGAAAAATGTAAAAAGAAAAAGGCTACATAACATGCAATACATATTCAGTGTTCTTTAATAAGGCATCACCAGGATAAATATTGTGGTAGTAAGGGCCTGGAAGTTGTAAATGAAATGAAATATTTGGTTAAAATAGAAAGTAATGGGTGCATTAAATACTAAAAAATATTTGTTGAATAAGTAGTGAATTCATTATGTAATGGGTAGCAGTATTATGAAGAATAATAAATTACCGTTATGTTTTTTAAAACAAAGTTTAAAATATATACACAGTATTAGACAGGCCAAACCCTGCATAACAGAACAGAAAGCAAATTACACGGAGACATAAAAGGACTGTGATATGAGTACAAAGGTGGAAATCAATTAGAGAAGAAAAACTATGATGAACATATGGAAAGTAAAGATACAAGTGTAATAAAAATACAATGGAAGTTATTTTTTCATGGTTGGCGACAATGCCATGTCCCCTAGTGTCTTCCTAATGAGACAAAATTCACTACACCTCAATAGTAACACTGTGCTCGCAATGTGAATTCAAAATGGTCATGAGGATTCCAAATCCCTCCAAGTATGAGGTTCGTGCTGTGATTTGTTTTTCTGCATACAAAGGAGAAACTGCTGCTGAAATTCATCACCAACTCGGATTCTTTTTTGTGGTGAAAATGTTACAAGTACACAAAATATGGCAAAATGGTGTTGTGAATTTTAAGAAGAAGGACATGATAATATATGGAGTAAAAGGCCATCTGTTGTCACCAATTAAACCATTTAAAAGAGTGAAGAAATGGTCCAAATTGACAGGCATTTGCCATCAATACACTTCATAAAAAATGCTAGTGCAAACTACCTTTAGGTGCAAAATTAACCAAAACAAAAGCAGTAAAACAGAGAGAAAAGAAAGATTAAACATAGATAAACTGAAAGACCAAGACGCCCGGGATAAACTTGAAAAAGAAATCAGCGAAAAACTTCAAGAGAAAGAAAACCCAACATTAGAATCACACTGGGAAAACATTAAAAACACTACAAAAACAGTGCCAAAAGAAATATTAGGAATAAACAAAGGAAAAGAAACGGATCAATGGTTTAACAAAGAGTGCAAAAGGGCAATTGGAGAAAGAAACAAAGCACACAGATTATATATGACAAGACGGACACGAGAAAGAAAAGAAGAGTTCAGAATAAAAAGGAAGCTGACAGATAAGACTTGCAGACAGAAAACGAGAAAGTTTTAAGAATAATAAAATACTGAAAATGGAAAAAGACTATAGAAAATAACTTACGAGATGCATATAAATTTATTAAAAATTAAAAACGAGGATATAAACCAAATACAAATCTATGCAAAAATCAAACTGGAGAAATAATCAGTGACATAGAAGAAATTAAGACAACGTGGAAAACATACTTCAAAAGGCTCCTAATGGACGAAACAAAAGACAGAAATAGACAAGAGCCTAGAAGAGGAAATGAACACGATGACGAACCGCCACCATCAATGCAGGAAATACAAGAGGCAATTAAAGCACAGAAAAATAACAAAGTTCCAGGAACTGACGAAATTCCTTCTGAACTATTTAAGTGAGGTGGAAAAAAACTTGTGGAACAATTGCATGCCTTAATACTCACTATATGGAGTACAGAACAAATCCCTGACGAATGGAGGAAAACCATCATATGTCCTATACATAAAAAAGGGGACAAGTTATCCTGCCACAACTACAGAGGAATCTCTCTGCTATGCTCCGGATATAAAATTTTCACATACATAATCAATCAAAGATTACACACATATGCTGAGAGATTATCGATGACTATCAGTCCGGTTTCAGAAAAGGAAGATCCACCATAGATCAAATATATACAGTCAGACAAGTTCTGAGTAAAGTGTGGGAACAAGATATAGATGTCTATAATATTTTTGTTGATTTTAGACAAACCTACGATTTGATAGATAGGGATAAACTATCTAATATTTTATACGAATTCGACATACCAGTGAAACTGGTAAGGATGATAAACTTGACAATGACATACAGAAGCTCAGGTACGAATACAAGGACACACGACAGAAGGATTTGTAATCAATCGAGGGTTAAAACAAGGAGATGGGCTGGCCCCGACCTTGTTTAATCTAGCTCTAGAATGTGATCAGAATAACTGTCAGTAGGAAGAAATAATGTACTGACAAACAAATTGGTCCAATTAGCAGCCTACGTGGACGACATCAACTTAATGTGTCGGACACAAAATGCAGCAGAGGAAACGTACTTTGAACTCAAAGAAAAAGCTAGCAATATAGGCCTCAAAAACAACATAGATAAACCTAAAATATTAATGCAGACTAGAAGACAAAGAAACTACGGAACAATCGACAATATCGAAAATGTGGACAACTTTAAATACTTGGGAACCATATTAGAAAAAAACGGCACAGAAGAAGCCGAAATCAGATAGTCCAAGCCAATAAAGTGTATTTCGCCACATTAAGTATCTTCAGATCCAAAGACATCCACAGAAACACGAAACTAAGGATATACAAATCAATAATAAGACCCATCCTAACCTATGGTTGTGAAACATGTATCCTGAACTCCAAAGCAGCAAACACTCTCGATATCTTTGAAAGAAAAATATTATGAAGAATCCTGGGACCAGTTAATGACGTACGTGGCTGGAGAATAAGATATAACTTTGAATTGTGTCGAATGTATAAAGAACCACCGCTAACACGGTACATAAAACTACAGTGTCTAAGGTGGGCTGGTCATGTTGCCAGGATGGGGGAAGACAGAATACCACGAAAACTATTGAATACCAGAATCCACGGAAAAAGACCAGTGGGAAAACCAAGGAGAAGATGGGAGGATGCGGTGGATGAGGATGCAAAAGAAATATTGAAAGTGTGTTCCTGGAGGAGGATGGCTACCGACAGAAGAGAATGGGGGGAATAATTGAAGGAGGCCAGGGCCCAACAAGGGCTATAGTGCCATAGGAGAGAGAACTTCATAAAAAATGTCCAGAAGTGTCAAGAACTGTTCTTCATGAAATGGTTAAAGACAGATTAGGCTGTTCAAAATTGTGTGCCAGAAATGATGACTGAAGATCACAAACAAAATCAAGTGGCTATGACACAGGCATTTCTCGTTTGTTACAGAGAACAAGGAGATGATTTTATTGGAACTCTTACGATGGCTGATTAAACTTGGATGTCTCACCACACTCTTGAGAATAAGTGACAATCAGTGCAATGGCACCACACACACACACACACCATCAACAACAAAATTGAAAACTTCAACATCAGCCTGAAAAATCAGCAACTTCTCATTGACTTTTTGTCTCGAGGACACACCGTCAATGCTGCTGCTTACTGTGAGACATTGAGAAAGCTGTGTTGGGCAATTCAAAATATACAGCAAGAATGCTGATGTGAGGAGTTTGCCTACTGTACAATTGTGCCCAGCTGCACACTGCTTGAATCAGTTAGACTCCGGAGGACGAATGAAGGTGAGAGACTGGATCTTACTGCGCAGAGAGGGACAGAGCGATTCACTGCAATGTTGCTAAACTGTTTTTGTCAACTGTCACTTTCTTCTACTGCAAGGTGCTTCAAATAATTTATATGCAGTTTATGTTGTGTAGAAATTTGATTTACAGTTTTTACATGATGTAAGTAATAAATTATTTTCAAGAAACTAACTGAATGACTAAATAGCCATAATAATAGAAGCCAAAATTAGAACTAAGCATTTACTTAAAAGTCTTTAAAATGCAATAATTCGAGTGGTTAAATATCAAAAACAAACGTAGGCTTATAGTATCAGTACCAGTAATTCGAGAGGTAAAAAGTAAAGTAGGGACCAACTTTATTTAAACTAAATTCAAGCTAAAATAACATTCATCGTAACTTTGTTGGATAAATAAGTTTGTGTAAATATTAGTGTTGTGTTCTTTTAATTTTACCCGTGTTATAAAAGGAGAGGAGAGGATTCTCGGAAATAGAAAATTGTTGGCAGCCATTGATGACTCATTACGTTGGTATGTTATCTATGCAAGGAGATAGTGGTCCGTCCAACTACATCATCATATCTATTCTTACTATGAGAAACAAGAAACTAGTATGTGTTAATTGTTGCTCACCCATTAAAATGCCCAGATAATATTTTAATGAATTAAAATATTATTATTTTAATATTTTATTGAACTGAAGGCAATGTATGAGTTTATTATGTACTTTATTTATGCCATACATTACGTATTTTTACACGTAACTTTCCAAACCTGCCCCTAAGTGGCTGTGATATAGTGAAGCTATAAAATAAACGGTAAATGCTACATGAGTACATTAAAAAATAGGACCACACACAAATCTCGAAGGCAAATGTAAAGTGCTGACAGTAATACAATTAGTAATAGTACAACAACAGTAATAACAGCTTTTGGCAATGCTGGTCGGTTTCTGACTCCGCCCTGCGCTTGAAGAACTGATAGACACGAAATACAATTTCCTTAGCTTGTTTCTGCAACACTTGGCGTGTTTTCTCTTTGTCAGACATGTGCTGCATAAAGAAACTAATGAAACTCACAACATTAAAGCAAAAATACTAAAAAAAATCGTCAACAAATATCACTAACAACACGAAGTGCACTAACGCATCAGAAAGGAATGACTGACACCTATTGGCTTACATGATCACGTGATACTCTGTTGCTGGCGTGCAGCCGACCCTCACTGCCTTCGTTTCGTGCTCCAGAGTCTAGCAACTGTTGCAGTCCTTCAGGTGGGAAGTTTTGGTGCATCCATCATACAGTCTAGATCTTCCACCAAATGACTTTCACGTGTTTCCTAAGTTGAAAGAACATGTGGGTGAAAGACTTTTGTGTAGAACAACCAGTTCAAAGATGGTGGCAATGTGGTTGAGACTGCAGGCCGGAGACTTCTACAACATCGGAATAAAAAAGCATGTTCCCAGTGTCACTAAATTTATTCACATCCATGGTGATTATTAGAAAAGTTACCAAAGTTATGTACTAAAGATACTTTAAGTGAATTCAAAAATAAAGTACTTTAGAAATATTTTTGGTACTTGTAGCTTTACTTTCCGCATATCCCTCGTAGAATAAAAACTAGATTAGACGATATCATTAACAGTGTTGAAATAACAAGGTGAGGTATGTGGGATAAAGGTTGCTAGATTATAGGCAGAGAGGCAAAAAGGGACTGCAGTAACAGGTAACAGGTCTTTGAAAGCTAAATGCGGTTGTACATTATTGTGAATTAGGACAACACTGGAAGACAATAGATGATGGTGAATACTTTTGGCACCTTCCAGGCACATATATTGTGATATGAAACATTTCTGTGTCTATTTTATACAGAACATTTTGTGATGTTTCAAAAAAATTATCACAACTTACATATTGTGAAACATCTGTGTGCACAAACTGTTTCGTCAACACGCTGAGTGAACTTGTAAGTGACAAGAGAATGTTGGCCACTACAGTATTTGTCGTGAATATTTGTACAGCTGTCAGAGAACTCCCGACATGATTTCGGTGTTTCACTGTTATTCATCACCTTTTTGCCATGAAGTTCAGTAATGTAGCAGTGAATTTTTGCCGCACTTAATTTTTTCGTTCAAAAAAATTGTATCACAACATGGCCTTCACACTTGTGGGATATTCAGTGAAATTATTCATTTTTAGTAATCTTACTGTTTATGAACATGAAACAGCAATGAAACATCTGCGTTTACTAGACTCGTCATAAACCAAACTAACAAACAGCACAATGTCTGAACTCGATCATGTCACTCACTCAGAAGTTATGTGCCATTGGACCTTGTTTTCTGAATAATCATCATTTTATGTGGGTTTTCTGTGTTTGTAAATAAAATATATGGAGAACCATACATGACTTCCATGTTCTAAGATTTATATTTAAAATCATTTTCGAAATTAAATATTTCTATAGAAACTACTTCTTTCTTCAGCCTTAACCACAGTACTGTGGTCACTAATGTATACCA
Source organism: Magicicada septendecula (assembly GCA_034769895.1). Taxonomy (NCBI): domain Eukaryota; kingdom Metazoa; phylum Arthropoda; class Insecta; order Hemiptera; family Cicadidae; genus Magicicada; species Magicicada septendecula. Next base: position 78,627,655 of record CM068367.1, on the reverse strand, counting down.
CCCCATGTTAGCGAACTCGATTTTTACTGATGATGGCAGTCAGTGGCACTGCTGAAATGTCTGGTTTTGCAGAAAACATAGGACCACAGCCAAACAGCCCTGGAAGGAATTTTAACAACAAACTACTTCTTTGTTGCCGATAATGTAGCACACATACAAAAAATTATCCCCTCTCCCTTCAGCTATCATTTTCATTTATAGAAAATTACCCCTTCCCCCTTTAAGTATCCTTTACGTTTCTAGATATTTCATCTACCTTTCTATAATGGATTATTATGACCTTCTTTTCAGGATACTTTATTTATCAAAATTAAGTACTTTACTCTTGTTAAAATATAAAATGTTGCCCTTCCCCTTTACCGATCTTCACCAAAATCAATAAGCATCGAGTCCTCTACAACTCAGCCACATATGCAATACATTATTTGATTCTGTTTGAATTTGTGGCAGTTATCGTTTTCCATAGAAAAAATTCTACACACAGACACTTTTCAGAAAATGACTTTTCTTCATGTTTTGAGGGTAGTACAATCAGAATCAGCCCTTATCTCGAACACAATTTTTTTGCCATCACCATACTTCCATTTCCTTATGGAACATGGAAGTAAAAACAACAGTGGACCATGTGCTTTGCCTTATTATTGTCAGTGCTAATGTAAATAAAATAACATATGGTGTAGAAAACAGTATTGTTCTGTTTTCAGAGATTAGAAATTTGAAGAAATGTTTACATTTAGTAATCCTTATAATAATTATTGTATTGTCTGTACTAGTTCACAGTTACACTGCAGTGTGAAGAGTTAATCTCTGAAGAATACAAAAGTCAAGCAAAACAAGACCATGCAGTCGTATCATACAGTAACTATCACGAAGTGTGTCTGAGCCTGAAACAGTGTCTGCTGAATTTGCCGATACCACTGCATGCGACACCAGCCTTCACAACCCAGCTAGGTAATAACCAGTAATTATATGTTGAAATTGTTTATGTGTAGGGCAAGCAGTGGTGGCGTTTACATTTTAAGCAGTGCTCAAAATTTAAAGTGACTAAAAACATTTTTCTAATTTCTGCAGTTACTGAAATTAAATTTCAGGCTGCTTACAACTCACATACTGATTGTGTATAGTTCTAAGCATTCAAATAGTTCTTTCATAGCCTTCTGTACTTAGACAGCAGGATAGTTATATGTCGTCGTGAGTTTGTTTGTACACTAGAGTCCTGATTAACCGAATCACGATTAACCGAATTTCTGGATTAACTGAATGATGATGCGGTAATTTTCTTTTTTAAAGAAGTTTGCATATTTTAAAGTTTACAGTGTTTATAACTCATGTGACGGACTGTACTGTATGCGGTACTGTATGATTTAATTACAGTATTTAAAGCCCGTTGATTTTAAAGACGTCTGCATTTTAATTGAAGTATGTAATAACGGCGCATGACTACTGCTAATTTCCCTAAAAAACGATTGAAGGCACTAGTTGTTCTTCAGCGTTTTTTCTCTCTAAAAAATGTAAATTACAATACAGAACTATGTTTTCGATTTAACCAAATTTTTGTTTAACCGAATCACCCTTGGTCCCATCAAATTCGGTTAAATGAGACTCTAGTGAATGTTGTCTTCATCATTTGAATATGAAACACTAGAAAGAAAAACTATCTTAGTCAGTAAAACCAAAAAGAAATTCTCGCTCGCGAGTGTGTGAGAGTGAGAGAGAGAGAGACCATTTCATACATTATTGGTATATGGTGTTGATAACATCAGATGTTGACAGAAGAAATTAAATTGCGAAGGAAGCATATGGTGGTGGGGAAATGTTGTAGGCTTTTCAACATTTCAGAATAAATGAACAAAAGACACTGTTTTAGTATACTTTATAATTTACGTGTTATATGCACAATATCAAGACTAATTTAATAAGATAACATTCAAAAATATAGAATATTGAAGTCATCCTAATAAAAATATATATTCATGATACATAATATAGAAACATACACATAGAACACCACATAGAACACAAATGATACTTAACACTTTCAGTCCTATGCCCGTATGTTGTACAGGCACACATGTAACCATGTTCTGTCCCATGCCCATACGTTGTATGGGCGTCACTTTTATGTAGGTTTAAATGGGTTTTCAAGCTTGCCGTATGAGAGCAGCACATCATAACTGAACTGTAGTTATTTCTTTATCTAACAGATAGTGTCGAATGCATTTTACTGAATAAACAGCAAACATTTTGTGTTTTGTTTATTTGCTTGCATTCAGTGTTACACACATTCAGTATGAGTGTCAATTACACATAAATATTTTTAAAAATATATTTCCTTTACTTTTTACATTTCATATAATTTGTAGCATAGACTAGTTTCAAATAATTATATAAAAACCATAAATGTATGTTTGAAAGTGAGTTATAATTTTTTTAGTACAGTTGTAACTTAATTTTTTGTTTTAAATAGTAAAAAAAGTATAAAGTGTAATACATCAGATTAAAGAGGAAGAATGGAGCTAAAAGACAGTATAAGATAAGTTGACAAAATAGAATTGGTTAAGTTGTAGCATAACAATGAAACACACTAAAAAACACCGGGCCACCGTGGGTTAACACCCCTTTCAGGCCCAGGTCTGAAAGTGTTAAATCATAAAAATCTAATTTTTTAAAAAGTTTTAAAAATTTAGTTCCACCTGACCGGTTGATTGCAAATGAATCATTTCGGAAATCAAGTCTTCAGATTGTTCTAACATTCTGTCTGATACAGACATAATTGGTCATTAAAATTTTTGTGATTTAAATGGAAATTTGTTTTAAAAATGAAAGTCATAAAGTTTTATGATCACAATACATTAGTAAAACATAAATCTTGACTGCATTTAATTATTATGTTATTACTTTTGTTGCAGTGTCACTGCGTTGGAGGTTGCACTTTGAATTTGTCACCACACAGTCCGGAGTGTTTGCCATATCAGAGAACAGTCAGTCGTGGCAAGCACCGAGTATGTTGACCATTGAAACAATGATCTGGGATTTACCTATACAAATATACCCATCCCTTCCTTCTCCAGAACCTCAAACACAAGTAAAATATACTCTTAATATATGAAAATTTATATAGTTAATAGTATTTTAAATAGTTTAAATTGTAAAATGAATGTTGTTATCTGTAACTGGGAAGAATATAGATAAGTTGAATATATATAATACAGGCGCAGAGCCTGTTGCGTGTACCTGTATAATATCGGTTTATCCCATAAATGAGTACATGGTAGTCATGGCTGTGTTAGTTAAATGTGGCCAACAGTGGCGGTATCCACATCATGTATAGTATTACAGGTAAATAATTGCATCGTTTTTGGTTTCCCATTGTTAAGACCATGGTCTGTTGTTGGATGTGTCTTCAGCTAAATGTTTTGGCTACTTTAGTCCTTTTTCTCTGGTTGTCTTGGCCTATCCAATAGCATTAGTAAACTCATTGATGATGTCTGGGCTGTGCAGTTAGTGTCCACCGAGACGAACTCCATAGATGCTAAATCCTGAGCCGCAGTCTTGACCTCTTACCAAGTGGTAAAAATGCTAATGTTAGCTTGATACTTACTGACAGCGGTATTTAATTGGTGGACCAATTAATTTGACAGAAGTCCTGCCAGTGATGAGATGGTTTATGCAGAGTCTTGTAGCAAATGTTGCATGGCTTCTTTATATTCCAAATCATCCAAATACGTGTTTATCAGTAGTAGTGTATTGGGAATGTGTGCCCATATGCCCGACATTCCTTGCTTTACAATTCATAAAATTAAATTTAAACAACAAAAACCATCACCTTTAAAGGCCAGTAAATATCCAATGAGGACTAAGATAATTATAAACAGCACTTTTGAACAAGTGAGCCGTTTTAAATATCTTGGATGTGCAGTAAGCTGAGTCTGAATATGGTATAAAAGAGAAAGTAAATAAATTTAGGATATTTGTGGTACGATTCATAGAAATCTTAGAAATAAAACACAGCACAAGGATTAAATTTTATCAGACACTTGCAATACCCACATTGAAATGCGAGTGAGGTGTGGATCATGACAAAAAGGGAATGTGGAAAGAATCAGAGTGCTGAAATCCAGTTTCTTCGAAGTACTTTAAACTGTACATTGCAATATAGAGTAAGGAATGAGGATATCAGAGCAGAATTCGAAGTAGAGGGCATAAATTAATTATTTCAGCTTACAGAAGACAATGGTGGGATCATCTGCAAAGGATGACAGAGGATCGATTGCCGCAAGCGGCACTGAACTATAAAGTCATTGGTAGAAGAGACATGGGTCTTCCGAGGATGAGATGGATGCCAGAACAGGTTTATATGGCCTAATCCTTGAAGTGAAGAAGAAGAAATTTAAACAATAAAGATGCATCTTTCTCTGATTTCCCTTCATCCACTGTAGCAGTCTACTGACTTTCTGTATGCCATACCAGCTTGGTATATTATGATAGAGAGGCAAACGTCTTCACCCAGTACCAGCCGAGAGGTTGCCGCTAACGCCTGGCGGGCACATGGACAAGTTTACAGCGCGCCAATCAGAAGAAACCGGAAGATAGCAGCTATCTGATAGGTTCACTGCAACCAGCAAAAATTACGAATAAGAAGAGCGTGGCTGGGAAACAATAGCCATTCCATCGGACGACGCGAAGGCAACCAGGAGGAAAAGGAAGAAGAGAAGAACCAGTCTTCGCTTTCTTGTCCTGTGAAAAAAAAAACCAGTGATGGACATGGACCGGGACGGCAGCGGGCTCTACATACCGCTGCCAAAGAAGAAGAGGACTACAGTACGCCACGAACAGTGGGCGCAGCTGCCGAACATCACAGCGTGGCTCGGGCAGAATATACATCACAGTTAGTGTCCTCGGCACACGACCTTTCTAAGGGCCACAAAAAAACGAAAAGGTGTACAATTGGCGCCATTTGACCTGTGAAAGTGGCGCCAAATGTGGGGCATCAATCATAGTGCGGATGCCCGATACGGCCACGCCACCAAGCTACCAGCTGGCCCACAAATCAACATGGCGGCCAACAGCTTCACCAAGCGGGAGACCAGGTTCGAGGGTTCGCGCAATTTGCCGCAGCTCTGAGGTGAACGTTGCCACCGGTGATCACCGCTACATACCATGGTTTCAAGTACGAAGATCCATAGAAGAGCAGTAGGCTGGGCACTGGAGAGCATTCAAGACCCGGGGGAGTTGTGATGGCAGTGTTGTAAACATCTGTTCCCAGTACCAGCCGAGAGGTCGCCGCTAACACCTAGCGGCCACGTGGACGAGTTTACAGCGCGCCAATCAGAAGAGACTGGAAGACAGCAACCATCTGATAGGTTCGCTGCAACTAGCAAAAATTAGGAATATGAAGAGCGTGGCTGAGAAAAAATCGCTTGTCAGACAGCAGAACAATTCGCTCGTCGACTTCTGCTCCAGATTTCGGACGAACAGGACTGCTCTCTACTCTGGACGTCGCTTCAGCCTTGCTGCATTCGCCCACCTCGCCGTTCTTCTTGAAGAAAGAAGACTCAGGAGCCAGCTGTTACCAGTGAATTGAGTAGCTGGTAGAAGAAGCAGCTGGCCGAAGTTGCCCTTTTTAGGACCAGCTGCGCCGGAAACCATCTTCCCGGACAGGATTGAAGAGGATTGCTCTGGGCTCCTGGTGAGTGCCGTTTATCAGTGTGTAAAACCTAACCTGCTCGCGACTGTTAGGTAGCACTGCCCCGGACGATCCTTGCAAGCCCCCACCAGTGGTAAGCGAGCTTGGATATCGCCGGGGTAAAGGGACCAGTGGACACCAGTCTTGGTAAGGACTGGTATTCAACGAAGCTGGTCGTTAGCCCAGCTCCTCCCGCATCGTCGTGAGCAGGGAAGTCGCGCGGGTAACCCGGCTTTGGCCGGACCGGAGATCCCTGGGGCCTGGCAGTGACTGCCTAGCAGTCCCTGCCCGGCAGCCGCACCTGGCCAGCATGCCTACTACGGGCAACGGCTCGAGTGCCGAGTCGCTTAGCTCTGCCTTGCCCCATGCGGGCGACTCGCCAGAATCGCCTCGGGCGATGGAGACGGACGATCCTCTCCCGGTGGACGAGTCGGACGAATTCGCGACCGTTGGTCGGCGTAGACATCCGACTAAAAAAACCGAAGAGGACCCATTCAACCGGATCCGCATCCTCTCAGACCTCAGCCATGGACTTCAGGCCTTCTCAGGGCCAACAGGCTGCGGTTCCGACTGCTTCGGTAACAGCTCCGGCTGCTGCTGCTGTTGGTCGCGCGCCGCCCCTGTTCGTCCACGGGGTGTCCAATGTCGCCACCTTATACAGGCGGCTGATCACGGCCCACGGCCTGTCGGCCGACAAGCTTGGTCTGAAGCTGCTTGGCGGTGATACGGTCAAGATTGTTGTCCGTCGGCTCGAGGACCATCGCTTGGTCGAGGCCTTTCTGCAGGCGCACAGCCTGCTGCAATACCATACCTTTTCTCCCAAGCCAGTCAAGCCCTTGTCAGTAATTCTGCGTGGGCTTGACGCGCATACCGAGATCCTTTTGGAACTCCGAGAACTCGGGTACCCGGTGCAGGCAATTTTTCGCCTGTTCACCAACTCAGAAACCCGAGTACCTCTCCCGCTCATCTGTCTCCAGCTCGAGAAGTGCGAGGCCGCAGACAAGATATTCCAACTGACGCGTCAGGGTGGAATCCAGTTGTTCCCTGGGCAAGCTCGCGCAGTGCCACCGGTGCCAGAGGTTCGGCCATCATACCGACGTCTGTCGCAGTGCCCCGGCTTGTTTACGGTATTCCTTGGGACATTCAACGCAGGCCTGCACTGTGGCAGACAAGTCCAATTTTCGCTGCATAAATTGTGTCCAAGGCCATGCAGCCAATAATATTAACTGCCCGGTCTACAAGGTGGAGCTCCTGCAGAAGCAAAAGCCACAGGGGCCCCTCCCGAAGCCAAGGCAGCCAGTTTTGCAGCCCCAACCACAGAGGCAGGCTAGGCCGCAACCAAAGGCACAACCGGCACGGCGCGCGCCCTCTCCGGCTCCACCTCCAGCCCCTACAAAGGCACAAAAACGAACCGCGTCACCTTCTGTAGCAGAGACAAGCCCTGTAGCCGCCATCTCGGTTATGGAGCCGGAGAATCAACCCTCCACCTCCGCGGAACCACTAACTCCCGCCTCTGTACCAGAGGTAGCCTCGCCACCACTGCCACCTCCGCGATTTCCGCGAGCAGGCATCATTAAAAACAAAAACAAACGGATAACCACACCGGATGCTCGGCCCCGAGCTCCTGCCTACCCACAGCCCAAGAAAACTCCTGCTTCCCGGTATAAGTCTGACGAAGCGCAACAGCGTACTTTTCCTGTCGCTAACTCAAAACCGTCTGCCCCTGGTCCTGTGGCTTCCACCATGACCCGATCTGCCGTCAAGCCTGGTCGCTCTTGCGCGGCCTCAGTTTCCAGGCAAACAGCCCAGTCCGTCATATCCAATGACGCACAGTTCGTCCGCGACTTTCAGTCTGGCTATGACCTCAAGAAAGTCGCATCCACCTTCAGGTCCATCCGAGACCGCCTGGAAACTGCTGACCCAACTGAGAGATTCATGCTCTTGGTGGAAGCCTGCGAAGTCATAGGTCTTCTATGAACCGAGCCCTTAGACGAGATCTCTCGCTCATACCCTGGAATGCTAACTCCATCGGTTCCAAGCATTCCAACCTTCTAGAATTCCTGGCTCGGTTCAAACCCGACGTACTTCTCCTCTCTGAAACCCACCTGACCCTGGTGAACCGGTTTCGATTACCTAATTACGTGGTCTATCGGGATGACCGAGTTGGCCGACGAGGAGGCGGCATGGCGATCGCGGTGAGGACCTCCGTAGGTCATCATCATGTCGTTTTGCCATAAACTAACCAACCTGGAGGCAACCGCCATTGAGGTCCACGGAGCTCTTGGCGGCGTTCTCGTGGTTTCAGCATACAAGCCCCCACAAGCTGAACTCCTTGTCGGCAACCTGGACGTCATCTTCGACTCCCACCGAAGGGTAATTTTGGCCGGCGATCTGAATTGCAAACATCGCATTTGGAATAGTCGCTTGACTACTCCGAACGGGAGGCGCTTGCTCAGTTTTGTTGAATCGCGCCGGGCGATGGTAATTGGTCCAGCGCAACCCACGTTCCTTCCGACACTACCTAACGCGGCTCCCGATGTTCTGGATATTGCGGTGACCCAAGGAATTGTCTGCCCGGTCAAGGTATTCTCGCTTATGGAGCTGACATCCGACCACAACCCTATCTTGGTCCACGTCGCTACCCAGCACGCCTATGCACGTTCTGACAAGAAGAAGGTTATCGATTGGGATCGCTACGGCCCGGCCTTGTGCCGTAGATTGCCGCCAGCGGCCCCACTCGATTCCGTTCGCCTCCTAGACAAAGCAGTAGCGGGAATCGAAGAGGCAATCATCTCGGCTATAGGCGTGTCTTCACGTACGCGAGCTGGTTTCACACCTGACTACCAACGCATCCCTGAGGAAGTCTCTCTTCTCGCTCGCGAGAGGAATTACTTCTGGAAACGTTGGCAGAGGACCGTGATCCAGCCAATAAGGCAGCATACAATCGGCTCACCGGACGACTGCGTGGCAGTCTGAAGGCGTTCCGACATAGCTGTTCGTAACTCGATGTGGCCCGAACGGGGGATGTGGACCCGCAAAGTCACCCGTACAGAATACCTTCCGCATTGACGGGACGGAGGCGACGACCTCCACTCCCCGCCATTGTTGGACCGTTCGGACGACTCCTGGGTCGCCCGGAGGAAAAGGCCAAGTACTTGGGCTTGTGTTTCGAGCGACAGTTCGCTCCCAACCCGCCCATGGACTGGGACTTCGACGAACAAGTCGAGATGGCTGTGGAAGACTTTCTGTCTCTTCCGATCACAGCGGAGCCCGAACCCATCTCTTTGGAAGAGGTCTCAGATCGGCTTGCTGAACTTCAGCCAAGAAAAGCTCCAGGCCCGGACGGTGTTACGAACACCGCTCTACGACTTCTTCCCGAGCCTGGAGTTCAATTCTTGACTGATTTGTTCCAACACATGTCTGAGACTGGCCTACTTTCCCAAGAAATGGCGAAAGGCGACGGTCATCGTGATCCCGAAGCAGGGAAAGGATGCCACCCGCTCTGACAACCTCCGGCCTATCAGCCTACTCTCCGCTACGTCCAAGGTTTTTGAGCGCCTCGTGAAGCGTCGTGTACGAGAACATCTAACCAACTTTGACATGCTGGTCCCCGAACAGTTCGGCTTTCGTGTGTGGCATTTGACCACTTATAAACTGATGAGAATGGTGGAATGCGTCACGGAAGCCGGGTGTCGGAGAGACCGGACCGTTGGCTGTTTCTTAGATGTTGAAAAAGCCTTCAACAGCGTATGGCATGATGGCCTATTATTCAAGCTTAGGGAAGTCCAGCTCCCGGACTGCTACCTCCATCTGGTTGCTAGCTTTCTGACAGAGAGGACCTTCTGCGTGAGAGTTGGAGATTCAGTCTCTTCCGAGAGATGAATCACAGCCGGCATCCCTCAAGGTAGTGTTCTAGGCCCCCTTCTGTTCTCGATCTACGTCAAAAACGTGCCGAGACAGCCTGGAGTCTAGATGGGCCTCTTTGCGGATGACACGGCCGTATTTACGGCCGATCGTCATGTGGAAAGGGCCGTCTTACGACTGCAGCGCCAGCTCGACACACTCGTGGACTGGACTGAGAATTGGAGAGTGCAACTCAACGCTACCAAGAGTGTACCCATCGAATTCTCTAAGCGACGGAAGAACCCTGTTAGGCAGTTACGTATCGGCAGAACATACTCGCGCTGGTCCAAAGAGGTCAAGTACCTCGGATTACACCTCGACCGTCGGCTCACCTGGCATACCCACGCGCAGACAGTTCTCAAGCGAGCATCCGCTCGTCTGTGTGCACTGTTTCCACTCCTGATCAGCTCGGCCATGACCAGGAAATTGAGCAGGATGATCGTCGGCGCGTATCTTCTGCCGGTCATTACCTACGCCTGTCCGGTCTGGGGTTCGGCTAGCGGCCAAAGTCCCCCGTCGTTTTTCATCACGGGGCTTTCAGGTGGCTTGCACGCAAATTTTATGCACGTGCGGCGAGGTTCGCAGACAATCCTCTAGTGGCTGGGCTGGGAAGGTACCGTATACGTCCAGGTAATTCGTGGAAACGTCCTCGGTATATACTGCGCTAGTGTAGGCTAGCACAACAGCCGAGAATCGGCCTGCTATAGAGCACACGCCCTACTTGGGCAGGGCCATGAGGCAGGAGCTCCAGAAGGTAGCTCGGAACTCAGATCCCGAGCGGTTCGTCTCTGCGACGCACAGCCCAGAGCGAAAAAAAAATCACTTGATTCGCTTGGAAGACTTCATGGAGTTTACATCAAGAGCAGTTCTAGTTCCAGTTAGCCGATTTTCGTGAACAGTGCCAGCAAGATAAGAAGACTGTGCAGTGTTGTGCCAGTAACATCTACTGGAAAAGTCCAGTGCAGTGTTGTGTTTTTCCCCAGTGCGCGTAGTGGTTCGTGTGTTTCTCCGCTGCTGCCTGGAGCTGTAGTGAGCCAGTTTAAAATTTTTTACTATTGCTTACTATAGTACTTGGTAGCGCCACTACTCCTCTCTGCCTGAGGCGCGTAGGCCTTGCCTCCGCCAATGGCAACACCCGCTTCTCCGGTCGGTCCTTCTGAGGGCCACAAGTCTCCTGTCGGTCCTTCTCTGGACCACTCAGTTCCTCCTCGTGCATTTACCTGACGGTCCTTTTGAGGACCACCCCAACCCTGCTACACAGCTGACCCCCGATGAGACGGCTATGGATACCGTGGAGTTGCAAGCTGTCAGCAGGAAACGGCATGGCAGCAGCATCTCTGTGGGCTCTGGTCGCGCTCATCGCCGGGACTCGTTTGCAGAGCAATCCGTAGCTGCTGACCCTGCCAACCAGCCAAAGCGCATGCCGCTGTTGATCTTCGCCCAGCCAGAAGACTGGGCGAGGTTCAGCAAACCCCTGCATCGGGCAGTTCCTCCCAACACCTTGACTAACTGTTTGCCAAAGTGATTCCTACATCCGAGCACCACCCACCACCATTGAATGCTTTAGAATTGTCCAACAATTCTTAGTAACTGCTGGTGTCCCTTTCCTTACCTTCCCCTTGCCGGAGGAAAAGGAACTTAAGGTAGATATCATCGGCATCCTTGCTGATGTTCCTATTGCTGACATCAACACCGAGCTCACTGATCTGGGGTACACTATCCATAGTATTACTCCGCTCATTTCCCCCGGCAAGAAAGTCGCCCGCAATGCCTTCCTGGTCAAGTTGAGAAAGGTAGGTGATTACAAAACCATTTATAACCTTCACTCTCTCTTTCACCTGCATGTCAGAGTGCAGGCATTCAAGTCTAGGCCCGGCCCTAAGCAGTGTTATAACTGCCAAAGGTACGGGCATAGCTCCTCCTTTTGCCACATGTGTACACGCTGTGTATGCTGCGGCCAGGCCCAGATTTCCCACTAGGCACGTGCCTAGAGGCGGCAGGCTCGGGGGGGGGGCATGAGGTGAAAAATTATTTGTTAAAATTTCATGTTTTCGGTTTTTTGCAAATAAGATATTTAGAATAGAGATAGTTGAAATGACTATTTTCAGCAACTTTTTTTTAGCAGTCAAGGAAAATTGAATATATAGAAGTTACATTTTGGGGGGGGCGCTAACAATAGTGGGTAGGGGCGGCAGGATACCTAAATCCGGGCCTGGCTGCGGCAAGTCCCATCATAAGGACAACTGTCCTCATCATTGGAATGCGCCTGCAACGTGCGCAAACTGTGGAGAAGATCCCCATCTGGCAAGCTCAAAGAGCTGCATACGTTATCTGGTAGCCCTGAGGAAACTTTCCAGCCTCAGGCTGCTGCGCCGAAGAAGAAAAAACTCAAGAAAGCATCGCCCACAGTCTCCAAGGAAGGAGCTGCAAGGTACTGCTTCCCAGCCACCATATGCCCCTGTTCCAAAAGAACCTCGGCAGCCAAAACCCAAGGCCCAGGCCTCCGACAACAGAATTTGTTCCGCCAACCCCTGCCCATGCCGGGGGCGGCCGAGTCCTCTGACTCGACCTTCGCTGACCACCTTTGTGCCTGAGTAGAAACTGTCATTCCCCAGATTCTTGCTGCCAAGGATGTCCAGTCTGTACTTCTTACCATCTTGTCCTCCATCGTGACACTTATCCCCACCCATGGCTAAGCCTCTTTGGCTGGTGGCATGGAATGCCGCTGGCATTCTATCTCGCCATGCTGAACTGGCCGCCTTTGCCACAGAATATGACTTAGATGTCATACTCCTGTCAGAGACACATATAACTCCCGCACTCTCATTCCAGCATACACTACATACCGCACTGACCGGCCTCCCCAGAATATGCTGAATGCCAGTGGTGGCACAGCTGTTCTGTTCCATAAGCGCATTGCTCACCACCCCCTGCCGCCTCCGACAACTCGCCGTCTTGAGGTCATGGCAGTGGCCCTAAGCATTGGAGGTAGGGAGGTTCGACTGGTGTCAGTCTACCTCCCTCCTGGACACGGTTGGCCCCCACCTGCAGAGGAATGGGACACCCTCTTAGAGCATCCTTTGCTGACCATCGCACCCGGAGACTTTAATTTTAAGCATCCCCTGTGGAACAGCTGTGTTAGCAACCCTTATGGCCGCTCACTGTATAGCTACGTTCAGTCTCATCCACAGGTGAACGTTCTAGGTCCTACCTCACTGACCTAGCATCCTCGCCACATGCCCCTTCTAAGGGCCATAGAAAACAAAGAGGTGTACGATTGGCGGCATTTGTCCTGTGACAGTATATAATGAAGAGTTCTACAGTAGAGAGTGGTGTAAAACACGTATGTGAAAGTTGTCCTTTTTGTGTTGTATTGTGGTGATTCCAGTTTTATCATCCACCAGCACTGTGAAGTGTTGCATTTTCTTCCCCTTGTTGCAAAGGATTACTGATTTACTTTTGAGTTTCAATTTATCTGGAGTGTACTTTTTATTTTTTGTGTGTACACGACAGTGTTATATTACTAAATATTCATACACTGACATAAGCTTATATCTATGAAAAAAATAATTTGTTTGTGTGTTTATTATATTTTTAACCATTTTTAACATGTGCACAGTGTGAGTAACATAAAATATTCAGCGGGACTGATTTTTGTATGAAATATGGAAAGTAACTTGATTTGAAAATTAGCTAGATTTAGATAAAGAACTTTCTAAAGAGTGCTCCTTTTGTGCTGACATCATCTCTCTAGAGCACAATTGCCAGCGGAAAATTAAACACTTGTACTATTTCATACAACCACTCTTAATCAATTTTAATTACGTTCAGTGCTTCATCCGTATTTCGGACGCCATCTTATATTGTTGCCTAATTTACTTACCTAAGGTAACACCAGAGTTCGGATCAGTGAACCGGGAGAGCAGAATAGGATTATTTAGTAAATGAATTAATTATTTGTTCACAAAAACTATTACCTTTTATTACTTTCATCAACAATCATACATTAAACTTTCCCTTAAAACTCACGAAAACATTATTTGTTCATTCATGGACCATCAATCTAACATGATTAATAAATTTTTCCTTTTATATTATAAACGCAAATAGAATTGACAATTAAATCATTTATCAACATCATCAATAATGAACCCACAAACCAGCACTTCTTAGATATTAATTAGGTACCTCCACACACACACACTCACTCACTCGCGCAGTTTCACACAGTACATTCTTTTTATTTTTTGATTCCCCTTTTTCAGCTCATATTTTTCTTTTTTAAGTATATGTAATTTAGATGACCATTTTTATTATTTATAGAATTTGGATTTTATTTATATTTGTCTGTTACTTATCTGACCATCCTCCAAACAACTCCCCTTATACCACGCACTCCCATTTATGCCTTACATTTCACTGTCTTTCACCGTTTTTTTCTTTCTTCTTCTTTTAAACAACATAACAGTTACTTAAATCCAAATAACAATTAAACTTTGTAAATTACATTTTTTTATGCTTTATAAATGCGGACATCCGCGATTTTGTTCCGGAATTTTTATTTGTTTTGGGCGCTCCCGACATTTGTCCGCGGACTATACGGCCGTACTTTACGAGTTGTTATTCCAGACTGCAAAGCAATGTACTACGTTATTTTCTGAGGTGGTAGGGGGGGGGTCACGTGACCAAATCTTATTGTCTTATTAGTATGACGAGCCAATTTCTGAGGCAAGGCCAATTACGCAGTGCATTCCACGTGACGTATTTGCAGGCTTGGCCGTTATGTAACTGGTGACTTCATCGGTCAAAGTTCGTTTGGGTAAATATAACTGTTGTTTTGCGTCTGCAACGTTGACCTTGATACGATTTCATGCACTTGTCTGCGTCGCTACAGAACTCTACCATTATGATTTCTACTTTTGAATTACAAATAAAATGTATGTTTATTTTCCCCAAAACACTAAGAGGGCTGAAATGTCCCGTTACACACCAGCAGCAACTTTGTCAACGAAAGAAGTAGCCAAAAATCAATCAAGAACATGAACAATCCCATAGTATTATTTTTATAATTACATGTTATAGTTGAATTAAGTTTTTGTTAAAATAGGATTATTTTATACAATCGGTTATGGTCTCACCTTTGACTTCCGAAGGTAAGCAAAACTTGTTAAATAGTTGAATCAAAAGTTGCAGTTTTATATATAGGCTTTCAAAGGGAGAAAATTGGTTTTATAAAATTTTATGAAGTTAAGAAATCATCGGTAAAAAAACATTATTGAAATATTTGGGAATACAGTGTGGAGGGATACAATGAAGTCTTCTGTGATTGTATTTATTGTTTTTCCATCCTCAGTTTTGTTCTTATGTTTTTATATTGTTTGAATTTGCTTTATGTTTGGAAATCCAAAGAAATCGGTAATTTAAACTACCATTAATTTGCCCTACTGTTATATGTTTGGCGTAAATTACAGAACGACAACAAGCATCTCATAATAATTATAGAGGCCTACTTATTAGCACATTGACATTGAATTAAACATAGCAACTGTAAACATTAGTATGTGGGTGTGGTGTTCTTAGGCTGTGTTTACTAGCCACTATAAAGGGAGTACAGATATAGAACCTATGCTGAAACGCATCTTTTGCAAGCACAATTAATTGTGCATGCAGTAGCGTACCACTACCTGTAAACAAATGCATAACACCAAATATATGTAGTACACTAAGCTATCGGTCAGTAGAGGAGGTCGAGTAACTGAATGAACAGGAGGAAAGATATACAGACTGTTTTCACTGAAGGTTCTTATAACCGTGGTCCCTTTATAACATTTATCAATAAATTTATAAGAGTCATTAACAACATTCAGTTGTTTAGCCGTGAATGTTCAGTAGTACTGTAAGAGTGTAAACACTTGAGCTTCAGTCAGGTGATATGTTATTATTTTTAACATTCACATATAATAATACAAAACAGTTAATACTCGTGTAGGTTATAAAATGTTTATTGTAATGTATTTACATAGTATTTGTATTGGATGTAGGTTATATTTGTAAACCATTGTATATTAGTTGTAAATATTGTTCATCAATTGTACGAATGTCTGAAAAATTCTATAAATGTTAATTAATAAAATATACAGTGAGAATAATTGTTTTCTTCTTTTTCTTTCCAATAGCGCTTTTCCCATATCATATCAGTTCCTCTGTCATTTTCAGTCTGTCTTCATAACAAATCAAATTATTAAATTATATAACACTTTTGGGCTGCAATAGAAAATGTTATCAGATATGTTTTATTTGGATGTATATGTGCACATAATAAGTCATATGATGATAGTAAGAGAATGTATGAAATATGTAGAGTGCATGATGTGGTGAAGAAGCTGCACATGTTCAACCACGTCCATGGGACCATCTTATCTGGCATTACAGCCTTTGATGGGCTTTAGCCTCCTCAACAATACTCCTCCATGCTTCCCTGTTCTCCACCCTTCCTTTCCACCCTCTGATGCTAGCAAGATCTTCTGTTATGCCACCCAACCATCTCATCCTTGGTCTGCCTTTACATCTAGTAGTATATAAAGACCACACCTCAGATCCATATGTAACAACAGTTGCACCAGAGAATAGTATACTTTAAGTTTTATACCTCTTGTAACAAGATTGTTTTCAAAGATGTTAATATTTGCAAAGTAGGCTCTATTTCCTGCGTGTATCCTTTCTCTTATACTCATCCTAAGTTACTATCATTTGATACCAAGGCACGTAGATAACTAAAGCAGGACACTCCTTTGAAACGCTTCCCATTCACATTGAAATCTCTAGGAGTCCTTCTGGTCTCTGAGTTGGACATTACCATGTATTTTGTCTTGTTTTCATTTACCAATGCGTGGGGTCATCAGGAACTCAAAAATCAATGTGGAACGAAACTCGCCTGAAGTTCTATGAGGTCATGGCCCTCCCTATACTACTTTGTGGGTCTGAGAATTGGACTTTAATGAAGTCCCAGGTCAGTCATGTTCAAGCAGCCAAAATGAGATTTCTCAGGCACATGGCAGGGTACAGTCTTTACGATTGAAGAGAAACGTTAATATATGTCAGGAGCTGAATGTTATAAGTGTACTTGATAGAATTGCTCACTATTAGCTAAAATGATTGGAACATCTTATTGAAGATGATGCTGATGTAGAGTTACTTATGGGACTGTGTGTTTTAGCTTGTAAGGAACTTTGCAATTTAGACATAAACAAGGTATTGTTTGGACATTGATTGCCAAGGGCAGGGAAAAATGGAAGCGGATGATTATGGAGGCTAAAATTTGACTCCAAACTGTGATGCCATAGAAGAAGAAGATAAGGTATTGTTGAGTGCAGATATGATGTGTGATACGTAGAAGTGTGCATAATTATCATAAATTGAGGTTATGATATATAAGTGCGTATGTCACATACATACTGACTGGAAAAAAACATTAAAGTGGCCTTGTTAATTATGACTGTGAGGTGAGACGTGGATAAGAATGTAGTTTGTGTTGTAACTACCATAATTAAGTGTACTATTCACAATGTGTATGTTTTTTTAAATAATTCTGTCTATAATGCATACTTGAAAAGCCATAAAAAGAACAATTCTTGATTATAGTAAGCCAAAATTTATAGGATTAGTTTGTCATTATCTCATTTCAATTAATTTCTGTAGAGACGGACTAAGCAGTTGACAATTAGAGTTTTAGAATTTTAGTCAAGATTTGGTATAAAGATATGGTGAAGTTCATGCTGGTTATTCAATCGTGAAGCATGTAGTCCTCTCTGCAAATGATAAGTTTGGATCACAAGTACATGAATTCACTGCACTGATCACTGCTGATCTCATAGATATAATCTCTGAATAAATATATGTTGATATGTATTACACTAAAAACTCGTTTATCTGAATTGCGTTTATCCAAAAATCCAGTTAATCCAAAACAATTTTTACAAACAGAATTATCACTGTTGCACACCACTATAGAAAAATTAGTGTAATATGTATCGGAATAATTTTTCTATAGTCGTGTGCAACAATTATAATTCTGTTTGTGATTATAACCACTAACACAACTTTCTTCATTAAACAAAACAATTTTTAATAAATTTTAAAAATACACAAAAGCATTTTCCTGTCCTTTCATATTTGGACAAGAAGAAACTTCCCCTGCAGAACTTCTAACAATGAAACGACTTCGAGATCAGGCAGCCAGCAAACGAGCTACAAAGCTTAAACAAAAAATTATGGTTTATTACTCTACGAACAAGCAATAGGACTGTTCCAGTACTGTAGAAACTATAATTTACAGTGCGGTGCCGTTTTATAGTTCATTGTGTCATGTTCACTTTAAGTAACTTTTAAATTATTATTATTAAATAAAGTTACTGTACTTACGTATGTATTATTATTTAAATAGAAGTTTCGGTTCAGCCGAAACGGGCGCAGCCCCATCAAATTCGGATAAACGAGTTTTTAGTGTATATAAATGTTCATAAAAAAATCATAAACAAACCGCTGAATATACAAACCTATTTAACAAAATATGATTTAATTTAACAAAATATAATTGCAGATTATTTATTATTTGAAAACATATTTATTGTATAAAAATCCTGTAAGAAACAATGAAGAGTTATATCTACTCTTACAATACTTTCAAAATATTATGTAAATGTTATAAACAAGTGTACTTTCGACCGCAGGTAAAAATGAGCGCTTTCTCTGCTGGTAGCAAATTGTCTACACAGGCTTTTGGAAGAATTTGGTGCAAGTCCAATTCACCATGATTGACCAAATTAAGCCCATGAATTTTTGAATTAGATAACCCGAAAATGACCTTGAGAAACTACTGTCTACATTCTTATATGCACACCACATGCTGTTGGACATGTCAATTGTAGGTGCATCAGACTCCAGCTATGTTCACATTTTATTTATGGTACACATTTTATTTTACTTGTGGAATGTATAGTACCTTTGCACTGGTCTTCACAAGTTCCCAGGGTTGGATGAAGTGATATTAGCTCCCAAAGGAATACTTAGCTTCTCTCCACCCAAGACCATACTGCATGGTGAAGTGCCACATACTACAAGAGGTGACACAGTGAAGTCTGTGTACAAGCGAAGTCTGAATTTTAACATTGTCATATAAAGAATTCTTAAATATAATTATTTCTAAATATCACTATAGTATTGATGACTCGGAACACTAAGTTTTTTATGTGTAAAAACGTAAAAGTTGTACCTTATAGCCTGAACCGGTTTTCACTTTTAAAAAGCTTCTTCAGAGGCTGCTGCTGGGAGCACTGTCCGTCTTGTTGGCGATGGTGTCGACTTTGAAAGATCGATATTGTGTGTGTGGGATGTGATATGTTCGAATAATGCGTGTGATTTGACATACACATAACACTAACATACATCAACAACCAAACTGAAAAAATAGCCCACAAATTCAAAAAAGCAGGATACAGAATCGCATACAAAACTACTAACAGAACACACACTATCAAAACACTCACACAAAACAAATTTGATCTACCTGGTGTTTACAAACTAAATTGCTCAGATTACAACAAATTCTACATAGACCAGACAGGATGTAGCTTCAAACAAAGGTACATTGAACACACAAAGGCACTACACTCCACTACAGAATCCACCTTTGCAAACCACCTCATTGAAGCAAACCACACATACAAAAACATCGACAATAACATTGACACTCTACACATACACACAAAAGGCCATAAACTAGACACTATAGAACAATTAGAAATAATCAAACCCATAAAAATGACATCCTAATGAACAGACACAATTCAAATCACATGCATTATTCGAACATATCACACCCCACACACACAATATCGATCTTTCAAAAGTCAACACCGTCGCCAACAACAAGGCGGACAGTGCTTCCAGCAGCAGCCTCTAAAGAAGCTTTTTAAAAGCGAACACCGGTTCAGGCTATAAGGTAAAACTTTTACATTTATACCCATAAAAAACTTTTGTGTTCCGAGTCGGTAGTGAAATAATTATATTTAGTTAAGAACAGACACGTCATGACAACGAAATCCGAGAAAGAATTCTTGTGTACAGTATATATATTTTTCTGTAAAATGGCTTCACGTTTTTGCCCCAAATATGTAATAAAAAGGAATTTGAGTATATATAATTTCTTATTAAAGCCTCACGCAGGTTGCGCCAATTATGTAGTAGGAGATTTAATTTGTTTTGTTTGCACCACATTGTGTGAACCAAATATGTAATTCCATGAAATGTGGTGTATACGATAATGTTCTTGTTAACGCCTCACGTTTGGAGTGCCAAATATGTAATAGAATAAGTGTAATGGATTTTTTCGTAAATAATACTTTTGTAAGTAAATTTGTTTATCAATTTTTCTTGAGCTAAATGAGTAATTAACAATTGAGTAGCCCTACGTTCTGTGTCAATATGTTTATTATTATATAATTTTTAGGTATATAATAATTTAAGTATTCAGTTTGCTGATTTTATAGCCGCACTTTTGATGCACCAAATAATAAATGAAACTTACGTATTAACTATAATTAAATTTTATGTTTATATATTTCTTTCTATAAAATTGCTTCAGGTTGTTGTGCCAATTAATAAATCTTGAGAATTTGTAATGTGGAATTATTAAATACAGTATAATTATTATAAAATAGGATTGCCGATGATGATTTTAGGTTAATTCAGTATATGTATTTATTTCAAGAATGGATTAGAGTTACGCATATTTTATTTTTTCTTACCTTTGGTACACAAAATATGTACCAGATGTCGCATTAGTCTTCAATAGGATTGACTCACGTAGTTTGATCGGTAATTCACTAACCCCTCAAAATAATTAAACAATGTCTTTTCACAGTAAATCGTTTATATTGTTTAGAATTATGGCGGCATATCTTCGACCAAATAAACATTCAATTACTAGTTACAAAACTCTCTTCTTATACTAAATACAATTTCAACGAGATTATTATAAATGAAATCCCCGTTTTACACTGATTAATTTGATACCTCAAAGCTAGGTTTTTGCTAAGTATTTCTAAATGTTACATTTCTGAATTCTTACCCAATGTCATTATTAATGTTACAAAACATTCGCTATTATCATTATAATATATAACACTGATAGTTAAACAAATTTATATATTAGTATTAGTAACGAGAAATGTTAACATCCCTTTTGTCTTAAGTTCCTATTGACTGTAGTATAATCACAATAGATCGTTTTATGTACCTTTAACACTATTAGTTTCTTAAGACACATTGCCAATTTACATAATATAATAATCATAATACTGACATATTCTCTAATATAATAATCATAATCCAGACATTCTCTGTCACATTAAATATAGTCAGTTTAAGATTTAACATAATAAATTAATATAAGTTTTATATAACAAAATTCAACCATTCCATCTAAACATTTTGGCATTAATTTTCAACATTGAACTAAATCATATAATATGTAATTTATTGTTTTCATTTTCACCACAGTTATATTCCTTTAGAATATATAAACACAGAAATCATAATAATAACAGAAGGTCAATCCATAACTTCTGATTACTGTTTTACGCATTCTTCTCTATCACACTACACTTCTTCATAACTTATTATTTAGCATACAATTAACAAATCTTATTTGTTTGACAAATAAACAAGTAACAGGCAAGTGTTATTTGTTTAATAAATCTTATTCCTGAACTAATACAATTTTCCTTTAACAATATTATGTATCATATTAATTAGTTATCCCCATCGATATATACTATATGGATTGCGTGCTGCATTCACTGAATTCAGTCCGACCGCTGCACCAGTGGTGGGCAAGAACACTGCGTATGCTATACACTGTACCTGTACAAAGTCTGACTTTTCTGCTTTGTTATAGCTTTTGTTGCTTTAGCGGAGCATATTTTGCATTAAATCGTATAGTTATGTCAGTTTAACAATTAATGACTCCAAAGTGGGAAGTTTTTAATAAGTTCTTTTCCAAAATAAACATATTTGTGTCACTGTAAGATTTCAGTGTTCTGACACATCATTTCAGTTTGTCTCTAAGTTCTGTTGCGTTCAGGGCCGTTCCTGGGGCTGCAGGTGCCCGGGCGAGACGTCTCACGGCACCCCCCCACCATCAATAATGCAACAATGACTTTGTGCCCAAGATTTATGCTAGATAGTACCTTCAGTTTCAGACATTCAACATCTTACCTTAAAAATTTTCCGATAGTCTCTGCTCATTGCTTTGCTGATACTGGATTCATAAAAAACAAACATAATCACCTACAGAATACGGATTTTTTGGGTTTAATCTTTTTTACGAGTTTTAATAATAGGTATAAAAGCATTAAACCCCATAAAATTCCCACCCTTATGGCTATTCTTTATATGTAAGGAAATAAAATGCCCAACACACATATTATATTACTTTAAAAAAATTCTTTATAGTGCCTTAACAAACTTAATACATTATACGATATTGTTGTTGTTACAGCTAGAAAATAATACGTTGAATAATAATATAAATGAATAATTCAAATTTGAATTAATTAGAAAATCGATTACCTTATAGCTCTAAGTAAACTTATTGTTTAATAGAAGAAAATGCGTCATTAATAACGTTATTATTATCTGTGTGGATGAAGTATTTCATAAAATTAATTGTAACAGAAAACATAATTAAAATTATGAAAAACACATTGGAACTTGTTTTAAAAGTTTACTAAATTAACTCTAGGATTTACATTCCCAAAGGGATTTTTCTCACTTTTGCATTGGCATACGACCTTACAATGTCTTTGAAGTCCAACTTCTTTGCCTCTTCATTTTCAATTGATAAAATTGCTAATGCAGTTAATCTATCCTGAGTCATCGCAGATCTAAGATACGTCTTGATTAGCTTCAGTTTGCTGAAGCTCCTTTCTGCACTTGCTACGGTAACTGGAATTGTGACTAGGATTCGTAAGGAAATCCATAAGTTCGTGAACAGATCCTTGTGGTCGCCAGATTTAATTTTTCTTAACAGTTTGACTGGGGTTAGTTCTTCATTTGATTCACAAAATACGCTTTTCACTTGTTGAATCTCATTAAAAAGTTCTCTACCATTAATGTCACTTACACCACCAATGGTAAGAAAATCTTCAAGTCCAAGACAACACTTCTTCAGCTCGTCTTTCGTTGGTAGACTGTTCAAGTTGTAAAGGAACCCCCACACATCTTGATGGTGTTTTAGTTGTTTGGTTCTTTCATTTAAAGATATAGTTACACTGTCAACTAGAGGTAAAAACACCTCTCTCCTGTAAATATCTTCTGCTGATTCCTCTTCATGGTTAGAGTCTTCCTTTGAAACCTGCTTCATTCTACCCCTACGCTTCTTTGGGAAAGATGTCTCCATTTCTACTTCTTTGGCAATCTCCTTTGCACTGTGATTGCATCAGCTAACCCGTTTTCCCTAAAGGTTTTGAGAAAGTCTTCACATCGTTGAAGCAGCTTCATTGTCGAAGGAAGGTCTGCTGTTTTACTTTGCAATGATTTTCTTACGATGTTTACTTGAAATAAAAGGTCATACCAAAGAATAAGTGAGACGAGGAAAGAAAAATCCTCCATGTGACTGACCAATGAGAGGGCCTCTGATGATACTTTTGAGTCATCGACATTTTCAGACAGTTCTATGAGAGATTCTCTGATCTCAGAATACTGATACCTGACCGCTTGGAGTGAATTTATCCTCGCTTCCCAGCGTGTTTCACATACTTGCTTTAAGGAGAGAGTCGTAACGTGATCACTGATGACACAATATCGCTTTGTTGATGCTGCAAAAATTGTATATAGGCGCTGGAGTATTCCAAAAAGTAAGGTCGATTTAACAGATGATTTTGCACCATCACCAACTACCAAGTTCAAGCTATGGCAACTCCATGGAGTAAAAGACGCTCTTGGATATTCTTTCAAAACCCTTGTCTGTATACCTTTGTGGGCTACCGCCATATTGGCCCCGTTGTC
The DNA here is from genome assembly GCA_034769895.1 of Magicicada septendecula. Lineage (NCBI taxonomy): Eukaryota > Metazoa > Arthropoda > Insecta > Hemiptera > Cicadidae > Magicicada > Magicicada septendecula. The sequence continues at coordinate 78,603,999 of CM068367.1, read as the reverse complement.
ATAGGCTTGTCCTCGGCAGCATTCATGTCCAGGTGGCAAGCTTCGATCTCTTCAAATAGCAATGTACTAAGAGCTTCACCTGTAGATTCGTGAGCAACTTTAAAGCTAATAAAACTCTCCTCTACCTTAATTGCTTCACTAGTCTCGTCTTCTTCAGATACAGATACATATCTGATTGTGAGGGAGCTTTGGTCCCTATGACTTATGTCTGGTGTACTGTCCATTATAACAGAAAAGTACTTAGCATTTTTTACTTTCTGAATGATTGAAAGTTTTACCTTTTCTCCTAGAAGAGTAATTATCTCATTTTGAGTTTTGGGGCTTAGTAGACTAATTGTAGGGGAGGTAACACTTTCCACCTGCCTCAAGTGATCCATCATCACAACATCGAACTGTCCTAAAAGCTGTACTAAGCCTAGAAAGTTTCCATTGCGCTGTGTAAAAAGCTTATCTGATGAACCTCTAAATGCAATATTGTGTTCTGCTAGGTACATTGTTATTGCAATGCAACAATACGTTTTAGCACCTCCTGCCACCGTTCACTTTCTGTTCGGATTTGATTCAATAATTGTTGTTTTATAGAAACATTTCCTGTCAAGCGCGTTTCAGCTTCAACCCACTGTACCATGTACTTGAAGTGTTCCGAGCTCGTAGCCGCTCTCCTAGATGTTTCCAGTCATTCAGGCCTGATTTTTGACTGAGTTGTGATTTTGATTTGGATTCAAAAATTCGGCAGCAGAAACAAAATACTGCGTCACTTTCATTATAATATACTAACCAACGGCGTTTGACTCTCTCACCGTTATCTGCGCACCTATAAAAAAATTCATTTGAAAAATGCCTCATCTGGTGGTTTTTTGGATATTCATGGTCCTGTTTTGCTTGGCGAAGGGGTCCTTTTAAAGTAATATCATCTTTTACAGATTGTTGAAGAAATTCAGGCCAAGTTGAAGGGTCGGCTGATAATATTATGGAGCTAACAGTCTGACTTTTGTCACCTAAAAGTAATTCATTTTCATTGTCGGTACTCGAGAACTGTAAGGGATTGAAATTGTTAGAAGTACATGCTTTATCAAGACCAAGTCTGCTTAAGTCCGATATCTGCGACGCCGTTTTACAAGGCAGACCTGAGCTCAGAGTTAACGATTTGTTTTCAGCTTCTTTAGTTAAAGTTAAATTACTTCGTGTGGTAAGATTTTCATCTGGGCTACTCACCCCTTCGGCGGCTACATTGGATGAACATCGAGGCAAAAAGAAGGATGTGAGTTTTGGCACCTTATTGAGGAATGCTTCTTTTGCAGCCTCTTCTTCTCGCGCTAATTTGCGCCGTTGTGCTCCAGAAAAGGTTTTTAGACATTGCGGCCTAGCAGCTTCAGTTCACTTATAGTCTTATACACACAACACACTCACGCTATCACGCACTGTCTACATAATAACAAGGTCACATTGAGATGCGAAATGCACTTGACAGGTGTAGTGTCTGCACTGCACTGATCAGTGATCAGAGAGATGGGCGCAGAGAGGGTGGAAGGGCACACGGCGCATGCGCATCAAGAGAGGGAGGGGACGAAAAGCGTGGCGACTGGCGACGGTCGACTTTATTGCGTACTTTTGGGACGTCTGCGCTGTGACAAGAGATATTTGAGTAAACAACGATGGCATGACAGGTCAAAAGGATCGCATCCCGGTAGCTAAATATGAATGACACAAGATTACCTGCAACTGCAATGAATGGTTTATAATCTTAAAAATGTCTTAAGATTAAATAATAATTGATCCATTATTATAATCCGTGTTATTTCAATATTGATCCGTGTTAAATTCAATATTATTGTTGAACTTATGTGAAATTCCAATATTCTTCTTCTGTAAATTGGTTTTACAAGAGTTATAAATGGCAAATATTTTATTTATTTTCTTTGTGGAGGTAAAATAAATAAAAAAAATATTTTGTAATTTTAAAAAATCCTACTTCGTTGCGCCCCCCTAGCCGCAGCGCCCTCGGAACAGCCCTGATTGCGTTCATAAACAATTCTGTCCGTTCTTATTTATAAACATTTAATGTTGAAGCCAGACAAATAAAGATAAAAATAAGGGAAACAAAGAATAAAAGTCGTAAGCTGTAAACTTTAAAATGTTTATTGCGTAAAAGAAGCTAGTGTATACACTCGCCGTGGTCATTAAAGTGTTCAATTAGCAATGCTAATTTACATTAATTTTTTTTATTTTATTTAATTAGCTACGTATTAATTGTAAAAAATTGTTTACATTAAACATTACTAAATAATACAAATTTATTGTATTGTCTGCTTTTGGCAGACACCAAGCTTAGAGAAGGTAGCTGCACCGGTTCTTTCCTTAGCAATATCATAGCACAAGATTTTATAAAATAATGTCCCTATTAATTTGATAAGTTTCACTTCATGGCTGTCTTAAGAAAAATCATTGAAATATGTTTTCTAAACACTTTGCTGGCAAAGATTTGCAAGCTAATATAGTCATTTTTTTGTATTAAGTTTACTGTCAGATATAATCAATAAATTATACATATATTTTGAAATCTTTAAAACGTCTGATGATGCTCTAATTAATTTTCCACTTGACACAAAGTCAGTAAAATGAGTGTAAACGCTCAAGTTATATTGTCATCTGTTATCAGTCAGGCAAAAGTAAAAACAAACTGTTATAATAATAAAATCTTCATAACCACAATCTTTTCAGTAGAACTGTCCCAAATGTAATAATTGTAAGGTGTCAGAACAAGTGCATTACTGACTGAATGACTCGTTTAATACACATGTTAACTTAGCACCAAACGCTTTATTGCCCACCATTGTGTGGGAAGCTGTACGTGCTTCGGACCGTTTTCTGCCGTTCACTTTGCCTGTCATGACGTGATGCATATAGTATACATCGATTGTTTTCCCTTAGGTGATATTGCTTTTACATATAATTGCTAAAACATGACACAAAGTATTAAATTAAAACAAGTATAACAAGGTTTCAACTTGATTTGTATACCTTTCCTCAAAGGTCTTATAACAGGTTATAACGTTCACAAAATATGGTATTGCAAACACGTTACAAAATAAATCTAATAGTTTATTTTTATTTTGTACTTCAGTTGGCTTTAGTCCCAAGTAGTTAAGTGATTCATTCTTTCACAACTCTATACTTTCAAAATGTGTAAATTTCTAAGGTGTATTTAAGGGAAACCGTCATGTTACAACATGAACATTGATATCATAAACTTTTAAAGAAATACTTATTACTGAAAACTGTATAAAAACAATCTATCAAAAAACATTTATTTTTAATTAATTTGTCTTGGTCAACAGATTTGTAAAGTAAATCAATAATTTCAACCTGAACTTTAAAAATTCCAACCATTGTTCAATTAATTAATTTTCAACAAACCATCAGGGATCGAGGGAATTAGGAGAGGTAGTACCTTTGTACCTGTGCACTGGTCTCCACAAGTTCCCAAGGTTGGATGAAGTGATGTTAGCTTTCAAAGGAATGCTTAGCTTCTCTCCAGCCAAGACTGTACTGCATGGTGAAGTGCCACATCCTACATGAGGTGACCCTGTTGATGCAGATTACTACAGATCTAGACTGGAAGGTCAATAAATATTCCTGATGGAGGGCAGCAATAGTCACCAGTACCAAGTTAGGGCATAAGGGAAATGATCCTGGACTGGCTTATCTTTGGAATATTACAGGCATGAATCTAGTTAGATTTAGTCAGCTGTAATACTACGTCCAATTGTTTGGGATTATGTTTTCCTGTTGCCTTGCAGTTGGATGTTGGGACATCAAAGGCTAGGGAAAGACTACCTTGAGTAAAAATTACTGGAAGTCATGGTCTGTAAGGAGGCAGCCCTGCCACATAACTTACCCATCTATAGGCTGGTATACTATAATGAGGAAATTAATGTACTCGGAACGTTCAAAGAAAACAGCCAGATGGAGTTAAGGTTAGAAGTTTTTTTAGGTTAGAAGTACAATAACTTTGTTAAATGACTAATAAATGCATAAAAGTTCAAAACAAAACTTGTAAAGAATTTAATTCTGAGAAAAATGGTGTAAATAAAGTCAATAAAAATCAACAAAAAATTCAATTGTTTCCAATTTTCCAAAATTTGTTTTTAGGCAAAGATTTTTCTGTTTTACGTCGGATATCATGAAACTTATGGGAGATACAGTTCTGCGACCTGTTTTATTCGATTTTTCAGGTAAAAAACCATAAGACCATAAGAAACAACAGAATTCGCCCCTTCCCAGAATTTCAGAAAGTCTTCATTTACCCGGGGGAACCGAAACCCGGGCGAAATCTTTCGCTAGCCGTAACTCGCTTACAAAGCGTTTCCGGACTTATGTTTATATGAACTTTCTTTCTTCTTTTACACTATAGAACCATTTCTCAAATTATTTCCCTCTCCTCCCGGGACACCCTGTATATTAGACTTGGGATTTCTGAAACAACTCTGATAATACCAAAAGCACAGTTTATATGAAAGAGTTCATGGTACAACTATTTTGGTAAATTCTTTGTATGTCTGCATAAAGTTTTATGGGTCTGTATATCTCAACATTTCCCACTATATTTTAGTAACTCCAAAAAGAGACTATGTTCTCTTGGTGCTTTGTTATTTTAATTCCTGTGTGTACTTCGCAAACTTTCCCAGTCTTTTTTTATCCTATTCAAGAAGGTAAACTTTGTTTTTTATTAAACAGAACAGGAGGGTGCTGTTCATTACCTTCATAAAAATATTAAATGCATAGAAACAATGGCTCCACTACGTTAATTATGGTGATGATCTGAATATTTTATCATCAGGAAACAAGTGTTCCATCCTTTAGAAAAAAATGTGTCATTCTTGGCTTTTTAAAAACTGAAAGGTTCCTAGATTTTGTTGTCCATGATGTGTTAATTGATTAACTGATTAAATATATAACTACTGACTCGGATCACTAATTTTTTATTGGTAAAAATGTAAAACGTTTACCTTATAACCTAAACTAGTAACTAGAGGCTCTGATGAAGCTTGTAATAAGTGAAACTAGTTCAGTAAAAGTTTTACATTTTTACCAATAAAAAATAGTCATCCGAGTCAGTAGTTATATATTTATAATTAAAATGAAAGGTTCCTTCTGTGAATGTTTTGACATTAATGTACAAATTAGGAGTAGAAAACATTAATGTACAAATTAAGAGTAGAAATACACCTTTAAAATGGCACCTTTTTATTGACACATATATAGCTAGCAGTTTTCTCTCAATGAAAATAAGAAGCCACCACTACTAGTAGCTTATGGGGCTTAATGAAAGAAACATTGAAGTCACATGAATGAATGAAAGAATAGTGTGTACGCCAACTGTTGTAAATGCAATTTAGTATAAATAGTAGAGACAGCAAGTTTGTAGGAATTTAAAGCTAGTAGATGAATTACTAAAATTGCTGAGCCTTTAAGGGTGAGTTGAGGGTGTATTGTTGTTTTTTGTTTATGGGATAGTCAAACAAAGAGCAGCATTTTGTAAAAAAAGGAATGGCAACCCAAAATTTATTTTAATCCTGGCACTATACAAACATGAAGTTTTTTCTTCTTTTGAATGAACTTCTTCCACAACTTCATATAAAATTAGAACTCATGAAAAACTTTGTAATGACCTTTAACAAAGAGGGTTAAAATAAGAACTTAAAACATTTACTTCTTTTCACATGTAAGTGGAGTTAAACTTAAATAGGATATTTTTAACAACTTCCAATTATAAAATTGATTTTTGACCTTCCTTTTTAATAGAACACTTAATAGGAATTTCAGCAATATAATCATTTTAGCGAAAGGTTTTTTACCTTTCACAGCAACTTTTCCTGTTTTCCATTTTCTTCTGCATTCTTTTATACAATTTTGCTCTGTCCTGTTAATGATCCTTGGCTTCCTTGATCCTTAGTGTTAACTTAGTTGCTACTAAATTTAATTTAACTTGACCATTCTCGCCCTCACTTAACTTAATCTGCACTTAACTGACTCAAGTTGTATGGTAAATTATTATAATAATTAAAAAATATTTTGTCTTAAAAAATAAGATTGTGGGAATGTTAACAAACCTATCCAAGGGAAAAGGACTTAAATAAGTGCTTATTAAGCTAAGAAATGTATTTTCAATACAATATTATTATTTATTTTTATAACTACTCTGTTGACTGATACTGTCCTCCTATTGTTTGTTCTTGGAAAAAATGATGGTCATTCCACTATCAGTCGTCTGCTGGAGATTCCAAATTTACTTGTTGTATGGTTGCAATCCCAGTAAGAAAGCAGAGACATTCTTCATTTTACAGATAATTTCTTAAGCAAGGCTTATTCTGATTGTTCTATGCTACATCACAGACATAACTGTACTGTTTGAAACAGTAAGTTTTCGAAATGAAACTTGTCTATAATTTACAACTGAATTTTGTAGCTTTCATAGTTTTTACAAGTTCCAGATATTTTAAACAGTTTTTCTAATAATGTCAAATTGTTATGTTTATGACATCTTAGTTGTACAAACTACACACACCCACAATCTTGGTGACTTCAGAAAACTCAAATTTTCACTGCTGAAATTGTTCTGTGAAAACTATTTCGACTTGATGTCTCTAAGTATCACTTATGATTTGTAAACACTATTCCAATACGGAGCATCAATATTTTAGACAAAGTTGTAAAAAAATGTATGGCCTCTGACAAAGCTCATGAATGAAACCTGGCTCAAACAATAAGGTAAACATTTTAAAATATTTTTGTCGAAAGTACTGGTGTTCCACACCATAATAGTGTTTACTAATCATATCCATTCAATAAGTATTTTAGTATAATTTACAAGTGTGTATCATATGAATTGGGCAACACACACACACACAATATTTATTTTTATTATAATCAGTGGTTAGAATATAAGAGGTGGAAATAATTTTGGAAATTGTGAATAAGAAATTGAAAATGATTGTTAGTAGTGTCAGATTTAGTTTTCTATAGTAATTATTGTAAAACTATATGTTGCATCATATTAATTTTATTAGGACAACAAAAGAATAATATCAAACTACAACGAATATGTGATCAGTAGTTATGATAACATGACGGCATACCGAATTTCAAAATATAATGGTTACATGGAAATATAATAAACATACAGTACTACTTAATGGTAGTTTGTGAAGTAGATCTTCACACTGAGAAATTTCAAATTAGTTTCTGTGCCTTCCTGTGTATGATTTACATGTTACATACTGGGCAATATCTGAACTAACTTTACTATTATAATTTCTTTTAACTTAAATCTTGTTTATTCAATCATTGCAACATAATATTAAACACCATTGATACAGTGGCGGCGCTAACGAAACGGGGCCCCCCCCCCGCGAAACTAATTAGGGGGCCCTATAAAAATGGTTAAATTTTGTATACGTAATAGGGGAAAACACTCAAATGAGTTTCTATTTACGTGTGTTTCACAACAATGGTTTGTGAATACTTTCTCGTCTATCACAAAGCGTTTGCAATTTGCAAAGGATGTTTTACACGTATACAAACTCTTAAAATTCATTGTTGCTAAATAGACAAAGTTCTATACAAACTATAAAAAAAAAAAAAATAAAAAGAATTATTTATTTTTACGTCAAAGATCTAAATTCAGACTATGAAACAGTACCGCACACAGAGTATTAAAAATTTATTATTTAAAAACGAATATCAAAGTAACATTCTAGCTTTTTTCAAACATTTAAATTAGTTTGTAACTGAATTTGTGAAATTCTTGAATATACTCTATACACGTTCTCCTTAAGTCTAATCCAATTCAATAACACTCTAACACAAGTAATGTACAATATTTACAGATGAGGATCAACCAAAGTTCACTGTTTTCCTAAGCCTAGTCTTCTTTTTTTAATAGCTAAGAACTTTTCAACCACTTCGTTGATATTAGTTTTCTGTGTCTCTTCATGCTCAATGCTTAACAGTGCCAAGTCACTCAACCGAGTTTGGGCCATGGCACTTCTTAAGTATGACTTAATTAATTTAAGTTTTGAAAAGCTTCTTTCCGCTGTAGCTGTTGTGATAGAAATAAAGCTGCAAAGCTGTAGTTAAGTCTGGGAGGCAGCTCATAAGGCAGCTGTTTTCTTCAACCAGTAAATTCATCATTTCTCGAATGCTTTTCTTGTGTACAATTTCTTTGGCCATCAGAGCTTTGAAGGATATTACTTGGTCAGGAAGTGATGTGGAAAGGTCACCAGGATACACATTTACCAGAGCCTTACTTTTCTCCACTATTGTCTCTTGTGAGAAGTTTACTAAATTCTGAGGCGTCAGGAATGAAAACCTATCATCAATGCAACCCAATCCTTCGAATCTCATTTGTAGCTGAGCTATTACAATATCTAGTGTTGCATTGAAAACTTTTACTTCAAATGATTTCACTGGGTCGTCAATTCTATGGTCAACTGATAATTCAACAAAGAAGCGTTTTACAACTCGCTTACGCTTATTTTTCATGTTACAAGTTATGTCCCATGACTGGGCCAACTGTTTAGCACCAGCAAGAAAGCCGGCAAAGTCCTTTCTTAAAACTTTTAACTCATCACAAACGCGGCTTAGAAACTGCCACGCTCTGCCTAGGTCAACAGTTGGCCTCTGTAGTGCTTTTGAAGTTATATTTACATTCTCTAAAATCTTAGTTTCAAGGCAGAGCACAAGAATAAATTCAAAGAGTTCCAGGTGGTTTCTAATTGCTAATGCTTCTTCTGCCTCGGGTTTTTTGAGCTGTATAGAATAATTTCTGTCAAACACTTAATCACAATTTTGAAATCATTTCTTAAAGCTAACAGACAGTCGTGTCTAGAAGACCACCTTGTTGGACATAGCTTTTTTAAAGTTAGATTTTTGGCAGAGCTGTCTTCTTTAACGGCAGTGTTAAGTTCTTGCCATCTATGTAAGCTTTCACTGAAAAACACAAGTTTTCTGTACTATGTCATAAAATTGTCTTATTTCAGAAATATTTGATACTGAATCATTGATCACCAAGTTCAGGTTATGTGCAGCACAGTGTACGTAATCCGCGTTTGGGACTATATCCATAATTCTTTTCTGTAACCCAGAGTATTTCCCACTCATTGTTGCTGCACCGTCATAACCTTGACCTCTACACTTACTAATGTCAATTTCATTTGTTTTCAAAACGTCTAAAATCTTACTTTGAAACCCCTCACTGTTGGGATCCTTTATTTCTTGAAATCCCAAACTAACCACAACGTTTCTTGAACGGACTCACTAATCACAGTTTTATAATTGCCAGGAGATTCTTCTACTATGTTAATGTATCTGATTACAACACTCATTTGGTCAATCTTAGAAATGTCTTGTGTGCTATCAACAATTATAGAAAAAAAAGGAGACGAGTGAATCTGTTTTAGTAAGGCAGTCAATACTAATTTTCCTAGCAAGTTAATGATTTCATTGTGAATGTCATAGTGGAGGTATTTTGATCTGTTTTTTTCATTTTCTAAGTGTGCACTAAGGAGAGAATCGTAGCGAGAAATTAAAGATAGTATGTTCAAAAAATTTCCACTTTCAGGATTTATTTCATGTAATGATTCTCTATGGCCAAGAAACGGCAATGAACACAGTGCCATGGTTCGAATGACATCCACAATCTGTATGAAAATATCTTTCCATTTTTCCGCTCATCGGAAATTTGATCAGCTACCGTTTTACTCTTTTCCAAGTGGCATACGTGAGACAAGATTGTAAATGAGCATTGCTACTTTCATGAACTTTAATTTTTTTACTGAGACCTTTCCAATCTCTAATATCGCCTTCACGCCAGCTTTGGGCATCAGCACTTTGGCTGAAAAGCCAACATGGTAAACAATAGACTCCATCTAGATTACGAGAGTAACAAAGCCAAAACCTGTGAACAATTTGGCCTGCTGCAGTTTTGAAAGAATAATATGCTGTACTGAAAGACCGCTTAGAAACGGAATCCTTCGAGAAAGGACCCTTTGTTTGCCAAAGTTCACTTAACGTTATTAACTTTTTCACCTCGTCTGTCATTGTAGCTTGATTTTTATAGAATGCAATATCTGTCTCAAAACTTTGGCAATTTGGATCGGAAGGGCCTGCTAAACTAGTTTTATTTGCGTGATTACTTATAACTTCAGTTGGTTCAAACTGATTTTCTGGTCCAGGTATGTCTTTGGACTGGCGAACACATCAATGCCTAGCAGTTGTTCTTCTTGTTCATGTTGCAGTTGCTTATTTGTTTCCGTAGTTGTATCACTTGTATCCGACGGACTAATGTTTAAATCAGGTTTATTGTCACTGTCACAATCAACTTCAAGTCCGATTTTTGTTTCTTTTTCATTACTTGCACTTGACCCGGGTTTGGGTTGTTCAACTTCACATTTTGATGATTTTTTTAAAAACTGGTCGAGTTTTGAAAGTTTACTTTTAGATTCTTCTCATTGTTTTTGCAGTTTCCTTTTCGTAGCACCACTTAAATATTCACGCTTACTTTCCATTTTATAAACTCTGTCTCTAACGCTCTAACTCTACACAAAATACAAAAACTAAAATCAAATGTTAAGTCATTAAACTTAAACGGCACTAAATTACGAAATGAATGCAATACAGTACTATCGCGCAGGAGATGCGACGCACTACTGAGTACTGAACTACATTGTGTTGTGTTTGTTTACGTCTCCTCAGTGCCGAGTGACTCATCGCACGGACGTACGGGCACCACAAGAGATAAGATAAGCTTCGCTTACAAACTACAAACAGTAATGTCATTTCGGAAAACGTAGTTTTTTGCATGTCTATACACTTAAATAAAACGTATATTTCGTATTTTAAATACAAATTTGCCGGTAGTCGGACCCCATTAAAACTTTTTTTCCTATTATAGCTCGTTTCATATTTTTTTCTAGGGGCCAGAGTGGCGGGGCCCCCCAGAGGGTCGGGGACCCCGCGCCGCGGGGTCTGCGGGGGCCTTATCGCCGCCACTGCATTGATATTAGACCATCTTGTATGTGAATGTAATTTTAAATTTCTTGTAAACGTCTCCTTGTCACAATAATGCTGTACTAGATCCCAATACTGTTACTGTAATCAGTTTTATCAGCTTATTGAGAGTCACTTTCTCTAATCGAATAGTTATCATTTTAAACTATAAACTTTTTCTAATGTTCATTTTAATGTCTACATTTTTTTCTTTTCAGCATTCCAAATTTTCTTGAAGATATACATCAATTTTTGTAGTTTGGTATGATTACAGTTAATTAAATTTAACTGTAAATTTAAATTACAGTACAACCTCTCTAGTCCGACCCTCGGCTGGTCCGACGCTCCGGTTGGTCCGACCGCGGCTCAGGCACCGACTTGTTGATGACTCACCAGCTTGTTTACATACTTGTCAATTGTTTTGCTGCCTCAGTGAGCCGGCATCTAGTGTCTAGTGCGTGCTAATTACTCGTCCTGTGTGAATTGGTATACGTAGTAATTGGTGACAGTTTTAGTGTTTACAAATATTTTTTTACACTTTTAATACTGTGTGTACATACTGTTGTAGTTTTTGCATTATGTCAGGAGCAAAACATAAACATGTTACTCTTCCTTTAAGTGAAAAATTAAAAGTGCTACAGAGCCTGGATAAGGGGGAATCACTCCAAAAAATTGCTAAGGAACTCAACGTGGGAGTTACTACAATAAAGGACTGGAGGAAAAGTAGAAAGGATATTGAATCTTGTACGGTAACAGTAGAGGGTAAGACAGCACTAAAAAGTCGCAAAACACTAAAAAAGCCAAAATTGGAACTGCTAGATGTGTTATGGATATGGTTTTGCCAATATAGGAGGAAAGGAACCCCACTATCTGGTCCTATTGTCAAAGAAAAGGCACTAATTCTGCACAAAAAATTGGAAGTTGAAGGTGAGTTCACAGCTAGTGAAGGTTGGTTATATCAGTGGAAAACCTGTCATGGCGTTAGATATGTCACAATATCAGATGAAAAACTATCAGCTGATGACGAGGCAGCAAAAGAGTTTTCTTTGAAATTTAAAAAAATTGTTGAAAAAAATGAATTAGCACCTGACCAAGTCTATAATATAGATGAAACTGGCCTAAACTATAGAATGTTACTGACAAAAACACTTCCTGCATCAAATGAGACCTTGATACTAGGATCAAAACTTGCTAAAGACAGGCTAACCATTGCTACTTGCAGCAATGCTAACGGTACACACAAGCTTCCGGTTTTTGTCATTGGCAAGTCCAAAACGCCAAGGGCGTTCAAGAACATTAATTTATCATCACTACCAGTTTATTACCGCAACCAAAAATCAGCTTGGATGGACTGTACACTTTTTAAGTCATGGTTTTTTGACAAATTTGTGCCTGCTGTTGAAAAAAACTTGAAGGCCCAAAAACTTAGAAATTTCCTGTTCGCGCTCTGTTGTTGTTAGTTAACGCACCATCACACCCTTCTGAAGAAGAATTGATAAAAGGAGAAATAAAAGTTGCATTCCTTCCACCCAATGTAACTTCCCTTATCCAACCAATGGATCAAGGAGTGATCGAGTGGCTGAAAAAGCGTTATCGCCGAAAGTACATCAGCTCGATTTTGGAAAAGACAGGAGAAGGCTGTAACCTTTTTGAAGCTATGAAATCCCTTAGTATCAAAGATGCAATTTACACAATAGCCGAGTCATGGGATGAAATGAAACCTGACACACTGCAAAAATCTTGGCGTAAACTTTAGCCGGAAGTGCTAATCGAGAGTGAACAAACTGGGAATGAGCAAGACACAGACATTACGGAAATTGTCAACGACTTACAAACTTTGCAACATGATATCCAAGCAAATGACGTTGATGAGTGGATTGCTAAATGTGATGAAGATTGTGAAACAAATGAAGAACTAAATGACGATCAGATCGTTGCCGCTGTTTCGCAAGTTGATGAAGAAACCGTAAATGAAGACCCTGATGATGATGACGAACCGCCTGCCCATGTATCGCATACGGAAACCAAGAAAACTTTTTATGTTGCTCTTCAGTACATCGAACAGAACTCGTCCTCTACACCTATGGATATCTTGTGGATCAAGAAATGGAGGAACATTGCAGCTACCGGTAAGTCTAGACAGTCGTCTGCCAAACAAAAGAACATTACCGATTTTTTTCACCAATAAATTGTGTTTCTTGTTTTTTATTACACTATTGCTGGACTGTACATATTATCATTTATTGTACATAACCAATCATATAACCAGGTAACCTACTGTATAAGTTTTATTTTATTTTAGACTGTCGCATTTAATGAAATAATAAACATTTTGTATTCTTCTGATAATATCCGACCTTTTTTGCGTTCCGACCATACCCCCAGTCCCACAGGTGACGGATTAGCGAGGTTCTACTGTACAGTTAACCAAGGCTGATGATGATAGTTGTTTCTGTATTTCATCACTATTACTAATTTTCTGTTTTTTAATCAAAATATAATTTTTGACAATTGGATTATTTTGATTTAATTTAATTGACTGGATTAAAAAAAAAATTAATTCTAAAATTATACAAACGCAATGTAGATAGCGTCTCAGTGTACGTATTTAGAATACTATGCACCAGAGAGGTTTGGGTAGTTGCAGTAGATGCATTCTGCGTGCTCTTTGTTAGAATCAGCTACCATTTTGCTGGTTTGCTGATAGTTGCGTTTTGTGTAGTGCGTGGAAATTCTTATATTTTATGTCTGTTATTCCGAATCAACACGTTAGAATTCACGACATTAAGTAAAAAAAAGGTGAGCAGTATATATAATGCGAAAACACAATACTTCGTATTTCTTAAAAGCCTTACGAATAACTTGGCAAAAGTTTCCTAACTCACCTGTTGCATGACTTGATAACAAGTCCCGTTTTGTTGATACGATACAGATCTGTCAAGAATACAACGCTAATTTTTGACACTTGCATGCTTAAGGAAATGTAAAATCATAAATTGTGTTAGATTGTAATTACTGAAAATTTTAACGAAAGTTTTGACGTCTGGTGTAAATATTGGTATTTCTCGTGCCGGCATTGACAATAGTACTAAGGTAATTTGTTGAGTATGGTATTATATTATTATGAGGACGATTTTATACTGGAATAGTAATGCTTCGATAATAATACTTCGTGAAACGTTTGATAAACCGTATTATTGATAAACTCTCTGTTGTCTTGTTATGCCTTAACCTCACTTTTTAGGTTTCGATGTTTGTGGTAATTGTACAGTTATATAGATTAATCATATGGAATAACACGTGTCCGTCAGCTGTTGCTACTTTGACAACAGTTTTAATAAGACTATAATAATCCCAGTCTTCAATGGGAAGTAGAAAGGGGAACAGTTTAGCTTACATTAATAATTGAAAGTTTAATAAACAGATTGTAATATTGCTGAAATGTTTGTATAGCTATAAATAAGATTGTTTTATGTATTTTGATTGTTATGTCAGGCACATAAGGAAGTGTATCGCTTATTGGCATCCCACTTCGGCTTGGTTAATTCTTAGCATAGAAAGAAGAGTTAATAGGCTTATCAACTAATCACAATAGACCACAACGGTGATGGTGACCATATAATTGTAATAAACACAACGTTTTAATCACTATAAATATGTAATCATCTGCAGGCCATATGAAATTAACCCAACCAGTGGTACAATTGAAGACATAACAATAATTGCAAATACAGAAGCAAATTGTTAATTAGAAACTGAGAAATAGAGGCATAAAATAAAAAATAAAATTCAGCAAAATATAAAATTAATTTAAAAATTTTGATTTTCCCTTAACAATCCACAAAGCAACATCATTGGTTTCCAGTCATTATACTTAACAAGAGACTGTATAAAAGATAACTGCAATTACAAAAATGGATAGTACAGTCACTCCTGATTTTCAGTACGTTAAGGCTCACTGATGGCTGATAACGTAAATCGCTGATCATGTGCAAAAACAAAATAGGTTATTCCCCACTTTAAAATACTCCAACAAATTTGTAACTGATTTTAAACGTGTAAGATTTTATGAATAAACTGTTCAAAGATATGTAACTGTTAATTATAAATTTTCAGTTTTCTAAAAACTACGAAGTTATAAGTACTGAATAATTTACACATATATATGCTAAATCTGTTTAATGGACTTTTAAAACACAGGTAATAGCATTACAATTTATAAGAAATAATAAAAAGAAACAACTGTAAAAAACATAAAATTCAGTAACTATTTTTAATTAATTAATTTTTACTTCTTTACCACTACAGTGCAACATGAGCCCTGGCTTCCTCCAATGTCTCCTATCCATTGCCATCTCAGCGTAACACCCACACCCATTCTTCTTAGATCTTCCAGCACATCATCCAACCATCTTACCCTAGGTCGGCCTCTCTTTCCACTTTTATAGACTTAGCCCTCAAGATTTTCTTTAGCATACGCTGATTATATATATATTTAAATTATTAGCAAGGTTTGTTTGCTTTTAACTTTTTAAATACATTATTTTTCTTTGAGAACAAAGCTTCTGTAACATTATTTTATTGGTGCATTGTGAATCACTTTGACATTGTAGACGGTCCAGAAGACTGACTGTAAAGAAGAGCATGAGAATGAGTCGCTACCGGTACCTCTGTTGTTTCTTCATCACTTTTGTTTTCATTCTTCTTACTGGGGTCAGCTAAACCTATCGCATTGTTGATAATTTCTTCATTGTAAAAATTTCAGAACTTCAATCACTTTCATTCTCCACTGATCAGTCTTTAATATTTCCCCATCTACATTTTCACCCCAGCAACTGTTTACACAAATTTTGCAAAATCTGTTGCCAGCATTGTGGTAAATATTTAGATTTTTGATAATCACTTACTTGTAAAACAAAGTGATAGAGGAGGACAGATAGATTATTTATCCTGGACTCCTTTAGTTTACCCGACAATTAAAAGTTTTAATTTGTGATCACCAACAGTGGTTAAATAACATAACGGTGATTCACTCTGTACATCTTTTGTAACTGGAAGCATGAGTTTCCATACCAAATGGTGCTGCTTTTGTACGTAAATACTCTCAATTTAGCCCAGGCTCATCTGTATTGTAAATGAGTTCTGATAAAAGATTTTTAGACGATACAAGTTCAGGCTTAGTTTCACTTAGTTTTTCACTTTGATTATTAATTTTCCTTGTTTCATGTCTTTGTTGAAATTCTGAAAGCCAACCTGAAAACATCAAATTCTCCTTGTTAAAACTCATCATCATCATCAGTGGTGCAACAACCCATTACTGAGTCAAGGCCTCCTTTAACAGCCACCACCAGTTATCCCGGTCAAGTGCAGCTGCTCTCCAGTTCCGGGTCCCAAGGATGTGGCGCGCATCATAGCTCACACCCTCTTCCCAACGTAGTTTGGGTCTACCAACTCTCCTGGTGCCATAGATCTGTTCTGTGAGTGCCTTTCTTGGTATTTAATTCTCCCCCATCGTGATCACGTGTCCAGCCCACCTGAGTCTACTAAGCTTTATAATTTTCACAATATCTGGTTCATTCAGAAGTGTGTTCAGTTCTTGGTTGGTTCTTTTCCTCCATTCACCTCCCACACATATTGGACCAAATATACTACGGAGGATTTTGCATTCATGAACCAGCAGGCTTGACTCAGACTTTCTAGAAATGGTCCAGGTCTCAGAACCATAGGTGAGAACTGGGCGGATCAGTGTTTTATACAAAAGAAGCTTGATGCTCATGGCAATTATTCTGCTTTGGAACAGGGGTCTGAGACCAAAGAAGCACCTATTAGCTGAGGTGATTCTTCGATTTATTTCCTCTGTTGTTTCCCCATCAGCGTTAACTTGGCATCCTAAATAAACAAAAGTTGTTGATTTTTTTTCAAAGGAATAGATGCCAATTTGGATGTGCTCTCCTTCCCTAGCCTCCTGTCCTGTGGCCATGTATTTTGTCTTGCTTTCATTTATTATGAGACCCAGTCTCCTTGCGGGACCTTCAAGAGCAAGAAAGGCTTCAGTGACTGCTCGAAGGGACCTCCCGATTATATCTAGGTCATCAGCATATCCTAAAACCTGCACCAACCTGTTGAATACAGTCCCAGAGGAATCTGTTCCAGCATCTCTCATAGCTTTTTCTAAGGTAAGATTGAAGAGAAGGCAAGCAAGAGCATCGCCCTGGAGGACTCCCTTTCCATAGTCAGACTCTTCTGATAAGTCATTCAGAATCCTCACCATGCCCTTCACTGTCAGCATTGTCATCCTACACAATCTTATTAATTTCTTTGGTATCCCCAGTTCTTCAAGAGCAGTGTAAAGTTCTTTTCTCTCAATGCTACCATATGCATTTCTGAAATCTATGAAGAGGTGATGGGTTTGTAGCTTATGTTCCCTACCTTCTCTAGAATTTGTCGGAGTGTGAAAACCTGGTCTATTGTCGATTTTCCTCTTCTAAATCCACACTGATATCGACCAATCACCCGATCAGCATGTGGAAGCAGTTTTTGGTACAATATATGGGACACTATTTTATATGCCACAGGGAGAAGAGAAATGCCTCTGTAATTATTAAAACTACTAAAACTATATATTATTAAAACTAAAGAGAAATGCCTTGTTAAAACTACTTGAGTGAAAAATATTTTTGGTTGATTAGCAATTATTGCTCCTGAACTGGAGTATCATTACTGGAGTACCACTCTTTCTTCTAGACTACATGTTGTTTAGTCTGTTTATCAGGGTTCTGAAGGCTGATAGTTTGTGTTGCTGATTTGAGTAGTTATGGATCAGTGTCAGTAGGTATTCTGTATATACTGAATGTATTCTGTGTTCTAGTTTTGTTATGGTAAGGTCTAGGAAATTTATGCTATTGTTGTTTTCGTATTCAGCAGTGAAGGTTATGTTTCTGTGGATTTTGTTGATGTGAGTTAGTAGCTGTTCATTTCATGTCTTGTGTTTCCTTTGCATAGTAGTATGACTTCATCAAAGTACCTATGCCAGTATAATATTTTATTATAAGCGAAACACATGATAACAAATAAACAAAAACCCTACCCTGCAGGAAATCAGATTATCAGCCTGTATCCTCCAAGTAGTTTCCAAAATCCATAAAGAAGAAATCCCAATCATTCTAATAAAGAAGATTGAGTGAAAACTGGTTCAGGCAGTGAGGGGTAAAAAAATCTTTAAAAATTTTATGTAAAATAATTGTGTTTCTCAGAATAATTTATTATCGTTAATTATAACACTTGTAGATGATGTGGACTACAAAGTCCAAGAATTTTATTAGGTCAGATTAGTGTTACCATGGATCTGTGATTATGGTTCGTACATACTACATGGGATTGCAGTTCATGTGAATCCACCCTTAACCTCATCTGATAAGTTTCCATAGGCATACACCAAAAAGAGGTAAAGAGGAAGAATGTTGAGTATGTGTGTGGTAATCATCTATGATGAAGATTATTGACACATGATGATGAGTTAACAGTACTCTAATACAAACAGTGAATTTGAACAATTCCCTCGCCTTCTAGTCAAACTGTTATTACTATGAAAAATCATTTCATTAGGTTAAAAAAAAACTTGCACTGGACACTGTCACTGATAATATCCATTCCTGATAATTGAGTTGGTGATAATCAGGAGTCACCGATATACCATAAATTAAACATAA
Organism: Magicicada septendecula; assembly: GCA_034769895.1. NCBI lineage: Eukaryota > Metazoa > Arthropoda > Insecta > Hemiptera > Cicadidae > Magicicada > Magicicada septendecula. Next base: position 78,585,241 of record CM068367.1, on the reverse strand, counting down.
CATTTAAGAAAACAAACATTATAACATAAAACAAAAAATATAAAACATATTAAAGACGTTTGCAACCCATAAACAGTCTGCCAGGCTCAATTAGCTAGTGTCTACAAACAATCACTCGCAACTGTCAACTGTTGCTACTAACAGTCACAGTGAACAATTATCAAGGAAAAGTGAAAACTATTAATTTTATTATATTATTTCTCAGTTTCTGATTGTCCATTTTCATGTGTATTCATGAACATTGTGTGTATTTTAAGTTTTACTAAAGTTTATATTAATTTTTGTAGATGATAACATATTATAGCAATCTAACAGATTATAGCAATCAAAACATTGTTTTTATTAGAATTATACAATGGTTGGGGTCCGATTCAATACTGTACACTCTGATATGTTCCACCACTCTGATTAGTAGGATTTAATAATATCCCAATTAATACCATTGAAAATTAGATTGGTTTTATTAGTATTGTGTTGAATATTGTTATCACCATCATTAGCACTTGTGTACTGCTTACTGTATTGCTATCTAATCATTTTCATCTTATTTCTTGTCCAGCTCACTGTACCACAGTCCTTAATCGTATCATCCTTATTTTATAAAGTCTTGTAATCATCTCTTTATGTTTCTTGGCCTCTTATCTTTAAACCTTCAACACTGTGTACCTATCCAAATGCCCTGCCTTTTTCAATCTGGTTTCTTAACTCAGTAGATGATGTAATGTACTATTCTAGTTTGATCATGAATCAGTCCGACTGTTTTCTGCCTTGCCTTGTTATTCCTAGCATAGTTATTTCCATACTTCTCGGTGTAGTCTTTAGTTCTTGTATCATTCTCATGGTTATTGTCAATGTTAGTGATCCATTATTGAAAGCACACATGAATTGAAAACTTTTTTTTTAACACTGTGAGTGTGGGCATCATAAATATTATTACGTGAAGGAAGGTTTTTGCGATTTGTGAGGATGTCATAATATTGTGAGGCGATGTCTAGTCTTCCTAAATAGTTGCTTTAGTATTTTTGCATCATGTAACTGATGTAAGTTGTTCGCTGTCTTGGTTAATTCATGTTTTTTGCCTGTGTATAAATGTGAAATTATTTAAATAGAAAATACACTATATTGTAACTGGTGCTAGCATCAAACACAAGCCTTCCCAAAGCAGTGTTGCAGTGTGTGCTGAATAACATTTTGATTTTGACAATTGTGTTTGTGTTGTTACTTTTTGTTTTGTATGATCTAGTGTCGTGTTTTAGTAAATTATTTTTAGTATTGTGTAATTTGAAGTATGTCATGTATAAATAAGAGCAAATTCTTGTTGCAAAGTAAAAAAAATATTATGTTTATTTAAAAAAGATATGTATCAATGTAAAGATACAGATCCGACAAATGAGAAGCTATAATATTTATTAAGTTATTCCTAAGAGCGCACATGCCACGATTCTTCAAACTTATGCAAATATCACAAAATATGGTCCATCCCAGGGAAGAAGGACATGAGTAACATGACCGCACTCAGTGTTAAAACATAGTAGCAGTTTGTTTTTCTCCATTATTGTTCTTCAGCTTTCCAAAGGCACTACAGAGCTGGATCTTATTTAACTAAAAATTTGTGACATTGCCTGCTATTGCAGTGTAGGTGTACAGTATCTAGCATTACCAACTCAAAATTCAAAAGTTGAACATTTTCCTAGAAAAAGCCAAATTCGTAAAAAAATTTTATGAAAAGAATACTCCATACTTTTAAATTTTAAACATTAAAAACTTAAAACTTGTTAGGTATTTGTTTTAAAATAGAAGTGATATTACCTGTACAAACTGCACACTTCAAATTACTTTTAGCATATGTATTGTCATGATATGAATAAAATAAAACGAGTTATGATATGAATAAAACAGTCAGCTGTTGTTTGGTTACAACTGATCATACTCAGTCCAACTTTAATCCAACTGAATGTTTTGTGTAATGATTATGCATACATTAATGAAATAGTTTGATGTTTTTAAAATATTAATTTAATACCCAAGTATGTAAAAGTAACGTTTGCATGGTGTATTTCAATATTGAATATTTACTTAATATGATCGTAATGTGCATATGCATGTATTTAGCAAATATGATCATTCTGAGATATAAAATGTTTCCGAAAAAATTGTTTTCACCAAGCACAATAATATTAATTTCAGATGCTGTATGTAACAATTTTATTAGTAACATATTTCAGTGGATTTGTTGAAAATACACTGGTTTAGAAAGATAAACACCTTTTCTTATTTTTATAACATACAAAATAAGTCCCATTAAAACATACAAAATTTTTTATGTTGATATAAAACATTTTTTAATTTAAAAATTTTCAGTGTCAATGATAAAACTACGTACTTGTTAAAAAATTTCAGCAAAGTGATATTTTTGTATGGTATTTTAGGGTCATTCCATGTCAAATCACCCAATAAAAAATTAATATAACACCCACCTCCTCAGATTTTGATGAAACTTGGCACCCAAAAAATCAAAAAAATATCAAATTTTGTTTTTTTGCATTAATTTGTTGCTTAGTTACCTTAGAATAGTTTACAAGCATTTATTTGACTATAAAAACATTATAAATGTATATTTTTTGCGATATCTTACGTACAGTACATAGCGCGCACAGCGCCAATTTCCCTCTGTCAACTATTTCTTAGAGCGGGAAGTTATATTCTTACATTTATAGTATTTATGTATAGTTTCTAAAGATATAACATGGTTTGGTAAGTAGGGAAATCTGTTGTGATCAGTTGGCATTACTGTCAAACAATCATCTGATTGCTTCATCATACTTCTGATTTGTTTGTTTGTGTTGTGATTGTAAACAAAACATATATTGTCAATAACCTCATTTGTGTTGTAGTGTTTTAGATTTTGTTTTACATCATATGTGACTTTTAGTGTAATTTAGTGTGTTGTTTAGTGTAGTTATGAAGCAGTCTACTAAAAAACAACATATCAGAACTAAAGTAAGCAAAAGACTAAAAGCTACTTTAGCAGCAAACAAACGCTGGCAGAATGTGAATCTCCTTGAGAGCATGCAGACTAACTCTAATTTATCTATGACTGATAATGCTAATAGGCATAACTCATCTACATCTCATGTTAGGCCTAGTACAAATATTATTGAAGATGTTGAGGTTATGCCTAGTACAAGTGGTCTAAACCAAGCTAGGCCTATCATTGAAAGCACTTTAGGCCTAAATCAAAACAGTACCGCTGGACCGTCACATGAACTAAACATAGATCCACACCAATGTACTACTACTGTTTCTAGCAAGCCTTTCTCAACAAGAATAAGTGATCTTGATTTAGAACAGTGCTTAGTTGAAAATTATGCAGAAAATTGTACTGCGGCAGAGTATAAATTAGTTGATATGGTGTGCCTAAAAGAACTAGTACACAATTTAGTATGCCCTTTGTGTTTGCAAACAACCAGCTTGAGCATTTCTGCAACTGAAACTAATGGCTTTGCATGTAAACTCATTGTTGAATGTGAGAACTGCCCTGATCTAGAGATATTTGGACACACTTCCCAGAAAGTTGACGGTTCAAAATCGTTGATGTAAATCGAAGAATCGTGAAAGCCTTTATGAGTAATGGTGAAGGTTTTGGATCCTTAGAGAAGTTTAGTTTAGTAATGAATATGGACAGCATGAGGAGTAAAACCTATTCATCACATTCTACTGAAGTATCTAAGTCAGCCGTAATTATGGGTGGAGACAACTTGAAGAAAGCCAGGACTCGAGTGCGTGAACTGTACAAGGAAATGGACGGTACAATTGGAGAAGACACAGTAATTGACATTGGTGTTAGCTTTGACGGCTCTTGGCATAAAAGAGGTCATACCTCAAACTATGGTGTTGGTGTTGTAATCGAACTGCAAACTGGTTTAGTGATTGATTACTGTGTGCTCTCAAAATTTTGCCAAGTGTGCGCAATTACGGCCACAGAACTCGGTGCAGAGTCACCTGAATTTGATATATGGTATCAGGGCCATAAAAGTGATTGTTTTAAAAACTACAGTGATTCTTCTCCTGCAATGGAAACTAAAGCAGCTGAAATAATGTGGAAAAGGTCACTAGCTTACAAGCTGCGATACTGCACCATGGTTTCTGATGGTGATTCTGCGGTTTTTAGCCACCTTCAAAGTTTAAAAGTGTACGGAGATGATGTTCCCATCACTAAAGAAGAATGTGTCAACCACATCGCAAAGAGATTAGGGACAGGGTTACGAAATGTCGTTAAAACATGCAAGGCTCAAGGTATTACACTAGGGGGAAGACGTTACGGTAGCCTAAAGCAAACAACAATTGTCAAACTAACAAAATACTACCAAAACTCAATTCTACGTAACCAGGATAGTGTTGACAACGTGAGAACTTATATATTAGCTACTTTGCACCATTGTGTGTCCTCTGATAGTGTACCCAGACATATGAAATGCCCTCAAGGTGAGCAAAGCTGGTGCTTTTACAATCGTGCGCTCGCAAAAGGCGAAACTCCCGGGCCACACACTGAAAATTTGGGTACTGCAATAACCCCATTGGTGTTGAGACACATATTTCCTGTCTATCAACGTTTAATATCAAGAGATCTATTAGAAAGATGCCAGAAGGGCAGGACTCAAAATGCAAATGAAAGCCTTCATAGTTGCATTTGGAAAAAGTATCCTAAGACAAGGAATGTTTCCAAAAGAATTGTCGAATGCGCAACTGCTGAAGCTGTCTCAGAATACAACTATGGGAACAAGATACAAACAAACATGATGGTAGCTGCAGGAGTATCTCCAGGAAGATCATCATTGAAAATAATAAGAGCTAGAGACAAAAGAAGAATACTGCAAGCCAAGAAAAGACTTAGTGCAAAGTACATGAAATACCGCCGACGTATGAAGGTGAGAAAATTGGCAACCGAAGAAAAACTGAAAGAAAAAGAAGGTGTAACTTATGGAGCTGGACTTTTCTAAGTTTATTGAAACAAAAAGGAAAATAATTACCAGAATATTATTCATTTTTGACTTATTTGTATGATAAAACAATATCATCAATGTTTTTGGCGATTTTCCGAACGTTTGCTTTTTCAATGTTTTACCAAAAGGTTTGCAGGATAACTTTTATTTTTCAACCTACACTGTTCAAATTTTGCACACATGTGCTTAGATACATCATGCACAAACTGTAGCATGGAAAAAGTATTTGTCAGAAAAATGGATCATTTATGATATTTTTATTTTATGTAACATTCAACCGCAAGCAAAAAATAAGTTTCTTTTTTCTGGATTTGTTATTATTAACATAGATTATTACTGATGCTACAGTTTGTAAGGCTAGTAAAAAGCTTTCAAATAAAAAAAAATAATTAAAATATACTCAATAGAAAAAGAGTTATCCTGAAAACTATAAATTAGTTTGTTCCTATTTCCCCTCCCCCCCACCCCCCAGATAGAGGATGGGGGGAGTTAGACAACATTTTTTTTTAATCTTTGGTCTAGTAGAACTTTTAAATGTAAAAGTATAAATATACAAGCAAATATAACATATTTTGATTTTTTGGGTAAATGGCCCCCTTGAACGTATTTGAAAAGTATCAAACAATCTGTGTAGACCCGTTAAAAAAACACAAAAGCCTATTAAAAAATCGTTGAGAAGTGTAAGTTTAAGTTTTTCAAAACAATTGATAGCAAAAAATATTTACATAAAACCTGGGCATAAGCTTTGTCAACATGCCGTAACTTTTGTGAAGAAAAAATAAAAATAAAAGTCAGTGAGAAAGAAACAGATGATGAACTCATGACTGAATTAGATTCATTAGAATCAAGAAGTGTATCCCTCTCACAAACAAATACTGCTCTAGATGATTTAGGTTTAACACCAATAAAGCTTCACACCTTGTCATCACGTAGTAAGGGGTCGTATTATAAAAGAAAATTCTTGGATTTTGTTGTCCATGACGTGTCCATTACTTAACTAAATATCACTATAGTATTGACGACTCGGAACACTAAGTTTTTTATAAGTAAAAAACTTAGTGTTCGGAGTCGTCAATACTATAGTGATATTTATAAAAGAAAAGTTGATAATGTAACTAAGGCTGTGAAAAGAAAAATTTCAAAAGCATTAGATTATGATGTTCCAAGTTCTGATGACGAGGAAGAAGATACAAGTATGGTTAAAAAGGCACAGGATTTTTTTGATGTGATGATTTGTCTTTTGAAAGAAAAGATTTTATCTGTTGGGAGGTCTCAAAAAATCCAGATTTTGACTTTGGCTCCAGAATCTTGGAGCAAAGAAAAAGTGATGAAGGAATTCAATGTGAGTGAATACATTGTGCGACAAGCAAGAAAGCTGAAACGTGAAAAGGGTATTTTGGCAATTCCTGATCCCAAAAAAGGTAAAAGACTTTCTGAAAATACAATTAAACTTGTAACAGACTTTTATCAAAATGATGAAAGTTCAAGAGTGTTACCTGGGGCTAAAGACAAAGTAAGTGTTAAAAAAAATGTTTACATGCAAAAAAGACATCCTTTGTAACTTGAGAGAACTCTATTCTTGTTTTAAATGGGAATATCCAGACGTGAAAGTAGGGTTTTCAAAATTTTGTTGTTTGAGACCTAAGTGGTGTATCCTTGCTGGTTCTGCAGGCACATACACTGTATGTGTTTGCTGCATCCACTAAAATGTAAAACTGTTACTGGATGCTGCCAAAATTGAAAAATCATATAAAGACCTAATTAAGATGCTTGTGTGCAACATAGAAAATTCCAACTGCATGCTGCGCCATTGTGATAACTGTCCTGCAAACACTGCATTAATCGATTATTTGACTGAAAAATTAAGTGAAGATTATGATTTAGAAGAAGAAATTGTGATAATCCAATGGGTGAATACCGACAGAGCAGAGATGGTAAAACAATCTATTAACGTAGAGGACTATATTTCTTTATTGAGCAGATCACTAGAAAAGCTAATACCCCATTCATTTGTTGCTAAATCACAGTCATCAGCTTTTAAGAGATTGAAAGAAAACCCACCACCCAATACAGCAATTGTAGTAATGGATTTTAATGAAAATTATTCATATGTCATTCAAAATGAAATCCAAAGTTATCATTGGAATAGAGGGGGTTGTACTCTTCATCCAAGGAATTTTTTTAAGAAACAAAGAGAATGTTTTGATTTCTAACCGTTGTTTTATAAGTGACGATCTTGAGCATGACACAAGTTTTGTTAACTATGTCCAAAGGGAAAATGGCTGGCAATAAATCATCCAGAAATAGACACAGTTCATTATTTCACTGATGGCTGTGCTGGTCAATATAAAAATAGGAATAGTTTTAAGAACCTGTCTGAGCATTTGAAAGACTTCAGTATGAAAGCTGAACACTCGTTTTTTGCTACAAGTCATGGGAAATCAATATGTGATGGTCTAGGAGGAACGGTAAAAAGAATTTTAAGGAAAGCAAGCCTCCAGCTACCAGATGAAGATCAAATTATGACAGCAAGTGCTGTCTACAACTATTGTGAAAAGAACATTGAAAACATTCACTTTCACTTTATTGACAAAAAAGATGCTGATTCACTATGATTGGAACTAGAAAAATGATTTTCAACAACCCGGACTATTCCTGGTACTAGAAGTTTTCATAATTTCAAACCACTTGAGACAAACAACCTTGAAATTAGAGGGACTACTGATAGTCTTAACCCTGCACTAATCTTTTCTTATCAAACTTCTTCTGATTGGGTTTGTGTTCAACCATCTTCAAATAATTATGTGGCTGCAAATTATGATGGTAACTGGTATTTTGGACTAGTAAAAACTATCTTCAGTGAAGAAGAAGATGCAGAAATTCTTTTTCTCTACCCTTCAGGACCAGCTGCATCTTTTTATTGGCCTCAAATAAAAGATTCGTGCATAGTGCCTTTGGAACACATCATCAGTATAGTAGACGCACCTCAATCAAGTGGCACCGGAAGAATGTATTATTTCAAAAAAGATTGTGTGAAAAAAACTGAAAGCTGTTGGATGAAGTGGAAAAAGTATTTCAATCAGCATTAACATGAATTAAAAAGACAAACAACTCACAATATTGAATGTGTATTTTGAACAATAAATTGTGTTTAACGTAAGTACTCAATCATCTTTTGAATTTTAAAAGATATTCTTCTATTGTGCACAGTAATTAAACATGTTAAAAAGCCAACTATATTTTTTAATTATCTAATAGCCTATATATTTAAGAGTAATTTAAAACAAATTTGAGCATTCTATCATGTCTGAGACTCTAGATATTGTGGTTTGTAAAACAAAACACCCGTTTCTTAACTTTCTAAAAAATTATATTTAAATATTTTTAGTTTGTTGAGGGATTGAAATAGGTTAATAAGAGCATTTTTCACTGCTTTTAGGTATAACACACAAACTTCCTGCAAAATTTCATGATGATATCTTGAATAGTTTTCAAGAAAAATATTTTTAAAGTTGTGAGTGCACGTTAAAGGCACGATTTCTGAGGCTTCGGATAGCGCCAAATTAAAAAAACTAAAAAATTAATAAAAAAAACTATAAATGATAGAGCAAAAAATTTTTGCAGGTGTTACAGGATAGTAATAGAATCAATTGTGTCAAGTTTCATCAAAATCTGAGGAGGTGGGTGTCATGACCTGGGTGACTTGACATGGAATGTCTGTGTTTTTAAATAGTTTTGTTAGCTTTGTCATTTTATTACTTATGTTTGTGAATGTGGCCCATTTTTTATTGTTGTTATTATTTTTATTATTATCACATAGAACAAACAAAAAAACAACTGAAAAAAAAAACGTTATTTTAAACACCTAAGTGCATACAAAAAAACAGAAATATAGAAATCTAATTTGGCCACACATGCAATAAACACTGGACATGAATTCCCAGACATACCCAACATGACACTAATAAAACACATACCACACAAAGGCACCATAATAAACATTTGGGACAATTTACAAACATAAAACACAAAACAACCTAATACCAGAACAAATACAAATCAATACAAAACATGACACAATTTTCAAAGCACTCAACAACGAAAATACACAAAATACTAATATATACACCACAATCACACACAATAATACCAATTTAAAGCACCAGAGGCCAACAGGAATCCACAATAACAACCAGCCAACATACAAGTACTTTACCAGACTCAAAATCACAAAGGCTGAGGATGGGAACACAATGGTTCCCGAAACATGTTCCTAATAAGGAAAAAAATATCTTGAGGTAAAGTCATTATAAATATTAAATATATTATATACATCAAGAAACAGACTGTAGCAAAAAGTGTTTGAATGGTAAATATAATAAAAACCAGTCTTTAGTCTAGACAAACTAGAAATATTGGAAAGACAAATTATTAGGAAAATATTAGGCCCACGAAAAACTTCAGAAGGCTGGAAATTAAGAAGTAATGATGAAATATATCAAAGTATAGAAAATATAACAGAAACAATGAGAAAAAGAAGACTAATATTTTTTGGACATTTATATTGAATGGACGACAATAGGTTGACAAAGCAAATCGCCAGATATCTGTGGGGGAAGAAGTCAACATCAAGTTGGATTAAAGTCCAAAAGGATTTAGAAAAAAATAATATACACACAGAAGAAGCAATTGAAAGATAAGTTTTTCGGGCAAAAGTGTTAAAAATGGAGGGAGTCCAGGGTAGGAGAGAAAAATGCAGGTTCAAAGTGGACTGAAGACAGGAAGAAGAGACACAGTGAAAATATGAAATAATATTGGAGAAAAAGAAAAGAACAAAGATTAAAGAAGAATTGAAATTGGCATGTGGTCCTTAGATGGCCGTTTAAAAAAAGTCTTTGTTTCTGCACAGATTATACAGTCAGCACAGAATTTGTAACAAAATTTAGAATTTATATTTTTTTGGTATACATAAAACAAACAGTAAGAAGTAAATAGAATGTAGATTGCGAAAGCTAGGCCCGGATTTAGGTATCCTGGAGCCCCTAGGCACTATTGTTAGCGCCCCCTCCCCCAACAAGTAACTTGTATATATTCAATTCTCCTTGACTGCTGAACATGTCCATTTCAACTGTCTCTATTGCAAATATCTCATTTGCAAAAAACCGAAAACATGAAATTTTAACAAATAATTTTTCACCTCGTGCCGCCCCCCTGAGCCTGATGCCACTAGACATGTCCCTAGTGAGAAATCCGGGCCTGGAGAAAGTCAGAGATTAATTATTGTGAACGTTTGTTAATATGAAAATATTGCTTGTACACATTTTCTTACTATTGAAACTGTAAACATTTTTACTTTGAATGTGTCCTTATTGAACACCTCCATTCTGAACCACAATACAAGATTATGAGAAATGAAGAGTGTAGTTTAAATAACCCTAGTGTAGTTCTAAGTATTTTTGAATTTTTTGTATTTTTCAAAGTTTTAAGACCAAACAAGCAGTTGATGTCTGAAGTGGACATCAGAGCCAATTGCAGTGTTACAAGCTGGTTATATGTTTATTATTATGCCTAATATTTGTTTAATAACAATTAAAAAATATAATAGTAGTAACTGTTTGTTTTTCTCATATTTACAGCTCTGAAAGAAGACGTCAGAACTTTTTGGTAGTTTGTTCTGTACCTGTGTACAACATTTTATACAAAGATGTCATATGAGGATTCATTTTCCCCCATGATCCCTCGGAGGACTTTGATGCTGTCCGAAATGGAAGAAGTTTCACCAATGACTGATTTAGCTAACAATCTTGGCGAAACCTCGTTTGGTTTTACTGCTCGCCGGAAACTTACTCTTCATTCTGATGAAAATAGTCCACTCCCAAATAGTAAGTAAATTATTTTGTACTTTTTTTTATTAGAAACTGATAACATTTTTGTTTTACATACTAACATACAAATATATTGTAGTATTGTTACTTCCATGTTCCGTAAGGAAATGGAAGTATCGTGATGGCGAAAAAAATCGTGTTCGAGATAAGGGCTGATTATTCTGATTGTACTACCCTCAAAACATGAAGAAAAGTCATTTTCCGAAAAGTGCCTGTGTATCTGTCTGTGTGTAGAATTTTTTCTATGGCGAACAATAAATGCTGCAAATTCACACAGAATCAAATATTTTTTTGCATATGTGCCGGAGTTGTAGAGGATTCAAGGCCCATTGATTTTGGTGAAGATCAGTTAAGGGGAAGGGGTAGTTTACCTAGAAAGTTTTATGTTTTAACAAGAGTAATTTTTTCTATGACGAATGATAACTGCCATAAATTCAAACAGAATCAAATAATTTTTTGCATATGTGCCTGAGTTGTAGAGTATTCAAGGCCTATTGATTTTGGTAAAGATCGGTTAAGGGGAAGGGGTAGTTTACCTGCAACGTTTTATGTTTTAACATGAGTTAAGTTCTTAATTTTGATGAATAAAGTATCCTGAAAAGAAGGTCATAATAATCCACTGTAGAAAGGTAGATGAAATATCTATACTGTTTTGACTGTCCATCTCTTCTTTGTTTACAGCACTTAATAATTATTAGTATTGGTGGAACTTTCACTTGTAAACTTACTTGTTGTTTTCACTCATACATTGTTTCTGAGTGTGTGCTCCTTCGTCAGTGAGTTTTTCGGATACGGAATGTACAAACTGTCGGTAATTCTATGTATAACGGTATTGGTTAACAGATTGTGTGTGGGTGGAGGTGGAGGGGACTGGCGCAGGAGTTTGAATTGTTGTAGGTGTTGTTTATTACTGTGTCGAATAGTGTGTTTGATTTAAATTGTAATTGGACATTGAGTATGTTGTTGGGTTGTGTTTTGTTGTGTTTGTATATTTCAAATTGTTCTGTGGTGTTAAGTTTACGACTTTTGGGTAGGAAGTGTAAAATTTTAAGGTTGTTTTTTATATTGGTGTAGCTGTGGTTTTCTGTCTGGATATGTGTGGCAAATGTGGATTGTATATAATTATTGGTTAGTGCTTTGGTGTGTTCATAAAATCTGGATGAAAAAGATCTTCCTGTCTGGCCTATGTAGAATTTGTTGCAGTCATTGCATGTTAATTTATAAACTCCGGTTTTGTTGTATATGTCTGTGTTTGTGTTTGTGACGTTGAGGTATCTTTTGATGGTGTTGTTGGTTCTGTATGCTATTTTGTAGTTGTATTTTCTGAATGTGTTGGCAATTCTGTGCGACGTGTTAGAGTTGTGGTATGTGAGTGTGATGTGTTTGTATTGTTGTGTGTTGTTTTTGTTTTGGATCTGTCTATATAATTTGTGTATTAAATCCTGGCTGTAGCCATTTTTTAGGGCTATGTATTTTATGGTGTTAAGTTCATCTTTATAGTCTTGTTTATTCATTGGTATTTTAGTGAGTCTTTGTAGCATGTGGTTGAAGGCTGCATGTTTATGTTGTGTTGGATGACTTGATATACACCAAGGAAAATCAGTGGTCATCAAGCCCACCAAAAGAAAAATATAGTGTTGTTAATTGTGATATATGTGTCTTGTATTAATAGCTGCAATTAATTTTGTATATACTTTGATGGATGTCACATGTATATTAAGATGTCTTATCTTGTTTGCTCAAAGATTAAAGGGAACCAGTGAGTACCTAAGATCAGTTGACAGTGTTTGTACTAACTATTTATAAATAGTTTGTAAAGCGAAATATTGATAAACCATCCCCACTCTTCCTTGAAAAAAAAAGGTTATCAGTAGTGATAACATATTGGAGTATTGACAAAGTAGTAGTACTTGATTTCTTTCTTCGGTGCCTAAAAAATTATTTATTTGTAAACAGTAAAATTATCAAGAACATTTTATAAGCGCGGGCTAACCAACAAAAAAGTAAATCTTAAATATTAATAACTGATCAAGTTTATGTTCTCGTGTAATGGTTTGAACTCTAGTATATTTTATCTCGCATTCTTTTTGTGTCTTATCGTACATTTTGTTTCGACAAAACTGTTACTGTTAGTCACGTTTCAAATACTCAGGCTGCACTATAACTGTTGAACAAATTATAACACACACACACACACACACACACACACACACACACACACACACATTTCAAGATCATAATATGTAAAATGTAGACCACACTTTTAAGAAGGTGAAATGGACTGTCTTATGAACTTTTAGGAAGATGGACCTTCAGATTTATGTGTCTCTGTACCTTTAGCTTTATGTGTATAAGGTAATTACACAGAAAACAAATTCAAAGTAAACTTGACATCCTATTCCATAGGAGTCTCGTATCAGAAAAACTACCAAGATGAGTATCATCATCATCTTCACGGATTAAACCAAGGATGGTTTATTCCGGTCTCAAATAGACAAAGATTAAACTGGTCACTCCAGCACTTCCTCGGATGTCCCACACCTCTCCGTCCCCTCGACTTATAGGTCCAGGGTTGTTTGGGGATGCGGTAGCCATCCAGTCGGAAAAGATGTTCCCACCAATTCAGCCAATACTGGGCAATCCTGTCGAGTATACTCATACTATTCAGTTCCTGCCGTATATATCTGTGTTTCTTCTATGATCATGGAGAGTATACCCTGCCACGTGCCTGAGAATCTCATTTCAGCCGTTTGGATGCGACTGCCCTGGCCTTTCGTTAAAGTTCAATTCTCAGACGCATAAAGAAGCGTGGGAAGGGCCATCACCTTGTAGAATTTTAGGCGTGTTTCTTTACTTGCTGACTTGAGGGTTCGCCTAATGGTCCCACACATAAGGTTGAACTTATGGAACTTAATCACAATGTCGTTGCATGCATTATAAGACACACTGTAGCCCAGGTATTCAAAATTGCTACCAGGATGAGTATTTACCATCTAATGGTAAATGGCATCATGGCATAAGGAGCAGAAAATTGGCTGTCAAACAAACATAACAGGAAACAGAATTAAAGCGTCAGAAATCTACTTTTTTTAGCTGTAGAGTTGGGTGGATGGAACTGCCACCAAGGAATCAAAAGTCAAATGAGCAAATGAGAATATCGAAAGACACATTAAACATTAAAGATGAAAGATGATTTAATGGTACAGACATATAAGAAGATAGATCTAAACTAATGTGTTTCTCGAGTGTGTGCCTTATCAGGTCCTCCTGATGTAGGCTATCGGTCTGGCATATTTGTCTTATGTTTTCTGCAAAGCAAAACAAGTTTTTGAAGTTGTGGATACCCATCCAGTCATGAGTGTTCCCTAGCCAGGATGTTTGCCTTCTTCCAACATCTCTTCAGCTTTCAGTTTTTCCTTGTAAGGTTAATTTAAATAATTCATACTGGTTGTCTCTGGCCTCTGAGTTCGTGTCATAGATCAGCCAGTTTTCTACATTTAACTTGTTCTGGGTTTCTGTGCTGCCCAAAGAATGCAAAGCATTCTTTTGTGAAACCACATTTCAACTGCGAATGGTTGCTATTCTTAGTGTCCAGAATTCACAGCCATACAAAACACTGACCAAATGTAGTATTTAAGCATCCTTTGTCATAGCTTCAAATTCAGGTTGTTATTGCAAAGATTTCATGTTAAGGTAAGTTGTTTGTGCTGCTTCTGTTTTCTGTATAATTTCTTTGTCAGGATCCAGTGTGTTGGTTGCTTGTGATTAAATATCACAAACTTGGTTTTTGATGGAAGTAGTGTTCAAACCCATCTCTCTTCCTGCCTGATTTATTCTCTTCAGTAAGTGCTGGAGGTCATCAATATTCTCACTAAAAGTAATGGTGGGAATATCTAATTGTATTAATAATTTCTCTATTCACTTTTATAGCAAACTGGTATTCATGAAGAGCTTCCTTGAACAATTTCTCTGAATAAAAATTAAGTATGATTGGTGAAAGGGTGAAAGAATGCAGCCTTGTCTAATGGGTAGGCAAAGTATAGGTCGGAATTAGACTTCTTATGGGCTATAGAAATCCCTAAAACGATAAATTTGAAGTTGTAAATTCATATACCTGCAGTTTCCAAATAAATTTAGACCATACATACTTTTCTTTACACGTTATCAATTTACACTGCTATCTTACATTTATTATTACAGTGTCAGTATTAGTTTGATTTTCTGTAAGGTTGGCTAAAATTTTGAAATTCTAGTCCCCCGAATTTTTTGGAATTTTGTTGTGTTAACAATTCTTTAAAAAAAGAAAGCATAGAATGTACTATAAGTTATACAATGATTATTTTATTTTGGGTTTGCTAAAATTTTCTACAGACTCTTGAATGAAAATGAGATCAATTGTAAAAAAAAATCAAATTGATTTACTGAAAATTTTGCAATCTCTAGGTGAAATTCAGGTTGATTATATAAACACTTGAGAAATTGACTCAACAAGATTATGATTTTTAAAACGATAGTTAAAGGAAACAACTTTTTAAAATGCTGCATTATTTTTGTTAGACATGAAGTTTTTTCTTATCTTGTACATGAAAATGGTAGTAGGAGAGTACACTTCAAGATGTGAACTCATGTAGGGACTTAAAACCCTCCCCTTCCCCCTGCTTGTCAGGAAACAGATCAGAACACATCACGGATTAGATTAAATTCTTTTTTATCCTATCATAAAGTCGAGGTACATTTTCAGTCCCATTTTAATACGTTCAGTATATTTTCATTACAGTGTATTTCCCAAAACTTTGTCACACAGTATTAAGTAGTTGCTTATTAGACATTAACTAATGGTAGTGGTAAGGATAACTACTAGGTGTACTTTTGCGTGGTAAGGAAAACATCTTTGGGGTGTACACAGAAGGACTGTACTGACTGTAGTTGCTATTTGATCATGTACACATGGATATGTATAATCCTGTGTACACTTATGAATATTATAACTCGTTCAGCTCTGAAACATCTCCCTGACCTGAGTGTTTGTCACAACTTGGGGTGAAACATCGAAAATTGTCAGTTCTGTTTTTTTCAGAGACTAACCTGAGAAATAAGCACATAGAATACAGTTTTGAATCAAATTTAATTTAATCTTCAATCTGTTTTAGGAGCGTAAACTCACTGGTAACCAAGTTGTTATGTTGTATTCTGTGTAGTTTTAGTATTTAGAGCATGTGATGCTTGGATTTAGAAGTGGAACTGTGATGGTACCAGGTAGTGAAAAATTAAAATTAGAATCTTTATATGTATAAAAGCCAAATACCACTCACTCATCACGAAATCTCCATAACTATAAAACCTACAAACTTGAAATTCAGCACGTATGTTCCTCTTGGCTTCTAGGTGCTCGCTAAGAAAGGGTGCTGAAAACTTTAACGCCTAACCGCGAAAAACCGTTAAAAACCGTGACACAGAAAATGCAGCTTTTTTCAACTGTACACTTCCTGGAAGTCTAATGTTTATTTTTATACTTTTCTTTAGGCTTTTGGGGAGTTAGTAAAACAGTATTTTTTTCATCTAACCTATAACCACGAGGAGGCGAGAAATAATTGCGAAACAGTTCACCCTGTCCCTCTATTCCTTGCTATGTGGCGTTGAGGGTTTATTTTGAGTTCTACGTTCGGCACATATATTCCGAACAGGGTACGGAGACACTGTTTGGCCAGTTACATACGAAAAACGTTCAAGCAAACAAAATAAACCCTGTTTCGATTGTACTACAAACAGTTCAATGCTGGTGAAACACAGCACCTATATGTAGGCCTATCTAGCTGTATATAAAAGCCAAATACCACTCACTCATTCATACACTCACTCATCACGAAATCTCCATAACTATAAAGCCTACAAACTTGAAATTCGGCACCTATGTTCCTCTTGGCTTCTAGGTGGTTCAGTTGGGAATTTTTTAATTATTTCGGGGGGGGGTCCGCGGACTGAAAAGTTTGGGAACCACTGCCCTAGAGTTTCTATTGCTCTGTCATTATAAGCATATATAATATGTCACTGAGGGATAAGGATGGATATCATTTCATGTATTTTCTATGTAACGCTGATCAGTATGTGAATTCACACATACCTTTCTGTCGTGCATAAGATGGTTTTGTAATTAAAAAAAATAAATAATAAATAAATAATGGCTCCCATGTGTACCACCGCAGTAGCTTAGGAGTAGGCAGGGTAGGCTGCCTAATGTGAGCCGTACGGCAAACAAGGAAGGCAGTGTGACCAGCACTACGCTTCAGCCGCCCGCTATTATCCCCAGGATGTTATCCCAGGTACTAATTTTCAACAGGCTGAGTCGACCTGGGGGCTGAAAAAAGCACCTTGTTTTTTAATCGAACCCGGAACCTCTAGATTAGTAGCCAGGTGCCATACCCACTGGTCTACTGAGCCGCCCATAAAATTTACTTACTGTACTGTATTTACTGTACTTACTGTATTTAAAAAACGCAAAAGAACCGCGGGAAACAGGCAACAACAAATACAAAACCGATTGCAAATTTGATTAGCTAGTCTCTCCTGGAAATAGTAATATGAACGAGGCGTCTGCACCTATGCACAGAAAGAGCCGATATTAGGTGGTGGGATCCAGGTAAACATACAGTGTTATGTGATTTATGATACCTGTTGGAAGCGCGCTTCTGCCAAGTTCAAAGCTAAAGTACAAACTGCACAACACGGGTTAATTCAAAACACTTTACTTATTTTTACTGGCCTGTTTTGCCGTCACGAGTTGAGCCACTTTCTAAATTCTGTTTTGTCTTGGGCGAGGCGTTTACCTGTTATCGAGTCTTTCCTTTTGTGGTAACCATATTTACAATATACTTCGTTCATTCATTCTGGGTGTTCCTCCTTCCGGGCGTGTTTCCGTGAAGACTTTCGTGTCCTTCCATTAACCATCATTTAGCCAAATTACTGCAGTGCTTTCTTTTCGATTGCTTCCACGTCTTATTCCTTAGAATTCTTTCCTAATGGTCCACCAGGAATTCCTTATTCGCCCTTCCAGCTGCCTTCCTCGTAAATCTAATCTCACTTCGTAAGTACAAGTAACATTACTTCGTAAGCTCGCAACAAGTACGATATATGTATATTAATTAGATCTTTATCTTCCGATCTGAAGCTGCAATATTTTTTTTTTATCTTAAATGCTGAGAGAATATTTTAAATTTCGATTACTTTAATTGGTCCAAACTCTATAACCCTTTCAGTCATAAGTTCTGTCTTCGAGCCTCTGGATGGGCGCGCGCGCGTACAGATTCTTTGGCAGAGACACGTCGGCAACAGTTCAACGCTAATTAGAGAGTTATTAATATGCAGGACTACTACTTCACGGTTTGTGATCGTTTTGGGTTTGAAGGGAGTGATCTGTGATCGTATAAAAGTTTGCTTTTATATTTTATTAGACACTCGTAAGTAACGGTAATATATAATAAACATTTTATGAAATGAACGTGTTTTATGTGTTCTTTACATATTGTAATGTTTTTGTCAGTAAATAGTTAGAAAGAATTTGTACCGAAACTGTTGGGAGTACGTGCTGTGATCCTTCAAGATTTTTTTTCTTACATACTGGAACGACAGCTGTACTCGGGTCTTGTTAACACAAATTGGTAGTGTGCACAGATGAAAGGATGTACTGGTGTTTTTGTAGCGAGGTAAAGAGGCGAGTCAATTGAGGTCAGTTGTCTGTTTACGACTTTGAGTGGAATTAACTGTCCTGCTCTTGTAAGTGACGTTCGTGTCAGAGGAAGGGAAAAACTGAATTGTACCAAATGAAATGGCAAGACAATGGGAGATGTGGTGAAATTTAATTGGCGGGTTAGTCTACGTCTCTCAGAAGAGCCCGAAGATTATCAGATCTGATATTGAAAAAAAAACATGTAGCTAGAAGTGGGTTGACTCCATATTAAAATGTACTGGACACGTTCAAGAATAGCGTTCTTGCAACGATAATAGTAAATCTTGTGATTGTTGTTTCCAATTCAGGTTTTTTGTTTTTTGAGAATGAAGGTTATAAGAAATATGTAATCATTCATAGAACATTACCGAAGCTGTTACTTTGCTCAAACAAGACGGTTGTGCTTAATACAAGTCTTATAATAGCCCTCAAATACGATTCACAAGAGGGGTGACGGGTGACGTACGGTTTTATTTATATTGTGAATATTTGCCAACGATTTTTAGGAAATAATTAGAATTATATATACATTATAATAATCCATCATTTTCTATATAAGAAACTCGACGTTTCTTGCAGTAATTATATAATTTGTGATGTTATTCCATTTGTTTCTTCTGCAAGTAGTATAATTTCGTATGTTCTTAAAAAAAAAATAATAATAAAAAAAAAACTTGCGGGAGAAACAAATTGAATAACATCACAAATTATAATAATATATTGTGTAATAATTGAACGAGAGAGGACGTTTTGACCAGAATCTGAATGTAGTGGTTATTTTTGAAAATTTCAAAATTTTTGAACGTCAGGCACAAAAAAGTGGGTAAAAATTTTGATCAATTTAGAAGAATTATGTAGGGTATCAAATCAAAGGGAATTTTAACCACAGTATGAATATAGTGGTCATTTTTTTAAATTTCAAAATTGTAGGACGTCAGGCCCAAAAAAGTTGTTAAAATTTTTGATACCCCCCCAAATCATTTGACGTATGAAATTAAAGAGGAATTTAACTAAAATACGAATATACTGTTAATTTTTGGAATTTTCAATTTTGGAACTCCAGGCCTCCAAAAGTGCAGCAAATTTTTATGAAGTTGCAAATTTAATGTGGGATATCAAATTAAAGAGAATTTTAAACAAAATCTGAATATAGTATTTTGGTAATTTCAAAATATTTTGATCTCAGGGCCCAGAAAAGGGATCAGAAATTTGAAAAATCATAAAAATCCATCTATAATTACATCTTTCGTGCAGAAAGAAGAAAGATACATAGATAAGTGAGAAGGGGGAATTTCCAGCAAATAATAATCAATTGAGTATCTCATGCTGGAGAGCAGTTGTGCGTATCCAAAAAAGAAAGACGTAATAATCTAAAAAAAACTAGATCGTTGGTTATTCTTGGCATACGTCCGTTGAATGCGTCGACGACGCAAGTTCTTTTTCTTTTATTGGACAGGTGTGTTTGTCGTCGTGCACCCTGATTTTGTTGCATACATGTGCATACACAGAAACAACCCTTGAAACACTCCTTAGCCGTCGTTTAACGTCTTGGCGAGAGCGAGTTGGTTTCAACCCCCCCCCCCGTCCTTGTCACCGAAAGCCTTGGCTGGCAAGGTGTGTGTGTGTGCGTGTGCGCGAGTGTGAGGTGACCGTTTTCTCTCTCAATACAGCCCTAATAAATGAATTCATTCATTACTATGAGCAACTGCTGCGTACTACAAGGGGGTTGTAGTGGTAGTAGTAGAAACGTCTTGTTCTCTACTAGAGGGTAAGAAACCAAACTATCGAGGGGTGGCTTTCTGTGTTTCTAATAGTATTTATGTTCCACTACTCGTGCTGTCGCTCCGCGTACAACCACCGCCGTCTTCATAACCACCCTCGCTATACCTACCACCTTCTCTTGAATGACGACGACGCTATATATTTTTCTTTTCTTCACCCTCGCTCACGTGCTGTGTACGCGACACACCGCCTCATTTGATAAAACTACCCCCTCTCTCGCTAGTGTTGTTAATTGTTTTGGGTGTGTGAGTCGGCGCACGTGCAAACGAACACACGCCGAAGGAAAAGAATTCTCAAAGAAAATAAGAATAATATTAAAAATATTACTCTGTGGTTTTTATTTCTCTCCTCGCAGTATCTGGTACGATTGATCGTAATAAATTCTATGAAGAAAATGTATTTTTTAACAAAATATTTGTTAAATCTTGGTTATTAATAGTTAATTATCATTTCAAGAAATGTGACAAAAAAACTAAAAGTATGTGACAGGTTTCAGATGAAAGAGAATTGCATTCGATTTTGACTTTGTAGGGGCCCTTTGTTACGAGTGAAATTTTAATATTTTTTTCAACAGAAGGTGTGAAAGATCCTTGGGTTTTCTAGTCCATGACGTGTTCATGGATCGGTTACTACATAATGCACTTTTTCGACTTTGGGGCACTGTAGGTAAAGTTTAATTAAATTTCATGAACATGAACATATGGTATTCTATAGTCGGAGAAATGTCTTACGTACGAAAAAAGACCATAATTTCAAGAAATGTCCTAAACAAAGGGAATTTTGTAAGATTAAGAAATTAAAAAATTTGTCAATATTTTTAATTTTGAAATTGATAACGTTAACCGTGTTGAACCCCCTTTAATCCCAGTTTTAATCCGCGTGAAATTGTAATATATTTTTCAACAGGTGAGAAAGTTGGGCCAAGTTGATAGAGCTCATGCACAGGAAGCTTGAAATCAGTATGAGCGAGTTCTCTTAGATATCAGAAGCGTTTTACGGATGGGGGTGCGAACGGGACCGGAGGTTCGAAAAAGTTGACGAATTTTGTTAATCTCTTAATTTTTAGGCCGTTTTATTTAATTTTTTTCAGCTGTGTATGGTAATATAGTAGTAGCTCTTTTTTAAATACACAAACAGGTTTTACACAGCATTAGGGGTTACGTTTGAAACATGAAATATAGGAAAATTAGTTCTGTCAATAAATATCTTTTAACAATGTTTCAATAACGCGTATTTTTATTGTGTTATTAACGTTTACTTTAATGGGACTGAATTCAGGATGTTATCATGCGTTTTTCAGCCACTTTAAAGATAGTAATGTTGATTAATCTTGTTTTTCGTATGTATGAAGCTGACTCGACCCTGGATCCTCCCCAGAGCTAAATTCTAAATACGCCACTGTTAGATATTAGAGTTCTTAATGAGTGATGTTCTTTTAACGTAAAGTGTGGAAACGAGGCTGGACTCGTCGTTTTCAACGACTATATCAAACGTTGGAAGACGGTCAGTTAAACAGATACATGGTCGTGTTTACTTAAATATAATTATTGATACATCTGTATAAAAAAATAATACAGTTATTGCTGTATAAATAACACTAAATACACTAATAATAAATAACTCGTCTGAGTCGCTGAAATACGTTAAAAATACTCTTTCTGGGCCCTCGCCATTGAAATTTGGAAAACCGTTCCAAACAGAATTAACACTGTTGCACACCACTGTAGAAAAATTATTCCGATTAGCGGTTTCAAGCTTCACAACTCAAATTTCCGATCTGTTGCTGACCTGTGAAGGTTGAAAGCGCTAATCAGAATAATTTTTCTATAGTGGTGTGCAACAGTGTTAATTCTGTTTGTGATTATTACCACTAACACAGATTTATTAACTGAAAACCGTTGCAGTTAATTCAGCAATTTTTTTTACGTACGAATAGTGAAGTAGAGAATTGCAGTAAGGGAGTAGTTACGAGCAGCCGTTACGCTGAGAAGTGAACATGTGTTATCAGCAAGTGACCTTCAGAAGTTTTACAAATCGTTATACTGTACTTGTCGGATATATGGGCGGTGTTGGATTCCGTTATTGTGTAGCCGTTGTTAGCGACAGAGTAGTTTTCCTTATCTTTTCGGTCAATTTGTTCGTTATCAACAATCATCATCATACAATCCTCTAGTATATTGGAGCCAATCAAGTTGATGTGGTACTATACAGTCTGCCTCTAAGGATATTTTGCGTTATGCCCTGGAAAGTATAGAGACGTTTTTTGTATTATGGTAATACGGGAAGGGTTAAATTTACCAAAACTTAACAAGTCTTTATTTGAAGGGTTCCAAGTAGTTGAATACTTCCAGACGAAAAAATAAAACTACAACTTATGTTAATTGCATTAATGGCCTTCGTTACTTAATTCAATCATGGTGTGCATGTCTTCGGTGAAACAAAAATTCTGGTTTATAATTTTGCTACTAGTTCTCACAATCAATTAAATTTCGTCGCTTGGTTAAAACCCGCATTGAATTGCCTGTGTGAGAGTGAGAATCGACTGAGGAATTGACGAAAATCTTGGTACGATTCATAAGAAGAGGAAAAGAATCTGTGGACAACATGGCGGAACGGAATAACGTGGTTGTAACTTGTCAACTGCGTGTTAGAATATTTCACGTAGGCGATATCTTGTTGAAGTAAGAGGTTAAATATTTTACATTTTCAGTTTGGCTGAGTTTTACTGTGGCAATTATATTGAGGTGTTAATGGTAAAACTACCCTAGTTCCAAGTTTCAATCATGTTTAAGGATGTTTTAAAAACGACATTTTGATGTGCTTAACTTTTTCTTTTCATTTCTTAACAGCTCTATGATCAATAAAAAAAACTATTAATAATAAAAATTAACCTCAAAAGTCAGTTTTATGATTTGTCATTGCATTTGAAAACCTTTAATTTCAGTTTTCCGTAAATTCACATCAGTGGAGAAGGGCAACATTTACCACTAATCCCACGACGTACAAAGTAAATGAAATTTTTCTTGCCCTGAATGTCAGTATCTCTTAATGTATGGACACGTTTGCAATCCTTCTCATGTGCGAAAGAATCTTGTCTCCACACCCTCATGAATATAGGCGTCTCGTGCCCTGAATTCAGCATCTAGACTTCATTACCAAAAGCAGTGTTGACTTCAACACACATTAACACTGTTTTATAAACCGTTAGATAGGATCTTATAAAAAGTCGTCGTTGTATAAAACGCGTTGGATTTCAGAGGCGTTATACCATATACAGGTCTGTATGAAATATGACCGATGAACGAAGGAAGAACTTGCATACGACCTTACTATTGCATAGTGTATAGTGTGTTGCTCTACAACACAAACTCTCGGAACACATAAAACTCTAGCGTCTCCAATAGGTGGTGCGTGGACAGAGTCCCAGAAATGATTTATAGGAGTCAACCAAGAGGAAAACGAACAGTGAGAAAATCAAGAATGTATTAGAGAGACAGCGTAACTGAGACTATGGGAGGATATTACGTATTAGAGGCTGAGAGATGCCAGAGATCAGTTGAAGATTTCACGGTTCGATACGACTGAAATGGAATATGCCAGTGATATCGTATTTAACCATAATTATTAATCATAAACGTATCATGATTATTTGTGGTACGATTCATATAGAAATCTTAGAAATAATATAAGACACAGCACAAGGATTAAATTTTATAGGACAACTGCAATACCCACGTTGATTGCGATGCGAATGAAGCGTGGGCCATGACAAAAAAGGAAAGCGGAAAGATTCAGAATGCTGAAATGCAGTTTCTTCGAAATAGTTTAAATTATACATTGCAAGATAGAATACGGAATGAAGATATCAGAGCAGAACTCGAAGTAAAGGACATAAATGAAATTATTTCAATTTACAGAAGACAGTGATGGGATCATCTGCAGAGGATGACAGAGGATCGATTGCCGAAAGCGGCATTGAACTATAAAGCTATTGGTAGAAGAGACGTGAGTCGTCCGAGGATGAGATGGTTGCCGGAACAGGTTTATATAACCTTATCCTTGAAAAGAAGAAGAATCTTATCATGATCATTGCAGAAAGTCAGGCTGAAGATAATTTGAAATGAGCCAAATAATTAATTTCGGTGCGACCTTATTAGTTAAAAGTTTTATTTACAAGCTTTTTTTATGACTAAGTTAACCTTCTGCCCCACTGAAGTAACTTTTGATTTAACGTGGTAGCTGAACAATGAAATGTAAAAATTTAATGTTCATAAATTATTTTTGTTAATTAAACGAGCGAAGCAAGCTCAGTTTTAACTCGACGTTTTGGCATTTGTCTGTCTGTGTGTAGAGTATGCTCACGATAACTTTTGAACCCATCAACCGACTTTCGTAAAACTTGGGATGCGTGTCCATACCTTTACCCTACAGAACCCTGTTGTTTTTGAGATTGAACCCTTCAAAAATGGGAGTGGGGGCAGAAATGTGGGGGGTCAAAATTGAGAAAAAATCGCAAAAGTATAACCCGTGCGGGGGTATCAAATTAAAAGGGAATTTAAACCACATCTGTGTATAGTGTTTATTTTTGAAAGTTTAAACATTTTTGGACATCGGGGCCCAAAAAGTAGGTGAAAATGTTGATAAAATCGCAGAAATTCATCTGGAGTATCAAATTAAATAGAGGTTCAACTTACATCTTCATATAGTGTACAGTTGTGGAAATTTCAAACTTTTTTGACCCCGGGTCCAAAAAATTAGATAAAAAATTTCAAAAAATTGTAAAAATCCAGCCGGATCGCAGAATAAAGGGAATTTTAATAAAAATCAGATTTTTGGAAATTTTTATCGTGATTGCTCTGCAGTTGTTACTTTACTAAACAGAAAGTATTAGGGTAATCGGGATTTTCGTAATATTTTTGATAATTTAAAAATTGTCTATCAAAATGTATGTAGTAATAAATGTACTTTGTTCAAAATCGTGAGCGAGGTGTACAACTGAGGGAGCATACTAATTATATGTCACGGCAGATTTTTAATAATTTTAATTGTGCTGGTTTTGCGAAAAAATTTACTGCGTTTGTAGAATACGATAAAATTAAATGCAGACGTGGAATCTTTACGTGTAGTTGTAACACATCGGAACTGTACGTGACTCTGTTCTTTATAAAATATTTTCTTAACACCTCTTAACACATTTTATCAAACTCAGTCAAGCGTGTAATTTGCTTTAAAGGCAGGCGACAGTCTATTTGAAAATATTCGCTGTTTCATGTGACCATGAAGAATTCCGACTCGTCGTGAGATAATGGTCGATTGGGTAATTGTAACTCACAGGAAGTCATATAATCCCTGACGGCGTATGGAATTGATATTTCTTTCGATAATCGATAGCAGCAGAATAGGGAACCGTTATTAACATCTGATTTAGTCATTTTTAATATTATACAGTGTTAGGTTTATATTGAGGCCCGATTCGTTTTTTTTTTTGTCCTGTACATTTGCGTATATAATTTACGTATTACGTATTAAGACATCTATCGAGCCGGATATTTTTTCGTGCCAACGACCTCAGTATTCATAGAAATGAATCGCTTACTTGAATAAATAACAATAATAATCGTTTAAGAAAATCTATTCTGATGGAATTAATTAGTAACTCCAAGGTGTAGTGGAGAAGGTAAGGTAAGAGGAATCGTGTCGCAGGGTGCGGCGTAGATCCGTTACTGGGGTTGGTCCCACGTGCTGCCGGGAGAGCCGTTGTTCCCCCCTCCCCCCAATCTCATTCGTAACATTGACGTTGAGCATGTGCCCAAACACTAATATATGCACTGTGTATGTGTGTGCACCCTTCTTCTCCTTCATCTCGTTCTTCGATTTTCCTTCCTTTGCGGAAACAGGATCCGTAACAATGCGCGTCAGGTAGTCCAACAAGTCCCTCTCCCTCCATACTACCCCCTGACACACACGGCAGACTTATGTAACTTAAAATTATATTCAATTTCCCCTCACCTCTGCGGCATTCCTGCTCTCCCTCTCGCTCCTTTTCCTCCTTATCAACCAACGTCTTGCCGTCGTCTTTGCTCTCTTTCTTTTTCTTGGAGCATAAAAAGAAAAAGACGTTCGTTCGACGTGTGCATTGTGAAAAGAACAGAATTAGCGGCGACATTTAACGAAATACCGCGGTAGGGATGGAAGGAAGGAAGGGGGTTTAAATCATGCGGCGCAGCCGGCAGCCACCGTCTCTGACTTGTTTTGCGATTTAAATCAAATAAACGGAGTATGTAACGTCGCTAACAAAGAGGACTCCTTTTTTTTTAATTTGAACTTGTGTAATTCTGGTACTACAGAATCATCTGTCTCATTCATCACCTGCTGACTTTTTTCCAAAAAAATCGTAGACTTAAAAATTTTATTTAAAAACCCCTTACCGTTAACACGTTGCAAAGGCAGTGTTACGTATTTGTTTTTACAAATTATTTCCAAAGCAATCGATAACTTGACACGCGTTTCATTTTTATTCAGATTATTGACCTCAGGAGCAACGTCAAAGAAGCTCAGCAGAGGTTTTGCAGTGGTCAAATATTGACTGCTTTGTTATGAGAACTTCGGCTTGCCGGGCTGTAAGGCCATGGTCCAAATTTGGCTGGTGCAAACGTTTCGGCCGTGCCTTCGACGTCCATCTTCAGTGCAGAAGGCAGCAAAACACTGACAAAGGTTTTATAGTCAGTGACCACTGAACTGTTAAGGCTAGTGGCTGGGAGTAGGACACCCATATTTATAAACTTTTGGTGTCCGCACGAAGTTGTCTGACACATTTATTGACTGTTCTGATAATGATTTGGCCATCTGATTTGACTGGACAAGATTTAAAACGATTTCTGGACCGGAGAAGGTCTCGATTGGACTCTGTAGCCAAGACGACGTTGAAGACGAAAACTGTCAGAACGTGATGACATAATTAAATGAAAACCGCAGAATTAGTTAGAAAATGTTCAGGAGAATATACTTCGTAGTCTGTTTGTGTGGACTGGAATGGGTCTGCGGCCTTCCGCTTATCTGCTTGTTCCCTTAACTGGAAAAAAATTGTTATTTCTACGACCACTAAAAAAGCTTACAACTATCGTTAAGATAGTTTACAGTAGAGTTCATTGTGATGCTCCCATCCAGAGTATTTCAAGGCGCATTTTATTCGGTTGTTTGGAACGGTCGAAAACCGTTTAGTTTATTATCATGTAAAGATAGTAACAAATACTTATGTAATGGTGTGTAATAATAAATCATTTTATAATTAGTTTTAACGATGAAAGATTTGCGAGAATCGGTCAAAAAAGTATAACACAAATTTTAAATTATTTGTGTCGACGTTTCTACAGTATTTATTGTCATCATCCGGACCTTTGTACAGATACAAGAGAAAATATCAAGCACAACATAAATTAGTTGATTGAATGTGTTTGAGTATGCGAATGTGCGCGTATGTGTGAACGAGTTGAAACAGTTTGTTTTACATCATCAAAGTAATTGCATTATTACATATTGTTTTCCTTAAATACATCGAGAAAATTATAATACTCCAGACCATAATTTATACACTATTACAATTTAATTTACTGATAATTTGAAAGTTCCTTAATTGTATTTCTAATTAATTGTAAAAGGAGTAATCTACAATTATATATTAGAATTGGTACAGAAAACATTTCTACATATACATGACTACGTAGTAAAACATATTACAGCTGAATGTACGAATGTTCAATTACGTGTATTATTAAAAGTTATTTTTATCATGTTTCACTCAGTACCGACATTGAAAACACTGTCGTTCATGTAGAGAACTCTATACTCAATAACTGTAGAAAATACAAAATTTAGCTATATGTATATTCAGCTATAATATGTTTCACTATGTTATATGTAGTCAGTGTATATGTAGAAATGTTTTCTGTACCAATTCTAATATATAATTGTAGATTACTGCTTATCAGTAAATTAAATTGTAATACTGTATAAATTATAGCCTGGGGTATTATATTTGATGATGTAAAACAAACTGTTTCAACTCCTTCCACACATAGGCGTGCACACTCACATACACAAACACATTCACTCAACTAATTTAATCTGTTGTGTTTTACATTTTCTCTTATATCCGTACACAGGTCCTGATGATGACAATAAATACTGTCGAAACGTCGACACAATTAAAAAATTTTGTTATACTTTTTTGACCGAGCCTCGCAATCCCTTCATCGTTAAAATTCATTGATTGACGGTCACTACGAAATTAGGAATTAATCATTAGTATTTAATAATAATATAATTAATAATGAAAATGATGAAAAACAACATGAAAATAATTATTTAGTTTTTTTATGACTGGAATCTCATTTCGTTCGTATGACGTGAATAAACAACAAATAAGTTGCATAATTGTAGCAACCCATCAAAAAGTCAAAACACACTAAACGAAGTAAAATTTACTATCACTTACATTAGGTTGTAGGAGCGAAGAGATGAGGGTGTAAATGGTCTCTTATTGCACGATGTTAGTCCATCGTCATTTTACGATACTGAGAAAACCAGAATAATAGTTATGGTCAAACTTGGTACCCATTGTACTTTGTAATCTAAATACTATATTGCGAAGCGTGTAGATGACGTCACGTTTGTTTGTTATCGCCAGCCGGGATTCAGACCGGCTGACTACAGGCAAAATCACGTTAGTTCTACTAAAGACTCCGAGCTGATCACTCGTATTCACTCGCCGCAGCGGCTACTTAGTTTTTTTTTCAGTATTTAATTCTAGTAGCATGATCTCCATGCGACTATTTATTTAGACAATTTCGGCTTACGGGTTGTAATGCACGCCCACATCTTATGTCTATTAAATTCTCCGGCACTCATGCCGTGTTAAAATCTGCACGCTTCAGCAATGAAATATGTCAATCTAAATTTTAATAAGAATTCAAATATGTCTCTTTAACTCAATAAACCATCATTTTCTGGAAACATTATACAGTCCACTCAATTATTTCATCTCAAACCAGCCAACTCCAATAGCGTTTCTAAGAACAACTCACGTATATCAAGAGCTTGTAAGACGCAACATTTTTGGTCCTCCAAACCGGATTTTATTTTGGCCTTACGGGCAACATTTTTTGTCCACAGCGACAACATTAATATTTCATTTAATGGGACCAAACGGCGTTTGGTTCAAGCCCCAACATTCTCAACTTTGGATTGCTGACAGTTGCGTGCCTCTTATTGTCAAAAATTACTTCACAATCAACACTACAAGATTCTGCAGAGCAGTAAACCAGAGACGACGGGACACGGCAGGACAGCATTAGTTATTCTACATCAAAAAAGTTCCACAGCTTTAAAATTATGGAGAGCTGCAACATCAGGCGTCATCTGACCGGTAGAGACAAGAGTGTGACGATTTCATTAATAATAAAATTATAAAAATATAATAAATTTAAAAAAAAATTAAGAAGAGGAGAAAATTTAGATTTAAATAAAATCGCACATTTAAATCAACTTTAAATCCCTAAAATAACGCAGAAATAAGATTTAGTAAAGAGATTTAAGAAAACCGAAAGGAATGCGGGTATAAAAGTAAGGAAACACCCTTAATAATTAACCATGCACTGACAGGCGGTAACCGGCATCAACACGCATATTAACCCATAAACAAAACTAATAATGTGAGTAAAGTGCAACTCAATAAAAATAAACAAGGAAAAAACAGTTGTATACAATAATCATTTCTGAAGTAAAGGATATCTTTGGATAATAAATGTGTCAAAGATTAAAACGGTAAATATCGATTAAAAGGCGGAACTATTTTTCTGGTAAAGTGTAAACTCCGCGAAGTTACTTTACCTCTCCCAAAAAACGTACAGTACTAGTGATGGAGCGCTCACGCAGTAAACTGGTAGCATCCGAACGATGCCACAAAACAAAATAATATTTTGTTTCTTTTAAGTTCAACTAAGAACAGTGTGCAACGTAATGTAGCGGTAAATAGTGAGTCCTATATAAACATGTAATATAAAAGAAAAAAGAATTAATAAGTGTGCGCGATGACATCTCTACATACTAATTTGTAAGAGAACAATGTATTTCAAATAAAATAGGTACTAGGTATCTAAGGTGAAAACCCCTTATCATTAATTATGTAAAGTGCATATCTGTGGAACAAACATTAACATGAGTTATCTACTAACGAGGTTTTCTACCAGACATCCGAGAAAAGAGTACCAGCCTCCGAATCACCGAACTCACTTCAGGAACTTCTACGTCAACGGAAACTACAATAACGACAGACCATCAGTAGACACCCCAAGGACCGAGAAGCCTAATCTGAATCAACATCCGGATGCCATAAGGTGACGCGGAAGCCAGTCTTCCGTGATTAAGTAATATTCAAATAAAAATGTACCAAAGACAATTTAAATAACACTTCAAGACTTTTAAGAGTAGTCACTAATTGTAACCAGTAGTATGTAATATGCTTAAAAATATGTGTAGTAGAAAGTAACGCGTAAATTATAGAGCGTCTCTGTTTCTAAAGTTTAAATAAAGTCCATTCTGCAAATGGCAAAAGCTAAATAAAGTCCATTATTCAAATGGCTTAAGTTGAAAGATAGTATATGAGTAAATGAGCATTATTAACAAACAAGTTTTAAATCCCGGATCCGTGGAGAATTCAAACACATAAACTTCCATATTTAAAGGGCCCTTCTGAAATATATGTTGTAAACTGTAATCTGTAAATTAAGAATCAGCTATGTTGAAAACCTTATGTAGACATTTTAAGGTTATAGAATAATAAAGAGATGTCATTATATAACACACAAAACTGAGTGAATACATCAACAGGAACCCATGTCCATTTTCCTTCAATTATAGAGATATCTCAAAATTATATGTGTTTAATTAGAAGTTGGTTAAGTCTATGGCAGCCTGTGTAATTGACCAGAGCTAATGAAGCACAGGTTCCCGGTATTATAACGTAGGTACGTTATAAGAGGTGCAACAACTTCTTCTAACAGGATCGAGCAGCGGGATCGAAGCCAGCTTCAGCACGCCTGGATCAACGTCCACGTGATTATGAACTTTTATTTTGTATAATCTTTTCATATAATTATGACAATCTAAGTAACTTTTTTGGTACACAGTTAATAACATTTAATACAGCATTATTAATAAGTTCTACAGAAACAGATATCATTGTTAAGTGGCCATAAACGTATTATCATGTCGAATGATTTATATTTTCGATAACATTCACAACTAGTTTTAAGCCTATTATAGTCAGTTATATATTAAGGTGTACGTAGATCACTGGCTCCCGCATTATATCAATTTGTAGTAAATTATTCTAAATTCCAACGACTGTTCACTTTCTCTGCATTTAATTTTCGGTTTCAAATTACATTTTAAATTTTCGGTCATGGCTGATGTGAAGGCCTTAATAAAGAAACGCGGCACAATCAAGGCGTCCATATCTCGCGTGAATACTTTCGCGGATAACTTCGATCCAGACATAAGCGATCATCATGCGTTAAAAATAAAGCTCCGCCATTTAATGGAATTGTCCGCTAAATATGACGATATTCAGACTCAAATCGAGGCTGTCACTGACTGGAGTTTTCGCTCCAGTCAGTGACAGAGTTCAAACCGAGGATGATCTCTGCAATATCGAATGCAAATTGCACCATTTATTGAAACAAGTAGAGGAGGTGAACCAAAAACCGTTAATTCAAACCGAAATTACGCCAATTAACCCCCCACCTCCCCGATACAATTAGAACCGATTAAATTGCCTTCATTCTCAGGAAGCATTATTGATTGGCGACACTATTACAATATATTTGTCGAGTTAATACACGTCAGAACTGATATGACAGATATTCAAAAATTACACTACTTACACTCTTCATTGAGTGGAGAGGCATTAAATGCAATAAAATCTCTTCCAATAACTCATGAAAATTATGCAGTAGCCATTGATTTATTAAAAAACAGATACGACAGTAAATTAATTGTGTCAGCCCATCACATAGGGAATGTCTTGGGCGTCAAGTCCGTACAACAAGATTCCAGGGTCAGCATTTCTAGGTTCATTGACGAGATTACTGCAAATATAAATGCCTTAAATTCATTAAATTTACCCGTAAATACATTTGAAATGATTTTAGTTCAACACTTAACGCAGAAACTCGATACTCATACGTGTCGGCTCTGGAAAGAAGGCTTGTCGGACTAACGACTTCCTAATTTTAGTAATTTTATAAAATTTTTAAATAACCGTAGGCAGGTATTGCAATACAGTACTTAGATAGCGTGCCCAGTTCCGTAAACAAGATACACGTTAGCGATAAGAGTCCATATCGCAAAGCAATTAAACCGATTAATATTAATAGAACTGCATTCCATGCTCGTATCGGCAATAACATATGTCAGCTGTGCAAATCTAAACACCGTCTTACTGAGTGTCCGCAATTTGTAGCGATCACTCCTCTCGAGAGAAAAAATATCCTAATTAAAAATAAACTTTGCCTAAACTGCATACGCCCAGGCCACGACCTTGCACGCTGTCCCTCCAAATTCTCTTGCAGAACGTGTGCTAAACGCCATCACACAATGATTCTATATCTTCGTCCAGTAACAATCAGTGTTCGTTAAAATTGCAAACAAACAGATCGATATTATTGGCCACCGCAGTCTGCATGACAACTGACCAAGCAGGTAGGAAGCACCCAGTTAGGATTTTATTGGACTCAGGATCGCAAGCTAATTTCTGCACCATGAGTTTCGCTCGCCGCATGGGTTTAAAACTGATCTCAATTACCCATCACGGGTATAAACAATTCATTATCTCAAGCTGATTTCAGTACCAGAGTAAGATTGCATTCACGTTATAAAAATTTTAATTTGAACATACATTGCGCTGTGCTTCCCAGTATCACTAATAATCTCCCTGCTGAATCATTTGACCTCTCCTCCCTAAACTTACCAAAGGGCATATTTCTAGCTGACCCGCAGCTGAACTTTTCGTCGCAAATCGATATATTGCTTGGTGCTCAGTATTACTTGCAATTAATTGAACCTGTCAAATTTATTCGTAGCCCACATTTCCCCATAATACAGGAGACTAAGTTGGGATTCATTCTTGCAGGTAACTTGCCATTTAATGTCGATATGACAAAACCGGTTTCATCATTCATGGTGTGTGAAGATGATAACGCCATTTCCTCGCAACTAAAGGACTTTTGGAAGTTAGAGGACGTTGCTATTCATGCTCCCTCCGTTGAGGATTCGGATTGCGAGAATCATTTTGTATCGAATACTGTCCGTAATAAGGATGGCAGATTTGTGATATCCCTACCACGCAGGTTACATAATCGTAATTTAGGCGATTCTCTCTCCGGCGCTATCCGCAG
Source organism: Magicicada septendecula (assembly GCA_034769895.1). Lineage (NCBI taxonomy): Eukaryota > Metazoa > Arthropoda > Insecta > Hemiptera > Cicadidae > Magicicada > Magicicada septendecula. The sequence continues at coordinate 78,551,394 of CM068367.1, read as the reverse complement.
GTTCCAATCACTGGAGCTCTAGTTCAAGCAGAACCCTGCTCTTCACAAGGATTATAGCGCATTCATGCATGAATATTTAAACCTTGGTCACATGTCTTTACTTGATGCGTACGATTTATCGGTAGACCAGTCAGATACATTTTACTTGCCGCACCATTCAGTTTTTAAAGGCTCTAGCATAACTACTAAATTACGAGTTGTTTTCGACGGCTCCGCCTAAACAACAAACAACTGGTCCTTGAACGACACACTGTTGGTTGGTCCCACGGTCCAGCAGGATCTGTTCTCCATTATGTCTCGATTTCGTACTCACCGATATGTCCTCATTTCGGACGTCGAGAAGATGTATCGGCAGATTTTAGTTAATCCAAAGGATTCCAGTTTGCAGCGCATTGTCTGGCGCGATGCCCCCCATAGGGAACTCCAACATTACGCCTTGAGGACAGTCACCTATGGGACTGCAAGTGCGTCATTTCTTGCTACAAGATGTCTGGGTCAAATAGCCAAGGAAAATAAAACTCAATACCCTATAGCTTGTTCAGCTATCGTGAACGATTTTTATGTGGACGATCTTATCACCGGTTCAGACAACCCGCACATCCTATCCAAAATGAAATCCGACGTCACAGAGTTACTAAGCCAATACGGTTTTACATTGCACAAATGGTTCTCCAACGATCAGAAAATAATGACTTCGCACGCTCATTCTTCCCACGACTTTAGTAAAAATCAAACTGTGCGTACGTTAGGCATTCAATGGAACATGGACGAAGATAGTTTCTTATATAGTGTCCAGAGACATACCAATCCCGAGGTGGTCAACAAGAGAGGTGTATTATCAGTCATCGCAGGAATTTACGACCCTTTGGGTCTCATTGGCCCTGTTACATTCTGGTGTAAGCATTTTATGCAGCGATTGTGGTTAACGGGTACAAGTTGGGACGAACCCTTATCAGATTCATTATCTAATCAGTGGTCAGAACTTTATTCTCAGCTGGTTTCAGACACTTACTTTAAAACATCGAGGTCTGTAAAGAGTTTAAACAATTCGCAAATCATTGCATTCCAGCTCCACGGCTTTTCCGACGCGTCAGCTAAGGGTTAGTATTTACGTGCGTACGGTCTATTCAAACCACGCCATCTCATCAAACCTGTTATGTTCTAAATCCAGGGTCGCTCCATCGAAACAGATAACACTACCCAGACTTGAACTTTGCGCATGTCTATTGTTGGCTCAGTTAGCTTCCAAGGTTATAGACGCCGTGAATTACAAATTCGACGAATTATATTTTTACTCGGACTCAATGATAGCCTTACACTGGATCCACCAGCAATCTTCCCGATGGAAGGTATCCGTCGCCAACCGTGTTGCCGAGATACAGCGTCTCACTACAAGGGATACCTTGCATCATGTATCGTCATTGGACAACCCTGCCGACATTTTATCACGTGGTTGTCTCCCTCGGATTTTACACAGTCATCCACAATGGTGGCATGGTCCATCCTGGTTATCCCACGAGTCATCATCATGCCCTATCTGTGCCTTCGATGCCCATTCTCCCTGCACTCATCCTGAGCTTGAGCAGGAACAACGTAAACAGGTCCAAACCTCATTGATTGTCGCATTATCCAGATTTAATTATGTTGAGAACTACTCATCGCTCTCAAAGCTCATTCGCGTGTTTTCGTATTGTCGTCGATTCATCCGAAACTCTAGGATTCCCACAGAGGATAGGAACACTTACTTTTTAACCTCCCATGAGTTACATGGTACACTTTTGGTTTGTATTCGCCAGTCCCAGAAGTCGCATTTTGGAGTCGAAATTAAGAAACTTGAGGAACAACGCTGCATCCCTAATAACAGTAAAATTCTCTCTCTTCACCCCTTTCTGGACAAGTCAGGAATACTACGCGTAGGGGGACGCCTTCAGCACTCTCAGCTCAATTACGAGAGCAAACACCAAATCATACTACACCCACACTCTCATCTCAGTAAATTAATTATACAAAGCGAGCACCTTCGTTTATTACATGCTGGTGTACAATTGACTCAATTCTCTCTACGACGGAAATATTGGATAGGCCTACTTAATGACAAATCTTATATACGTTCGGTAATACATAAATGTATCACGTGTTTTAGATTCCGTGCTAGGGGCGAAAACCAATCACTAGGACAATTACCCCCCTCCCGTGTCACGCCTGCCAAACCGTTTTCCCAATCGGCAGTCGACTATGCCGGTCCGATATTTGTACGTCATGGCGGGCAGCGTTCAAAATCAACTTCCAAGACTTATATTGCCTTATTTATATGCATGACCACTAAGGCCATTCACTTGGAACTTGTCTCAGATCTGACATCAGACGTCTTTGTAGCTGCCTTAAAACGCTTTATTGCGCGTAGAGGTATCCCTGATCATATATTTTCCGACAACAGAACAAATTTTCGTCGTGCAAGTAGCACGCTTCACGAATTATATAAACTTTTGCAGTCTAAGGGTTTTGAGCAGTCCGTCCAGGGTTTTACCAGTGCCCAAGGCATTAATTGGTCCTTTATTCCTCCCTCAGCACCGCATTTTGGCGGCCTATGGGAAAGCGGAGTCAAGAGCGTCAAGTTTCACTTGCGACGCGTGGTAGGCGGAACCATTCTTTATACCTCCGAGGAGTATTACACCATTTTAACCCAGATTGAGGCTTGCCTTAACTCACGCCCCTTGTTCGCCATATCCAGTGACTCTAGGGACCCCGAACCTTTAACTCAAGCTCATTTCCTGGTTGGTTCTCCGCTCACTGCTCTCCCGGAACCTGACTATTCACAAATCAATATTACTCGTTTGGGCAGATGGCAACTGCTCCAAAGATTCACCCAATCCATTGGAACAGGTGGTCAAAAGATTACTTGCACCAGTTGCAACAGCGCAACAAATGGCGCGTTACGTCAAAAAGTTTGACTCCCGGACAACTCGTCCTTATTCTAGATGACAATTCCCCCCCCCTTCAGTGGAAACGCGGGGTAGTCACGAATGTTTACTCGAGTCAGGACTCAATAGTGCGCGTCGCGGACGTTCGCACCTCACTTGGTGTTCTACGTCGACCCATTCATAAGTTATGCCCACTTCCGGTGGCACTAGATTAGTCGCATGAGCATCATGCGACACATATCGGTAATGTGAACTTTATCACATTACCCCACTTCACGCCCGGGGCATTCCCGGGGCGATCACATGAATTATATTGTTATGATTAATACACTATTATTATGTTTATTGTGATATTGTGTATCACAATCATGTTTTTGGGTATTTTTGAATTTTTTGGGCATTGTTATATTATTATTGTATCAATTATTATGTTTTTCACTATTGTACTTACTCTATGGTTGTGTATTTTTGGATTTGTGGGGATTGTTATTCCAATATAATGGATGTAAATTATTATGTCTTTGTCATTGTATTGTTACCTGTAACAGATTGTTCAATCTTTGTGATCATTATCTTATTATTATGTACTGCTAATTATTATACCTGATTGTTGTATTCTCATGTATTATTGCCATGTTTTGTATGTCATGGAATTTTATTATTGTTGCTCTGTTACCGTGTAACGTAACGTAAATAACTATGTATTTTGTAACCCGCACATGAATTTAATATGCTAATCATATTGTTATCTACTATTCATTTTCTGGTTCTTATTGCTCTATTGTTATACATGCCAATTTTTTATGTCATTATTATATTAGTAATGGTTATTTATTTTTGGATTTTGTTATCATGTAATGTCAATTACCATGTAATTTCACAGTTAATTAAGTTGCAAAATCGCCCCGATTTTGTGCGGGCAGTATGGTCAAACTTTGTACCCATGTGTACTTTGTAATCTAAATACTATATTGCGAAGCGTGTAGATGACGTCACGTTTGTTCTGTTATCGCCAGCCGGGATTCAGACCGGCTGACTACAGGCAAAATTACGTTAGTTCTACTAAAGACTCCGAGCTGATCACTCGTATTCACTCACCGCAGCGGCTACTTACAGTTTTTTTTTTTCAGTATTTAATTCTAGTAGCATGATCTCCATGCGACTATTTATTTAGACAATTTCGGCTTACGGGTTGTAATGCACGCCCACATCTTATTTCTATTAAATTCTCCGGCACTCATGCCGTGTTAAAATCTGCACGCTTCAGCAGTGAAATATGTCAATCTAAATTTTAATAAGAATTCAAATATGTCTCTTTAACTCAATAAACCATCATTTTCTGGAAACATTATACAGTCCACTCAATTATTTCATCTCAAACCAGCCAACTCCAATAGCGTTCCTAAGAACAACTCACGATTATCAAGAGCTTCTAAGACGCAACAAGTCATAATTTTCAGTTGTAAAAGTTACTTTGTTCTCCAGTGAAATGTACAGACAGGTAGGCAGACGGTCGTGGACCCGTCTAGTTAAGGACAAGCCGTTTAGTCACTTGAAAATGTACGGCACATGTTATTGTGTACGACCAAATCTATAATTTTTAATAGAATATGTATTGAGAATATCTCGTGGATTGAGTTTGAATGAAGATGAACGTTTCCTTCGGGGGGGGGGCACGGTTTACTCAAGAGTTTTTGTACTTTTGAAAATTAAAACGCCGTTACAAGATTATAAATCCGCTGTTGTCCAAGAATAAGGAATCCTCTGTGACATACGGAACAAGCCTGCAGCTAGTTAACAGTGAAGGTTTAAACACGTCGTTACTACTGCTCGAAATAAACTATGGCTTCGCTTTGTGCCGTCAAGAGTTTGCCATTTATGTTACATATTATGTTCCTGTTCTATGTCTTGACTGCTGTCAGTTTTAATCTGATAATTGATGGGTGGCCGTATCGTGAAGTTCCCAGATGTTCCCATTGATATCTCCCCGTTTCAAGTCCGTATAAGGTTTTTTCAAACTCTTTTGGCCAAGTTGCCGTGGTCCAGAGTTGTCGAATGTAAACGTTTCGGCCGTACCTTCGACGTCCGTCTTCAGTGCAGAAGGCTGAAACACATTGACTGAGGTTTAGTAGCCAGTGACCTCTTGAGAAGGTACGGGGGAAACGTTTGCATTCGACCACGGGCTTACAGTCCGGCAAGCCGAAACTCTAACAACGTCAATTCCAGTCTGTTTCGTAAATCGGAATATTAGAGAAGTTGTAAATATACAAATGCATTTACTAGTTCATTTTGGTTGTTTTCAGTTGCTGTTAAATTTTCAGATTTAGACGAGGGAATCTCGTAGTACCCAGTTAAAGACTCTGGAGTACAAAAGTGTACTTTTAAGGTTAATTAAAAAAGTGAATAAATACGTGGACAGAGTGTAGACGGTTCATTAAGGAACTCTGAATTTTGCTCCATCTTCACTCTTACATTTTCAAATTAATCATATTTGAAAAACGTAATTTGAATTTATGTAAACTAAATAATTCTTGTGTACAACTCTGAGTATAAAGATTATTAAGTTTACAGAAATTTTAAACATTGTACATTAACTTCAGTAAAATTATTTTCCTGGCTGTTGGGCCGTGGTCCTCTTTTATGTAGATCCAAACGTTTCGACTGCAGCTGCGGCAGTCATCTCAGTGGTCTTCTGTTCCGCTTCGCTGGCGGACTAAATGACGACGCGACTCCAAACCGTCGTACTTACAGAGCCGTCAGGGTGCGGACCGCGGCCCCAGTTGAAACGTTTGGATCTACATAAAAGAGAACCACAGCCCAACAGCTCGGAAAATAATGTTACTGAAGATAACTCAGGCCGTGAAAGCTTCAGTTTTATGATTGTACATTAACATTTGAAGAAGAAATTGAGTACATGAGTACAGCAGTGTACAAACCTTTACCGGCCGAACTGAAGGCGTCGCGAAGAGTTTATTAAAAATTATTTTGTAGTAGAATTACGTAATCTATTTTTACAAGAAGAACAATGATGCTGTTTTGTGAACGAGTTCCTCGAGTATTTTTTTAAAATTTAAGGAAATTTGTCACAAAATTTAAACTTGATTAAACCGATTTCTTTTTAAATAAGTGGTTAATAAAGTAATTCCATTCTGTTCTGTTTCTCCTATCCACACCATACGCGGTGGTATGGTTTTAATTTTGCGCCTATGCTTGTTTCTGACTGGTATTTTCTTGTGATACGGATTTTTCACAATTCTATACTTTGTATGAAAACATTTCTATTCTCTTGAGATCGTTTCGTTGTTCGATCTGTTATTCGTATACGCTTTCAATTTTCTTCGGCCATTTGATTCGGCCATCTCTTTCTTGATTTTCCTCCAGCATACTATCTCCTATTAAGCTTTCCTCAAATACTGTACTGCCTTGTATCCAACTTCATTGGCCCTGTTATTCCCGTCTGAGAAGGCCTCTCCACAATTTTTCTTTCGTGTGTTCCTAATCACGTCATTCATTGCTCGCTCTGTGCGTAGTATGAAATATGCATTTTCCTCCAGTTTTATGTTTTAAAAGTCGTTAATTATTGTTTTCCTTCTTCTCCATGGTCTAATGACTCACCCACAGTGCACGCAAAAGGATGAATGAGACAGTCTTGTTTGAGTTCACTGTCAGCTTGACTCTCCATGGTTGAATTTTTTTTATCTAGAGACTCCCTTATTTTAAAATCAGATTTCGTGATCTAGCAGTAGCATTTTCCGTAATAGCTGTTTTGGCTTTGTCAGATACTTATGGAAACACAGAGGGGAGGACTACGTGTTCCTGTTAATCTCTAAGTGGAGTATAGGGCGTCAACAAATTTCCGCCACCTTGTCTGAATTTTACTTCTCTTCACTATTTCGTTAGTTCCTATATATATATATACAGTAAAACCCCGGTTAACCGAACTAAAGGGGGGGAAGCTGTTTCGAATAACAATTTTTTCGGTTAAGCCATGAACATCTAATACTACAGTATTTTGTATTGTAATTACAGTACGTATTTTTTAAAGGTTTTGAAGGTCAAACGAATTCAAAAATCTCTTTGTAGGCTACACTTATGTTCTTTATTAAAGTCAAAATTACATTTTTAGGATTACAGTACATCAATATACAGTATACAGTCATCCCCTGAGATATGTAATTAATGCGGACCGTAGACTTTTGCGTAACTCTAATTTTACGTAAGTCAAATTTGAACATTGCTTAAGTGTACCTACATACTTATTATTATACAGACATGTATGGGTATGTACGTACATGAGTATGAACAAATCACTCGCGGCAAGCTACACTAATGACGAGAAACAATACATCTAGAAAAACGAGCGATAAACATGTGCTTGGTTCCGCTGCTCAACCTTCACTGAGTAGAAGAAGTTTCCGAGAAAGAGTGCCCGGTACGCTTGCGTTCTTGCTTAGACCGAAAAGTAAAGGATTAGCAGAGCAATAAAGTAAGAGAGAGTGTGTGTGTGTTTGTTTACAAAGAGAGAGTGAGAGTGAATAGTGTATTGACGCAGTTGCTACAAGGTACAGTATTGCATGCTTGAAATAGAATACAGTACAGTAATTCTTTGTAAAAGTGTATGTTACTCTATTCAAAAATTTTTCCATTTTTTGAAATTTTCATTTTACGTAACTGCGAATTTACGTAAGTCGCATATTACGTATCTCGGGGGATGACTGTACTGTACTTAATAGTTTGGAGCATATGAATTACTACTCATTTAAAAAACTCAGTAATTTTTGTTTGTTTCTTGCGTCCCTCCCAACGTTTTCGAGCAGCGATGTCCTGCCATCTTTTCATTAGAAGGACGTCAGCCGGCGTTGTTGACTCACTGCATTGTTCAACAAATCTTAGGGCAACCTAACAACAACACATGTACTGTACTGTAATTTTTGTGTTATACTATACCCAGTAGGTTTTTGAAAGATAACAAATTCTTAATTTAGGCTTACCTCTAGTGCTCGAAAACCATCGTCAGCTGTCACTCCGTCATCCACATCATCTACTTCGGTCTCTTCGATCGCGTCATCATTTGACTGCAACACTGTTTCTACAATTTCTTGGTCCGTGATTTCTTCCGAATCATCCGCGACAACCCATTCATCCACCTCGCACGTATCCATGTCTTCGCATCCAGGAATTCTTTTTACCATTTCTGTCAAGTTTTCAAAATTTTCTGAGTCGTCTCCTTCAAGCCCATCATACAGTTTGCTCCAGCACCTTTGAAGAGTTTCTGCTTTCACATTATCCTAGGCTTGCGCACACCAATAAATTACGTGTTTCATATTTACTGCCTTCAGCGCTTCATTCATGTTTTTGTTTTGCATGTTGCAGGATGGTTCTCAAAAATAGCCCACGGTAGTGCCGTTTAAATGTCGCTATTACGCCCTGATCCAGTGGCTGAATTAGACTGGTAACATTTGGGGGAAGGAAACGCACAACAATATCGCCACTTTTTAACTCGCAAGGATGCGTAGGCGCATTGTCAATTAATAAGATCGCTTTTTTAGGCAGACCTTTTTCATTTAAAAACTTTTCAACTTTCGGTACAAACTGATCACTAAACCATTCAGCAAAGAGTTCACAAGACATCCAAGAACTTTTTTGGGCTCTATAAAAAACTGGTAGCGCATTTCGGGCAACATCCTTCAAGGCCCGTTCGACTTGAAAAATCCGTCAAGGTTTTTTCGACTTCCCGATACACATTGGGGGCAGTCTATTGTGCCAGAAGCGTTTGATGCCAAAAGAACAGTTATCCGTTCTTTTTGCATTTTATGTCCTGGGGCAGACGTTTATTTTGAGAAAGCTAAGGATTTTGTAGGCAACATCTTGAAATTAACACCCGTTTCATCGGCATTGTAAATTTGGTCCTTAGTGTAGCCTTGGGTGTAATCTTCAAACTCTGTTTTGAAAACAGCAACCGCGTCTGGGTCTGCAGATAACTTTTCTCCACATACATTCAATTGCCGAATGTCGTATCTGTTCTTAAACCTGTCTAACCACCCAGAGCTTGCACAAAAATTCTTTTCCTTCCTCACCTAACAACTCAGCTAACATTTTAGCTTTTCCTTGCAGTATCGGGCCAGTCAAAGGCATGCCTTTTTCTCGTTGTTGGGTGAACCAAAGATAAAGAGCTTCGCCTACTTTTTCAAAGTCGGATGTTTTCAGTGTTTTTCTATGAGGATTTTTCACAGCTTGCTCTAGAAATTTAGATTTAGACTTCACCCATTCTGAAACGGTAGAAACACCAACTCCGTAATTAGCCGCAACAGTTTTCAATAAACTTCCTTTTTCAACTTCTTTGATAGCAGCTAATTTATCAGCGAAAGTAATCACAACACGCTTCCGCTTAGTCGCCATAGCACAAAAATACACACGCAATGGAAATAAACAACCACTTGAAGGCACTATTCTATCGCAGATCCGCACTTGTGTGTTGACAGCTAGTGACTGATGCGGGCGTCATGGTCTTGGGAGGGGTTGGAGAGTTGGCAGTGTAGCTATATTTAGACTGGTGAGCCGGTGGCTGGGAAAGCAACTCAAGGTCGGGCGTTCACCTCTCCCCGCTAGCCATAGCCCAGCACACTCTCGCCCTCGAATTATTTCCGTGCATTATTTTTTGGATTTGCGATTTTCGGAGGCATTTCGGATAACCCGGGTTTCGGTTGACCCGAGTTCGGTTAACCGGGGCTTTACTGTATATATTTCTGCTCCATGTTCTTGGCCGACCCCTCTGGGTTTCAGTCAAGTACTCTTTTCGCTGTACTAGTTTCTTCTCTTCTAAAACAGTGTCCTATCCAATTCCATGTGGGGGTCTTTTCTGGTCTTATATTTCTTTGTTCGGAATATCTCCAAAGTTCTCCTATGTTTCCATAGGTCTTCAGTAACCTTTCCAAACGCCGATTCGAGTATATTCAATACTGAATACACTAGTATGCTCCCTGATTTGCGCAACTCGCTCACTATTTTGAACGAATTTTTACTAAACTTGAATTGCAACCACTAACACGCAATTATACTTTCCACAGGCGCTTTCAAGCCTCTCGGCTCATCTTCAGACGGAACACAACAACCTACCTAGAAACCTTCACCCCTTTATATATTTTATCTAGAACCCGGGTTCTAGTCTGTTGTGTTCCATCTGAAGATGAGCGGAGAGGCCTGAAAGCGCCTGTGGAAAGTATAATTGCGTGTTAGTGGTTGCAATTCAAGTTTAGCAAAAATTAGACAACCACTAACTAATGTTTTTCTTGTATTTTGAACGAAGTAGATTTATTATTGGATACATTTTGATATAAGATCATTTTTCAATTACGCAAATTCCGGTTGTAAAGCAATCATTACAATAAAAGCTAAAATATCGGTATGGAGAACCATACATGACTTCCATGTTCTAAGATTTATATTTAAAATCATTTTCGAAATGAAATATTTCCATAGAAACTACTTCTTTCTACTTACTGCTTCAGCCTTAACCACAGTACTGTGGTCACTAACGTATACCACCTCACGTTATCGCACTCGATTTTCACTGATGGTGGAAGTCGATGGCACTGCCGAAACGTCTGGTTTTGCAGAAAACATTGGTCTACGGCCAAACAGGCCGGGAAGGAATTTTAACAACAAACTACTTCTTTGTTCCGATAACGTAGTACATATATACAAAATTATCCCCTCCCCCATCAACTAGCCTCTTCATTTATAGATATTTCATCTACGTTTCTACAGTGGATTATTAAAATCTTATCAGGGTACTTTATTTATCAAAATTAAGTACTTTACTCTTGTTACAACAAAAAATGTTTCAAGTAAACTACCCTTTCCCCGTAACCGATCTTCACCAAAATCAAAAGGCCTTGAGTCTTCTACAACTCAGGCACATATGTAAAAAATTATTTGATTCTGTTTGAATTTACGGCAGTTATCGTTCGTCATTAAAAAATTTCTCTTGTTACAACATAAAATGTTGCAGGTAAACTATCCCTTTCCCTTAACCGATCTTCACCAAACTCAACTGGCCTTGAGTTCTCTACAATTTAGAGGCGTATTCAAAAAATTATTTGATTATGTTTGAATTTACGCCAGTTATCGTTCGTCATAGAAAAAATTAACCTTGTTATCACATAAAACGTTGCAGGTAAACTACCCCTTTCTCTTAACTGTACTTCACCAAAATCAACAGACCTTGAGTACTTTCAACTTCAAGAATGTATGTAAAACATTATTTGATTCTCTTTGATTATGCGGCAGTTATCGTTCGTCATAAAAATAAAATTACCCTTTTCAAACATAAAACGTTGCAGGTAAACTACCCTTTTCTCTTAACCGATCTTCACCAAAATCAAAAGACCTTGAGTACTCTATAATTCAGGACGGTGTGCAAAAAATTATTTGATTCTCTTTGAATATGCGGCAGTTATCATTCGTCATAAAAATAAAATTACCCTCTTCAAACATAAAACGTTGCAAGTAAACTACCCTTTTCTCTTAACCGATCTTCACCAAAATCAACAGACCTTTGAGTACACTACTATTCAGGAAGGTGTGCAAAAAAGTATTTGATCCTGTTTAAATGTGCGGCAGTTATCGTTCGTCATAGAAACAATTACTCTTGTTAAAACAAAAAATGTGGCAGGTAAACTACCCCTTTCCCTTAACCGATCTTCACCAAAACAACAGGCCTTCAGTCTTTTACAATTAAGGAAAGTGTGCAAACAAATATTTGATTCTGTTCGAATGTGCGGCAGTTATCGTTCATCATAAAAAAATTACCGTTGTTAAAACATAAAATGTTGCAGGTAAACTACCCCTTTCCCTTAACCGATCTTCACCAAAATCAAGAAACATTGAGTTCTCTATAGCTTATGAAGGTATGCAAAACATTATTTGATTCTGATTGAATTTACGGCAGTTATCATTCGTCATAGAAAAAATTATCCATGTTAAAACATAAAACGTTGCAGGTAAACTACCCCTTTCCCTAAACCGATCTTCAACAAAAACAATAGGTCTTGAGAACTCTACAATTCAGGGCTGTATGCAAAACATTATTTGATTCTGTTTGAATTTGCGGCTGTTATCGTTTGCCATAGAAAATACCATTGTTAAAACAAAAAACGTTGCAGGTAAACTACCCCTTTCCCTTAACCGATCTTCACCAAAAACAATAGGTTTTGAGAACTCTACAATTCAGAGTTGCATACAAAAAATTATTTGATTATGTTTGAATTTGCGACTGTTATCGTTTGCCATAGAAAATAACCTTGTTAAAACAAAACGTTGCAGGTAAACTACCCCTTTCCTTAACCGATCTTCACCAAAAACAATAGGTCTTGAGAACTCTACAATTCAGGGCTGTATGCAAAAAATTATTTGATTCTGTTTGAATTTGCGGCTGTTATCGTTTGCCATATAAAATACCCTTGTTAAAACATAAAACGTTACAGGTAAACTACCCCTTTCCCTTAACCGATCTTCACCAAACACAATAGATCTTGAGAACTCTACAATTCAGGGCTGTATGCAAAACATTATTTGATTCTGTTTAAATTTGCGGCTGTTATCGTTTGCCATAGAAAAAAAATCTACAGACGCAAGACAGACAGACACACAGACACTTTTCGAAAAATGACTTTTTTTCATGTTTGAATGTAGTACAATCAGAATCTGCAATAATCTCGAACACGATTTTTTTTGCCATCACCATACTTCCATTTCCTAGGAACATGGAAGTAAAATTCAAATAATCGGATTTGTGTTAAAATTCTCGTCAGTCTGAACACGAGGAATTATTTTGAAATTTTTGATCCCATTTTACTTCCATATTTCCTTAAGGAATGGAAGTATGGTGATGGCAAAAAAAATCGTGTTCGAGATTATTGCAGATTCTGATTCTACTACACTCAAAACATGAAAAAAAGTCGTTTTCCGAAAAGTGTCTTTGTGTGTGTCTGTGTCTGTAGATTTTTTTCTATGGCAAACGATAACTGCCGCAAATTCAAACAGAATCAAAAGGTTATTTGCATACAGCCCTAAATTGTAGAGTTCTCATGACCTATTGTTTTTGGTGAAGATCGGTTAAGGGAAAGGGGTAGTTTACCTACAACGTTTTTTTTAACAAGGGTATTTTCTATGGCAAACGATAACAGCCGCAAATTCAAACAGAATCAAATAATTTTCTGCATACAGCCCTGATTTGTAGAGTACTCAAGACCTATTCTTTTTGGTGAAGATCAGTTGAGGGGAAGGGGTAGTTTACCTGCAACGTTTTTTATCAAGCGTATTTTCTATGGCAAACGATAACTGCCGCAAATTCAAACAGAATCAAATAAGTTTTTGCATACAGGCCTGATTTGTAGAGTACTCGCGACCTATTGTTTTTGGTGAAGATCGGTTGAGGGGAAGGGGTAGTTTACCAGCACGTTTTTTTTATCAAGGGAAATTTTTTTTTTTGGCAAACGATAACAGCCGCAAATTCAAACAGACTTAAATAATGTTTCGTATACAGCCCTGAGTTGTAGAGTTCTCAAGACCATTTGTTTTTGGTGAAGATCGGTTAAGGGAAAGGGGTAGTTTACTTGTAACGTTTTATGTTTTAACAAGGGTATTTCGTATGGCAAACGATAACAGCCGCAAATTCAAACAGAATGAAAAGATTATTTGCATACAGCCCTAAATTGTAGAGTACTCAAGACCTATTGTTTGTGGTGAAGATCAGTTGAGGGGAAGGGGTAGTTTACCTGCAACGTTTTTTATCAAGCGTATTTTCTATGGCAAACGATAACTGCCGCAAATTCAAACAGAATCAAATAATTTTTTGCATACAGCCCTGATTTGTAGAGTACTCCGACCTATTGTTTTTGGTGAAGATCGGTTGAGGGGAAGGGGTAGTTTACCAGCACGGTTTTTTTTATCAAGGGAAATTTTTTTTTTTTGGCAAACGATAACAGCCGCAAATTCAAACAGACTTAAATAATGTTTCGTATACAGCCCTAAATTGTAGAGTTCTCAAGACCTATTGTTTTTGGTGAAGATCGGTTGAGGGAAAGGGGTAGTTTACTTGCAACGTTTTTTTAACAAGGGTATTTTCTATGGCAAACGATAACAGCCGCAAATTCAAACAGAATGAAATAATGTTTTGCATACAGCCCTGATTTGTAGAGTACTCAAGACCTATTGTTTTTGGTGAAGATCGGTTGAGGGGATGGGGTAGTTTACCTGCACCGTTTTTTTATCAAGCGTATTTTCTATGGCAAACGATAACAGCCGCAAATTCGAACAGAATCAAATAATTTTTTGCATACGTCCCTGAATTGTAGAGGTCTCAAGGACGTTCGATTTTGGTGAAGATCGGTTAAGGGGAAGGGGTAGTTTACCAGCAACCTTTTACGTTTTAACAAGAGTAAAGTACTTGCAAATTTATTTAAACTTTTTGAAACAATGGTAATTGTTAAAAATAAAATAATTTTGTTGCCAGGCAATAAAATTAAAATTTTTTAATTTTAATGTAATATAATATTTTTCATTTAATACGGCAATAAAAAGGCAGGTAAGACACAAACACACAATTCATTTACTTCCATATTCCTTAAGGAATGGAAGCATGGTGATGGCAAAAAAAATCGTGTTCGAGATTATTGCAGATTCTGATTGTACTACACTCAAAACATGAAAAAAAGTCGTTTTCCGAAAAGTGTTTGTGTGTGTGTCTGTCTGTCTATGTGTCTGTGTCTTAGATTTTTTTTCTATGGCAAACGATAACTGCCGCAAATTCAAACAGAATCAAATAATTTTTTGCATACAGTCCTGATTTGTAGAGTACTCCCGACCTGATGTTTTTGGTGAAGATCGGTTGAGGGAAAGGGGTAGTTTACCGGCAACGGTTTTTTTTATCAAGGGAAATTTTTTTTTTGGCAAACGATAACAGCCGCAAATTCAAACAGAATCAAATAATGTTTCGCATACAGCCCTGAATTGTAGAGTTCTCAAGACCTTTTGGTTTTGGTGAAGATCGGTTGAGGGAAAGGGGTAGTTTACCTACAACGTTTTATGTTTTAACAAGGGTATTTCCTATGGCAAACGATAACAGCCGCAAATTCAAACAGAATCAAATAATTTTCTGCATACAGCCCTGATTTGTAGAGTACTCAAGACCTATTGTTTTTGGTGAAGATCGGTTGATGGGAAGGGGTAGTTTACCTGCAACCTTTTACGTTTTAACAAGAGTAAAGTACTTGAAAATTTATTTAAACTTTTTGAAACAATGGTAATTGTTAAAAATAAAATAATTTTGTTGCCAGGCAATAAAATTAAAATTTTTCATTTTAATGTAATATAATATTTTTCATTTAATACGGCAATAAAAAGGCAGGTAAGACACACACACACAATTCACGTTATTTCTGGCCTGACTGATGTTTATTTTCTTACGTTTGCACGCTTTTTAAATGGAAAGTGCCGAAACCCACGCCAACATAACGCGTGCAAGCCGAAAAAATGGACATCAGTTTGCTTACTGGCGAAGCTAGTAGTTAATTAATGGGTAGGCAAAAATCTTATCTTAAATTTTTTTTAAGGAATCACTAAAAGGACGGTGGGTCAAATTCGGACGCTGAGGTAGAGTTTGCTGTAACCGAATGGTTCCACAAACAGCCGTAAGAATTTTACTAGCAGGGAATCTACAGGTTAGCGCAACAGTGGAACTCATATCTTAATGTTATTGGAGACTTCTTTTAAAATCATTGAATAAATATCGGTATGGAGAACCATACATGACTTCCATATTCTAAGATTTATATTTAAAATCATTTTCAGCCAAACAGCCAGGCTGTGTCTTACCTGCCTTTTTATTGCTGTATTAAATGAAAAATATTATATTACATTAAAATGAAAAAATTATAATTTTATTGCCTGGCAACAAAATTATTTTATTTTTAACAATTACCATTGTTTCAAAAAGTTTAAATAAATTTTCAAGTACTTTACTCTTGTTAAAACGTAAAAGGTTGCAGGTAAACTACCCCTTCCCCTTAACCGATCTTCACCAAAATCGAAAGTCATTGAGACCTCTACAATTCAGGGACGTATGCAAAAAATTATTTGATTCTGTTTGAATTTGCGGCTGTTATCGTTTGCCATAGAAAATACGCTTGATAAAAAAACGTTGCAGGTAAACTACCCCTTCCCCTTAACCGATATTCACCAAAAACAATAGGTCTTGAGTACTCTACAAATCAGGGCTGTATGCAAAACATTATTTGATTCTGTTTGAATTTGCGGCTGTTATCGTTTGCCATAGAAAATACCCTTGTTAAAAAAACGTTGCAGGTAAACTACCCCTTTCCCTCAACCGATCTTCACCAAAAACAATAGGTCTTGAGAAATCTACAATTCAGGGCTGTATGCGAAACATTATTTGATTCTGTTTGAATTTGCGGCTGTTATCGTTTGCCAAAAAAAAAAATTTCCCTTGTTAAAAAAAACCGTTGCAGGTAAACTACCCCTTCCCCTCAACCGATCTTCACCAAAAACAATAGGTCGCGAGTACTCTACAAATCAGGGCTGTATGCAAAAAATTATTTGATTCTGTTTGAATTTGCGGCAGTTGTCGTTTGCCATAGAAAATACGCATGATAAAAAACGTTGCTGGTAAACTACCCCTTCCCCTCAACCGATCTTCACCAAAAACAATAGGTCTTGAGTACTCTACAAATCAGGGCTGTATGCAGAAAATTATTTGATTCTGTTTGAATTTGCGGCTGTTATCGTTTGCCATAGAAAATACCCTTGTTAAAAAAACGTTGTAGGTAAACTACCCCTTTCCCTTAACCGATCTTCACCAAAAACAAAAGGTCTTGAGAACTCTACAATTTAGGGCTGTATGCAAATAATCTTTTCATTCTGTTTGAATTTGCGGCTGTTATCGTTTGCCATAGGAAATACCCTTGTTAAAACATAAAACGTTACAGGTAAACTACCCCTTTCCCTTAACCGATCTTCACCAAAAACAATAGGTCGCGAGTACTCTACAAATCAGGGCTGTATGCGAAACATTATTTGATTCTGTTTGAATTTGCGGCTGTTATCGTTTGCCAAACAAACAAAATTACCCTTGCTAAAAAAAAACCGTTGCAGGTAAACTACCCCTTTCCCTCAACCGATCTTCACCAAAAACAATAGGTCGCGAGAACTCTGCAAAACCGGGCTGTATGCAAAAAATTATTTGATTCTGTTTGAATTTGCGGCAGTTATCGTTTGCCATAGAAAAAAAATCTACAGACAGACAGACAGACAGACACACAGACACTTTTCGGAAAACGACTTTTTTTCATGTTTTGAGTGTAGTAGAATCAGAATCTGCAATAATCTCGAACACGATTTTTTTTGCCATCACCATACTTCCATTCCTTAAGGAATATGGAAGTAAAAAATGCTTTACAGCTCTATACGTGTGTCTATTGAACAATCCTTGTATTAGTCATACACAATAATACAACTGATTGAACTTCAAATTTTTAAACTTGATTAGTTTCTATATATATGTTTAATGTTACAAATAATTCAAATAACAATCTTGATCATCTGGTAGTTCAGCGGAATAACAGTGACACTTTTAATAACCGCATAAAATAAACACTTAGAAACAACACAGGCGCTTTAACTTAACTGTTTGGACCACATAAGTGAGGCATGCCACAACGCTCTATGTGTACAGCGCGGGACAATCCCCCCTCCGTACACTTCCCTATCGCACCACTACATTGCTTACATAGGATGTATACAAAAAACGCTGAGGCAAGTTCAGGTTGCCTCATTCGCTTTAAACGAACTATGCCGAATCTCACCTGTCACCATCTAGCGGTCGCTCAATAAAGCACGTTTCGGTTTAATAAATTTGACAGTCGCAGTAACAATGTATAATCTTTACGTTATGTAGTTCATACGTATTTATAATTTTTATTCTACAGAATTTTTTAGGGTAGGCATTGCCTCCATGTAACTTCGCCACTGATATATATGTGTACAACGTTATCGGCAACAAAGAAGTAGTTTTTGTTAAAATTCCTTCCCGGGATATTTGGTCGTAGTCCAAAGTTTTCTACAAAACCAGACATTTCGGCAATGCCATCGACTTCCATCATCAGTGAAAATCGAATGCTATAACGTGAGGTGGTATACGTTAGTGACCACAGTACTGTGGTTAAGGCTGAAGCAGTAAGTAGAAAGAAGTAGTTTCTATGGTAATATTTCATTTCGAAAATGATTTTAAATATAAATCTTAGAATATGGAAGTCATGTATGGTTCTCCATACAGATATTTTTTCTTGGGGTCAATAAATTTTGAAATTTCCAGAACTGTACACGGTTCATATTTTTGTTCAAATTGTCTGTAATTTGATACCCCACATGGACGTGTGCTATTTTGATTAAATTTGAACCCCTCAACCTTTGGCCAATTAGACACCTCTCCTCTACTTTTCGTAACTGTAGGAAACGTTTTGGCAAAGAATAGCTAACTAACAAAATTTAAATATGACGTCAGCATTCATCCAGGGATTAGATTTAATCTAAAAGCATCGATGAAATGATTTGGGAGGGGGGGGGGTCAATCTAAAAAATAATAGCGACACGCGTGCCAAGTTTTACGAGAATCGGTTGAAAGGTACGAAAGTTATCGTGAGATGTACCCTAAACAGATAGGTGATTGCGAGATGGTCAGTTAAAACTGAGAACTGACTTCGCTCGTTCAAAAAAGTGTCATACAACCAATATGATAATTTTCAATCGATGGTACTCGGGGTTTTTTGTTACGGCTATCGTTTACGTAATGAAACGGGCTCGTTGAATAATTTGACCCGTCTTGAGCTGGCACCTAATTAATAAAATCTCTCATAAAACTTTGCATTATTTAAACTTGATTCTTAAACCTTTTGTTGCACGACGTTTGATATTTCCCTTTATTGATTTTAACTGCAGAAAAGGATCTCATATAAATTTGTTTACCAACATAACGGTTATTGTCGTCGACGCATTTGACAAAAATCTAGATTTATGAATTTCACCGTCGCTGGACACATGGTCGTGCTTCACATGGTCTGCCGAACGCCAACTTTCTCTGTTCTTAATCCGAAAACACGTTGCGTACTGAACGTATGAGCTGTCGTCTATACACAAATCCGGATTATGGTGGAGTTGGCAACGTAAACTGAAGGAGCACGTATATAAAAAGACATAAACATAACAAAACAAGGCTGCATAGAATACCAATTAAACAAAACAAAAGCGTGTGCGCAGGAAGAAATTCAATCGATGAGGGTAGTATAGTGGTTTTGAAGGATTCTAACGTATATGTACGGAAAAAATGTCTAAAAAAATGTGTGAGGATGCAGTTCGGAGCAAAAAAAACTGGTTTGTACTCGTCCGTTCGTGAAGGAAACGAATAAGCGAAAAGGGACGGCGTATTATAGGGCTCCGTGAAACAAAGGTTAATGCAGACGTATTCGATAAAACAATGTGCTTAAGGTGCGTTGTGTCCGTTATACGGGATGCGTCCACGTGTAAAGAAACCAGGATCAGCCACATCTCAGTATTGTGTTCGCCGTACCGTCGCGGCATGTGTTTCGTTATTGGTTTATTCACAAATTAACTACTTTTTCCAGGCATACGGGATTCTCTGTGGCGTCTGTTGTCTTTGCTTCTCTTCTCATAGAGTGGCATCTGTCTTCCAACGATAATTTATTTCCGTATCACCCCCTCCCTGCCAACTCTCTTCTCGGTTTTCAGGAAGTTATTGCTTCTAAAAGATTACGTTTTTTACGTATCTCACCATTTTTTGTAATAGTGAACTGAAATTATATAATATGTAATTATGTAATTAAATTTGCCTGTTTGTGAACCTGTGACTCGTCGCCAGACATTTCAGAGACTGCACTGCCCAAATCGTCTTCAGTTGCGTGGTAGTCGATTCTTTTTCGGCGTCTGATGTTCCTTCGTCACATCAGAAACCAATGAATCGACTGGTCGCGAAGAGGATCACGCCAACTGAAGATGACTTCCGCTGCTGGAATCGAAGCGTCTGACATGTTTAAGAATAGACCAGGCCACGACAGCACGATAATGAAATGACTGCAGCCGTGAAAATTTAAATATTACGGTGAATCACCTGATGATGGTCTGCAATCAGTGGATTCAGGCTCATATGACCGTTAGATTTGTTCCCGCAGCGACACGTACTTATGGCCGGATAACGTTGTTATTAAGGATGTTTTGGCTTTGTCTCGCTTTTGACGCCTTGTTATCGTCAACTATCTTATACGGTACGTGGTAGATAAATTTAAATTCCGTACCTCTCCAGACCTTTATTCAAATTCTTGAGCCACGCTCATGACTCAATAGGTACAGCAATCTGGGGATTGAAGTAACTATTATAACTATAATAACTGCTGAAGGTTGATCGTCTTACTTCTAACCCTGTCTGTCCTTTTTTATACAACAGTTCCTCGTCTGTAAGTCCATCTCCATTGCTTTTAGTTCTCATTTTTCGTGAGGTCTCCCTCACCTCTGATCCATCTACGAGATTTCACCAAGAATTTGCTGCAGTTTTATTTTTTTAAAGAAATTATAAATCATCTAGATTAATATTGCCCCTTCAGAGTAGTCCCAGTCTGATATAACACGGTTAAGCTAACGGTTATTTTTCAAGTCTCAATACATTATCGAAATGAAGTTTTTGGTATAACCTAAAGATCGCTTAGCGATTTTTGTTTTACGCCTTCAACAACTGCGAAACGAAAATCGTGGTTCGGTCGTTTTCATTATTGGGATGAGGAAATATAGCACTGGGCCATACCTTGCGAATACAGCGGTTGTGGTACCATTAAGTGTTCTTTGTTTTCTTGAAATTCTTGAACAGGCAATGACGTACGTGCAGGTCCATTAATGGGGGGGAGGGATGCAATTTCCATAAATTATCCTTCCATAAATCTGGCCGTTTTCTAATAATAGATTCACCGGAGGGGCTTAATATGCTCTAGTAGTAGCTTATTGTTTATTTACCGTTGCGTCAATGATAAAAATTCATGGAAAACAAAACTACATCTGGTTGTCACAAGTTTCAACGCGTTCAGAGTATTGTTTGAAGTTTTTGTACCTTTTTAAACAGCCAAGTTAATGCATACCGGACTCGTCAGAAACCGTTTGCAACATTTTCACCACGCTAGAACGTTTATATGATTCTCTACACAAAATTTAATCTGTGTTCTCCAATCGTGGTTTAGAAGGTCAAAAAACCCCTAATACAGCAAAACATCTTACTCAATTAGCTGTCAGATTTAAACTTTGTTGTCAGTACTAAAATTTTAGTCGAGTGTCAGTAAGATGACATAAAAATAATCTGGTAGTAGGATTTGTTTTCCATCTGTATATCTTCGACACCGTAACCCGCCTCGTTAAATATTATAACCAATCCCTATGTTTTCTACTCATCATTCAGTTTCCGTAAGCGCACAACTCAACTCCCGTTTCCTGTAAATATGACGTGGTCATCGGTAAAATTCAGTCACTATAATGTGTTGTCATTGTTTTAATCGGACACTTGTAGCGCGGGAAATAAAAAAACTGCGTGAACTCTTTGGTCAAACCTTATAGTACAGTATTTTCTGCTACCATTTTTGAAAGCGTATAGTTTCTTTTTTGCATCATTCTTAATATTTGTATTCAATAACATGTCTGTCGGCATCCAGGTCACTTATAATGACAAATAATAAATAAATATATTTACCTTTTCCTGTCTCGTGACCACATGTATTAACGCAATGATATTATTTACGCGTTTCGATACTATGTATCGTCATCAGAATATATATTAAAATATAATCACTCAAAGAGGTCGTTAAAATTTAAAACATTAAAATCACAATATCGAGACCAAATAAGTATTTATACGAAGCGAGTGCGCACTCGACGAAAACCGGCCGGACACTGATTGATATCAGTTACAGATAAATTTTAGTGCTGTGTCATATAATGGATTCGACTTGAAATGCAAGTGGTCGTTTAATATGAAATTGCGGTAGTATTTGTCATTATGTGCTCTATATATTTCAAATTCCTCACGTGCATTTAAATAAGTGCCTTTACCACAGACATGTAAGGGTTTCAAATTGGTGTCAAAGCTTGTATAATTATGGTTCTCCTGTATAAGATGACGAGCATAGTTAGACTTTATACAAGATTGTGTTGTCAAGTCTTTTACATTATGCTTTGGAGTGTGCTCAACGAAACGTTTGTAAAAACCTCTCCCTGTCTGACCGATATAAAATTTGTATTTGTATTTGTATTCAGTAGACTTAAGTGCAGCCATCGGATTGTCACATTCCCTTTGCCTGTTCGAAAGTATAGTAATTTCTTCATTACTGTCTCTTTAATTAGATATTTTTTGTCCCAAAATACTTGTAAAGTTGATAGCAGGATTTATTTTCCAGCTGTAGATCCAGCTGTGACTCCGCCCTGCATAGTGTTGTAGTTTTTTGTAGGTCCGATGGTTTCTACCGATCGTTTCGTTCGTCTTCTCCAAATGTGACGTGGTCATTGGCATAATTCAGCCAATATAATGTGCCAACATTAGTATTTATTCCCATACCGAACTATTGAAAAGTCATAAATATTTCGAATTATTTAAACTGTCCCCCTCGTCGGGTTGCTGCACTTTTGTGGAGAACTACGAAAAAAAAACGAAGTGTAGAAGTTAACAAAAAATAGTTGTCGCACAGAATACCAATTAAGCAAAACAAAGGAGTTTCTGTATGCATAAGGAAGTTTATTTGATGAGATGATGGTAGCTGAGTATTAACGTATTTTTTGAGAAAAACAAAAGTAGAATGTATGGATACACGATTCGAGCAAAAAATTAATTTGTACTTGTCCGTCATTGAGGCAAACGAATAAACAGAGAGGGCGGTACATATTTGAGCCCCTTGAAACAAAGGTTAATGGAAACGAATCGGATAAAACGACGAAACGTAAAGAAGGTGTGTCCGTTCACGTGCAAACAAACCAGTTCGGTGTCACAGGGAGTACGGTATAGTGTTTGCTCATCGTAATATTGCCGTTTTTATCGTTATTCAATTGATGTTGTTATTTGTCATCATTTCTTTCGTTATCAGCTGCGTTTCTTATAACGGATGGTGTGAATGGAATTAAATAATGAGGAGATGCTATCAGGCAGAAGAGACAGATTTTCCATGTGCCGTTCACATAAAGTTCAAGACGGGGGCATGCGTATTATGTGACATAACCAGCAACATTGTAAGTTGAACTTCCAAGCAGACCTAACTGTTACATAACGGGTTGGAGCGATCGTTCTCTACACACGATTCGAGATAGTGTATCATTAAAATGAAGTCTGCTCTTCGTGGAAGGTACTTTATTGAGAAAAAGACAGCACGGTACTGAAGTTAAGCAGAGGCAGCGGTGCCTAAATCTGAAGGACATACGACAAGGCGATCATGAATTCCAACAATATTTACGTGCTCTTTAGTAAAACTGTCTTACGATAGGTTTCTTTAGTAAAGCTGTCTTACGATAGGTTTCTTTAGTAAAACTGTCTTACGATAGGTTTCTTTAGTAAAACTGTCTAACGATAGGTTTCAACTCCATTTAGGTTACTCTCCATTTTTCTCGGGCCTGTGCCATCCATCTAAAAACATCCGTTTCTAATATCGTCAAGCATTCCAACCTTTCTTCTTTCCTGTCCTCCATTTCCTTCCACCTTTCCAACCATTATCATTAGATGCGGATAGTGTCTCCGGAAGATGTTTTACTCTTGTTTATTGGTTTGAGCAGCTTCCTTTCCTCTCCTGCTCGTCAATACTTCATCGTTTCTGACTCTATCAGTCTATTTTTAACTTAATCATTCTTCACCACAACCACATTTCGAAGACCTTTTTCTAGTTGTATTTCGGTTTTTACATCAGTCTGGGATAACAAAAGTTAGTTATGAATTGTTATAGCAGCGATCTTGAATAGAATAAATATTATGAGGTTTATAGAAATGATTGGGTTGGTTAAGAAGACAATCTGTAAGATTGTGTCGAGGTGAAGACATTGTCGTCTACTACAGTCTCTGTAAAAGTATCGTACAGTCAATCTTGTTTTGCTTTTCCTGTTCTGGCAAGGTCTCACATATCAGCCGTTCATACCTTCCGGTTTTGCGCCAGTCTTCATATCCTCCTGCAATCTTAATTGAAGGCACCATCGTGCACCTCCCCCTTCCTCTCTTCTCGCACCGCTCACCATGTCCTCGAGTGAGAGTCTTTATTCATTGATCCATAGAAGAGTCTCCACAGCCGTCCTTCGCCACTGCTACTCCCTTTCCTTCCCTTCCCTTCCCTTCCCTTCACTACTGCCTTCCTTCGCCTATCTTAAAACTGCCTTTCATGGCCGAAAAAAATCGATTAAGACTCGTACGTGCAAATATTATAATTCATTTCATTTCAACAATTATTTCTAAGCCTTATTTTAACACCCCCAACTGGCTCAGAAATAGATCTACGTTAAGTGATTAAGAAGTGTCGTCATTTTTAGTAGTTCTGGCGAGGAGGGATTGATATTCCTCTTGATCCCCCCCCCTCGTAGTTACGCTTCTGATTCGTAGTACAGGTCAAGTGATGTAAATTTTGACCTGTTGGAAAACATCGAAACTTAAAATTTGCCGAATTTTTCAGGTTTACAACGCAGTACTACTACCAAACTTTAAAAAATCCTACACTTGCTTTAAAATCATTTCCCCAATAAGTCCGAATCATCCTTAATTCCAAAGTAAGGATTTCCGAATTAGAGTAGAATTCTGTACGTATTTTAATTACTAATCATTAGCATGTAGTAGATAATAAATTACAGACGTTTAAAAAAGTGTTTATTATTACTTTTTTATCAACTTGGAATTAACCGGCTTTAACCCTTCACCGACCAACCAACCTTTAACTAGGTCGGATAAGATGGAGCCCGCTGTAGTTCTACGTACTACCCTGAAGATGACGTAGCGTAACTTTTGATTTTTTCTTGTAATATCAGTATTCTTTACAAATCGTGCGTAGTAAATTTACCAAAAGTTATGTACATTTCAGCAATTAACAATTTCTGAAAATTATAAATAAATGAAACGAGTGTGTGCGAGCACGCGCTTGTGTGAACTTAATATTGAATATATTAATTTAATGCGTATAAAATTAATTAATAAATCAATTAATATTGTGTTTGTGTTCAAATTATATAAGTAAATGTGTTTATTTATTTTTATGTTTGTAATGCTCTGCGGTATTGTAAATTTTGGAAACCCCTTTGTTATAAAGTAATTTGCAATATAAATAGTAAATTAAACCAACGAACAAATAATGTAAAAAATTGAACTCTATGCACAAACAGGAATGTTATTCGTCTTCGCTTCTTATAACCGCGGCCAGATCGCGTCGGGTGTACTGTCGATTAGAATATGCAGATCAGAGCGCACCTGGTTTGAAAAAAGGCCGTTATGTCCTGAATGGTATTGGTTTCTCGATAGTTTGGTATATTTATTGTTACGTTTTGTATTATTTTATTGGTTACATTTCATTCTGTGAAAATGTTTACTTATTGTGTCGAGAGAGAACTACAATTCGATTGACGATAGTTAACTGTAATTGTTTCGTTCTATTGTTAAATATTTTTGTAATCAAATCAGTTCATTGTTTACAACGGTCAGGGTTGCCAATCGTCGAAAAACTATCCCATTTACGGAAGTAGGCCTAAGTACCATAAGATATACTTACTGTCCAGCTGACTGGACAGATTGTACAATAACTATTTTGGAAGGTAGTTTAAATAGCGGGTAACCTGGCCTTTACCTTAAAAAAACAAGGTCGGGTCCATACGCATCATGTATTTAGTTTGACATTTTGTCATTTTATGGTTACATCTGTAAGGCGTGTGATTTTACGTTTAGTGTAGAACAATTTTCTTATGTTTCGATCACGAGTTGGGCATTGAGTCCAGTTAAAGAAGTTTCACATTAAAAATTCGCCGTTC
Source organism: Magicicada septendecula (assembly GCA_034769895.1). Taxonomy (NCBI): domain Eukaryota; kingdom Metazoa; phylum Arthropoda; class Insecta; order Hemiptera; family Cicadidae; genus Magicicada; species Magicicada septendecula. The sequence continues at coordinate 78,525,373 of CM068367.1, read as the reverse complement.
TTCGCCTGCAATTGAAAATTGTTCGATTTCTTCTCTTCTTCATGCAATCTGTGCCCGAGGCTTGAGATGGGTCAACGTTTTCTAAAGTTTTTCTGTTCATCAGCCTCTGTCATTTGAAACATATTCTGCTTGATCCAAAAATGTATTACTTTGTGCCTCTCTCTTCCATCATCTGGTTCCTCTATTAAGCTACGTACGGTGTGCGTGTCCGCGTGCGCGCATTTGTAAAAGTGAAAGAGAGAAGAGACAGACAGACAGAGGGAGAGATGATTAGAGGGCGGTGACTGCTCTTTTATTGATTTGACTACTAGGCTAGATGTAATTGATTTTTCAAATTGAAAATTACTAAGTTAAAGGTGTGCATATGCGCGCGCGTGTATAACTTACGATATAAACAATTAGATAAAAAGTTCCAATTTATTTGTATAAATTTGAACAGTCGTTTCTCGTTTTCGTCCAGCATTCAGATTTTCAAACATAATTGACAGATTTTTGAAGTGCCGGTAAACATTCAGACTAAAACCAATCGCATGTTTTATTCTTCGTATTGTTTAAATTAGCAGCCATCCTTACTATTTCTTTTATGAATTTGCTAACTGCTATAATTTTTTATTGTTCGACTAAGCTTTTCGTCATTACTGACATCTTCAGGTCTTAAACAACCTGCCTTGTTTAAGACCTGAAGATGTCAGTAATGACGAAAAGCTTAGTCGAACAATAAAAAATTATAGCAGTTAGCAAATTCATAAAAGAAATAAAACCAATCGATTTTGTTCAATCTAAAAACAGAGTAAGTAGATATTTTGCCGACATACACGGCGTCGGTGTCTAAATTTTGAAATAATTGTTTTAAACAAATTAATTACGACATTCCCAACATACGGATTGCTCGTTTACTTAACGTTATCTGTCACTGTTTCTGAGCACGAAAGATCATTTTCTAAGGTAAAACTGTAAAAAAGTCAAAGGATGGTAAATCTAGTTTAATTAAAAACGACATCAACGTAAATGTAAATGCTACTTCTTGACTTTGGTAGAAGAAAATCAAGGAAAATTGAGTTTCGTTATTTTCGTTGTTGAAAAGAAACAAATATTACTTTTTTTAAATTTTTTTTCTGTTATTCTTTTTTATACAGCCTAAAGGCACCATATGATGTTATTATAAAGCGATCGATTTCGGTCAATAGACCATCTTCAGGTTATCACAATATTATAAAACATTATTATTTATAAAAACGAATTTGTAGACATTGTTAATTTGACATATGTATCAAATTAACAATGTCTACAAATTCGTTTTTATAAATAATAATGTTTTATAATATTGTGAGCACAAATGTGCTATAATGTTTATAGTATTATTTTATAATTATAGTTATTTATATTATAGTGTATTATAGTAGTATAGTTTTATTTTATAATATTATTTATTATTTTATAATATTGTGATAACCTGAGGATGGTCTATTGACCGAAATCGATCGCTTTATAATAACATCATATGGTGCCTTCAGGCTGTATAAAAAAGAATACAATAAAAAATATAAAAAAATTGAATTATAGGTACCATTAATAAAACAATAAGTGTAAGTATAAAAAAATACATCACATTATCATTGATTAAATATTACTTACAACACATATATTTTAATACGTTTAGATTGTTGAGATTAATAATAAAAAATGCACAAAATGTTTAAATTATATTGAAAGTGCTTCACAATTTAGAGAATGTAAATTAAGAATGGTGTACTCAAACTCAAATCACTGGAGGCTGCTAATCACGTATTACAGCTCGTTTTAAGCGTTAACATTGGCAGTCAGAGAAGCCGTTATCTGTAGTAAATGATTTATTTTAAATTTCTACCTAGGTAGTTGCGTTGGTAACGCGATTTGTACGTGACTTAAACAAAGGTCTGCGCCGACAGCAGAATGACAATGACACGACGTGACGATTCTCTGAAGGTGATAAATTGAATTTTATCTGAGGCTTTCACGGCCGGCGTCTGTGTTGTTAGAATCACTCCTTACCGTGCTGTAAGGCCGTAAGTTGTAAAACGCAGACGTTTCGGCCTTCCTCGACGCCCATCTTAAGAGTAAAAAGGCCGCAACACACTGACTGAGGTTACGTAGTAAAAAGGCCGCAACACACTGACTGAGGTTACGTAGTCAGTGTGTTACAGCCTTTCTGCACTGAAGAAGTCAGTGACCACAATAGTTTGGTTAAGGCTTCCTGTGGTCACTGACTAACGTTACCTCAACCAGTGTGTGCAGCCTTTCTGCACTGATGATGGCCGTCGAAGGTACTGCCGAAACGTCTGCGTTTTAACAACTTTGGTTGGACCACGGCCGTACAGCCCGGTAAGGAGTGATAAATTGCATTAGATGGATACACTGCGTCCACGTGAACGGTGTACAACAGCGTTGTTTTACTAACAGTAGGCCTACGCTTTGATTGGTGTCACAGTTTTAAGAACAAGTTAATACATTATTCTTCAGATTGTTATTTTCGGCTGAGGCAGGCTTATAAGCCACAACCTAGAGGAGACGGCACACGAGACTTTAAACTCCGGTAGCAGGTTGCTAGAAACGCCACATTGCATTGTGCGTCCACTTCACTTATCAGAAGGACGTAATCGTTCCTAGTTTCTCTTCCCAGAGGCCGTTTTCACTTGTAAGGGAAGATATAGGGTAACGATTCGATTCGTAATTCGGATTGTATTCTTATAACTTATGACACGTTCGATGAAAGTGAGTCAGTAAACAAAACGCGGGTTAGCATGAGGTTTTTCAAAACAGTTCAACCAGACCGATGCAGAAGTGTTGTCGCCCCTGTACAGACGTTACAACTGTACTACTCTCTCGCTTTAGATGATAGGAGGCTTCAGAGCAAATGAATTGATCGGTTTCATTGAAGGCGATAAGCCGCGGTTTATCAAAACTAATTGTGACAACGTGGATACAAAACAGTAATCTCATCTTACTAAGGGTGCAGTCTGATTGGTGCGCAGAGACCGTTCCGGAAAGTGCTGCCCAATTAAGAACACATTTCATGTAAGATTTCCGAATGTTGATCTTCACGATGAGGCAGTCATAATAAGAACGCCTAAAACGTTATGAAGTATACATTTGTTAATGGACGCTATTCTCAGTTTCAAATTGAAAAAAAAAATGGAATTGAATGGAAGACGGACCCTTCGTAAAAGCATGGTTAAGTTATACTTATGTAGGAGCGCGAGTGCGTTTTCCTTGTCCAGTAAAAGTAGTAGTGTTGAAATCAAACATAGGTTTACGAAGGAACTACGGCCATCGGCTGAGTTCACCTCTTAGCAAGAGTCAGACTATACAAAGGTTTACAAGGCCACAGTGTAAAGTATCTTTATATAAGAGTCAGAAGTGTTGGAATTGAAGAAAATTATGGGATTAAAGCAGAAGCGGAAGTTGTTAACGGGAATAACTGTATCGATAGGTACAGAGCAATTAAATTGGTACGGTGAAACGTGATTAATGTCTAAAAAACGTGTTTAGCAGTCAGTTAAGAAAGATGAAAATAGGATGACCGAAACTTTCGTGGGGAGGGTATTGAGAGTCATCAATTGAAAGCAGACTGGAATGACAGAATTATAACGACCGGACAAGGTCGTTCGACTTCCACACTAAGTGAATTGACGCGTGCAAAACATTTATTCTTTTCACTAGTTATTTGTGAATTTTACACGGTTTTAGAACGTCTGTGGTCGAATCTCTATGGTTAATTTTTTTTTAAACAAGAGTTGGCAACACTGAGCGTGAAAAGTAACCGACGGATATCTGAAGACGATTTAATAACACACTCCATCTTCAGTGTTCTGGATATATTATATATGAAACGATATCGGACCAACGTGATACCAAAACAATCTATGAACATGCGTAAGTTCCTGTATTTGTTTTGTCTTAGTATGACTACGTGTACTTTCTTGTAGATTACTATCGTAATCTAAGGGTCGAAGCTGAAATAATACGTTGGAGAGGAAGATACATTGTGTTCTCTGAAAACAACGATCGCTTTTATTGACAGTTATTGAAAGAACCCTTTGACTGATCTTTCTACGCGGAGGTCAGCGATTCTTAAGCTTGTATAAGTCGGAACCGGAACTCGCCAAACGTTTTGAAATGTTTCCTGCAATCCGCATAAGACATGTCTCTTTATACAACGGTAGATATTTATGTCAAAAGGATTTATTTTATTTAGAATGTAATGATTGACAGTAAAGAAATAAAACCCCTCCAAATGAAATCTTTTATTAACGAAAGCAAACAAATCAGTATCTATTGACAGCCCTTTAAGGTATCAATCAATTGAAATAGTTTAGTTTACATAGTTCCAATATTGTGACGATAACGTTGCGAACCGCTGGTATAGGACATTTCAAAGGCGGGAGAGCTTGGTACGAATCGACTGTAGATGCAGCTCTCTATACATCTCGCCAACAATCTAGCCGGCCACTAATGTAAATCCGACACGCGATGTTTGTTGACAAGATACGTGACCGACAGACACATCGTCATCGCACACAGCTGATTGTTGATTCCGTGACGTGTGTCCAGCGCTGTGTGAATATTAAGCAGGGCAAAATCGTCCGCAGACCTTTTTATTGTGCTGTCAAAAACAACGAGACGTGAACAAATGTCACGACTCGTGCATCCGCGGTTGTATTTATCGAACTTCAGAAGTGTTATTGGCGCAAGAAGCGTAGTAGAGGCTCCAATACTCCCACCGACCACGTAGCACGGTCTTAAGCGTGGGAAATTTTCAACTTTTCTATCCACCGTTATCGGTGGCGTATCTAGAATTTGGCTTTGGGTGGTCCGGGGTCGGGTCGGCTTCATACAAAAGGAAAACAAGTTAAGACTAATCAACATTACTATCTTTAAAGTGACTGAAAAACCGCGTGATAACATCCTGAAATCAGCCCCATTGAAGCAAAAGTAATAACATAGTAAAAATACGCGTTATTAAAATATTGGTAAAAGATATCCTACATTTCATATTTCAAACGTATACCGTAATGCTGTTTAATAAACCTGTTTGTATATTTTAAAAAGCTACTACTATATTAGCATACATAGCCGAAAAAAATAAAATAAAACAGCCTAAGAATTAAGAGGTTAACAAAATTCGTAAATTTTTTCGACCATCTGGGGGGGGGCGGTCTCGTTCCCCCCGTCCCTGACAATTATAACTTTTTCTTCTTCACGTTATGAATGTTGCTGCTTATCGGTATCGGCGAATAGTTTATTCAATTAACTTTCCATCCCTTCCTGTTTTCGCTGTTTCTACACGTTTTCTTTCATTTGATCTAGAAACTTAGAAGAATATAAAAGCGAGATGGACAGTAAGTTTGAAAAAGAGGAAAGCAGACGGACAATTGGAAGTATGTGAACATATATCCAAGCAGTGGGACAGTCTTTTGTCTTCAAAAATATGTTGCTTACATTAAATGCGGTTTTCCGAATTTTTTAGCCTAATTCGCATGTCTCTCATTAGTGAATTACGAAACAGCCATACAATTTTTGCCACACGTAGAGTAAACGTATGTTCGTCTATATTCTATGGTACGGAGATTGATGAAGACGACTATTAGTTTGGGAATTACAAATAAAAATATTTATTGAAACGTGTAGAAAGAAATCTTGAAATACAGGATACTTTTTGATTTTTTTTTTGAATTCCTTGTATAGAACTACATAAATGTATTGGCGTATCTATAATTTGGCCTGGGGGGGGGAGTCCGGGATCGAGTCGGTTCCATAGAAAGAAAAACAATACTAATCAACATTACTATCTTTAAAGTGGCTGAAAAACGTGTGATAACATCTTGAAATCAGTCTCAGTAAAATAAACGGTAATAACACAAGAAAGAAACGCGCGTTATTGAAACATTGTTTACAGGATACTTATTGGTTGAATCGATTTTCCTGTATTTCGTATTTCAAACGTATACGCAAATGCTTGTAATAAACCTGTTTGTGTATTTAAAGAAGCATTACTACTATATTACTGTACACAGCTGAAAAAATAATAATACAGCCTAAAAATTAAGAGATTAATGAAATTTGTCAACTTTTTTTATCCTCTGGTGGAGGGGGGGTTCAGTTCCCGGTTCCCCCGTAAATACACCCCTGCAAAGAAGGTCTGAATATTTCAGGTCTAAATCGTCGGTAGCTTTTGAGAAAAGTGTGCAAAAAAGTGTTGAAATTTTAGTTTGTTTTGCCATACACTTTAAGTGAGTAGCTTTTTAAGATCAGTAAGCAGATTATGTAAGAAAAGACTTACTGTGTTGGCCACTGAAACTTGAAACATCGTATATTTTGATTTCGGTTCTTGATGTACCGGTAAGCCTAGTTACTTCTTGATATTAAAATTAATTCAGATTTGCACCAAAATCGATTCATTAGTGACTACTGGTTAAATACAACTGTCGGAAAACGTGTCAGCGAGACATGGAAATCCAGTATGTCGTATCTACACTGCCGATGTATTATTCTCGTTTGTATGTTAGCTAAATTTAGTTGGTTGTACTGTATTACGAGGGTATTGTGTGTGCATGCCGTTGACCCCTTGACTCTCTCGGTTCAGCGGCATTCGTGTAGCTGTTCTCAAGGCTATTCACTACGGAGTAATCGTGGACAAAGGAAAGCATCCTTCTGCGCGGGCCCACCAAAATCTAAACCTGCTTGATGAAGCCATTACCGGGCTGAATATATGTTCTGTTTTATGACGGATAAGTTCCATGGGGTTTTGCGATATTACCTCAAATAATATTAACCTATTCTACAGAAATATATCATTGTAGGATGATGATGATAAACCGTACCAGAATAATGATACAATCAGTCTTAATATTTTTCAAAACGAAATGTTTAAATAACACGTTAATTGAATTTAATGTAACCGTATTTAGACAAACAGAGTATAGATTATCAATGCCCCGGAATACCAACTTTCCGTAATGTCGATATATTTGAATGAATAAATCACTTCATGCCTTCACTATAAAGCTTTTTTTTTTTTAAACAATTTTATTCTTAAAGATACAAAGTATTACGTATAAAGCACAATTTAATAAAGTATTCATCATTAAAACAAGTTTCATATAAAATAAAAATTACTTGATTCTAAAACTAATGAGCTCCCTGTGCCGGAGAGCTCAGTAACAAATGAAGTACATTTGTTGTTGGATAAATTTTGATATTAGATAGTTTTTCAATTATTATGGGAAAAATTAGAAAAATCTCTATTATACTACTATTTCTGGAGTGATATAAAAATTTTAGAACACACAATCATATAATAAACACAAAATTCGAAACATTCGGATTTGAATTACAATTCCTTTTAATCAGGGTAAAAGGAATCCTGGGGCATTTTCACAATTTTTTTAAGTTTTTGGCGCTCTGAGGCCCCAAAATTTTGAAACTTCTAAAATTTCACACTGCATTCAGATGTTAGTTAAAATTGTCTGTAATCTAATATCCCAAATGTTTTCAGTTTTATCAAAATTCTCGCTCATTTTTTGAGCCATGACGTCCCGAACTTGTGAATTTTTTAAAAATAAACATATTCAGAATGTGATTAAAATCCTCTTTAATTTGATATCCCACTTGGACTTTAGCGACTTCTCACAATTTTGGACCCTCACATTTTTGTCTCCCGTAATTCTATTTGGGTAGGGGTCAATTTAAATACATTAGGGTTCTGTACGGTAAAAGTGTGGACTCACATTCCAAGTTTTACGAATATTGGTTGATCCTTTCAAAAGTTATCGTGAGACATACCGTAAAAACGGATAGACACACAAATGCTAAACGGTCGACTTAAAACTGAGAACTCGCTTTGCTCGATCAGTGACCAATTACGTCGAGGTAAATACCTGTTTGAGGGAGCAATCTTGTACTTTGTACATAACGCCCAAGATGGAACAACAGTGGTATGTAAATTAACGATATATTAAACGTAACACCTTTTGTTTGTTTGAAAGAAAGACTGAGAAAAACTTCAGACTAATGATGCCTACTATTAACATTTCCTTATGATCGTGTCTGGTTAGTTGACACTCAGTCGGCGCAGCGTCCCAGATCGTAGTGGTTGTGTATAGCAGAGTATGTAGTCGTATAATAACAATAATAATAACAATTGTGAAACTACTAGTGTTTGTGTAGTTTGAAACTTTTTTGAGCTACTGGTTCAACTGGTTCCTCCCTTCTTATCCTCTCTCTTCCTCCTTCGTCAGTCCAGGTGGCACCTGTCCTCTTCTTGGGTTTTCCTAAAACCTTGGGCATTTTTTAATTTATTTTTTGAGTGGTAAGCGTTCTTCAATGTCTTCTCGCGTAATCTGTAGTTCTATGTCTTTTTCTGTTTCTTCGAACCGTGTATTGGGCATTTTGAGCTTTCTGAAATAGTTAAGACGTTTCCCCGTTAGTCTGTCAGGATTCATTTTTTGAATATGTCCGTAGAAAGTAATTCTTCTTTTTCTAATTACGTCTGTGATTTCCTCAACACGTGTGTACAGCTCATTACTGTGGCGTCTTCTGTACTGTTCTCCATCTTTTAATGGTCCCAAGATTTTTCTTAATATTTTCCATATATGATTATAGTTATTCCTTATATTAATATTATAGTTATTATTATTATTACAAAACAACAGTAATAATTATTTCAAAATAACATTACCTGTAATTATAATTATTATCATCATCATCAGCAGCAGCAGCAGCAGCAGTGACGTCTTTCATTAGCAATTCTTGTTTTTTCCGTTTTTCACGGTACGTAACCCTGACCGTTCATGCACTTTGCAAAGTGCTACTTTTCGCCTAACAAAATGCTGCCCATCCATTTTTTGTAGTTTCGTTAAGCGGTTCGGATCGAATGCTTCGTCATCAGATATACATTCTTGAGAGATCGTCCAAACTTTAGATGGAATCTAAAGGATATATGTAGGCCTATAAAGTGGAAGAAAAGGGAAGACTACGTAGACTGAGGGAGGAAGGGGATGGGAATAGGTGAATATAGAAAGCTGAGGCGATGGAATGGTGATGATTATCGTGTCTGATATGTATTGTAGCGTGACAGATGTATGCATAATATTGAATGGCAATTGATCATTAGAATAATGAAGTTATAATATTTAAATTTGGAAGAAAGCATTAAGTTTAATATAAATAGATTAATTCATAGCAACTGTGGAAAGAAATCATTATTATAAAGAAAATACAAGTTCAAGTAAAAGGAGTTACTAGTGATGAGTCATCCAAAACCAGTCTCATAACCAAAGGTTTTCAAGGTATAACCCAGGAAGGTAAGAAAGTAAATAACCAAGCAGTACACAATATGACCAAACCCACAACGAGGGAGAATAAATAGAATAGAAACCCTAAAATAAGCCAAGATCAACCAATACAGGTTGTGTATTTCTGAAATAAAGAAGAAGATGGAGAAGATCCCAAGAAACCTGATGGCATCAAGAAGAAGATGGAGAAGATACCAGTCCCAGAAGGCAGGAGAAAAGAAGACTGATGAAAGAAGAAGAAGGCAGCATCCTGAAGAAGATGTCATGCTCTTATAAAAGACACCCAAATCCCTATATCCCCAAAATAAATATTTAAAAATAAAAGTATAACGAAATAAAAATCACATGTATATAAATTTAAGAGAGAGAAGTGTATAAAGTAAAAGTTGCCTGTGAACTAAGATGAAACAATAATATAGTACCCATGGAACAAATCTCCATTGAAAAAACGCTAACCAATTTATTATGTTAATAAGACTATACGACCATTTAGCATTAACATAATATATAAGTGCAAAGTGAACCAGTGATAGTTTTGGGTATTATAAAAAATGAACCTTGTGTTTCATTCTTGGCAATCACAAACATTGGATGCAATGAAATATACATTTTTTCAATGACTTTAAATGTGTACTGTGACAATATGTTGTTCATAAGACATGAATCTGTTTAAAATAACATTTTGTTTTACATGAAAAAAGAAAAAACAGATTTCATGATACTTTTCGAACAATTAATACTATTTATTTATTAATGACAGGGTACAATTCCCCAAAGACAATGTATAAAAGACTGTATAAAAACTGTAGAATCCTACTTATAATAATAGTTAGAAATAAGAATATAAATATAAGGTTTTTATGTATATAGTACAAGAATGTTTAAAAATATTTTAGATATAAGGCCATTTGTTTGGGTCTGATACAATTAACATCAGAACTATAAAAATAGTTACTACTTGTAAATAGTAGAGAGTAGTTAAGATGTTAGTTAGTAAAAAACCTTTTTTGTAAGCCATATTTCCATGTTTAGAAATAAGGATTTTGTTGTAAGATGTCTGACTTGAAGACAACCATTTATTTAAAAAAAATTTTCTTTATTTGTTTTAACTATTATTTGTATTGTAACCAATACTAATTGTTATTGTGTAATTTGAAAACATGTTTAATTCATAATACTATATGTAAAAGTCAGAGAGGGTATCACACATCATATATTGTTTGTAAAATATTTTGTAAGAAAAATTGTTAAAAAATCATAGGCCAAAAGAATGGAAACCAAACTTCATCAAAACAGAGAAATTACTCATTTAAATGCAAATAAACAAAAGGGGTTTAGACAAAATAAACTTGAGATCAAGCCATATAATTGCACATACCATTTAGAAAGATTTTAATAAATTATATTCAGAATTATAAATAAAAATGAAAATGACTAAACTCAGAAATTTGGACATGGGAGTCATATATTTCAGAATAATGTTTCAGAATACAACTAATTCAATTAATTACCAGAAAATCAGGGAATATAAACCTTTTAATACAATATAGGATTATTAATATTATATATAACTGATAAAATGGCTGAATTTATATAATGACAGGAAGTAAATTTTGATGTTTTGACTTTTCAGAGTATACCAAACTGAAAGTAAAATTACTATTTTTTGGACAGAAAACACTTTAAAACGGCATTATTTAATCTGAAAATAAGCTGAATGAACTGAAAGATTAATTTAAATAACATCTAGTGGATAAAATTGACAAATAACCCAAGTTTAGGTATTTATATAGTGAAATATTAAAGTGTTTACAGGATATGAAAATATTTGAACAATGTTAAGAATAATATTATATGGGCTAAGAGTTTAATTGAAACTGAAGGAAACAGTTAGTTAATTATTGGTATTAGAACGGTTAACATAAACGAGAGTTTTGTGACGATCTAACCTATCTTACTAATGGTAAAGTTAAGTGGCGAACAGTACGTTACTGTGAAGTCGAGAGTGAATTATAAAATCCTTCCAGAACATATACATTGTGACAAAAACAATCAAGAAACACTAATTAACACTAAACAATACATTTCTACTCCGAAAAACACCACAAAACTGTATAACACATTAACCAAATTAGTGTCGGAATTGGGAAAAGTGTTTTGACTTATAATTACACAGATATACTAAATACAACCCAGAATCACTACACCAGTCACTACACAACATTTAACAAGAGATTTGCAGACACAAGAACAGGAATATTGCCAGAAAATACATTATTTGGAATGCAGCAGGAACGAGCGACATTTTGATCAACTAGACGGCAGCCATCTTTCTTTTGACGATCCCAGTGCCTTCTTCTGTTTCAACACAGCTGTTTGGTGAAAACAAATTATTTTATTTTCAAATTATTATTCAATGTTTGTGTTTAGTAATAATTATTCATTTGATGTAACGTTATACTTTTAAATATTAGCCCGATTTCTCTGACTTTGATAATAACTGGCTGTTTAAAGAACCCTGTACGATTTTTATATAATACTTTGTAATTTTTTCGATATCCTGAGAATCGATATTAATCGATAAGAGTCAATATTGCTATTAATTAATAAAACAATACTTTTCAATACTTAATAGTTCTTTATTTCTTCAATAATACTAATTACCAATAATATAATTCTAATTGATAATCTACAAGGACTTTACCACCTATAAGTGAAGATAACCTAAAAAATAAAAAGATAAACAAGTATCGATTGGTTTGAAGACAATCTTATGAGTGGTGATAGTTTATTTAAAATATACCAAAACTTTAATAAAAATTTTCAGAAGAGCATTACACTTTTTAAAACTTCACAGCCCTATATTAATTAATTGATCATAATTAATTAATTAATAAAATTAAAAAAAATTTTTAATTATTTTTTTTATAAACAATTTTTTTTTAAATTTCCTTCAAAACAATAATTTTTGTTTTGAAACTTTCTGTGAAGCTGAACATATATATATTTCTTCATCAACTTTACTCTACTCGACCGGTCTTGCTACCATTGGGACTCGACCAGCTGGGAAACTTAAGGAAGTGTTTCAGGCCAGTAAGACGTCGAGAGCCACACCAATTAAACACCTTACAACTTATTTATTAATTTATTACAAATTGGCTAGCCCAAACAGTGGGGCTTGATTGCATCGGAGTCTCACACTTCACAATCTCTTATCATCAACACACATCTAATTATTATTTTATTACAGTATCCGTAATTATTTGTTGTCTTTGATAGAAAAGTTTCCTTCTTTATAGTACCGTTTGTTCCACGGTGTTTTGGACGTGACTGTACTCGGCGTGAATTAACTACAACAGCAGCAGCTGCCTTCGCGTGAGTGAGACAACCAGCGGTGTTATCACACAAAGTTGAATGCCGGCCGTGGAAGGGAGTACCGTAGTTGATATCGAGTCGGAGGGTGGCGTATAGGGGTAGAGACACCACTACCACTACGTCTACAACTAGTGTTCGTTGGAGTGAGTGTAACGACCCGCTATGACGGAACATGTGGTGCTGGTGGTGGTGGGTGTTTAGTTTGCAAACGTATGCAGGCGGTCGGGCACGTGTTATGGTGGTACCCTATGGATTGGTTATACGCACTAATCGCCTTGGTAACCTTAGTAACGGGCGGAGTTTTGTTTGGAGGAGCTGTACGAATAGGCCCCTTTATATGTAGGGCTATATGCTTGCGTAGTATGTTATATGGTTAGGTTTTACAATGTACAATACATGTTTCGTATTTACAACGTTTTCCTATGTCATCCGGCACCTAAACGTTCCAATATCTTGTCAAGCGAAATAAATCAATCGATTTTCCCGGAGTTTTACACGTCGCAGAGTTTTGCGATTAACGTTATGGTGTTAATCAAGGTCTTAGTCAAAACTTCATGACAACACAAAGTTAATTGTAGTCCGAATAGACACAGTAGGTACGTGGGTGTGTTATTAGAGTGAAATGCTTTTAGAGAAAGTATCAATGAAAGACCACGAAAGCGGTCCTGAGCAAGTGAGCAAATATCTGAAGGAGTACAGGAATTTTAAACGGACGGCGATCAATAGAATGACTTGGTGACTGGCTACCACCAACCTGTGGATTAAGGTGTTGCAGAATAAATCCAGAAGGCATAGAACTTTTAAATTTGTTATAGTTGTAACGACGTCTTCAGTTGGAACGAGAAAGTCAATGGGCAGGAGCTAGTCACTTTCAACGACCAGAAAGCTGTGGTGAATTTTGGTGGAGCCCTTATCTCAGAGCATATTTTAAGCAATAAACTAGGCGTCACTACCTAGTGCCGGTGCCGAAAAGTGAGAAGGAAGGAAATATTTTGTTAATACCATACGTTTTCCTTTTTCTTTCTTAACTAACTAATTTATTCGTAAAGCAATTTAATATGAAATGTTTATGCACTTTACATTTTAAAATTAAACAAACTTTATATATTTTTAAGTAGACCAGTGATAAAGGCTTTGAATTTGTAACAGGCCTCCATGTAGTAGTAATGTGCACATCACACTGTAATTTACTTATTGAGTATTACATAATTAATTATAATGAATCCATTTGAGTCTGTGGTGTTTTTTACACGACTGCTAAAAAGGAGTGTTATGTTTTCAGTGGTAGGGTATGTATGTATGTATGTATGTATGTATGTTTGTTCCACTATAACTTTTTAACGGCTTTACCGATTTTGATGTTCGATGGCTCGATAGATTCCTTACTTCACCAGAAGTGTCATAGGCTATATATCACCGTGAGTTGACTTCCGGTTTTGACCGGAAGTGAATACAAGTGATCGGTTCTAAGGATTTTTTTTTGTTCGTTTATTGGTCCATCAGGTGGCGCTAGTGGAAGGTATTCTGTAAAGTTCACTCCAGATAGCGCTCGCGATTTAAGACCACGCTCACTAATACTATGTTAGCGCGCTATTGTGTGAGAGTATACATGTGCAATCCGTGAGAAACAGAGAACAGCTGATCTGAAAGTATATATATATATATATATATATATTGGTTTGCTATATATATTTCTCTCTGCGAAATATGGTGAACCTGAAATACATGAAATGACGGATCAACAATATGCCGCAGCAGTAAACTTAATGAATTTTCAGCAGCGCCAATTGTTCAAACTGATTTCAGACAGATTGCTTCCAAGTGAAAATAATACTGAGCCATTACGTGTGTTCGTTACTGGAGGAGCAGGCACCGGCAAAACCTTTACTCTGAAAATTATTGTAGAACAGATTCGTCGTCTTTCTCATTTACCTGCAAGCAGAGCTGTTACGGTAGCAGCACCCACAGTTGTCGCTGCAAGATTGATTGGAGGTAGCACTTTGCACTCTACTTTTGCCCTTCCTATCGAAAAAGGCAAGGTGACAGCTCTTCACCCTCTTACTGGTGAGCGTCTTCAAAGGGTACGGCTAAGGTGGAAGCATATTACTTGGCTAATCATTGACGAAATCTCAATGGTACCCTATACTACACTAAGAAATATTCACTTAAGGTCGCAACAGCTTAAAATGAATGATGCTCTCTTCGGGGGTATCAATATTATTTTGTTTGGCGATCTAATGCAGTTGCCACCTGTATCAAAAGCAGTTGGTCGTACCTACTGCTTCAAGCAGCCTCATTACTTATCAGCTGAAATTAATTTGTGGACACTGTTTAGTTTCTGTGAATTACCTCAAAATATGCGGGAAGCTAACGACACTACTTTTATAGACATTCTAAATAATTTGCGAGTCGGCCAACTCACCATGCAGCAGCTAGAAATTTTAGATCGTCGAAGAGTTCCTTTGACAGATGAATTTGCTGATGGCGAGTGTCTGCATATTTTCCCAACCACTAAACAGGTAGAAGAATATAATGCTATGATGACTGAAAAGTTGAAAACATCATCTAAAGTTTACGGTATTGCAGCGGTGGATGTGTCTGTCGAAGCTAAGAATTACGGACAAAAGTTAAAGAAAGACTTCATACCAACGGATCCAAATAAAACTGGAGGTATTCCAAACTCTTTAGTAATCGGAGTCGGATCTAGGGTAATGTTGCGAAAAAACATTAATGTTAATCATGGTCTGGTCAACGGAGCAATCAGCATCATTAGAAAAATTGAGTGGCCTGCACTACGTCGAGATCAGCTTCAACCTGGTGAGCTTCCACAAGCCGTATTTGTAGAATTTGATGACAGATCAAATAGGGGAAATACTGCTGGTATTGGAGTAAAGATAGAGCCCACCACTGTTGAATATGATGCTTTGCGAGGCCAGGGCAAAGTAGAACGACGTATGCTGCCATTAATATTGTGTTGGGCTGTAACAGTACATAAACTCCAAGGCACTACTTTAGACAAAGCAGTTGATTTGAGTAGTAATATTTTTGCCAAGGGTCAGGCCTACGTCGCACTAAGTCGTGTGAAAACATTAGAGAGATTAGCTATAAGTTGTCTGGATCCACGAAAATTGTTGCATGAACCGCACGATAAAAACTCACTTGAGGAATTAAATCGACTCAGAAATCTGTAGACCAAAGCTTTTTCTTTATCATTTCTAATAAATGAAATTATTTAGGTAATTATATAATTTATAAAACAATTTATCGAAATGTTTGTATTATACTAGTTATATAATAGTATATAAAATAAAGTTATACTATATTTATAAGTTTATAAGTTCATACGCTAATTATACTATGTACATCATAATAAAGTTTCTACATAAAACTATGTAAAAATTGAAATTTTTTTTGCACTTCACACATACGCACGCACACACTGCACATTCCCATTATACTCTTTTTAAACACAAAAAGGAATAAAATAAAGAAAATAATTTAAAAAATTAAAAAACACGACTGCCAAAAAAATAAATGAATAAATAAAAAATAAATTGATAAAAACACTAAATAAAAAAAACTAAATAAAAATAATATTTAGTAAAAATCACAAAATCTAAATAAAGTCGATTTAAAAAGCCAAAAACAAGGTATTGAAATTCAGCTCTGATCAGATTTAACGAAAATGTTATGAATGATTAAACGCATAGTAATTTTATTAGATTTAAATTACTTTTCGATGTTGAATATATATCAATGCATCATATGAAGACTACAATTATAAAAAATATTGCTGATAAAATTTTGGTCTTCAATTTTAATTTTCAATGCAGTCGGGGGCTGTTTCTAAATAGATTTGTTCTTTTCATTAAACAGCCCCCGACTGCATTGAAAATTAAAATTGAAGACCAAAATTTTATCAGCAATATTTTTTATAAATGTAGTCTTCATATGATGCATTGATATATATTCAACATCGAAAAGTAATTTAAATCTAATAAAATTACTATGCGTTTAATCATTCATAACATTTTCGTTAAATCTGATCAGAGCTGAATTTCAGTACCTTGTTTTTGGCTTTTTAAATCGACTTTATTTAGATTTTGTGATTTTTACTAAATATTATTTTTATTTCGTTTTTTTATTTAGTGTTTTTATCAATTTATTTTGTATTTATTCATTTATTTTTTTGGCAGTCGTGTTTTTCAATTTTTTAAATTATTTTCTTTATTTTAATTTTCCTAATATCTGAAGCATTTGTGTCTATTTTCACAGTTAATTTCAGTAAAAAATGAACATGATCATGGTCAAGTTAAATTCAAATTATATAATTTTCAATAGTATATAAAAATCACACACACACACACACACACACACACACACATTGGTTGGTTTAGTGCCGCCTATAGTGCAAATTCCTTAAAATATGCTCTGCCTTATCTTCCGGTTGCAAACAGAAATCTGCAAAAGTTTTATGTATCGGAAAATTTGATGTTTTTTTAATGTGTACTGACGCAGTGGTCAACGATTTTCCTTCAAAAACGAGTTTTCGTTGATAGAATCCGTCGTAGGGCAAGTCAGTTTTCACAGCATTCAGCCGGACTGTAGGCTCGCTTGACTCTTAATAGGTACCAGACGTGTGAGGTGGCGAGTTAATAAAAGTCTAGTGCTAATATATGTTATACATCTAGTGCTATGTATAATCGTATATTATACATCGATGGTCTAACTAGCCACATTGCGTAATTTCGATGACAAACGTGCAGAAAATATATATATCCCCACCTGCAAGAGCAAAATTGAATTTAACTTTAACGACGTTTAAGTGTCAGTCTGCTTTATCCCGCAGTTAGCTAATTCTCTACAGGTACAGGTAATTCTCTACGCTTTTTTTTTTTTTTTTTTTTTTTTTTTTTTTTTTTTTTTTTTTTTTTTTTTTTTTTAAGTACCTTGAGAACGATTCTAGTATTATTGTATCTTTTAGCGATATGTAATTAGTAATTTAAAAGTTTAACCGGTAGGTACGCACATTTTAAGTTGCGTTTTCTTTATCTTTCCTTATGTCGTTCCTAAGTCGCCGTTCTTGAACACACGTCGACAAAACGGGAACTCTAGTAGCGTGCAAAGTGGAAGGGTACGTGTTGTGCCCTAATGTCCGACTTTTAGTGTTTCAAAAATGCCGAATAACCGTAGACGTAAGAAACAAAATTTAATCAGTGGAAACTTGTTTTTACTTTGATCGTTCGTACGCGTGGTGTACAGATTTTTTGAAAACTTAATACGAATATTTTTTGTTTTAAAAGTGACGTTTACTTTATATATGCAGACAGAACTATCACGTTGATAATGTAAGGTGTAGATTGCACTCGAATCCAAGCTGTAGTTATAGATAGTCAGCCCGACGCTTCAGCCATTTCGATATTAGTCTAATCTGATGAGGTAACACTGAATGGGTTCGACCGGGTAGTTTCATTGTTTCGAAAGAACAGACGTTCGATTGAGTAGCGTGGTGGAGCAGTCATTGACAAAACTGGCTTACTACCGGGGCTGTTGGGGGTGAACAGCAGTAGCGGTAGTAGTAGTAGTAGTAGTAGTAGGAGGAGGAGGAGGAGGGAGACGGTACTCAAATGTTACTGGCTGCGTACGCGAGCACACACTCATACTCAGTAGGGTATATATATTATAACTGTTATCGCCATATGGTGTCGACTCAGTAACGCATGGCCTGTTTATGGATAGCTAGCACGTGCTTTTTTTTAACCCCAGAACGGTTCGGTGGGTGAGCAGCGTGTGTGACGAAAAGCCAAACGTTAATGCTACTGATATCAGCTCTGTTAGTGGCCCCTATAGTAATGTGTGTAACTTTTAATTATAATGTAGGTGGAATGGCTCGTTGTAACGTCGCCGGTACTCGTCGGAAGTTGTAAAAAGATAAGAATGAGTTGTTAAATACGTTTAACATTAATAAAAGAACCGTCAGAACCAGTAGTGTTTGTGATTATGAAACGCTTAGAAATTAAAGAGTTGGACAAAGACGTGACGGAAAGTAGGGACAAATCTCCAAATACCTCTCATTGCATTGCATTAAGTAGCAATGTCTTTGCACCCGGTGCATGATTGCAGCATCTGGATCGAGCCCAATGGCTGCCTGGTGATAGACATAGTGCTGATACAGTAGATGGGTGCCTAAAACTGGAATGGCCAACCGACAACGCGTTTTCTGCAGAAAGCAGGGGATGTATTATTTAAATGGGTCAGACTGAAAACTAGTTCAAGAGAACGTTTCCAGAGAACCGGAAGCCAACTTGCCGATAGGAGGTGGAGGTGGGCCCATCATGACCGTTTGACGTCTAGAGAAATCGGACCTGCCATAAATACCTCACGGGAACGGAGATAACTATATACGATTATGATGGTGGTGGCGGCGAGTGTGATGAAGTCAACGACGATGACAAAAGGAAAAGGAAATTCTGAAGATCATCTACTTCAGGGATTGGTCTGACTATTCCGACCTCACAGGTGTGTTGTACTTAGAAGTTTGGAATGGTCTGACACGGCTCAGGTTAAAATACCTTTAGAAATCTTCAGAAAGCAGAATGTTGGTTTTTTTTTTTTAGGAATTTCCCAACTATCGAAAGGAGTAAGGTATCCTAGAAAGTATTCGAAGGAACAAAAGTACTACATACCACTGAGAAACGTAAATCTCTGCGCCAGGTGGTTGCAACACAGCCAATCATTTTATACATTTCTTTCTCCAGTCTTGACTCACATGGAGAAGTGAAGAATATACTGATGTGTAGTAGTGTCCGCTTGTAGCGTTTTCCATGTAGAATGATCAGCACGTGAAGTTGTTCCTCAGCGATCCTGCCTCAGTTGTTTGTTCTTGTTCAGTAATTCCTTACAGTATCGTCTCAGATTTATTTCTGCATAATTAAGACTATCCTTTCTCCTGTTTTTGAAACACTATTCCGGTATTACTCATCTTCATGGAGACACTGATTTTAATTTTTTACTGTGAATTTTTTTTTTAGTGAATGTTTCAATAATTTACTGATAGTTTAATAGCTTGGGCTTTTGGCAGTCTTTGCCGTAGTTTCGAACGAATTCTCGTTCACGGGCGTTCGCCACTAAGACTAGTTCTGATTTCTTACGCTGAAACCTGTAATCGTATTTACAGTCGTTCGTACAGTTAACAGTGATATAGGCTATATACATTAAAGAATTTCGGGGTAAGTACCTGTGAGAGGTACTACAAATTACGGGAAGGCGTCACATCTGTTAACGAATAAAATATTTAATAAGAAAAATATACCAGTATTATAAAATGCAGGAAAAAGAAAATGTATCTTTTTTTTCAAATTCTTCTTTAAAAAAAAAACTGAATTGATTTTTGATGTTCTTAAACGGTTTGTTCGATTATTTTCAATATAAACCAATTTTGCCAGGAAATATAAAATCCTTATTTACCTACAGTCATGTATTAGTATAATTGTATAAATTGTTTTGCTAGATTTTGGAGGCGTTCTCTGGTGTGTGTCCCCCCCTCTGTACGTCACCTGCTGCGTGTGAAACTCTAATGGAAAGAGTATTCTTCGTTAGCTAGGAATGTACGCTCGCGTGTGCACGTGCGGTGAAAATTTAGCATACACATATTCGTAAATCGTGGACACTCGGTAAATTAGTTGCCCCCCAGAGTGTCCTGTAAATAGCCTCTCAAATAAGAAAAAAGCCGTAACAGTAATATATTTGTTAAACAGTAATCCCTTCATTAAACAGGCTACGCGCGCCTTTTTACCCATTATTCCATCCGTTTTTAGGGGAACTGAGTGAGCGATAACTAATAATACAAATCGCTAACACGTCTGAATTCCCGCATTATACGTATTAGAGATAAACGCGTACGTCTTTTTCTTATCAACGTGCTGTGGTATTCACAGTCGGGGGAGTTCTCGTTATTCCGGTTGCCAATCGAAGCAGATGTTTGATTCTGCTCGCTCGCAAAAGTTATTATGCAAATGATAACACATTGCTGCAGAGAATTGTTTCGTATTGTGTTGGTGCGCGCGCGCGCGAAACACGCCCGGCTGTGGGCATAGAGAATTTGTGACTGGTTCCATCTTTGTTTCAGTATTTTTGGGTACGTGTACAAAATATCCAAACTACTATGGTAGTACTATGGGTATTGTACTGTGTAACTAATACAACCTGTATTCACCTTTTCTCTCTCAGTGGCGGATACAAGGGGGGGGGGGTCATTGGGGTCATGACCTCCCCAATACCTTAGACGATTTTTTTTTTTAGTCACGGAAAAACGTTTGACTCACAAGGAAGAGATTCAAAGTACTATCTTAAGAAGAGTTAAAGAAGCACAGTTTTTCTCTGTAATATTCGACGAGACAACAGACTTTTCTAGTACTGTATTTGTCAATTGAGTATTTCTTTGCTATACCTTCATGAACGTGTCCTGAGGGAAGATTTCATTACATTTCTGCTCGTGCATTACATTTCTGTTAATGCCTACGATATGATTCGAGAGGAAGATATTAAATCAGAAGGAGGAGAACGTCGCTTGACTGGAGTTGCTTTAGACCATATCGTGGAGGATATCGCCAAGAACTTTGATTTAGACTTGAAGTTTTGGGTAGGTTGTGGGGTCGACAGTTGCTCAGTAATGGCATCTGAAACAATAGGTGCCGTTCAAGAACTAAAGAAAATAACCACACACGCTCAGCGCTGTGCGTGCAACAACCACATTTTGAATAAATCGTTGGCAAACTCCTCAAAAGTAGTTTCATGTAGAAACGCCTCTGGAACTATGAAGAAAATAGTATCTTTTGCTAACGCCTCTCCCAAGAGACGTGATGTTTTTAAGAAGGAATGGGTGCTTCTGTTAAAGGTATTTGCGAAACCCGTTGGGTCGAGAGGCACGAGGGGCACCTTCAGTTCCAAGGGGAATCGATTATTAAGATTCACAACGCTCTAACAGAAATTTCTAGGTGGCAGGACAGGAAGACGTCATCTGATGCGTTTTCTCTTATGCAAGCTA
Organism: Magicicada septendecula; assembly: GCA_034769895.1. Taxonomy (NCBI): domain Eukaryota; kingdom Metazoa; phylum Arthropoda; class Insecta; order Hemiptera; family Cicadidae; genus Magicicada; species Magicicada septendecula. Next base: position 78,503,620 of record CM068367.1, on the reverse strand, counting down.
TCCGAAGCCCAGAATTTCTCCTCTCAGTTGTGTGTCTTAATGATATTTTAGGAGTAACTGTGTCACTTAGTCGCCTCCTTCAAACACCAACACTTGATTTAAAAAAGGGTACTGGTGCAATAGAAGACACTAAAAGCGTACTTCAAGAAAAGCGAGAAAAGGCTGAATCCATCTTTAGTGGCCTCTATTATGAAGTACGGGAAATAGCTGAAAAGTTAGATGTTGATTTAAAGATACCACGACTTGTTTCCCTCCAAACCAGCCGTCAGAACCACGCTGCTGAGTCGTGTGAGGAATACTTCCGAAGATCTGTTTATATACCACTTTTGGACAACGTCATCACAAACTTTCAACGGAAGTTATGAATTTATTTAATCTTCGAGCCATTTTGCCCAAAACTGAAATAAAACCAGAAGATGAAGCCTCTATAAGGGAAATTGTAAATATTTACCAGGATCTTATTGGACAGTCTGCTACTTTTATAACTGTAAAGCAAGAGTTCTCCTTGTGGATTCAAAAATGGAAGCGGGTCGTGAAAACGAAGAAAAACTTACAGATTCCGTTTTGGAAACATTGGAAAACTGGGATATTGACATGTATCCCACCATCCATAATCTTCTGCGGATTCTGGCTACACTTCCAGTCAGTGCAGCGACCGCGGAGCGCAGTTTTTCTACCCTGCGTCGGCTGAAGACTTGGCTTCGGGCTAATATCGGTGAAGAAAGACTCACTGAGCAGCTTGCTCTCATGTCGGTCCATCGAGAAATTCCACTGGACCCAGAGGCCATTATTCTTAGATTCGCTAAGACAAAGAGGCGCCAAAATTTTTAATTTTTTATTGTAAATATTTATCCTTACCGAGTTTATACTGTTTGTTTTGTTCCTTGTTTCTGTTTGCTTTCTTAAATACAGAGAAGTACATTGACATGTTGTTTTAATTTAAGACCCTTACATTATTGTTCATAGATCTCTTTTGAAACATATGTTATTGTTTAGGAATATTTTTAATTAAGGAAATTGGAGTATATTTTTAAAATCTATAACCTTTTCTCTAAAATTTGTGTAAAACGCTTTACTTTGTAGTTAATTTTTTCTCCAATTTTATTGTTTTGCACAATTAATTTATATAAATAATAAGTTGAAATAAACGTAAGACAGTTATTATTATTACTCTCGTGTTTTCCACGAAATTAACACACACAAATGTGTAAATATCTGCTACAGTTTTGCTGATACATGTGTTCAGGGTTGGATCTGAAATCTCTCTACCCCCCCCTCACACATGTGTCCGGGGTCGGCTCTGAAAATTGGTAATATGGTAAACCTAGTTAAGACCCCCCCTAAAATGTTAGTCTGTATCCGCCCATGTATCTGTCTACACAGCGTTGTATGAGTTTCCGTTGTTGGAAAAGGTTCAGGAACTCTTCGGAAGTGATGCTTAAGGGCACTCGTAACCGGCCATGCTTACCATGTTAAATTCATAAATTTTGAGCCCATTATCTCAGAACCCGTAAAAGATAAGATATGAAATTTTAGCACGCAGGTTAGCACATTGTACTCTTCAAACGCTACTACAATTATAAAGATAGGGACAGTAGTACAAAACCGGGTAGGCACCTTTTGCCTGGTGAGAGCTGCGCGATCTAGCCGAAAACGCACAAATTACTACTAGGCTGCCAGTATAGCAGTTGGAGCTACAGGTGGGAAAAGTAGTTCATCCAAACGAACTTCTCATAGCTAGGTCTCTCACACCAGCGAACTAGCATATTGAGCTAGTTCACTAGTTCAATGTGTCGAACTAGTCTTTTTCTAAAATTTGTATAAATATTAAAAGAACAGAAATTGACATCTTTGTCGAAATAACAAGACAATAAAAAATACTTTTCAGTCTGTTCTGTCACCTCGTATAGATTCATCGTGACTGATAAGACGTTTACTTTTACAAATCCTTGTCGTAAAAAATAACTTTACACATATATAAATTATAAATTAATTATTTAATGGTATAACAAAATAATTAAAAACTTAAAAATATGGAGTTTGTAATACTACAAACACTCTAAAAATATACTGCAATCAAAAACAGTAAACGAATTAGGCCTAAACAACGGGCAGAAGAATTATGGTGTAACAGTCGTTAGTCATTCGCGAACGACCTACTGAAAGCGAACTACCTACTACAGGCGAACGTCCTACTGAAAACGAACGACCTACTGCACGCGAACGAGCTCCTGCAAACGAACGACCTCAGTAGTTCGTTGTTAGTTCAGTTGTTCCCTTGCACTCCGGTAGTAGCTTCTAGCTTAGTAGCGTGGCTAACACGAACTACGAACGAAGTACTGCGACATTAATAATTTTCTATAATTTGAGATTTATGCAGCTACAGAATTCTTGTTGTATTTATTTTTTATGTTAACTTAGTTTTATCATTTCATATGTTAAAACTATCTAACTGAATTATTGACGTTAACAAAATACCAGCTGCAAATATCCATAAATTTAGGTTAACCTATGAAAGTTAGGCTGTAGGCCTACATGAAATTTTTTTTTAATGTTTATACAATGTAACATTTTCTAGAAACGATTGTTATTTTCTTTTTCCACTTAATATTCCTTATAATTTGATACCCTGTATTTTCATGTCGGGGTACTTTATTACGATTTTTTTTATATTTCAACCCTCAGAAGAATATTTTATGAAAAATTGTGTACACATCGATCAGTGGTAAAACGGTGTACCTATATATTCAATTGTATTACAATCATCCAGATGTTAGCCCGAAAATGCGTTACAAATAGACAGAGGCACACCTGGACGATAGAATTAAACCAAAACTTCATTTCGACAGGTCAAGTAATCTAAAAGTTTCATACATACAGTGACTAACAAGAGAGAATTTACTTCAGTGTGATTAATCTCAAACAAATACAAGCACAAAAAATTATTGTAATTTAATCACTTAAGTTTGAAGTAAAAATGAAGTATTAACGTGTGGGGAGGGTATGAGGGCGCGTCTCCTTGTTTTGAATGTATTATTTATTTACTGTCAGCAAATGATTTATATATGTTTACTCTGCCTACGAAATAGTCGGTTTTTATTATATTTTAACCCAAATGCATCGCCTTTAAAATAATCGTAAAATTAGACTACCATTTAATAATAATAAAAAAGTAACACGCAAAATACGAATCTTTAAAGGTAAATTGACAATGACATGCTTATTTTTACTACGCATGCGCGCCCTCCCAATATTTTTTGGTGTTTCAACGTAAAGATTTTATGAAAATAAATTTATTCATGTCGCCTTCGGCCAGAATCATGATACCTATCTCTCATTTAAGAATCGTAATAAATAATATAACACATCTGAAGTAACAAAAATTATTCTTTTCAGTTATTTAATAATTTGTAAATCGACTCTCCCAATCCCAGAATACGATATTCTCTGATATTTTACTTAAAATTTGTCGAAAGAACAAAAATCAGACAATAAAACAAAAGTTTCAAATAGTCTGTTCTCTCACTCTCTTCCGATTCATCGGAACTGATAGACTTTTACACATCCTTGTGTTAAATTTTAAAAAATATGTATGTGTATGTATATAAATTATTTAACAGTATAGTAAAATAATGGAGTTTTATAAATGGCCGATACGAGCGTGGCTAACGCGAACTACTAGTTCAGCGGCGCGAACGACTGTAGTCAGTAGTTCACTTGACGGAGTAGTTCTTTTTGGCTAGGTCGTTCGCGAACGACCCACCACTAGTTGGAGCTGACCAGTGGAAGTGAGTAGACATTTAGTAATTTGTCAACCATTTTTGAAAGTTTTGTGTTGAAATTTTCGGATTTTGTGTTCAATATATTTCCTCCACCAAAACAGAGACGAGCAGAATCATTGTCGGTAAGTTTACCTCTGCTTTTATTAACGTTTGATGAATATTTCAAAATCTTAATCAAGAGTTTACCTCACCCGTGAACTCAGAGATGCCATTTTACTTTATCTGAGTCATGTTGGGGCAAAACCAGGCCCCACTTTTTATAACATATAGTTTTTATTTGTACATTATTTTTTTATAATAAAATAGTGACTAAAGCGACACGCGCGCACATGAGCACATACAAGGTATATTAGGCTAGTTAACTTACTAATTAAAAAATTTACTTTTGGTTTGAAGTTTAAAAAAATATTTTCGCGAATGTTTTGTTGTGTCATGGAAAGACAACTAAAAAAAAAAAAAATAATAATAAACGTATGCGAATTATTTTAAAAATTGCAGAAACGTGTGTTCAGAGAAAATCAGTATATTAAATTTAAAAGTAAGAAACATAAAATAAATCTATACGTAAAACTACAGCTGAACGCACGGACTTAAAGTCACATGAGCCTTTCAACCAGATCAGACATCTGAATTTCCGGTTTTTGAAAACAAATACAAGGACTATTAATGACATATACGTTTTTACGTAAGAGCGTGCATGTGTGGAGGGCTCACGCTACCACTAAGCCAGAGCAATCCCATTTGAATAGGCAGTAGATGGGTCTGTACGTGACAACAATTTATTTAAGCTAGAAGCAACTGTGAAACATTCGAATCAAACGGCCATTACATGTTTCTAACATAATACGCCGGAATTAAGCAATTATAAATTATTATTTGGTCCATTGTTTACTAAATATTAGTGCCAATAGGTTTTTTTAAAAGGGCCTTACAGTTGAAAGAGAATGTTTCATAACTGCGACTCTAAAATTTTCTTACTATTATGGCGACATAAGTTTCTTAATATAGCCTAGGCCTAGCCTACTGAATCATTGTACAGGCCTACGTGAATCAGACTACTGAGTATGTGGATTGTAGGAATAAAGAGGTGATGCAGATAGGCCTACTTGGTAGGATTAGAGGAGCTGGAGGAAAGTCAGCCTTCTTTTTTTTCAGACATGCCACGGAACTACCAGAGAAAGATAGACAGGCAGAGCTGGTCGACAGAGAGCATGATGGGAGCAATAAAAGAAGTGCTGGAGGGAAACATGGGTTACAAGAGAGCTTCACAAGCCTTCAATGTCCCACAGTCAACTCTGGAGGACAAAGTCAAGAAAGCCCGCCAGGGTAGTCTTTCGCCTGAATTAGCTGCACAAAAACGTTTAGGGCGTTACAAGACAGTTTTCACAGAAGCCCAAGAAACAGAGCTTGTTGATTATACCTATTATGTTTCTTGAAGACAGGTTGTTTGGTATTACGTTGTGTGATCTACGTAAATTAGCATTTGAATTAGCTGAAAGGAACAAGATGCATCACACCTTTAACAGAGAAACTAGAATGGCTGGAAAGGACTGGCTCTATGGCTTTTGAAAAGACACCCAAAATTATCATTGAGGGATCCTGAAAAAACATCACTGGCTCGTGCCAAAGGATTCAGTCGAGTAGCTGTAAGAAAGTTTTTTGATCTCTTAAACTCGGTTTATATAAAACACAAAATTTCACCAAATGAGATCTACAACGTCGACGAAACGGGAATTTTAACAGTCCCTAACAAACCCTGAAAAGTATTAGCTCTTCGAGGGAAAGAGCAAGTAGGCTGCTTGTCATCATCTGAAAAAGGCATTCTGGTCACTGTTGAAATATGTATGAATGCTGCTGGCAACTTCATGCCACCGATGTTTGTTTCCCCCACGGAAATAGGAAAATCCTTTGTTAATGGATGATGCTCCTACTGGCTCATTTGCGTATTATCATGAAAGTGGATGGATCAGTGCAGAGTCATTCGTTTTAATACTTGATGGACACTCATCACATTCAAAAAGCTTGGGACTTATCAAGCTAGCTAGAGAAAACAATGTTATTTTGTCGTGCTTCCCTCCACACACTACTCATCGTCTCCAACCTACGGATGTGACGTTTATGTCTCCACTAAGCACATATTATGAACAGGTAGTCCGAAAATGGCTAGTTGCACACCCTGGACGAAGTGTGACAATTTATCAGATAGGAAAACTTTTCGATGCTGCATTTACAAGAGCTGCTGTAATGCAAACTGCTATAAAAGGTTTCCAAAAATCTGGAATATATCCCTTTAATCCGGATGTATTTCCTGATTACTTGTTTCCACCTTCTGAAACTACAGATAGCCCTGAAATTCCGAGAACTCCAACACATAGAACGAAACCAACTCAAGGAGAACCTGATGATAAAGATGACGCTATCACAGTCGGTGACACACCAAAAGACATGAATCCCCAACCTTCCACATCTAAGGCTGATTCAGCATTTTCGATTTCCCCCAAAATATTGATGCCACCTCCACAAGAGGTTACGAGAATTCAAAAAAATAACAACAGGAAGAAAGGTAAAACGGCAATTCTCACTTCTTCTCCTTACAAGCTAAGAGTTAGAGAAAAAAGAAAAAAGGGCCCCGAAAAGAAAACGTTTTACAACTCCAGTAGTTGGTGACACGACAGGGCAAAATAAAGGAAAGCACACAAAACAAAAAAGTAAAGGAAAAGAGAAAGTGAAGAAAAGAAGAAGAAAACTGAGGAAACAGAGTCATCATCAGAGGAAGAAGGAGACAAGGTCGAGCCATGCATATTTTGCAAAGAGGTCTATTCCAAATCCAATGAGGTTGGATTCAGTGCTGCATATGTAAGGGGTGGGCTCATGAGGATTGTTCAAATGCAGAGGAAGAGGATGATACATTTGTGTGAGACTTTTGTTGTTAAAATAAGAAAGTGTATATTTTGTTACTTTTATAAACAAGAATAATGTGAAAATAAGAACTGATTTACATGTATTAACAACACACTTGTGTAACATATTGTTGCTAAAATAACAAAGTATGTGTTTTGTTCCTTTAATAAATAAAATTTTTGTAAACTAGGACAGTCTTACATGTGTTGACACAGCTACCCGATTTTACCCCACCCAAGGAGCAAAACCGGGTGTTTGTATTTCTCTTAAACTTATGTACCTGGCTTAGGAAACTTTAAGACTTTTGAATAAAACTAGATTATTTTTTTACAGAGAACACCTTAAACTAATGTAACAACACTATTTTGGAAATATTTGTTTGTAAATTTAAAAAATGTGTAAGAAAGAAATTTTAGTACCCGATTTTGCCCCACTTCCCCTACCTCAATTTTGTGATTTTATGTAATTTTTTACTTCCATGTTCCTTAAGGAAATGGAAGTATGGTGATGGCAAAAAAAATCGGGTTCGAGATTATTGCAGAATATGATTGTACTACACTCAAAACATGAAAAAAAGTCATTTTTCGAAAAGTGTCTGTGTGTCTGTCTGTCTGTGTGTCTGTAGATTTTTTCTATGGCAAACGATAACAGCCGCAAATTCAAACAGAATCAAATAATTTTTTGCATACAGCCCTGATTTGTAGAGTACTCGCGACCTATTGTTTTTGGTGAAGATCGGTTGAGGGAAAGGGGTAATTTACCTGCAAAGGTTTTTTTTTATCAAGGGTAATTTTGTTTGTTTGGCAAACGATAACAGCCGCAAATTCAAACAGAATCAAATAATGTTTCGCATACAGCCCTGAATTGTAGGGTTCTCAAGATCTGTTGATTTTGGTAAAGATCGGTTAAGGGAAAGGGGTAGTTTACCGGCAACGTTTTATGTTTTAACAAGGGTATTTTCTATGGCAAACGATAACAGCCGCAAATTCAAACATAATCAAATATGTTTTTGCATACAGCCCTGATTTCTTGAGTACTAAAGACCTATTGTTTTTGGTGAAGATCGTTTAAGGGAAAGGGGTAGTTTACCTGCCACGTTTTTTGTTTTATCAAGGGTATTTTGTATGGCAAACGATAACAGCCGCAAATTCAAACAGAATCAAATGATGTTTTGCATACAGCCCTGTACTGTAGAGTTCTCAATACCTATTGGTGTTGGTGAAGATCGGTTAAGGGAAAGGGGTAGTTTACCTGCAACGTTTTATGTTTTAAAAGGGTATTTTCTATGGCAAACGATAAGAGCCGCAAATTCAAACAGAATCAAATACGTTTTTGCATACAGTCCTGTTTTGTTGAGTACTAAAGACCTATTGTTTTTGGTGAAGATCGGTTAAGGGAAAGGAGTAGTTTACCAGCAGCGTGTTTTTATCAAGGGTAATTTTTTTTTGGCAAACGATAACTGCCGTAAATTCAAAGAGAATCAACTAATGTTTTGCATACAGCCCTGAATTGTAGAGTTCTCAAGACCTGTTGTTATTGGTGAAGATCGGTTAATGGAATAGGGTAGTTTACCAGCAACGTTTTATGTTTTATCAAGGGCGTTTTCTATGGCAAACGATAACAGCCGCAAATTCAAACAGAATCAAATAATTGTTTGCATACAAGCCTGAATTGTAGAGTACCCAAGACCTGTCGTTTTTGGTGAAGATCGGTTAAGGGAAAGGGGTAGTTTACCAGCAACGGTTTTTTTTAAGGGTAATTTTTTCCATAGTAAACGATAACAGCCGCAAATTCAAACAGAATCAAATGATGTTTTGCATACAGCTTTGTATTGTAGAGTTCTCAATACCTATTGGTGTTGGTGAAGATCGGTTAAGGGAAAGGGGTAGTTTACCAGCAACCTTTTATGTTTTAACAAGGGTAATTTTTTATATGACGAACGATAACTGCCGTAAATTCAAACAGAATCAACTAGGTTTTTGCATACCTTTTTGAACTAAGGAGAACTCAAGGTCTGTTGATTTTGTTGAAGATCGGTTAAGGGAAGGGGTAGTTTATCAGCAACGTTTTATGTTTTAAAAAGGGTAATTTTTTTATGACGAACGATAACTGCCGAAAATTCAATGAGAATCAAATAATTTTTTGCACTCTTTCCTGAGTTGCAGAGAGCTCAAGGTCTATTGATTTTGGTGAAGATCAGTTAAGGGAAAGGGGTAGTTTACCTGCAACATTTTATGTTGTAACAGGAGAAATGTTTCCATGACGAACGATAACTGCCGCACATTCAAACAGAATCAAATATTTTTTTGCATGCTTCCCTGAATTGTAGAGGACGGAAGGTCTGTTGATTTTGGAGAAGATCGGTTAAGATAAACGGGTAGTTTACCTGAAACATTTTATGATTTAACAAGAGTAAAGTACTTAATTTTTATAAATAAAGTATCCTGATAAGAAGCTCATAGTAATCCACTGTAGAAACGTAGATGAAATATCTATAAATGAACAGGTTAGGTGAACGGGGTGGGGGTAATTTTCTATTATTAAAAATTATAGTTGAAGGTGGAGGGCAGAATTTGTTATATGTGTACTACGTTATCGGCAACAAAGAAGTAGTTTTTTGTTAAAATTGCTTCCCGGGCTCTTTAGCCGTAGTTCAATGTTTTCTGCAAAACCAGACTTTTCGGCAGTGCCATCGACTGCCATCATCGGTGAAAATCGAGTGCGAAAACGTGAGGTGGTATACGTTAGTGACCACAGTACTGTGGTTAATGCTGAAGCAATAAGTAGAAAGACGTAGTTTCTATGGAAATATTTCATTTCGAATATGATTTTAAATATAAATCTTAGAACATGGAAGTCATGTATGGTTCTCCATACCGATATTATGATTTGCTCTAAAAATTTCCATACAAAAAGCGTACTTATTATTTTTTTTACGTTTTAATCTTTTAGTGAAACTATATAACTCTAGTACTGTAGTCATATCTTCACTAACCCTATAGCCACAAAAGAATTCAGATTGATAGTTTACTTGGTTTCTGAAATATGCGTAATTTGTCTAAAAAAAGTAGATTTTGAGAAAAACGCGTTTAAAGTTTTAAAATAGATTTTTATTGTTTTACCTGATTTAATACGTATGGTGTAGCTCCATACTCGGGGTCGTCAGTTATGTCCAATTTGGTCATCTAGTTTTTCTTCACATTTCTAGTTGACTGTCTAACCTTTTTTATCAACTTATCTACTGCTGTGTGTGCCTCAAGGATTCCTTGCAAGTCGATTTTTTTTCATTACCTCAACCATATTTGATCATGATTTGATCCCTAATTTTTGTCAGACTTGACACTTGCGTATATTACATTTATTGAAGGTCATCACAGAAACACTCAAAACCAAAGTATCCAATCCAACAAACTTTTTTTCGCAATGTATTCCAATCAAATGGTTTACCAACTCGATTGCGTTACGTGTAGTACCATGAAGACATTTTTTTTTAACAAATTTGGATGACTCAGATCAGCAAATATTGACTTGTAATATTGTCATTTCTGTTAATACAAAATTTTCCTTTTTAAACACAAAAATTCTCTTTCCAATGGTAAAAACCGCATGTCTCCACGATTATTATAAGGGAGTTACAGATTTGTAAAAGTGGTAATGTTATCAGCACTTTTGACAGAACTTTTCGTACTATCTCTGTTCTTTTAAAAATCATAAAAAAATTATTATCAGGCGTGTTCACATAAATTTGGTATCAAATTACTCAGAAAATATTGAAGCTTTTTTTAAAGACAAAAAACCAGAATCGATTTTTGGATCGAATTGCCGGTTACGAGTGCCCTTAAGTAGTATTGCCATTTTTTCTTTTACCTGTTCTGAGGTCACTAAACAGGTTCCTTTTAACGATTCCTTGACTTTTGGAACTATGAAACAGCCGCTGGGAACTAAGCGATTGTTGTTCATACTCATATCAAGGATACCCATACTCATATCATATCAAGGATTTTTGTCCTTGGAGCTCATACTTGTTCTCGTTTCATTGCCGTTTGCGTATGGCGGCATGGTTGAGTTTTGCAGCGTACGGTACTTATGTTCTTATTGTCGCCTCTTATTTGCAGTGGTGGGTCCAGATGCGCGCCCCCCGGTGGGGGTCCTTATCAAAGAAAATGAATACATTGCTAAAACACAAAATTTGTCTATTGGACCGGAAATATAGAAATAATTAGTTGATATGACCCATTAGTTTTGTCACGAGGGCAGTACAAAATAGCAAACCACAATTTTTTTTTTTACGAAAAACTTAATTGCCGTTGGAGTCTCTGAATCAATTACAGAGTGAATTCGGAGTCCTAAATCTCCTTACTTTCAGTGAGACGTTTTGCCTTACAATCACGAAACAAAATTGTTTACTTATAAACTACATAATACTGAAGCACCATTACAATTTTGAAATTGCCCGAGTCGATTCTGAAAATCGCCCTGTTAACACAATCAGGTGGACCTGTTAACATGGGTCAGGTGGTACATTTTTTTAAAGAATTTGAAAACTTAGAATTTAGACAAAAAAGTCGTGCCAGTATCTCTTGCATTTTTAAATTGGAGACCAGCAATATTAGGAACGTAGGGTGACCCATGGTTTTCCCTGCGTTTACTGTAATCATCGAAACGTTCTAAGTAAAAAGAATAACATTTTACCATCATGAATTTGGTACACGTTATCTGATTTTTGTTCTGTTTAGTAGTGGTTTTGTTGCAAAACTGTTTCATGGGAACTGAATCTAAGCTCTTTTACTGGTATTGATGAAGCGCTTAGGACAGTGTCAAGTCTGGTACAACAATGGTAGCGCGCCCTCCCTTAGAAAAATCTAAACCCGCCGGCCCTTTTATGTAAGAACAGACGGGAAGGACACGTCTGATCAGTTTTTTTCTTTGAGATATCATCCCGCTATGTATGTACTGTATATAGTACTAATTTCTTTTTATCAGGCATGGTGATGGGTAATTTCATTACTTTTCAAACACAAATTTCTTTCGGTTTCGTCAGTCTCTTTTCTTCCCAATGCTGCATCTTTTCTTTCCAAAGTGTTTGCGATTACGTGATCCCAGGCTTGTTAAGGTCTCAGTTTTCTTTTTCTTCTCAGTTGTTGTTTCCCAAAAGAGAACCGTTCTCTTTTGCTTCTGGTATTAGCGCACATATTCTGCAAACTCGAAGTAGGCCTACATTATGTTTTGAAAATTACGCTTTTAATTTGCGTTACGTCAAAACAATCGCTCCCAAAAATCTGTGAGCTTTATTTTATTTTTCAAAACGTTGTGATTTTCTGTTTTGGCGAATAAAACAGCACATTGCTTCCACACCTTCAACTTAGTTTCTACCGAATAAAAACACGTAACCGTCTCGGCTTCGATGCTTATCGTTTCCGGTCAAACGACAACGCGTGCTACTCGAACAGTAATTAAGTTGAATATTATTTAAAACATATAGGAACTACAGGTTTCACCTCTCTTGCATACATATTCTTTGCTAGTTAATTGGGAGCTGTTTGTCTTCAACAGTTATTAACAGCTGTTCTTTAAGCACTAGATCCAATTGCACTAATGTTAGTTAAAAAAAAAGGTTGAGAGGTGGATTAGAGTGAGTACCTGTGACCATTCGCCAGAACAGAGTTAACGGTAACTGAAAGCCAATGGTCATCGTCCTCCGTCTTTCAAGGAGTTAGGCGTCTGCATAGTAACCAGACTACATGCAGACTAGTTGCATAGATGCAAACTCTCCCCCCCTCTGTCGACATTCACGCGCGCGCGCGCATATGTAGTTGCACATATTTTCTTATACATTTCTCTCTAACACATATTATACGTCTTTGTAGTATGTCATCGTATGTTTCAATCGAATACACGTCGCATCTTCCAGTCGCATTGGTGACGAGGCTCAAGATCCCTGCGATGTGCGATGTCGGAAGCCCAGAAATGACTGACTCCGATGACTGCAGGAATCTAGGTCATTCTCTCTTTGATCTTTCTTGTCCGCGGCGTATCTAGAATTTGGCGTTGGGTGGTTCCGGGGTCGAGTGAGCTGCAAACAAAAGAAAAAACAAATTACTATCTTTATAGCGGATGAAGTAAGTTCCATTAAAGTAAACTGTAATAACATAATAAAAATACGCTACGTGTTTATGAAGTGATGCGGGAAAATGATTGCTCTGTCTCAGTGCCATGCGGCCTTTATGGCAGAGAGACGTGGACACTGAAAGCAAAGACCAAAGCCGGATACAGGCTAGTGAAATGAGATTTTACGATCAGGTACTAGGTATGTCACGGAGGGACCGGCTAAGAAATGATGGTATAAGGCACATCTTTGGGATATACAACCTAAACGAAAGGATAAAGCAGTACAGACAGGATTGGACAGAGCACGTTGAAAAACTGCATAAGAACAGGATGCCAAAACAATTTTTGTCTTATCGGGTATTAACAAATCCGAAAGGACGGCAGAATATAGGAAGACCAAAGAAGAGATGGTCAGACGAAGGAGTACGCAACGGATCGTAAGGTCCACAGCCTGAAGAAGCAGAAGAAGAAGAAATACGCTACGCCTTATTGAAAGATTGTTTATAAGATACTTATTGACTGAATTGACTTTTCCTGTGTTACGTATTTCAAACGCATGCGCTAATGCTGTGTAATGAACCTGTTTGTATTTTATAAAAGAGTTGCAACTGTATAACTGTACACAGCTAAAAAATAATAATCGAGCCTAAAAATTGAGAGATTAACAAAATTCGTCAACTTTTTCGACCGTTTGGAGGGAGGGGGTGAGTCCGGTCCCCTCGCCCGTAAATACGCCCCTGATAGGATTTGGTAGGTTTGAGGATCACACCTATTATAATTACGAAGATGCCTTGCTTTACTCGGTCGAGGTGAATCAATGGCCACATGACCACAGTAATACTAGACGGTACCTCCTGCTCCGTTTGAAAGCCAGATCGTATAGAGTGAAGGCCATCGTTGCGTCAGGTGATTACCGAAATCGCGATGGTCGATGCAACTCCGTTCGTGTCTCCCCGGATCAGTCGTCTCTTGAAACGGGAGGCTAACACACATGATACGATATTCACTTTCGGAACCACGAACGATTGCGACCTGCATTCGACAACGACAACGACGCTATTCGCGTGGAAGTTTATTATGGTGTTACGATAATGGTTCATTCGGGACAAGGGCTCTTCGTAGGGGACAATGGATAGACAGACTGACGAATGAGCAAGCCGTCATTAGAATCGGAGAGAACAGTATGTAAAGATTAATAGATATGAGCAATAATAATCTCTGGCATCTATATGAACATTAGCCATTTATATTAGATGTTAAGAAACAAAAATTCTTTACAGAAATCCATTGGAAGCCTCCAGTTCCTGTTTACTGAATTAACTTATAAAAACCTAAAATTGGACAACTTAATGAGACTTGCGAGAGACAGAGATAAATGGAGGAAGAGAAGTGCTAATACCGATTGTATACGGTTTGTGGAGGATAAAGGTGTATAAGTCGTAACTATGCAGGCAGATTCTACTGTCATAGTTGTTTTCAGCGAGATTGCGCGCGCGCGCGAATTTCTTGCGAAGAGATGGACGGATAGTTTGATCCACAGCCGAAGTAGTAAGTGTTAATGAACTCGAGTGGAGCCGCGAGCCGAGGACGTTCACCCGCCGTCGCTCGGTGGGTCCGTCCATAGAAGAACGGGCTTCTGGTCTGTTGGTTCGTTATTCCATTGATTACAGCAAGGTCGCGGCACTAACACCGCCACACTTGCCTGCGTCCGCGCACATGTCGTATCCGGCGGAACTGCGCTCTACTCAGTATGTCAGTACATACCATACACGTTGGGTGCGCACGTGCGACTGCTTTGTCTACCCTCGGCTCCTGCCCACCTTAATGTTTTTCTTAATAAATTGATTTAGCAAGGCGTAATAGTGGTAAGGAATCGTATTTCTAGTGGTTTCGTGACAATTAAATTTTGTTGTTTTTCGAAAGCAAATTTAATATGAGACCTATTATTAATTCAAAAATTAACCTTGGATTGACTGGTCAAGAAAAACGAAAATATGAAAAGGGCATTTTTGAATACCTCGGCTACAGTGTGTCTTATAATACAAGCAACGACGTTGTAAAAAAGTTGCGTAAGTTCTCAACCTTATGTGCGGGACCATTAGGCGAACTCTTAAGTCAGCAAGTAAGGAAACACGCCTAAAATTCTACAAGGTGATGGCTCTTCCCACACTTCTTTATGCGTCTGAAAATTGAACTTTAACGAAAGGGCAGGGCAGTCGTATCCAAGCGGCTGAAATGAGATTTCTCTCCCTTGGTAGGATATACCGGTTCTCTCCATGATCATAGAAGAAACACAAATACGAGTGTTTAGCAGGAACTGAATGTTATGATTGCCCAGTATCGGGTGAATTGGTGGGAACATCTTTGCAGAATGAATGACTGCCGCATCCCCTAACAACTATGGAACTATAAGCCGAGGGGACGGAGAGATGTGGGTTGTCCGAGGAAGAGCTGGAGTGACCAGCTCTATCTAATCTTTGCTTGTTTGAGAGCGGAACAAACCATCCTTGGTTTAATCCTTGCAGATGATGACGATGAAAAGGGTTTTATTATATTCAGAAGTTACATACAAGTCTATTATTTTCCCGCATAATCAAAAAACTACATACACGCACTAGTTGTATCGTTGCAGCTGTTTTTGCAGTACCTCGTTGAAAAACGCTGCTGCCAAGGTACCGAACCACGAGTTGATGCCATTAATGACATCGTCATTGGTTGCAAAGCGCTGAGTAGCCAGACAAACAAGCCTTTATCTTGCGAGGCGATGACACCCTTGCCCGGACTCAGTCCGGGGGTGTACCGGTCTTGATTCGACCGCCAACAGGTCACGCGCATGATCATCCGCTAGTCCCGTTTATGAACTTTCTTGAAGTGGGAACCTTCGAATGCGCGGAGTCTACCGTACGCGATATTCAGTCCCATAACGGCGATATCTGCGAAGCATCAACGCCTTCTTAAAATCACATCGACTACTCAGCAACCAGTACTTCTTGTGTACTTTATGGTGGCCGGCAATCTTGTTGAAAATGAACTCTGTTTTTTGTCAGTGTAACGGCACATCCCACTGAGTGCGTAAATGTTGATGCGTTTTCAAAAAGATTAACTGTATAAGCCTGTATTTCATGTAATTATTATTTTCAACACAAAAACATTCTACGCTACGAAAACTGCATCAAATTCTTACGTCTAGTGTAAACTTTCAAAGTAGCTTATCATGTTTAAGAAAAGTTATTATAAACTTAGGGTTTAAATGGAAGAAGATTAGAAATAATAGAGGTGTATTAAATGAATGTCAAGAGAATAAGGGCAAAAAGAATTGAATATATCAGGAAAATAAAAAATTTAGGACAGAAAAGCGACAGTAGGCCTGCTAGTAATTGTTTATTATTTGCATTATGTAACAAATAACATTGTTCTGGTACTACAAATACATATTTGATACAATTTCAAGTAATACCGAGTAAAATTACAAATAGCAGTTAGTTGAATGAAATCCGGAAATGTCAACAATGTGTAAAACCTGATTTGTAACAATTAAATAGTTACGGGCACCAGTAAGGCGGTTGTAGTAAGAGTAAGACGGACGTTTTTGAAATGAACTGTTACAACTGAGCACACTGAGTTTCCCCACTACCATCACTTTTCGCGCAGTTATGAAGCGGCCACCGTAAAGTAACGCGATCGTACTCCTCCACTCTGATCCGCCTGCGGTTGAGAACAACCGCCGTCCACACCGGCCGTTAGGGGTACCGTCCCGAGGGCCCCGGCAGTGGCCGAATGGCTTCGAGCTCACCTTTCCATCGACTGAGAACTTCGTTGTCCGACTCTGTACTTAGCAGACGGGTAGAGACGAAGTGCACCCATGTCGGGTAACGAAGCAACGTAGACGCATTCCACAAGTATCTCCAGAGCTTGTCACGACAGATAATAACCAACAGAACTCGTTGTATATTGCTCGTATATAGGACAATTACGTAACACTCTCGACTGGTCGACAGTGTCGGTTAAGGCCCCTACACACCTTCCAATCCAATCCGATCCGATGTCCTAAATGTAGGATGGAAATAGCAAATTGTATAGTGTGTAGGACGATCGTCCTTGCAAAAAAGTTGCAATCCGATTTAGGAAGGTCGGGCGGTCCTCCCCATCCGACTAGCCGACTTGGGACAGATCCCCTCCACCTTCCATCCTAGATCGTATAGTGTGTAGCGCAGTCGGGCGTCGGTTCCGATTAGTTGTTTCCTTTCTTTTCAGTGGACTGAAGTTGTTGAACGTGTTTTTCATTTTGTTTTGAGTATATAGTGAGTAAAATGGCTGAAGACGAATGTAGAAATATTTTATTGAACTCGCAAAATGGTATTACGTTTTTCTATGGTATTACGGCTTTACCATTCTCAGAAATTCCATAAAACACTGTTCATTCATTCGTAAAAAAAATTCGGAAATCGTCTGAGTTCAATTGCTTCAACAATATCGAATGGGTAAATTTCTTTCTTTCCTTTAACCACTTTTTTGCCCAAAATTTCCTTTCTGGTGGGGGCTTTTGGAGGATCAACAGTGTTGTAAGAGCAACCCCAATTTTTTGATATTTCGACAAAAACGGTGCCATTACGAGGGGGTGACCAGGTCGGGAATCTCAATGGTACTGGCTAAAATGACGAGATCGGAGAAAGAAATTGGACAGTATGGATAGCGATCTCCTTTCCTAAATTGGAGATCGGATCGGATTGCATTGGAAGGTGTGTAGGGGCCTTTAGCCGACCAGGTGCAGTGTCTCAGCCAGTTTTACAGATTCCATTAGCCACAAACCTTCAGCGTCCCTACACTTTGATTTTTTTTTTTTTTTTAATTTTATCTTCGTCAACACACTCTTTGAATAATTGTTTAATCTAGATTTAGATAATTGTAGTTTATTTGACAGGACATTTACAGTACAGTGTTGTGTTGTGTTGTTACAGAAATGACGGTTGACCCCCGGACGACTTCCTCGTTGCTCGACACGCCCACTGGAAGGTAAGCTAAACACATCATTACTTAGGTCTACTGTCAGTTGTAAGAAACGGTAAAGTTTTTTATTTTATTCCGAATCAGGATGGAGAGTACTAAGTGAACTAGGAACCGGTCCGAATAATACGTGAAACGTTCAAGATTCAAGTACAGTTCGTGAGAAGTCCAAGATTAAGGTGCTTCGAATGAACAACTCGAGAACAAATAACAGAGCGCCGCCATTATTGATAAAATCGTGTTAAGTCAGAAGAAGGCTTAAAATAAATAGTAAACAAGACAATAGCACCAATAAACAGAAATGCAGTTTAAAAGAATTCACTTTCTTTTTCAGTACCGTATGTCATGAAAATAGGAACGGTCTTTATAAATCTCTCTTAATTACCAAGCAGTAAACCTACATAAAAGTGCTCTTGGGTATACTAAATAAAATGCGATGATTGCTATAGTTTTTATATTGGACAGACTGGAAGGAATTTTTAAGATAGCTGTAGGGAACATTACTTTGTGGTGATTTTGGCAATCCCAAGTCGAATTTCGTCATGCATACTGTTCTAACCATTCATATTCTTGTTTTAAAAATAAACTTAAACCACTACGTCTTTGTAATAGGGCAAAATAGTGTGGACGCTTTGGAGGAGTTTTTAAAATTTACAGGGACTCGAAAACTCACAGTGACCTGTCACTTAACGACAAACTGTCATCCGAATCTAATGTGTTGTATGATACAGTACATAGTGTGCAGTCTAGTGTGTTGTTGGGTAATTTGTAGGACGCGTAAGTAAAATACAGACATTAGAGTTTCTAACCATTCGCCGAGTGTTTAGCGGTACGCACCGTCCGGTATTTCGGTACTGTCACTCTGCACGACTTTCTCTCGGTTTTATTTTTATATTTTATGTCTGTGTTCCGTAAGGAAGTGGAATGTTACCAAACTGTACGAAGGTAATTACAGTTTACTATTTGCTCGAGTGGCTAAGCAAATTTTAATAGGAGTACGTTGCCCGATTAAGAATTAAGAAATTCAAAAGATACCAAAAGAACGATTTATTCTAACATCAGACAATTACTTGATATAATGAAATGCTACTAGTTATTCTGTTTCACAATAAGTACAGTTAATTTCCTTTTACATTAACTCTTCTGAGGTTCTATTCTTTGTTACTTTATAATACTGACTCTTCATTAACACTTTAACAACTTCTTTACATACAATTATAAGTTAATTCTCTACTTTACCTAGTTTACATCTAGTTAACTATTCAACAAGCCTGTCACTGACAATCTGTTGTACTGTAACCCTCTGTCGTACTGCAACCCTCTGGGATTGATAAGCGTTTGGACATTTCGTTCCATTTATATACTGTTTAGTTGTTTACTAAATGAAACCTATTTACAATTTTTAAGAGTGACGAGTTTACCCAAAACTCACTTTCACTAGCGAAAGGGAGCCTCAAGGTGTTTTCTTTTAAATAACAACTTTGAACATTTCGGTAACTAGCAGCGATACAAAAACAAAACTAAATGATAATACTTAAAATATACAACACCTCCCCCTTAAGTCAAGGACAATGAGTCTATAAGGACTTATTGCTCCTTGTTTTATTTTCTTCTATTCATTTTTATCCTATCTTCTAAAGGCATATCGTCTAATTCGTCAGCTTCAAAATCTACTGTAGGCTCAGTCTTATTCTTTTTAAAAGTAATAGGAAGTAGTTTGAACTCTCTCCTTTTCTTGTTAGAACACAATTTTTCTACTCTAAAATACCAAGCTAACCCTATAAGAATAATTAGAACAGTAATTGATAGATAGTGTCTTGGTTCAGGAATGTAATTATCAGGTTCATATTGCTTCATTATGTCATCTAACATGTTTAATTTTATACTGGCTACTTTTAAATCTTGAAATCTATTAGTTACGTATCTCAAGTGATTATTATCATTAGCCATCTTTTTAGACATTATATCATACATTTCATTACTAATATTTAACTTATGAGGTTTAGCGGTAGGTATTTTTATTACATCACTTACATTAAGTTTCTCAACTGATCTATAGGCTACTCTACTGTAAATGGTGAACGTAGATCCAACCATCTGGCATTTAGCTGGTAACGTCAGTATTCCAGTTCCTTGTATCCACTCTGTGCCATCATGCTCTGGATGTCCGTCGGGTCCAAGGCAGGTGACGGTGAGACTTTTTTCTTTCGGAATTACAAACATCCATCCTGATGTACCTGGAATCTCCATCCACATGGACGTTCCGACGTGTGTTATCCTCATGTCGCATCTGCTTAGTGGCGGGGTTCTCCCTTATAGAAGGCGATTTCACAAGTCTCAAGTCCGGAACTTAGGTGATTAACAGCTGTCGGTTTATCGCAGATTTTCACGCTGCTGCCCTTGCAGTCATCTACCTGTCTCTGAGTCATAGGAATGAAATGCTGTTCACTTATGGATATGGCAAGGAAATCCATTCCCGGATTAATGAAGGTGTAAAGGAAATTTTCTTTCGCTTTCGGAGTAGGATTAGGTATAGGTAATACTTCATACAAATTATAAGTTCGGTCAACATGTTTAAGAGGAATTCTTAGGAAAGTTCGGATGATATGGTCATCTACACAAGCCAAGCCATCGCTTCGGTAATTTCATAATACGAGTGTATTGTTTGAGGAGTAACCACTATAGGTAGTGTGAACCAGTTCTTAGCTTAATGCTTATAGTAAATAAATAAGTACTAAGAGTTCCAGGTGATATTAACATTGTACATAGTTTCCCTTGTCTCATAGCATCAATCCCAGAGGGTTGCAGTTCGACAGATTGTCAGTGACAGGCTTGTTGAATAGTTGACTAGATGTAAACTAGGTAAAGTAGAGAAATAATTTATAATTGTATTTGTATGTAAAGAAGTTGTTAAAGTGTTAATGAAGAGTCAGTATTATAAATAACAAAGAATAGAATCTCAGAAGAGTTAATGTAAAAGGAAATTAATTGTACTTATTGTGAAATAGAATAACTAGTAGCATTGCAACATATCAAGTAATTGTCTGAAGTTAGAATAAATCATTCTTTTGGTATCTTTGAATTTCTTAATTCTTAATCGGGCAACGTACTCCTATTAAAATTTGCTTAGCCACTTTACTTCTAGCTTAAATTTGCGTAAATTTACTTTACTTTACATCTAGTCAACTATTCAACAAGCCTGTCACTGACAATCTGTCGTACTGTAACCCTCTGTCGTACTGCAACCCTCTGGGATTGATAAGCGTTTGGACATTTCGTTCCATTTATATACTGTTTAGTTGTTTACTAAATGAAACCTATTTACAATTTTTAAGAGTGACGAGTTTAGCCAAAACTCACTTTCACTAGCGAAAGGGAGCCTCAAGGTGTTTTCTTTTAAATAACAACTTTGAACATTTCGGTAACTAGCAGCGATACAAAAACAAAACTAAATGATAATACTTAAAATATACAACAGGAAGTACGGTGATCTCGGAAAAATCATGTTCGAGGTAAGGGCTGATTCTGATTGTACTAACCTCAAAACATGAAGAAAAGTTATTTTCCGAAATGTGTGTGTGGAATTTTTTCTATGGCGAACGATAACTGCCGCAAATTCAAACAGAATCAAATAATTTTTTGCATGTGTGCCCGAGTTGTAGAGGACTCGAGGCTTATTGATTTTGTTGAAGATCGGTTAAGGGGGACGGGTAGTTTACCCTGCAAGGTTTTAAGTTTAACAAGAGTAAAGTACTTAATTTTGATGAATAAAGTATCCTGGCAATAAGGTCATAATAATCCACTGTAAAAAGGTAGATGAAATATCTATAAATATAAAGGGTAATTGAAGGGGGAGGGGGTAATTTTTCGAAAACTATTTTTTTGATGTCGAATAAAGTACTTTATTTTGAAGGATAAGATACCTTAATAGTTACATATAATGAAACTGTTAAACTGTTACTCAATAAAACTGTAAATATCAAAAATGGGGTTGTTCGGTTGCGGGGGGGGGGGGTAGTTTACCTGCAGTGTTTTGTGTTTTAACAAGAGTAAAGTACTTAACTTTGATAAATAAGTGCCCCGAAAATAAAATCATACTAATCCACTGTAAAATGGTAAATGAGATATCTATAAATGGAAAGGGTAGTTGAAAGGGAAGGGGATGATTTTTTTGAAAATTACTTTGCTGATATCAAGTAAAGTACGAGTATTTAATTTTAGATTGTAAGAACGATAGCAATTATATGTGATAAAACTATTATTGTGTGAAAGTGTAAATATGGTGGGGATCGGTTGAGGAGGAGGGATGATTATCTGCGTAGTTCAGTTTCTTTGTAAGAATAAAGTATCTAATTTTTATAGATAAAGAGACTCGAAACATTGTATTAAACGACTACCCCATAACAACAAATTACCGAACCGAATTCAAGTAAATGATTTTAATTATAAATCTAAGAACATGGAAGTCATGTATGGATCTGCATACCCCGATATTTTCATAATTTGACAAACTCGGTATAAGGGGACTTTGTTTTAAGAAGCTGATGTTGGACCATAAGTCCCGAAACGCGTCCTACAAAAAATAGACGACGTTGGAAGATGTACTAATAAACGTATCGATTAACAGAGTGCCAGCCTGGAAACCACCAGAAATATAGTTGGACAACGTATAATATGATTTCAGGGCATCGGGTGTGAGATGTTAAAAAAATCGATATGGAGAACCATACATGACTTCCATGTCCTAAAATTTATATTTAAAATCATTTAAATATTAATTAAATAAGTGGATACTTGAGTTCTGAAGAAATTACGTATCAGCTAAAATGGTACCACCATGTCAGGTGGATTAAGACTATCCTCAACCTTCGTGAGGAAAGACTGTACTTTTGGATAAAATGTCTGTAGGTCGAACGAAGAGCTAGCTAAAGGTAGCTGCGATCTGATTCCTGTAATGAAATTGGACTCTCGCTGCAAGGGGCCGAGGGATGTCTATAGTGTTATCAAAGTCTTTCCTGTCAATACTATACTAGTCATTTTTCTTTTTTAAAATCGAGTCTTGATTTCTTTCTTTCCATTTGTCTTCTGATTTCCTGAACGACTACTCGGTTCACCCGTATAATTATAAATTTCTCACCAAAACATTTCGTCCTTAATACGTTTGTGTCTCCTGTTTAACGCCCACCATTCTGATCTATGCCATAACGCTATATTCCACACGGGCTAGTAAATAACTAGCCATCAGGGGGGTCAAAATATTTTCAAGGAGGGGCAAACAATTTTCCAAAGGAGAAAAATATTTATATATTTTTCATACATACACACATGGACATATTAGTTTATAATTCTCATATCATAATAGAAATAAGTACACAGATTGTATTGATTGCTAATACAACAACACTGCCCAGCGATCCACAGGAAGCAAATCGATGTCCACCTTTTCGGCTTGCACGCGTTGTGTTGGTGTGGGTTTCGGCACTTTCCATTTAAAAAGCGTGCAAACATAAAAAATAAACCTGAATGAGGCCAGAAATAAGGCGAATTGTGTGTGTGTGTCCTGCCGGCCTTTTAATTGCGGTAATCACAATAATAAAACTTTAGAAAAGTAGACATTACATAATTGAGATATGCTTGCCTGCCAGGAACGATATATTTTCACTCATACGTGATTGAAATGAAAATGAAAAATATAGAATTTTGTTAAAGTGAAATGAAATGTTTCCATAGAAACTACTTCTTTGTTGTCAGTAACGTAGTACACAAATAAAACTTATAAAAATTAACCTCCTCAATCATCAACTACCATTTTAATTTATAAAAAAAATTACCCCCTCCCGCTTCAACTACCCTTTTCATTTATAGATATTTCATCTACCTTTCTACAGTGGATTATTATGACCTTTTCAGGATACTTTATTTATCAAAATTAAGCAATTTACTCTTGTTAAAACGTAAAACGTTGTAGGTAAACTACCTCTTTCCCTAACCGATCTTCACCAAAAACAATAACCTTGAGTCCTCTACAATTCAGGGCTGTATGCAAAAAATTATTTGATTCTGTTTGAATTTGCGGCTGTTATCGTTTGCCATAGAAAAATTCTACACACAGACACTTTTCGAAATATCGGTATGGAGAACCATACATGGCTTCCATGTTCTAAGATTTATATTTAAAATCATTTACGAAATGAAATGTTTCTATAGTAACTACTTCTTTCCACTTATTGCTTCAGCCTTAACCACTGTACTGTAACGTATACCACCACACGTTATCGCACTCAATTTTCACTGATGATGGCAGTCGACGGCACTGCCCAAAACGTCTGTGGTTTTGCAGAAAACCTTGGGCTACGGCCAAACAGCCCGGGAAGGAATTTTAACAACAAACTACTGCTTTGTTGCCGATAACGTAGTACACATATAAAAATTATCCCCTCCCCCTTTCAACTATAATTTTCATTTATAGAAAATTACCCCCACCCCGTTCTACTAGCCTCTTCATTTATAGATATTTCATCTACGTTTCAACAGTGGATTATTAAGATCTTCTTATCAGGATACTTTATTTATCAAAATTAAGTACTTTACTCTTGTTACAACAAAAAATGTTTCAGGTAAACTGCCCTTTCACCGTAACCGATCTTCACCAAAATCAACAGGCCTTGAGTGTTCTACAACTCAGATATATCTGTAAAAAATTATTTGATTCTGTTTGAACTTACGGAAGTTATCGTTCTTCATGAAAATATTTCTCTTGTGACAACATTAAATGTTGCAGGTAAACGACCCCTTTCCCTTAACCGATCTTCACCAAAATCAACAGTCGTTGAGTTCTCTACAGTTTAATGATGTATGGAAAAACTTATTTGATTATGTTTGAATTTACGGCAGTTATCGTTCGTCGTAGAAAAAATTACCTTTGTTATCACATAAACGTTGCTGGTAAACTACCCCTTTCGCTTAACTGATCTTCACCAAAAATCAATAGGTCTTGAGTCCTCTACAATTCAGTGATGCATGCAAAACATTATTTGATTCTGTTTGAATGTGCGGCAATTATTGTTCGTCATAGAAACAATTACTCTTGTTAAAACATTAAAGGTGGCAGGTAAACTACCCCTTTCCCTTAACCGATCTTCACCAACATCAACAGGCCTTCAGTCTTTTACAATTGATGAACTTATGCAAAAAAATATATGATTCTGTTTGAATTTACGGCAGTTATCGTTCGTCAAAGAAAAAAATTACCGTTGTTAAAACATAAAATGTTGCAGGTAAACTACCCCTTTCCCTTAACCGGTCTTCACCAAAATCAACAGACATTGAGTTGTCTATAGCTCAGGAAGGTATGCAAAACATTATTTGATTCCGATGGAATTTACGGCAGTTATCATTCGTCATAGAAAAAATTACCCATGTTAAAACATAAAACGTTGCAGGTAAACTACCCCTTTCCCTATACCGATCTTCAACAAAAACAATAAGTCTTGAGAACTCTACTATTGAGAGTTGCATGCAAAAAATTATTTGATTATGTTTTAAATTGCGGCTGTTATCGTTTGCCATAGAAAATACCCATGTTAAAACAAAAAAACGTTGCAGGTAAACTACCCCTTTCCCTTAACCGATCTTCATCAAAAACAATAGGTCTTGAGAACTTTACAATTGATGAACTTATGCAAAAAAATATTTGATTCTGTTTGAATGTGCGGCAGCTATCGTTCGTCATAGAAAAAATTACCGTTGTTAAAACATAAAATATTGCAGGTAAACTACCCCTTTCCCTTAACCGATCTTCACCAAAATCAACAGGCCTTCAGTCTTTCACAATTGATGAACTTATAAAAAAAAAATATTTGATTCTGTTTGAATGTGCGGCAGTTATCGTTGGTCATAGAAAAAAGTACCCATGTTAAAACATAAAACGTTGCAGGTAAACTACCCCTTTCCCTAAACCGATCTTCAACAAAAACAATAGGTCTTGAGAACTCTACAATTCAGGGGGCTGTATGCAAAACATTATTTGATTCTGTTTGAATTTCCGGCTGTTACCGTTTGCCTTAGAAAATACCCTTGTTAAAACAAAGAACGTTGTAGGTAAACTACCCCTTTCTCTTAACCGATCTTCACCAAAAACAAAAGGTCTTGAGAACTCTACAATTTAGGCCTGTATGGAAAAAATTATTTGATTCTGTTTGAATTTGCGGCTGTTATCGTTTGCCATCGAAAAAAATCTACAGACACACACACACACAGACACTTTTCGAAAAATGACTTTTTTTCATATTTTGAGTGTAGTACAATCAGAATCTGCAATAATCTCGAACACGATTTTTTTTCCATCACCATACTTCCATTTCCTTAAGGAACATGGAAGTAAAATATCGGTATGGAGAACCATACATGACTTCCATATTCTAAGATTTATATTTAAAATCATTTTCAGCCAAACAGCCAGGCTGTGTCTTACCTGCCTTTTTATTGCTGTATTAAATGAAAAATATTATATTACATTAAAATGAAAAAATTATAATTTTATTGCCTGGCAACAAAATTATTTTATTTTTAACAATTACCATTGTTTCAAAAAGTTTAAATAAATTTTCAAGTACTTTACTCTTGTTAAAACGTAAAAGGTTGCAGGTAAACTACCCCTTCCCCTTAACCGATCTTCACCAAAATCGAAAGTCATTGAGACCTCTACAATTCAGGGACGTATGCAAAAAATTATTTGATTCTGTTTGAATTTGCGGCTGTTATCGTTTGCCATAGAAAATACGCTTGATAAAAAAACGTTGCAGGTAAACTACCCCTTCCCCTTAACCGATCTTCACCAAAAACAATAGGTCTTGAGTACTCTACAAATCAGGGCTGTATGCAAAACATTATTTGATTCTGTTTGAATTTGCGGCTGTTATCGTTTTCCATAGAAAATACCCTTGTTAAAAAAACGTTGCAGGTAAACTACCCCTTTCCCTCAACCGATCTTCACCAAAAACAATAGGTCTTGAGAACTCTACAATTTAGGGCTGTATGCAAATAATCTTTTGATTCTGTTTGAATTTGCGGCTGTTATCGTTTGCCATAGGAAATACCCTTGTTAAAACATAAAACGTTACAGGTAAACTACCCCTTTCCCTTAACCGATCTTCACCAAAAACAATAGGTCTTGAGTACGCTACAAATCAGGGCTGTATGCAAAACATTATTTGATTCTGTTTGAATTTGCGGCTGTTATCGTTTGCCATAGAAAATACCCTTGTTAAAAAAACGTTGCAGGTAAACTACCCCTTTCCCTCAACCGAACTTCACCAAAAACAATAGGTCTTGAGAACTCTACAATTTAGGGCTGTATGCAAATAATCTTTTGATTCTGTTTGAATTTGCGGCTGTTATCGTTTGCCATAGGAAATACCCTTGTTAAAACATAAAACGTTACAGGTAAACTACCCCTTTCCCTTAACCGATCTTCACCAAAATCAACAGATCTTGAGAACTACAATTCAGGGCTGTATGCGAAACATTATTTGATTCTGTTTGAATTTGCGGCTGTTATCGTTTGCCAAACAAACAAAATTACCCTTGCTAAAAAAAAACCGTTGCAGGTAAACTACCCCTTTCCCTCAACCGATCTTCACCAAAAACAATAGGTCGCGAGTACTCTGCAAATCAGGGCTGCATGCAAAAAATTATTTGATTCTGTTTGAATTTGCGGCAGTTATCGTTTGCCATAGAAAAAAAATCTACAGACAGACACACAGACAGACACACACACAGACACTTTTCGGAAAACGACTTTTTTTCATGTTTTGAGTGTAGTAGAATCAGAATCTGCAATAATCTCGAACACGATTTTTTTTGCCATCACCATACTTCCATTCCTTAAGTAATATGGAAGTAAAATCACCATACTTCCATTCCTTAAGGAATATGGAAGTAATACTTTTTTTCATGTTTTGATGGTAGTACAATCAGAATCTGCCGTTATCTCGAACACGATTTTTTCGCCATGACCATTCTTCCATTTCCTTATAGAACACGGAAGTAAAAAGACAGAATGGAAATGCATTGCACCTCGAGCGGAATAGCTTTTTTTTTGTATAAGCTTATATTAAGCAATGCTCATTTGCCACTGGATTAGACGATACGGAGGCGCATAGTTCAGCATTATTGCTGTTATGCTGTCAATTAGTTCTATTCACTTGATACGAGTGTTGATGATTTACAAGTGTTGTGTCTTTCATGATGAAAAAATGGATAATGATAGTTTTCCATTCAAAAGACGCTCCTGACATTCAATACTCGGTAAAATTGTTTCAGTATTCGTTGTTAATATTCACGGCCAAAAATACAGTGTCAGACAAAGTTTAAGACCACCCATTAAAACAATTTTTGTTCTAATTTTAATTTTTCATTTCATCAAAAAGTTATACAGATATGTTTTGCGTTAAATTACCATGTCCAATAATCAGTGGGACCTCATAATGTAGCCTTGAAACATGCCTTAATCCAGCTGGTATTGAGTGGACCAGCTTTCTACACTCTTCGCGCGTGACTTGTTGCCATAAGGTACAGACAGCCTATCAATTCCGCTCCGTTCGTGGGCTTGTACTTCGCCAATCGGTAAGTCATTGTGTTCCAAAGATTTTCAATTGGATGAGGTCTGGACTATTAGTGGCCAGGGAAGTAGGTCAATATCTTGGGTAGCGAACCATTTCCTGGTTGCCTTGGATGTATGGTATGAGGTGTTCTCCTGCTGTTTTTCTCTGAGGAGCGTCTGACCAGGAGGAATCAACGCTTCCTCCATAGTTTTCACAGTATTTGTCACTGTTCATTGAACCACTAACTACCTTACACTCTCCAGACCCCTCAGATGTTGATGCAACCACAAATCATTACAACATTACCATCTTATTAGAGTGCCGGGGCGACACAGGTTGGCAAAAAAATTTTCTGCTTTTGTCATGTGAATTTCTGACCTTACGTCGAAGAAATAGCGCAAACGACATCCATATGAGAAAATTACCCTCTCCTAGGTTCTTTGAGCTATTTAGTTTTTCCCATATTGTCTCTTAACACAAAATCCATGCCCAGTAACTTCAAAATGGGTAGTAACAGTACCACGAAAATCAGCTATACGAGGGAAAATAAAAAAGCAGGTGTTCCTATTAATTTCCATAGACCATGTAAAATAAAATATTGCTTTACATGAAGAAGGCAGGATACGTTAAACGTCTATAAAACAAAATTTCTTTTTCGGATTTTTTGTCATAATTTCGAAACGTTTAAGCCCTTTATAAATGTAAGTAATAATTAAAAAAAAAATTGCCAAGCCATTGGTTGAAAGAGATACATATATTGTCTGTGGAAACGCAAAATAATAGCTCTGCATGCAGTCATTTTTTAACTACAATTTTTTGTTTAAAAAAAATTGCGATTTTAACATGGAAGCCTAAATCTGAAAAATAGTCATATACTTATTTTGAACCAGTTGAGGCTCAGGAATTTTGTTTTGACCAGTATATTTCATTTTTAACGTAGATTATTGTATACAGTTTTCTTAGTTAATGTAGAAACAAGTTTATAACCGGAAGACAAAGTAATTGTGTTGTACGGATGGTCTTAAACCTTTTTCTGACACTGTACAATATCAAATAATAATATTAATGTTTTAAGAAAATCTGTTTTCTTATAGTTAACACACACAGAGCTAGTTTCCTCGTACTTATAAGCTTCCTCTGAAGGATTTGTCTTTATTGTCTTTTCCCCCCAAACAAAGCATTGATTTGGCAGTAAGACATGTGGAAATATTGTTAAAATATTTTTCTTTATCATCAATCGGCTGCATGTGTAACGTCAAAAATTGGCTTCATCTTCCGTTCTTGTAGAATTTCGTGAAGTCAGTAACGCAAGGAGGGTTTTTACATATACTGAATTATTTTTCACTCAAAAGAGCAACAGTCGTGTCCAGTCCTTCCGCAGAGAAATCATTTTAATTCGTACTAACTTTTCCTTTGTCAGCAGCAAATGTATGTAAATCACATACACCTGAACGATAGAAAACGTTTTGATGGAACTTCGTGGTTAGTGTAGATTAATGACCGGCGAAGTAGGAAGACCAGTGGAACTTTAAAAGAAAAGAAAACCGATTCTGTGATGTCCAGATATTACAGTTATTACAGATATCGTGCAGATATATGCTGTTACAGGTAGTACCTCTGTAGTCCTCAAGCAGATAGTTTTTTAGAAAACGGTATCAACACAAATAAACTTTTAGTACCTAAAATTTGTTATATATTGCAAAATTCTATATTTTCGATTTTATGTCTTAGTACCCCTAGCACCTATATTTCAGTGTAAATAGAGTATTATGTTTGGAAATGTTTTGCCTAATAAAATACCAACCACATGTACGAGGTTTGACCAAAAACGTTCGTGGAATTTTGCAATTTCCACCGCCACAAGTGACCGATTAAAACATTGTTTTTATGTTATGTTGGTACACATGTTAGTGACAATCGTCTAAAATTTTAGCTCTATTTGATGCATAGTTTAGATTTCACAGCTAATTGAGTAAGTCGTCCTTAGGTGTATTAGGCGATTTTTTTGTAATTTTAAAATGCAAGATTGAAGAACAGGCATTAAATTTTATGTAAGCTGGGAAATAATCTGCTCTGTCCTGGTAAACGTGTTTCAGAAGGCTTCTGCCGAGACTTCTGTGTTTGAACAAGCGGTTTACAATCTTCAAAGACTGCCGTAAATGAGTTGAAGATTGTGGTTGTCAGATGAAGATTGTGTTTTTGCGTTCCACGAAATTTCATCGCTAGGCGGAGTTGTAAATAAAAGAGTACTATTCGGACATTTTACACGATTTCACGATTTGTATGAAGCTAACGCGTAGAAAACGGCCAGATTTACGGAAGAATCATTTATGAAAATTGCAGCCCGATAATGCACGTGGACGCACGTCATTACTTGAGGCTAGGCGAAAGAAAACGTCATAATGATGACACGGTAACTGCCGTATTCACCAGATGTGTCCCAACGGGATCTTTCCTCCTCCCAATAGTGATAATTTCCACGAAAGGACGACATTTCGCGACCGTTGAAGACAGCAAAACGGCTGGCTTAATCGTGTGACACTCGGCTGAGACTACTTTGAAGGGGGCAGTATAAATGAAGGGGGGTGTTGATGAATGAAGGCATTAACTTTTTGATCAAATCCTGTATACCTACAATATTGGTAGTCGAAACACTGCTTAGCACAAGCAGTGTGTAGCCTATCGATTGGTTTCATTGTGAACTTTTCCGGTGAAAGGTTTGTGACGATCAGTCAAAAAGTATAACACAAATTTTAAATTATTTGTGTCGTCGTTTGGACAATATTTATTGTTATCATCAGGACCTATATATGAATACAAAAGGAAATGTCAAACACAACAGATCAGTTATTTGAGTGAACGTGTTTGTGTATGTGAGTGTGTATGCGTCTGCGTGCATATGTATGTATCCTTGTATACTTTCTGGGATATTATAATTTTCTCGTTGTATTCCAGGAAAACATTTCATGATATAAAACAAATGTTTCAACTCCTTCCACATATACAAGGATGCACACAGGTCCTGATGATGACAATAAGTATTGTCGAAACGTCAACACAAATAATTTAAAATTTGTGTTATACTTTTTGACCGATCCTCACAAACCCTTCACCGGAAAAATTCATTGATTGACGGTCCGTCCTACGAATTTAAGGATTTCATTGAGCACGTTTAACAACACACAGTCTCGCCGGTGGTATGCGTTGTTATGGCTTCAGAAATAAATTACAGCTGTTGTGTTGTTGTAGCAGTAAACACGCGCGCGCGTGCAGAACGCGAACGCGAACGCCACCTGCCGCCGTTTCCTCATCTCTTCTTACAAAGAAATCTGTGCTGCACAGAAGAGACGTTAGGTTGTGTAGAGCTTGCGAGGTGAACAGGTGATGTATCCGGTGTGGAGTGTGTTGGTGGCGAGGGGGATGCTGTGTAGCCCAGACTCTCCTCCGCCCGTCGTCGTCTGTATGCCATTAACAAGCAGACCTACTACGGGTATGTGGGGGGGGGGGTCGTACACAGATTGGAAACAGCTGCTCGTTGGACGAGGAGGCACTCTCGAGCGAGCTAAGACATATGGTTGGTACTGTCTGCGGGCGACATTCCAATGAAACCGCACATTACTCCGATTTCGTTTTATACTCCGATTTCGTTTTATCCTATCCTCTTTTCAAAGCGTCTTAAATGGAGATGGTCAAAAAATCCAATTTCTTTTTATTGTCCCAAAAAATTCTCCATTTCATCCTGATTAAGAAAATATATACAGTATATGCTTTTCTGAGGTTATCTACATTAATGAGACCAGAAAAAAATAAAATAAAACGTATTACACATTGTTTTCCAATCCCATCGGTTAGATTTACGCGCGTTTTTCCGTAACCATGGATTTCAACAATTAGGTACACTTTTTCAGAACTTTAAGTAGGTCTACTGTTGAGTTCAGATTTTTCGTGGTTGAACAGTACAGTGCAACAATAAAAGTGTACTAGAATTAATCTCTTCCTTTAAAAAATTAATTTTTGTAAAACATTTTTAAATAAAAAAAATATTTTTCAAAAAATTTATAAAAAGTAATTATTTTTTTATATTGGTATTTTTTTCTTAAATTGTTTCAAACTAGTACATCATGTTACAAATATATGAGTTAATGTATGGTAAAAATTTTCAAATACATAGGTTCAGTTGGTCAATAATTAATTGTATCTAACTGAACCCCTGTTTTCCCCCATCTAAAATGCATTGGACAAAAAAAGTGCGGATCTCCCCTTAAAATTATTCTTTTTTTGAAGTTATTGACGAAAGTAAGAATAGTATTACCAGTAAGGTTTCGGAGGTGCAGAACTAGCCCACTATTTTGAACGAATTACCTTTATTGTTAGGTAAATTTCAATAATTAGATCCTTTTTTTAGTATTTTAGTAAGACACCAGTTGTAAAGAAGAAAATCGTACAATAAACAGTAAACATTTCAAATTTTAGCATTAGCTTTTTACGGTGAAGGGTTTGTGAGGATCGGTCAAAAAATATAACACAAATTTTAAATTATTTGTGTTGACGTTTCGACAGTGTTTATTGTCATCATCAGGACCTGTGTATGAATACAAAAGAAATGTCAAACACAACAGAACAATTACTTGAGTGAACGTGTTTGTGTGCGTGCATATGTATGTATCCTTGTATATGTGAAGAAGTTGAGACAGTTTGTTTTAAACTGTCAACCGATTCCATCAGATCTTTTCTTTAAAGACAACGAGAAAATTATATCACAGATCTTAATTTTTACAATATTACAATTTAAATTACTCTTAATGTAATGGTATTTGTAAATAATTATAAAACATCACTACTGGTATTAAAAACACCGTCAAAACGCGATAAAAATAACTTTTAATAATTACATAGTTGAACATCCCTATAATCTGTATTTGGCTATAATATGTATGTTTTACTATGCTATATGTTGACAGGTATATGTATATACGTTTTCTGTACCAATTATAATATTTAATTGTTGATTACTGCTTTTATAATTATTTACAAATACCATTACATTATGAGTAATTTAAATTGTAATATTGTATAATTAAGTTCTGTGATATTATAATTTTCTCGTTGTCTTTAAAGAAAACATTTGGTGTCGTAAACCAAACTGTCTCAACTCCTTCACATATACAAGGATAGACTCGCGCGCACACACACGCACACACATACACAAACATGTTCACTCAAATAATTGTTCTGTTGTGTTTGACATTTCTTTTGTATTCACAGACAACCCCTGATGATGACAATAAACATTGTCGAAACGTCGACACAAATAATTTAAAATTTGTGTTATATTTTTTGACCGTGCCTCACAAAACCTTCACCGAAAAGTTCATTGATTGACGGTCACTACGAATTTAAGGATTTAATTGGGGTTTTAGTTAAATTTACTGCCATAGTTGCTTAGTAACAACGAATATAGACCTAGCTTTTAAATCTACATAAGTTCTATAGACATATATCTAACACTTTTCAAAAATGTGCATAACTAATAACAGTATAAAGTTGTTTGTAAATATACGGTACAAACCTTTTGAAGGCCATCGAAACTTTTAAAGGAGTTTTACTGATGGAAAATTTAGCGAGGATCGGTCAGTAAGTATAACATAAATTTAGCGAGGATCGGTCAGTAAGTATAACATAAATTTAGCGAGGATCGGTCAGTAAGTATAACATAAATTTAGCGAGGATCGGTCAGTAAGTATAACATAAATTTAGCGAGGATCGGTCAGTAAGTATAACATAAATTTAGCGAGGATCGGTCAGTAAGTATAACATAAATTTAGCGAGGATCGGTCAGTAAGTATAACATAAATTTAGCGAGGATCGGTCAGTAAGTATAACATAAATTTAGCGAGGATCGGTCAGTAAGTATAACATAAATTTAGCGAGGATCGGTCAGTAAGTATAACATAAATTTAGCGAGGATCGGTCAGTAAGTATAACATAAATTTAGCGAGGATCGGTCAGTAAGTATAACATAAATTTAGCGAGGATCGGTCAGTAAGTATAACATAAATTTAGCGAGGATCGGTCAGTAAGTATAACATAAATTTAGCGAGGATCGGTCAGTAAGTATAACATAAATTTAGCGAGGATCGGTCAGTAAGTATAACATAAATTTAGCGAGGATCGGTCAGTAAGTATAACATAAATTTAGCGAGGATCGGTCAGTAAGTATAACATAAATTTTTATATTATTTGTGTCCCGAATTTCAATGGCTGTGCGGGACGAAGGGCTTGCCCGTCGCCCGCTCGTATGCTACGTCCCGAGCTTCAAATAATGTAGAGCTCCTGCGCAGGGACCGTGGGTGGGGTCTGGATTAAGGGTGTGGCCTGCTACCGGCTGTGGGAGTCAATTAAGTATTAGTTAATTGAGGGTAAGAGTACGCCGAGGCCGGGTCCTAGATTCTCCTGGCACAGATTGGTAGCGACCGAGGGCGCTAATCAGGTGATTGCCCTGGAATCGGGCGGAGCGGCGATAGAATTTTCGGGACAGTGTCCGTATAAAGGCGTCCAGGGAACGGAGACGCAGGGAGTCACGGATGGTTTTGTTAGATGTCAGGTAGTGGGCTTCACACGCCCAGCGCAATCCTCGGTCAAGGAGAGACTGAAGCTTTCGCTTATGGGTCTTGGCCAAGTAGCCCCAAACGGGTATCGCGTAGGTAACCATCGGCACCACATAGGTGGAGACGATAAGCTTCCCTAGGCGGCGGGTCATGGCGGAGTTGATAGAGACGATTGTCGGTCTTGCGGACTACTTGTGCAGAGTGTGTCCGCCAGGTGAGACGACGGTCGAGGTGAACCCCGAGGTACTTGACCTCTCGAGACCAGGGCAACAGAGTATCGCCTACGTAAAGTCTGTCTGGGAGTCTTAAGCGTCTGGAGAAGACTACTGCTGTGCTCTTGGCCGCGTTGATGGTAACCCTCCATTTCTCTGCCCACTCAACGTACTCGTCCAATTGTTCCTGGAGCCAGATAACTGCCGTTTCAGCTGGACGATCGACGGGGTACACCGCCGTGTCGTCAGCGAACATGGCCAACCCGGTGCCAGGCAACTTGGACACGTCATTGACGTACGCAGAGAAAAGCAGGGGGCCCAATACGCTTCCCTGAGGTACACCAGCCGTAATAGCCCTTGCCGAAGACAGGGTGTTATCTACTCTCACGCAAAAGGTTCTGTTCCGAATAAAGCTAGCAATCAAATGAAGGTAGCAATCCGGAAGCAGAATCTCCGTGAGTTTGTACAGGAGGCCTGGATGCCATACACGATCGAAAGCCTTCTTGACATCAAGGAAAACGGCGACGGTCTGATCTTGCGAGCAACCGGCCTCGGCCACGGTCTCCACGAAGCGCCTCAGTTGATGCGTCAAGGAGTGCCCAGCACGAAAACCGAATTGCTCGGGGACCAGAATATCGAACCGTTGAAGGTGATCCGCTAGTCGCCGCTGGACTACTCGTTCGAAGACTTTCGAAGTGGACCAGTCTGAGGTTCTCGGTAAACTTGGGGTCTTTGCCCGGCTTCGGGATCATCGTGACCGTAGCCGAACGCCATTTCTTAGGAAAGTAGGCGAAACGGAAGCAGGCATTGAACAAATCGACCAGGAAGCGAACTCCCCGGTCCGGAAGTCTCTGTAGGGCGGTGTTAGTAACACCGTCCGGTCCAGGGCTCTTCCAGGACCGAAGCGCTAAAAGCCTGTCCGTAACCTCTTCCACTGAAGTGAGTTCGGGTTCGGAGGTGATCAACATCGGCCGAGATAAGCCTCAACATCGTCTTCAATCTCCCCATCGGAGTGTGGGTCCCCGGACGGGTTTAGGAGTAAATTGAAGCTCCAGGTGCCCGGCCAGGAACTCAGATTTCTCGTCCGGCTTATTATTTGTGTCGACGTTTGGACAGTATTTATTGTCATCATCAGGAGATGTGTACGAGAAAATATCAAACACAACAGATCAATTAATTTAATGAACGCCTTCGTCTATTGTGCGCGAGTATGTGTGAGAGAGTTGAAAGTTGTTTGGTATTTTCTCTTGTATCCGTACACAGGTCGTGATGATGACAATAAATATTGGCGACACCAATAATATAATATACAAATTTATGTTTTACTTATTGCCCGATCCTTGCTAAACTTTCCATCGGTAAAATTTTTTGATCAACAGTCACTAATATATTAAGGATTTGAAACGAGTGTTGAGAGATATTAATTTTGTTAAATTTTGAAGATACCGAGTTTGTAGTTTGAATAAAATTTCTCATTACTTGATGTTCTATAGAGACTTACAAATTCTTAATTTTGAGTTTTCGGATGTGGGTTAAAATTCCCTTCAGTTTGACACGTAGCTGGATGTTTACAATTTAAACATTTCAGAACACATGGAAACTAATAACTCCATTTGTTTTCATTTATAACTATCTAGTTACGTTTTTAAATGTATGGAGAAGTCAGTAGTAAAATAAGGTATTCTCCACTGCAACAAGTAATAATTGTTTTGTCCAAGCCTGGTGAAAAACAAATCGATTAATTTTAAAGAAGGCAATTTTGTGCGGGAAAATAGTAATAGACCCATAGCAATGCACAGTGCTAGTGGTTAACGGTATCACTCACGGGGGAGATTTATTTTTCCCCTCTCTGTTCTCTCATACGGAAGATATGGTTTTCGTAATTATATGTCGCTTGGGGCTGAGGCATAGGCGTAACTTGGGATGGGAAAGGGGGGCACTCGCCCCCCCCATGTTCCGAGCATTATAAAATTTTGTTTCCAGTTGTTATAAATAAAAACTAACAAATAGTCAAACAGTAGACAGTTTCTATGCTTGCGAGCACAGTAAGCACCATTTATCAACGTCTGTACTGTTATCAGACGACTATTGTGACTGATTCGGCTTACTGCTACTACTACCGAGCATTTTGTGACAGTGTGCCTAAAGGAGAGGATGCGTTTACGAAAACTGGGTATAAGAATTGGAAGAACTGAAATTGTTTATGTTTATAGACCTACAGTATATTTGTTCTAGGTAAACATAACTGGAAGTACAACTTATGAAGAAAGGTTTGTTGATCATTAAAATATGAAATTGTCCCTCGTTTACTAACTAAGAATTATTACTAAACTTTCTAATGTTGTATATAATATATTTTATTAATTTTATTATATAGATGGTATCACTACACACTTGAATTTATGAAGCTTTACCCTGCCCCCCAAAGTTAGGCCCCAAGTTACGCCCATGGGGTGAGGTAAGTACAGACGAGCTTCAAGAAACACTTGTTACACGGAAAAATATAACAGTTTGTATTTATGATAGACTATATTAAGTATTCACGAATTTCATTATTTTTGAGTGCAGCGTATTTTAATCATAGTTGACTGTACTTTAACTGAACGAGACTTCCACGATCTGGAGACCGTGAAACGATCAGTAACGCCCATCCCAATCTGTGAACGAGAGCCTTGCGTATCTTTGCTGCACAGATGTTTGATAACGACAAGCCAGATATTTTGCAAACCCTAAGACACCATCACAGCTGCCATGAGTTCAGATCGTAATACATTTTTCCTTGAACAATATTAATTGAAGACTCGTCGTTGGGCACCTGCAGAAACAGAGAAACATTAGTTAATAAGCTCTTAATAATTACATAATTCAACATCTCTATAATCTGTATTTAGCTACAATATGTTTTACTATACTTTATGTTGACAGGTATATGTGTAAAGTTTTCTGTACCAATTCTAGTATTTAATTGTTGATTACTGCTTTTATAATTAATTACAAATACCGTTACATTATGAGTATTTTAAATAGTAATATTGTATTAATTAAGTTCTGTGATATTATAATTTCCTCGTTGTCTTTAAAGAAAATATTTGATGATGTAAAACTAACTGTCTCAACTCCTTCACATACACAAGGATACACATATAGTCACACACACTCATACACAAACACGTTCACTCAAATAATTGTTCTGTTGTGTTTGACATTTCTTTTGTATTCATACACAGGTCCTGATGATGAGAATAAACATTTGTCGAAACGTCGACACAAATAACTTAAAATTTGTGTTACATTTTTTGACCGATCCTCACAAACGCTTGGTGGTTTCACAATTTATTCTTAAACTCCTGACAACTGTTTCAGCCGATTACGCTATTCTCAAAGAGCTGCTAAGAACAACTAAATACAAAGACTGTGTTAGAGTGTGAATGTGTGTTAAGAGTGTGCAGGCCTATATAGACATGTTTGTAGAGAGTGTATGATGGACGGGATGGAGGACCTAATATAGGGAAGGTCAGATGACTATAAAAACGAAATATAGGCGTAATAGGAATGAAAATTCTAAAAATAAGTAAACTGAATAACTGCTTTTAAGTAGTTTAAGAATTTAAACTAAACGTTTAAGAATAAATTGTGAAACTACCAAAGCCGATCTCCCTTCCGCTCTTGACCAACTATAAGCGACTGATGAAGAGTGTTATAAAGTTATTTAAACCTAAAATGAGTAATTATTTTATATTAATAGTGTTGTTTAATTATACAGAACACAGTGGATTAAAATTATAGAACAAAAAGAGTGGCCGGAAAATGGCGTAGCACCTCATATTTTTTTTCTAATTGTATCGGCCATCTGAGAACCACATGCCAATTTCAATTATTTATCCCTTGTTCTTTCCTTTTTCTCCAGTATTCTTTTATCTTTTCACTATGTCTCTTCTTCCTGTCTTCAGTCCACTTTGAACCTGCGGGTTTCTCTCTCCTACCCTGGACTCCTTCCATTTTTAACACTTTTGCCCGAAAAACTTCTCTTTCAATTGCTTCTTCTGCATTGATATTATTTTTTTCTAAATCGTGCTTCTTTAATCCAACTTGATTAAACTTGACTTCCTTCCCCCACAGATATTCGAAGATCTGTTTCGGTAACCTATTGTCGTTCATTCTGTAGAAATGACTTCTTTTTCTCACCGTTTCTGTTATGTTCTCTATACTTTGATGTATTTCATCATTACTTCTAATTTTCAACCTACTGAAGTTTTTCGTGGGCCTAGTATTTTCCTAATAATTTGTCTCTCCAATATTTCTAGTTTGTCTAAATTATAATTCAATGGTCTTCACTTGCATATACGCATTCTGGCCTCACTACTGTACTGTAATGCCTTATTTTCGCATTTTTAGATATGCACTTTTTATTGTAAATATCTTTAGTTATACCATATTCTCTTTCCATTTATGAATCCTTTCTTCTATAGCAGATTTTTCTAAACCATTCTCTTGAATTATTTCCCCTAGATACTTAAATTTTCTAAACCCACCTCATATTTTATTTTTTCTTCAGTTATTTTTAGGCCGAGCCATTTTACTGATTCTTCTAGACTAAGAAATCTTAGCCGAACTGGAACACGTGTAGTTGGATGTCTTAAAGTAGCCGTATCATCCGCATTTGCTAGCGAAGTGGCTAGACTCGTTCATAAGTGTGCCATTTGTATCAACGTTCAACTTTCCGAACTGCCACTTTTAGAGCTATATTAAATAATCAGCGAAGACTCCAGCCACGGACCATTTTTTGTGAGAAACTTTTGAAGACTCCTGTATTTTTACCATAAATCGGTCGTTATAATTCCTGTTGATCTTTCAAGCTTCTTCTCAGGCACTTCAAGTTTCTTAAAACTCTAAAACACGCACACGCGCGCGCGCTCACACACACACACACACACACGCCTATGCTATTTATTCGCTTGTACTTTTTAAGTAATAATACAATTTTCGTTTCCAGAAATTTTTTTTAAATTAATATTTCCACTCAGGTGTAATGTGGAAGGACGGCCAAGAGCATTTGCAGTATTACACTATCAGTATAAATCCTTAAATTCGTAGTGACCGTCAGTCAGTGAATTTTTCCGGTGAAGAGTTTGTGAGGATCGGTCAAAAACATAACACTAACTTATTTGTGTCGATGTTTCGACAGTGTTTAATGTCATCATCAGGACCTGTGTATGAATACAAAAGAAATGTCAAACACAACAAAACAATTATTTGAGTCAACGTGTTTGTGTGTGTGAGTGTGTGTGGGCGCGTATGTGTGTATCCTTGTATATGTGAAGGAGTTGAGATAGTGTGTTTTACATCATCAAATGTTTTCTTTAAAGACAACGAGAAAATTATAATATCACAGAACTTAATTTATACAATATTACAATTTAAATTACTCATTATGTAATGGTATATTTTGACCGATCCTCACAAACCCTTTACCGGAAAAGTGTATTATCAATATTGTAAAATTATTTAAAAAATTGTTTTTTCGACAGAATAAGGTAAAATGTATTGTCGTCTACCTTTATAGTTAGGTAAACTATTGAAGTGTTTGTTCTCAGAATGGGGTGGCGTTAAGCTCTCATTTGTGTGTGGGAATTTATGACAGGCTGATTTTGTGTCTCCCTCATCCTGTACACTTATTGGCCATCTCTCCCCTTGTGTGTGGTTGTGTTCTGTCTTTGTGCGCTGCTGTCTCTGTCCCTCGTTGGCCTCTCTGTGCATTAGTAAAGATATTTGTCCCCTTCTCGCTTCTTTGTGAAACTCCCCGACAACGGAAACCGGCCCGGCCTTTTTTCCACCATTTCTGGAAACTGTCTGCCAGCGACCTGGCTGGTCCGTCTGAGAATTTTTCGGCGACCCGTAAATGGGTTATTAATAAGGGATTGTTGGATTATCGAAGCGAGGCGTTTTTAATCCGTTTATCTGTTTGTACAAATCTGTTTCTGTTTTTCGTCGCTTCACAGTTTAGGCAATCTTGTCAGTTACCGCTCTCATTTTTTCTTGATTTATGATAGGAGTCATTGTATCGTTACGGACGTGAAAAAGATGTATTTCATTTACCTAAAGATTCGAGACCAGTAGCGGCTTGCAGGTAAAATTGTTGTTTTTTTCTGCCCGATACTAAATAATTAATAACATAACAAAAGATCCGATAGATTTTTGAAATACATTTTTTCGCGTTTTGTTATATAAAATAACAGTAGCCCATAGGCTACTCTTTTTGTTATATGATTTTAGTCAATTGTGTTCTATATCAACGTTCTGTTTTCCGCCCAAGGGCCGGACAGCTTCTTCCAAGCCTTTGTATACTGGGCTAATCTCTTCATTTCTTCATGATATGACATCCGTCGTCTCAATGGACTCTTCACCCTCTATTCCGCTTTCCATAAAGCTTGACAAAGCTTGGCGTAAATATGATTAAAATAGCAGAGAATATCATATTCTAGGACTGGACGAAGTTGCTTTAAAAGTTAATATGTAATTGAAAGAATAAATTATTTTTGTTATTTCAGATGGTTGTTATTTATTACAGCTCTTAAATGAGAGACGGGTTTCGCGATTCTGACCGAAGGCGACATGAATAAAATTATTTTCATATTTTTTTTTGTGTTTAAATAATATTTTATTGCGCCTGTTTTGTTGATTGTTGCACTAGACCTTCCAGTGTTTGTACATTCAGGTTACCATGTGTTTACTGCATACAGTGTCACAACCAATTCCTCTTCCTGGCATTGGTGATATCTAATATACTCTACTTTTCCTTTCCCACTCTTCCAAGTACCTCCTTATTTGTCACTCTATCCTTCCAGGCAAACCTTTCCATCCTTCTTTATGTTTATATCTCAAATGTCCGCGTCCCTCCGTGTAGCCTCCTTTCCCTTCTTTCTTCAGTTTACAAGTTTCTACCCCTTTTAGGAGCACGCTCCAAACAAAACACTTCACCATCCTAAGTCAAGAGTCGATGGAAGGAGGATAATTTGCATCAGGTTTGTAAACGATGCTGTGTAGCTTGCCGAGTGTGAAAGGACATGAAATAGAACGCTGAGGAATTTGTGAAGCGTACGGCGTTCTATATAATGAACAAAATCAGTAATACAAAATAATTACACACTTTACGTTTAAATAATTTTATATCGCTCCTCACCAAGCGCTCGTAGTTTGTCAAGAGCGGAGGGGAGGTAGCGGTTTCAAGGAAAAATGTGCTACGATCCGAACTCATTGCAACTCCAGTGATTATACCGGGTAGCAAAATATCTGGCTTGCTGTTATCAAACGATTGTGTGGGAGAGATATGCAAGGCTCTCGTTCACAGATTGGGATGGGCGTTGCGGATCGTTCCACGGTATGCAAATCGTGGAAGTTTCGTTTAGATAATAAAAGTATAGTCGACTACGATTAAATACAATTCACTCAAAAGCCAATAAAATTCGTGTGTAAAAAGTATATTATAAATACAGCTGTTATATTTTGTGATGTGACAAGTGGTTCTTGCTACCTTAGCTCCCACTGCTTGAGACTTAGTTAAATCCATATCTGATAGAGAGTTGAAAGAAGCTGTGGTGCACACTTCTTGTTCAGTGATCGCTGACTCATAATTATGAAAATTGTATCTTCTGAATGAGAGAATAGAGAGAGAGGGAAAACTGAATCTTACGTGACTGAGAACATCACCCACTAGAATTGTGTATTCCTATGGGGCTATTACTGTTTTTCCACACAAAAATTGCCTGATTCAACATTAATCAATTTGTTTTCTAATAAGCTTGGACGAAAAATGCGTTTGTTTGTATTTCAACAAATAAGCTCGTACATTTGTTGAAGTTCTGAATTAATTATTTTACTATTCATTTCTCCAAAACATCTGAAATTTTTATTAATTGAAATTGTAAGCGAAAATAAATAGGACTTGTAAATAAATAAAAGGAGTTATAAACAAGGCGATATCACTTACCTTATCATATTCCATACCAGTAATGTTTTGAGTGCAGCAACGCAACGTAAAGAAACAGGTCTGTGCATTAAGGAATAAGCACTAGGTCGACCCTCTGAACTTGAGCAGTAGGTCTCAGGAATAACAGCATAGGTAGACGTTACGTCATGGCCAGAGAGAAGAAACTGGCTTGTAACGAAAGCAGGCGGGCACTGCGGAGAGGATAGAGAGTTGCTGACACAGAGAGAGAGAGAGATTCTGTATTCTATTTTTCACTGACATACAGGTGACGTAAAAGTCACTTAGTCAAAAATTTATAAAACTAAAATGACAGTAGTTTTCTTGTATTTTATTGTACAGACATTTTGTTCACAAGAAATTGTTCAAACCGGAGGCCAATACGCTCGCCACACTACTTAACATCGTTAGGATACCGATGTACGTATGGCGGAATACAATTATTGAAGTTTTGTATGAGTGTTATGTTCTGGAATGACTGATCAGTGGTTGCAAATAATCCAAATCTCATTTCTTCTGTGCAAAAATGTCATCCTTTATGATGTCCCGGTGGCCATTTCATTCTGCCGCGACACTCAGTCCATGCATTCCTCATCTTTAAACCGTAATGAGGCGACGCTTCATTCTGTTGCCATGTTAACTGCATTTCTGCAAATCGAGGATACGTATTGAGCTCCGGAATAACCACTTCGAGTGGACTGCTGGAGTCTGAGCGAAAAGTAGTGCATTCTCTTAGGTACAGCAGGAGTTCTTGGTCGCCCGCTTCGCCGTAGATCCGAGTGTTTGCTCAGATCGAATATTCAGTTCCGAATGGCTTGACGTATCGGCCCTAAGATTAATTTCCCTTCAGAATCAGCTGTCACAGATTGTTTTCTTCATGTGTTTCCACCAACATTGTAGGCCTAATACAGGTCGTCATTGTTGTCTCTTCTAGCCTCTTGTTGCTCACTGTTGGCTTTTGTAGTCTCTTGTTCTTCTTTCAGTAGTTTGAGGTACATTTTCGGTCGTCAAGGAAAAAACAAGGCGACGTAACACAAAACTTAAAACACAAAATAACGATTGTTATTTAGAACCATTGCTGTGACAACCTAATGTTGAAAACTGTAACTACCAAAACTGAAAACAAAGTTTTGGGATAGCAACTTTTTGTCTCACCCGTATTATTTATTTTTGCTTTTCCATCGTTCAGTGTGTAGACTATGAAGTGATAATACATATGCACAGAGACGGTGCTCTGACTTTCAGAAACTAGGACACATACGATAGACAGAGATGGGGGCTATTTTAATAGTGAAATTGTATTCATTTTTTTAATGTATAAGATAGTTTACCTGTTTACGTTATTTCGTGGAATCCGTTTCGCTATTGTTTGTTTGAATCGCATACTGTTGGCGGGGGAGGGGAGCAGTAGAGGGTGGATACACACCTTGCAGTGGAGGTGCACCATTGTATCCCCGGCATTCCACAGTGCACCTTGTGTGATTCTCTCTCGCAGGCGCGTGTTTACCTGCTCTGCTGTGTCCTTTACCCATTTTTTGTGCGGCT
Organism: Magicicada septendecula; assembly: GCA_034769895.1. NCBI lineage: Eukaryota > Metazoa > Arthropoda > Insecta > Hemiptera > Cicadidae > Magicicada > Magicicada septendecula. The sequence goes on along the minus strand of CM068367.1, from coordinate 78,458,872 downwards.
TGCCACCTGATTCCGCTGCCGCCGCCGCCACCTCCACTTCACTTCATCCCCCCACTTTGACAATAACAGCAACAACAACAGTACGGCCTCCATTCATTCTCGGTTGGTAAAGTTTCAAAGAAATACTTTTTTTTTGTTAGCTTTACCGTGTTCTTGTTGAAACAGCTTTATTTGTAAAGGGAGAAAGTGAAATTTACATTGTGTACAGTCCAATTAATTGTAACAATATTTAACATTGAATACAGAGAATCTTTTTATCACGACCTTGAAGTAATAATTGACGTAAGGTTTAAAGAGGTTCGATCAATTAACTAACGTAGATTTAAATAATTTTGTTGATGTTATGACGAAATTTAGTGTCTTCTTCAGGCCACTCGCGGGTGCGTATTTACGGCTTACCGTATTTACGGGGGGAGCGGACCCCCAACAGGTCAAAAAATGTTTACGTTTGTTAATTTTTAAGCGCTTTTATTATTTTTTTCAGCTAGTAACTATTTTAAATACACAAACAGGTTAATTATACAGTATTTCCGTGTTCGTTTGAAATATGAAATATAGAAAAATTAGTTGAGTCAGTCAATATCTTCTAAACAATGTTTCAGTAACGCGTATTTTTATCATGTTTTACAGTTTAATGGGATTGATTTCTGGATCGTATCACATGTTTTTCAGCCACTTTAAAGGTAGTATTGTTGCTTTTTATTTTTTTTTTTTAGTAGTAGTAATAATTTTTTGTTTTAATGTAATCGACTCGACCGTCCCCGGACACCCCCCCCACGTCCAAAATTTAGATACGCCACTGGCCACTCGTGGTGTCGTAGCTTTTTCTAAAGTATCGTGGATGGCGTGAGTGTCGATCGTCTTACGATTAACAATGAAGAGGTACTGATTTTTTAATAGGCCTATTAAGCAAAAAAAGGTAAAATACTATGGTGACTGTGTGAGCGGGGCCGAATATGAAGAACCACAACTCACTTCAAATTAAAATCGAAGGCAGAAGATTGTTACCGCGAAAAATGTCGAGGATAAAACTCCTATATGAATGGTTACATGGCATCTTCAGTGGAACGTGGTCAAGACGGTTTATCGAAGATACGAATAGCCACGATGACTACCTTTAACCTGAATAATTGTCGATTTATCGAAAATTCAAAAGCCTCGATTCTGTTCATATGTTTTTCTTAAAGAATCCAAGATTCTCCTCCTCAGAGTAAGACCGAAAGACGTAACAGGAACAGCGCACCACACAATTTTCTTAAACTTAGATTAAGGCTTTTCCCAACGTTTACATTTGTATGTAGTTTTCTTAGTTGCGTTTTGGGTGTCGTAGAATTTAGTCTACAGTTCAGTACAGGAAAAGTATAACACCTGTGAAAAAATAGAACCACTGTTTTTTTACCCAATTTCGAAACTGTGTATTCCACACAACACGTAGGTTATAAATTGCATCCCAACATCGTGACGCGTGTGGTTTATAACTTATAACCACAGTATATACATACAAATTGTATTAATCCACATATTTAATCGTATTTACCCGTTTTAGTAATTGCTTGCTTATCGTGATCATAGGAAGTGCCACGCCCTCATTATGAGTACCAGAAATCCCATTGGAAATCTATTTACGTTGTATGTAACGCTTGGATTTGTGCATACTGATTGCAAGTGCATACCACAGTATGAAGAGTAGGTTCGCTCACACGTTTCTGTGTCAGGTTATTTATAGCGGTAATTCATATGAAGTCATGCACCGAAGGTCGCCCCGTTATGTGAGTAGGTGCTGCCGGCCGGTGCAAGGTGCGGTCACTGTCAGGGCGGGAAAACGTTTGGCTTGCAATCCAGTCTCAGATGTTTGTTGTTTATCTCGGACAGGACGTATGTAAATAAATACCTGTATACAGTTTTTCGCTGGCACTATTTTCTTTTCATACTTCTTCTGATAGTTCCTATCCGTTTCGGATGTTGGATATCATACAGACTATTTTAGCTTTCTGTACTGCGCACGGAATAAGTCAGTTGTATTCATGCCAAACTAGGTCCTTAAATTTCTCACCCGTGAGATTCTCGGTCGCCCAACTTCTCTCTTTCCAAATACTTTTCCCTGTAGTATGGACTGCAATAAGTAAAATCTTTGTTCATTTCTCATGAGATGTCCGAGATACTGAAGCTTTCTTATCTTCACTGTGTTATTTCCCTTTCTTTCTTCATGTCTTTTCATACAGTTAAACATAATTCGGACAATATTGAGTGAAGTTGTAGCGTAGTATTTCTCTGTTCAGAAAATAAGTTACCTGTTTTTTAGTTTCCCTTTATTACATCACTTAGTATGCCTACTTACTTTCTCTTCTTCCATTATACCTCACACTGTTGTAAGCCACCCTGTATTTTCTCTTTATTGCCCAAGGTCTCTCCTCTGTCTCTAGCCATTTCTTCGGCATTAACTTCCTATACTTGTCTCTGGGCGTCCATCGATCGCACCCGGTTTAATCATCAACCCAAATGTATCATCACTTCACTGGACACAAACTTATCGTCTGTGCTCGCGGTCTGCAGACTGACAGCGTGAAGCCACTCGGGCAACTTCGTTACTGTTCGTCCGCCACTATTGTCTACTCTCTCGTCAACCCACACTCCACACTTACGTGTATACTGTAATGAAATCCACGTATTTTTATCGAAATCGGTGTTTTCCTGTGTGCATAGCGGATGAATTGAATATTAAAATGAATATTGATTGTGGTCACAGTTAAATATTAAAACATAATAGAATTAATTTAACCATATCGTTGTACTCCATTTATTACCCTGAATTGTATTTTTGTTTTAACCTTTGTTTATTTTTGTTTTAACCTTTGTTTCCTCCAGAAACAAACACAATTTGACTGGCTCCCCAGATAAATATGAACCTTTTGACTACATCGTCGCATTAGTATATGAAATATACGTTTATTAAGAAAACTTATTTTATACTGTTTTGCCGGTTTTTAAGTTCAGTTTTTTGTACTCACAATGTTGGTTTTGATATATATTGCTGTAATCAGTTGCTTGCGGTAAAGCTCCTCTTTACCTGTGCACTAACTTCGCAGGTTGGTTTCGTATTTATCTGGAGTCAATTTAATCAATTATTTTTGTTTCTGGAGTGATAAACGCTGAAACAAAATATACAATTCAGGGTAATAAATGTAAGAAATAGTATTATAGCTTATGATTTATTCTCAGTTATGTTTATTATTTATCTTCGAGAATTATATAATTACCTTTATAACATAGGAAGTTAAAATTTGTACAGTTATTCTATTAATAACATTTGTCTACTAGAATTATAAAATGTTTTAAAAACTGACCGAAATAAGAAAGGTTTTTATTTAAAAAATTTAGAAAATTATAAATTTTGTAAATTTATAAATTATTATTCTAGTTCCATAACAATCTGAAAGTGTGATGATTAACCTGTACAAATTTAAGTCTGTAGCACAAAATAGATGCTGAGAAAATGGCATTTTAACATATACGGTTCCCACCCCCCACCCCGCTTAAATTGACAAGACTCCTTTGAAATGTTACACGAACTTCACATCGAACACTTACAGCGCGTGTACCTAATAAAAACTGTTACACTAAAAACAAAATGACAAAACTTTAAAATGAAACATCGAAATGCTTACAGGACATGTATAGGTAGGTTAGACATGAATACACACAGACACTTGAATACTCGAAAAATTTACTCTTGAGTATTCGTATTTGAAGCCGTGAACTTAAATAAAATTATTGTGCTAAAATAAATACACAAACTTTAACGAAACGTTTACCTAACTCACATCTGACAACAGAATATAGGCGAGTATAGATGAGAACGAAGGTAGCCGAAGTTGCCCGAGTGGCTTCATTCTGTCAGTCTGCAGACTCGAGTGTCACACACACCCGTGAGCGCCAGCTCTCTCTCTCTCTCTCTCTCTCTCTCTCTCTCTCTCTCTCTCTCTCTCTCTCTCTCTCTGTGCATCACATCACTACAAAAAAAAGAGAAATAAGATCATGTTCAAAAAGCGTTAGACTCTACCAGGGACGTTGTGCCGTCGGGTCCACTATCCACGGATACGTATCCGTAGCATTATATTTACAAGACAACAAACAAGGTTTTTAAGATGACTTCTAATTTGTTTCGACTCCCCTGATATTTCAGATTTGTTCAGCCGTTAGTAAAAGCTCTACGCAAAATTCAATATTGTATTGCATTTTTGTACGTGCAACCAACAAACGTCGGCTACAGTGCATGACATAATTTAAATAAAGGTTTACGTACATAAGTAGTACAGTAGTTAAGTCGTCAGCAAACCTAGCGCGTGTGCAATTGTGCGCGTACTAACGTTTTCTTTTCCGCAGTTGGAACGTAGTTTTTAAAATCTGTGGGCTGATGTGTCATAGCAATTCTGTGTTTAGGAGACACCTTTTTTTCCGGTTACCTTTGTTATTGATACACTCAATTTTTTCCCCAGTTATCCTTTTTTTAAAATTACCTTAGGCCTACTTAACTTTCTCTTCTTCCATTGTAGCTCACGCTGTTGGTGTTGCGCCATTTGTTGTAAGCCATCCTGTTTCTTTTTTGTCACTGCCTTTATTGGACAAGGTCTTTACACTTTTTCGAGCCGCTTCTACGGTGTTACCTTTCAGCAGCACTTTCCTCCAGTTTACCTCATCATAATTAATGACGAGTAAATGCAAGTATACTGCACCTTGTAAACGACAAAATAATAATAAAAAAAGGCCACATTTAGCGAAAAAGAAGGCATTGTCACACGCCATGCTCATTCTGAAAATGCAACAGTAACACACCAATTGTTGCGATGGCTAAAATCAAAGAATTGAAGTTCGAATTGCTTCCTAACTCATCATTTAGCCTCGAGTGACTTCTGTCTCCTAACCTTAAAAAATGGGTCGCTGGAAAAAGATTTGTTCACAATCAAGTCAGCGATGTTGTAAGTGGCTACTTTCAGTACCCTAACAAATCGGCTCGTCGGTCTGGCATAACAACTGTAGAACATCTTCGAAAAAGTGTATAGAGCTAAATAGAGATTATGTTAAGAAATAAATGCAAATTAATCCAAAATAGTATTGTTTTCTTATTCAGGCTCGGAACTTTTCACGCTACCCTCGTAGATACGTAATTGTAAAGTGCGGTATATTTCTTTCGCCGTTGTCTGTATTCGGTAAGATAACGTTTGTTTACTAAATTCTAGAGAGGCATATCTGTGTGGCGAGCCTGTAGAATGCTTGCGCTCGCGCGGCACCTTAAAAAGGAATCCTCGTGCGGCTGGGACTGTTAAGATAAGTACAGGATGTTGGTACAGTGTCGTAGCGTCATACAGCGCTATGCAGCTGGTTAGCGTCAAACGCCTGTCGTCTGTGTACCATACCGACACTCTTCTTCGTTCTCACCGTAGGCGGTTTTCCTTTCGGAGATTCAAAGCAAGAGAGTGTTCCATACCAGTGGTGTATCTAGAATTTGTCCACTCGAGTCGGCTTCGTAGAAAAGAAAAAAAAAAACAAGACTAATCAACCTTAATGTTTTTAAAGTGGTTGAAAAACGTGTGATAACATTCTGAAATCAATCCCATTGAAGTAAACTGGGAAACACGATAAAAATACGCGTTACTGAAACATTGTTTAGAAGATACTGACTGACTAAATTGATTTTTCTGTATTTCATATTTCAAACGCACGTGGAAACGCTATGTAATTAACCGGTTTGTGTATTTACTAGCTGAAAAAAATAATATTAAGAAATTAACAAAATTCGTAAACATTTTTTGAAATCTGTTGGGGGTCCGCTCCCGTTCAAAAATACATTTGTTCAAAAATACGTAGTTGTTAAACAAATACGTGCTGTTGAAACATTGTGTACAAGATACTTAGGTCTACTGACTGAATTGATTTTCTTATATCTCAAACGGATACAGAAATGCTGTGTAATAAACCTGTTTGTATATTTTAAAAACAGTTACTACTATATTAGAGAACACAGCTAAAGAAAATAATAATAAAATAGCCTACAATAAGAAAAAGAAGACTATTATTTTTTGGACATTTATATAAAATGGACGATACTAGGTTAACAAAGCAGATCTTCAGTATCTGTGGGGGAAGAAGCCAACATCAAGTTGGATTAAAGAAGTCCAAAAGGATTTAGAAAAAAATAATATACACGCAGAAGAAGCAATTGAAAGAGAAGTTTTTCGGGCAGAAGTCCAGGGTAGGAGAGAGAAAATGCAGGTTCAAAGTGGACTGAAGACATGAAGAAGAGACGAGACACAGTGAAAAGATGAAAGAATATTGGAGAAAAAGAAAAGAACAAAGAATTGAAATTGGCATGTGGTCCTTAGATGGCCGATACAAAAAAAAGCCTAAAAATTAAAAGTTTATAACTGAAATCTTCCACTAATCGTGGTTTAATTTTTTTTTTTTTTTTAGCAACTGTGTGCCCTTTGTCAAATTGACGACCATTTCTTACTTAATCGTAATACTTTCATGGGAGTAGTTTGGGATAGTGTTTTGTATGTGTCCGCGAAAAACCTTAAGAACATGTATGGTTCTATCAGGCCTTGACGAATTCTTCAATTTCCTGAGAGGCTGTTTTCGCTCGGCAAACGATGCATTGTTAGAATTCTTAGAACGACAGGTTGTTGGATTGCCTTACAGGTAGGTAACAAGATAGAAAGTTGCTGGGCGGTGTCTCGTTTATCAATCTTCACTTGAACAGTGAATAGGTTGCGGAAAAATACGGAGGGCAGTGGAAGCAATGAAACAGAAAAAGCTATTGTAAAATTGAAAAAAAAATTAGTCAACCGTCTTAGGTTATCAAGGTTTTTGAAAATTTCTTTGATAGTTTTATAGTTTGTGCCAGTTACTCGTATGATTACTGTGATTTAGAAGGCACTGAAAATTTGATGAGTTTGTTACTTGATCGAAGTAGAGTACAGTACTTTTTTTTTGACGTGTTGTATGTAATGAGCACAAAAAGTCCATCCTGTATTGTACTTTTATAATGTACTGTTGTACTGAGTTCCACTAAAAGGTGAACAGAAAGTATTTATATATATATATAGATAGATATTTTTATTTGACCTCATTTAAGCAGAAGCAGTGATGCATTTTTTTTTTTTTTTAATGCAGTGTGCATGATAAGTTAACCTTGTGACAGAATTATTGCGAGACGTTTAGCCTTGTCGTAATATCAGATTGTGCTTATCGACAAATGGGTGACAATCGTCTTCAGCGTGTAACCAAAAGCGTTATCTCACTTCGCAGTAACTTTTCCGTTTAGTTTTTGCTGTGTGACCACCTCGCTTTCGCATTTGTTTCGTGACATTCTTTGACGCAGTGCACAACTCTGTACACTATAGAGTATAGAGTCTAGAGATGGCAAAGTAGTTCTTCCAAACGAACTTATCATAGAATAGATCATTCGGATACGCGAACTAGTACAATGAACTAGGTCACTAGTTCAGTTTGTCGGACTTCTGTTTTTATACAATTTTTATAGATATTAAAAGAATGAAAATTGTCATCTTCCTCTTTCTGTTTATCTTAGGTTATAGATCAGTGCGCATGAAGATTACCTGAAAGATAACCAATACCGTATTTTGGCGTTTCAACAAAATAGACGCAATAAAATATTATTTAAATACAAAAAAGAAATTATGAAAATAATTTTAATCATGTCGCCTTCGGCCAGAACCGCGAACCCCGCTCTCATTTAAGAGTCGTAATAAATAACACACATCTGAAATAACAAAAATAATCGATTCTTTTCAATTATTTAATAACTTTTAAACCAGCTTCCTCCAATTCTACCATACGATATTCTCTGCTATTTTATTTTTATCATATTTATGCCAAACGTTGTAGAAATATCTAAAATCAGACAATTAAACACTTTTTCAAACAGTCTAGTCTCTCACCCTTTTCCGATTAATCGGGCTGATAGACGTTTACTTTTAAATCCTTGTCTTAGAAAATAATATATATATATAAATTAATTATTTAACAGTATAAAAAATATTCCAAAACATAAAAATATGGAGTTTGTAATACTACAAAAACACCAGAAATAAACAAGAGTCAAGTAAACGAATTAAACAACAACCGACTGCAGTCAGAAGCACTCGTTCTAACACTCGTTACTCCTTAACGAACGACCTACTGTCCTGCGGTGCGAACGACTGTTAGTCAGTAGTTCACTTGACGGACCAAGTGAACTATTATTATTATTATGTAGGTCGCGAACGACCTATCACTACTATAGTCCTTGTTCGGTAAAAGGCGTCATGAGAATACTATACATTTTCTCAGAATGAATAATTAACTATTATTATTATTATTAACTGTTAAATCAATAATTCGTTTGAGCGGTGGCTCGATCGTCCGAATGCCGTCTCTCCGGACTGGCGCCTGACGCAAAGCTTGAACGGCGACATTTTTATGTGGCGGGTACGTCACGACCGTTGGGCGACGGCGGTGGAGGATACTTGATTAATGATTAAAAAAAAAGAATGTGTAACAGTGATACAAATATTTTATTCCTAGAACAAAATTGTATCAGAATAAGATAAAGCTAATGTCAGCTTTTCAGAGCTTTCTTGTTTTAAAAAAAATCTTTATAGAACATTAATTTTATTCTTAGTTTTTCAGAATAAAAGATTTTCTTGTATTAATCGTCACTAGTATTAATTTTTTACGGGAGATAAAATAAAGAAACATTATTTTAAACATTGTATTTGCCTCCAAAAGCGTTTTAAGACTATAAAACAGCTTAATTACCTTCCGTCACGCTTTTTGAAATCCGAAAACAGGATTACTCGAGTTTCGACACATTAAGTGTCATCTTCAGATCCTCGATGAATATAGGTTAAAAATACATTTGTTGATGTATGCACATCCCGTCAGATAATAGAAACAACACAAACATAACAACAAAAATACTTAAATAATTTAACACATATTAAAACCGAGACAAAACAGAACGAAAACACAATACACGCGGCCGACGCGGACCTGCGCAGGAACACGTTATACAGGATTTTACTGTTTCATCGAGGATCTGAAGATGACACTTAATGTGTCGAAACTCGAGTAATCCTGTTTTCGGATTTCAAAAAGCGTGACGGAAGGTAATTAACCTGTTTTCTAACATTATTTTGTTTAGAAGAAAGAGGAAATGCTGTATTTTACAACAGTGAAATTGTGACTTTTACCAGTACTTTTGTTATAATAACATTCTACACATCTCACGAGATGTTTCATCGTAGTTCACTTTGTTAAGACATCCTGCAAAATTTCCAAAGTAAGATGAGACTTGTCAGTTGGAAGTTCATTAGGAAAAATGAATTTTGTGTTTTCATTAGAGAAAAAAGTTATCACCTGCAGAGTTGGTTCCAAGAAAGCGGAAGAGTTCAGCTAACTTCAGTAATTGATGTAAAAACCTGGTCGTCATTGAAAAACATTTCTATGCATCTTTTAAATGGTAAGATTTTCTATTCAGTCCATTTGAGAACTCCTTTTTCAGTTACAGTCTGCTTCCCGATATATTAGGTCTACACATATTTTTCGTACATGTGATTTACTGTATGATGAAATTATGGTTTAGTTGAGCGAGCAAAGTGAGTTCTCACTTCAACTCGACGTTTTAGCATTTGCCTGTCTGTCTGTCTTTTGGGGTATGTATCACAATAACTTTTGAACGCATCAACCGATTTTCGTACAACTTGGCATGTATGTCTATAACCTACATAACCTTATTGGTTTTTAAATTGCCCCCCCCCCCAAAAAAAAGGGGCGGATGGCAAAAATCTGAAGGGGCAGAAATCAAATTAAAGGGAATTTTAATCACAATCTGAATGTAATGTTCAATTTTGAACATTCAAAATTTTTGGATGACCCAGGTGAAAGTGGGTGAAAATTGTGATAAAATCGCAAAAATTCATGTGGAATATCAAAATCAAGATAATTGTAACTAACATCTGAATGTAGTTTTAAGAGTCTCTGAAGAAAGTAAGGGCCCAAAAAGGAGATCAGAAATTTGAAAAAATTGTGAAAATTAAAGGCTATTCTAATCTGAATCCGAAATTTTCGAATTTTTAGCGTTTGTTGTATGATTGTGTGTGTAAAGTTGTTATATTAGTCAGAAATAGTAGAGTAATCGGGATTTCTCGGAAATCCCCGAATAATTGAAAAATTATCGAGTATTGAAATTTATATAGTAAAAGTATTTGGTTCAAAGTAGTGAGCGATTTGTGGAGCTCACGAGCACACTAGTTACTAGTTAGCACATAGTAATGTTTTCTCTGTTTTGTATAAAGGAAGTGTTGTTTTCCGAATTACACAAATGTATAATGTTACCCAATAAATATGGATAAAACCAAAATGATAAGTCAGACAAAGTCTACCCGACCCAGGCAAAATTTGATCGTAGAAGAAGACTATAGAAGCAGTCAAGAGGTTTCACATACCAAGGAACGACGATATCTGAAGACTGGAGTGAAGAGGTAGAGATAAGAAGAAGGATAAGTCTAGGCAACAAGGCTTACTTCGCCCTTATCACCACCTTTAAGTCAAGAGTTATTCACAGCCAGACAAAAATGTGCATATACAAAATTATACCACCCATCCTGTGCTATGGCAGTGAGACCTGTATATTAACACAAAGAGCAGTTGAACGGCTGAAGATATTTGAAAGGAAGCTCCTGAGACGGATCCTGGGCCCTTATAGAAATGGGGAATGGAGGATATGTCATAATGATCAGATATATTGTCACTTCAACGAACCAACGGTAGAAGTGTACGTAAAACTGAGGAGACTGCAGTGGGCTGGCCTTGTCATAAGAATGGATGACAAAGGAACACCTAAAAGAGTCCTTATGGGGAGTATGGATGACAAAAGGCCGTCCAAGGAAAGGATGGGAAGATGCTGTCGCTGTGGATGCAATAGAGATGTTGGGAGTACGAGGGTAGAAGTCCTTTGCTACTGATAGAGAGAGGTGGAGGGTCAGGTTAGAAGAGGCCAAGGCTCGACTTCGGGCTGTAGCGCCATAGGAGGAGGAGGAGGAGGAGGAGGATAATGTTGGGTGTTCAAAGTTTTCATTCAGTCCAAAGTTTTAAGTAGCCAGGAGCACCGTGTCCAGGAGAACAGTTGAATATTGGTATGAAAATTTCTTAAACAAAATTTCATCCTTTTTAATTGTTCATTTTTGAAACCTGATAAGCGTGATATCAACCAAATTCTGGGTAGATTGGTGTCTCGAATTGACTCAAAAAAAATTTAGACCACAAGGCCAAAAATCAGGACGCGTTATAGCTTTGATTATATTATAATGAATTCAGCTTATTGGTATCGTCAATTTTTTTTAATACATGAGTATTAACATTCAAATATCGTGCAAGAAGACTGCTGTTAGTACTTACGTTTGTGTGTGTGTGTCGCGCGTGTGCTATCTCTATTAAGAACTGAGAAATTCAGTTACGCAGTTCTGTTGAATAGTATCTGAAATCACTGTTATCAGCGAGTGGCGTCTCAGGTGTGTGGGAACTTGGCGTTGGCCAGTTTTAAGTACATCCTGTCTTAGGTTTTTTGTTGTTGTGGGAAATGTATATCAGACCAGTTTTTCCTTTTAGTCCATAAAACTTAAATGTGTCAGGTGGGTTGCGGACGAGAATCAAAAGCGGCGGGCAGTGTCGTGTGGAGGCTGTAGCCGCTGCACTGGATTCGATTCACACGCCACAGAGACCTGCCCACCTACACAGCATTCACATAATGGGCAGACCATATGGTGGTGACAGAAAAAAAAATAACTTCTTTGCAAACACGCCCGCCCGACCGTATAATTAATTAGTGCTTCAAGAATCTGACGAGTAGCAGGCTCGACATTTGTTTCCTCTCATGTTTCATGTGAACACCAAAATCTGAATGTGGACCGTTTATTTAATTTTTATGTGTGGATATATGTAAATATTCCCGGGTCCATCATGAATCAAGGTACGTTTTTCAACTCCCAGGTCGAGTCAACCCGTGGAAATGGCTACCTGGTATAAGATCCTCTTTGACTTCGGTGGTACAAGAAAGAAGCCATTATTGTTATTATTATTATTATTATTATTATTATTTATGGATATTGGACTACTAATAAACACACAAGAACAAAATTGATGACAGCAGAGATGGACTTTTAGAGACGTTCGGCAAGAGTATCCAGACGTGAGAAAATTAGAAATGAAGTCATTAAGAATGAATGTGAAAAATTCAATTGTTGATTTTATCGAAATAAAAGAATTACAATGGTATGGACACACGAAAAGAATGGCACAGGAAAGATTGCCAAGGAGAGTTATGGAATTGACCGCGCCAAGAAGAAGGAAAGAGGAAGACCACGTATCACTTGGATAGAAGAAATTCAGACTATATTGAGGAAACAAGAAATTGAAGATCTTTGGATTGACAGGCAGTAGTGGAAGATGAGAATTCAATCACTTCTGTGATCTTTGGTTCTAGAAAATCTGTAAACATTGTACAGCCGGAAATAATAATAATTTATGGATATTAATAGCTTAAGTTCTTAACATTGGTGATAAAGCTCTAAATATAGTGGCGGGAGCCTTTGTAATTGAATATGTTAGTATTGATTGATTTTGGAAGCAGCCAGTTTATGAAGAATAACCGAGGAATATTGTGTTTGTAAAAAGAAATTTTTAAAAATCTTGTGTACTTAATGCTATCAGACTACCTACGGATCAGAAATGGGTTTATAGTACTAGATCAGATCTTTAAAGCAGGTTTTTGTTCTCAAAAGCAATACATTTTTTGCCCCAAAAATGAAATTGACGCATACAGATGAAACTTCCTTTTACATTCACCACATGTGTCAGTTGACCCACTCGTATACTGTCGCTTCCTGGCTACCATTTCTGCCTCTCTCCCCACAAGTCTACCAATTGCCGACTCTCCATGTATTTTCTCTACCGTTTACCAGGAGTTTCGGTCGGCCTCCTCCTCTTCTTTTTGCTTCACGATTCCAATCCCATACTTTTTGTAAGATTCCGCTAGTGCCCATATTTTTGTTCGACATTCTGTTCATGTGCTTATATAATTTCTTTGATTAATATCTATCGATTCAGATGCGTTGATTTTGACGAAGTCCGTTATTATTGAAGCCTTTACTTTTTGGATGTTATGTTTCAGCAACCTCCGAAAGACTTTTGTGTTAACGACCTTGGGGATATAGATGCAGTCAATGCAAAGATGGTGTTACAAGAGAGAAAAGTTGGTTAACTGCTAAAATATGGTAATCGGTTTTAGCTTATAGATAGCTCATCACTTTTATGTGATGTTCGTACGCTTTGACCTACTACTATTACTACTCCACGGCACTACAGCTCATGAAGAGCCCTGGCCCCCAGAACGACGTGCCTCCACTCCTCTCTATCCTGTGCAACTCTTCGCCACCTTCTGACCCCCCCCCCCCAGTTTTCTCAAGTCTTCATCCATCTTCTTCTTGGCCTCTCTCTTGCTCTTTTTCCTCATGGTCCTCCAATGAATACTTTTTTCACTGCCCTATCCTCTGTCATTCTTTGTACGTGATCTGCCCACCTAATTCTGCCTTGATTTATCACCGTAACGATGTACGGTTCCTTGTGTAGATCGCACAATTCTGTATTTATCCTCATACGCCACATTCTGGCATCTAGTACACCTCCATACATCCTCCTCAGAATCTTTCTTTGCAATCTTCTGACCATACCTTCGTGGGCTGAGGTCATGGTCCAGGCTTCTGAAGTATACAATACTAATGGCCACAATACGGTTTTGTAAACTTGGACCTTGGAGGTTCTAGAAATGTTTCTGGACTTTAGCAAAAAAAGTAGCACCTATTTTCCATGGCTAGTTTGTCTTGAATTTCCATTTCTATCTAATTTTTTGACGTCAAGAGGGACCCAAGTTGTGTAAAACTATCTACCCTCTCAAATTCACTGCCATTAAGTTTAATTTTTGAATTCTTTCTTCTAGGACATTCTTCTTCATCAGCATATATTTTGCCTTTTGGCTGTTCACTTGCAGCTCTAGGTTGGTCGAAGCATGCTCCAGAGATGTCTACGCCTCTTCCATTGCCTGTTTGTTTCTTGTCACAAAAACAATGTCGTCAACATATGGAATGCACTGCAACCTTCTATTGATAATTGTGCTACCAGGGTTTATTGGTAGCTATCTACCTGTGTATTTTACATATACACGTATTACAAAGTTGTCAAGAGCATTAGTGATTGAGAAAAAGTAGTTTAGGACGTCTAAAATTAAGCTGGAAAGACACGCTAGCATAGGCTTAATGCGAAGAAAAATACACCTATTCCATACGTGTTGTATCCTGGATTGTTAAGTTGTCTCGTGATACCTTCTATTCCTTTTCGTTACCCTTCCGCATCTTCACATCCTTTGATAATTCTTTCGCCGAGTTCTAGTTATTTTCCCTTTCCTCCAGAACAGTTTGGTGTTCCACGTTTCTTGATTTTCTTCTGTTAGTGATCCGAGATGTTCTTTCTTGTTGCGCCAGTTCCGAACCACATCCTTTAGGGCACTTTTGTTTGTCTGATCTTGTCGTTTCTCGTTATACGAATCTGTATCCTGTTGACTTTTTTCTAAGGTATTTAATTTCATCATCGTCTTGGTGAGTGTGCCTGCCTGCCTCTTTGTGTTGTCTCTCTCGCGCTCTGTCTCTATCTCCCCCCCCCCATCCCTTGTCGTTATGATGTGTCCAATTATAATCTTAGCTAACGTCAAACCTAAGCTAATTAAAAGGTCTACGGCTGGCACAATGTACGTAGGCCCGGCACTTAACGGTAAATATCTTCCAGGAATAGTTTCACTACATGTACGTATATTGGCCAGAGTGAAGAGACCAAGACAATACCTCACTTCTTTGGCTCGTTCTGTTTACTTTCTCATGTTGACAGTTCTGGAATATATTACAAGGTTGTGGCTATTATCTATCTCTCTGCTTTCTTTGTTAGTATGTAGGACACTGCTACCTGCAGTGCATAGACCCTTATAGGCGGTGTTGAGGATGTGCTAAAGATTAGTCCTTGGAGGTAACGTTTGATTGACAAGTTTTCAAATCTCGTATTTTTAATACCTTTTGTTTGAGAAAGTGGAATAACGTAGAAACATGTTAATATCTGGTCTGAAGTACTTTACCTGCAGAATTGTCCCCTGTACTGATCGGTGAGTAGATTTGGAGTGCGTATTTGTTGCACAGTTGTGATCGTATGTCGGTGTTTTTGAGTAGTACTGTCTGTGTCCTAGGTTCATAATTCAAATATGAAATAAGGGGTAAAAAAAGACGGCAGCTTGTATCGTGTGGATGTGACAGATATAATATTCTGATCCGAGTTGATCGTCTCGTCAGACTGATTAAGTTGAACGATATGTGATACATGTTTCCTAGTCGTTTGTTCTTCCATTCCTTCGTTCTTTCGTTCATTCTGAAGTGTAACGTATCGCATACGAAATGCACGTGATGGCAGTTGCATAACGGATGGTGGTACATTACGGATTTTCTCAGGGACAGATCCAGATATTTATTTTTGAAATTACAAAGGATTTTTGGAAAGTAGGGAACAAATGTAGGGGGAAGAAAAATGTAATTGTTCAGATTTCTTCTTTAAATAGAAGCGGATTTTTCTCCGGAAAGCTTGTTAACATTAGTCTACGTAACGGAAATTTGAAAATTGAAAAAAGTATGCTAAGGTTGACAGAAAAAATTTAATAATTTTACCTTGGTGGCATACGAGCTAGTTACAGCATCGTAATGTTCACTTTTTACGGTCTTGCCAGAGCTCAGTTTAATGGAGGAAAATGTTTTTGTTTGATTCATCGTCATCTAAAGGTCATGCCTTGTCGAGTTAGCCACGTCTCTCTCTCTCTCTCTCTCTCTCTCCCCCCTCTCCATAATTGTCCTCTTTAAATCGCAGTACGATAGGAAGTTCTTCCTTCAAAAATTTTACTTGAGAATTGATTCTTTCGTAATACGTGCCCGATCTGTTTTGCCCTTCTTCTTCCAATCATTTTAAAAAGTGATCTATCTTCGTGGATAGAAGTGATTATTTTAAGTGGACGGAAGACCTGCAGAAGATAGGTAGCTACAAGTAGGTTTCATGAAATACAAGAGGCTGCTAGCTTGAAGGAAATATTGATGTATTTCTTAAACAAGGAAAAGTGTCAAAGAATTTGTATTACGAAGCTCTTTGTTGTTGTGTGTCATGGACCATTAGGAACAGCGGCAAAGAACGACTATACTCTGAGATATAATGGTGGATAAAGTGCAGAGGATTTCATGGTGGGATACAGTGAGAAATTGTTTAAGGTAGCCTACGTAAGGACAAATTTTTGTGGCGAAACCTCCTCAGGAGACTGTATGCAAGCTATTTCGGGTTTTATGTAAGACGATCATGTTCCCTGTCTTTCAGTCATTGCTGTGTATCTCTCGTAATGATGCATTTGTCATCATCATTTCTGGTGACACAACTCATTCCTCAGTCTTGACCTCGTCTAGAAGCGTTATCCAACGGCCCCAATCTGACGTGATGACTCTCCAGTCCCTCAGTCCAAATAGTTTGGAATCATGGATCACATCATCAATCCGTCGCAGCTTGGGCTTGCCTCTGTTTCTACTCTCATCCAGCTACATTACCAAGACTTTCCTCGGTATTCGTCTTCATTCATCTTCGTCATATGCTCGGCCCACTTTAACCTTGATAATTTTAATATGTTTTGTAATGCCTACAAGAGTGGATATCATTCTTGATAATGACGTATCCGCTTCACACGCCTTTGACAATACTGGACCATACAATTATCGTAACATATTTCTTTCAAAAGTTAAAATATGTTTATCATTTACTTTGACTAGTAAATTTTTCAGAGACTAGTCGTATTAAAGTTTTATAGAGGGTGCATTTTGTTGAATTTGTACATTAATCTACGTAATGACGCTTAGGTCTTTTGCCTATCTTTTTCTCCCGTATTTCGGATACAATAATTCCGATCAATACTTCCCAGAATTGGTTCCTTTAGTCGGTCAGATGCTCAGCACGGCAGTCACACCGTATTTCGTAACTGTAATTGAATCCGATCGTCCGTCGGGTTACGCAAGCCTGTAACTTATCAGTTGCACAAGTCGTCGCTGGTGTTTTTCTTCACCGTGCAAAACTCGTTCCTTTGTCATGTTTTTTTTTTTATCGGGTATACTTTTGAGGGGAACACGTAACTAAATCCTTTGTCGGCGTAGTCTGGACCGTTTTGTGTCTCGCAAGAGATCGGGCATATTTTTGTTGTTGTTTAAACGCCAGACAGAATGTTTCCACTACGATCGCCAAGAAGTATACTGTAATTGATCAGCTGTAAGATGTTCTAATAAACTATGAGGCACTAGACAGTATTAACTGGAAAAACTCAACAAGGATGGACTGAATATATTAAACATAATGACGAACCTAATCGCCATTGTAAAAGGTGGCGCCTCATATGTTTAGGCGCCACCGTGAATGATCAAACAGATCGCTCAAGGAGCAATGAAAATGACTAGCAGTTTGTGAACGTAAGATATTCAGGAATATTTATTTACGAGTTTTATGAGAACAGGCGTTGGAGAAAACTAACGAAGTTTTGTATCATAAGCTTACACGGCCGGGATCAACATTATTAATTGATCATAAACCGGGCTGTTGGACCTTGGTCGGTTGCTATTCAGTAGCGACATCGTCGGCAACGTTCGGCAATCTTCTTCAATCCTCGTGAACGTTTCAATCGACGGCGCCCTCAGGATCAGGGGATCTTCTTCAGGCCGCAAAGCTACAGAGTGGTAAACGAAAAAGTACGTCGGATCTTGGCCGAACGATACCAAAACTTTTCCGGGCAAGAACAACCGTCCGGAAAAAGTTGTCGGGTATCGTTCGGCCACGCTCTGCCGTACTGTTGCTCGTTCTGAAGAAGATACCCGAGGGTGGGACTGAAACGTTGCCGACGACATCGCTAGTGGATAGCAACCGACCACTTCCTACCAGCCCGATTTATGATCAGTTTTTGGTAATAATGAAGTTCTAATTATACCAAGCATATTGCGACCCAAATATGAAGACTGGGTCGCCGACAGTATTATGAAACTGCCATCCAGCAAACTCGTAGACCTGACGATATACAGTATTTAGAACAGTCGACAGTAGACGAAGACCTCGTTGCGACGGTAAAACGATGTTCTGTCATTCCGCATATGTCCACAACAGTCTTGTTCAATGTTTCGTAGTGTGAACATTGGTTGCAACAAGACTGGCGAGAACATTAGAAGCATGCGTGTGTGACAAAGAGAGAGTGAGAGACGGCAAACTTTATCGCGTTGTCTCTCCTCTCTTTGACACTGTTACGTTATACAATCGCGTTACTTTACGGTGGCCGCTTCATAGCCGCGCGAATACATTTTTACATCAGAGCCTCGTTATAAACTACATTTTTCGTTCTGCCGTTATCAGAGCAAATAAAGAGCTCGCTGCTTCTGCTTACTCGAGAACATGCCACATACAGTTGTCCGTGAGAAAAGCAAGCAGCTCTTAAATCCACACCAGCAGTACGTAAAGTTTGCCCTTGTAACTTATTGATAGTCATTGCAAAGCATAAATTAACCGGAAACTGAAGTCTTTTAAATTGAAATGGAAAGTTATTGGGTATGATTGGAATTCTTGGGATAAATACTGTTTCTCCTTTGCCGCAGCCTGTTAAGATAGTCGCTTCGATATGTTTTTTTAGCGACCTAACTTTCAATCGTGTTCCATTGCGTAACTGTGGTGGCTTCAGATTTCTCATGAGTATTATTGGAACACCTAGTTTTAATTTCAATGTGTGACCTGGTAATCCTGATGCAGATAAAGTATTCACAAACTCAGTTGGGTAATGTACTGCATCCTCTTCGTTCAAAACTATATTAATGGAGTGATATGTTTTTTCGTCTCCTGGAAATGTATGCAATATGCAGCTATTTATGGCATTTACTTGTTCGTTTTTTGGTGATAGTATCACACGCTCACATAACCACACATCATCGTGCAAATTTATAGACTCAATATGTCCATAAACCTTTTCGATCAACTCTGCCAGTGAAGAAACTGTACGACATAATGATGGCGGTAAACATATCGCACCGTCTGTCTCCAGTATCTTACCATCTCCAAGGTCTAATAAAGTAGTAGAAAATTCGTGAATATCTGCATCACCTCCAAGTTGGACTCTCATCTTTATTGTGAGTGATACTGTTTGAACGGTACGCCATATATTCGATCGTTTGACGCAAGCGTTTACTTCATCAGCTCTGGTACCTCACGTAACTACGGGCAATGTTTGTCTGAAATCTCCGGCAAAGAGAAAAGTTATTCCACCCATAAATCTGTTGTCATTGCGGAAATCTCGTAGAGTTCTGTCGAGAGCTTCTACTGATTTTTTAGGGGCCATAGTGCACTCATCCCAAACAATCAAGTCTGCATTTCTAATCAGTTCTGCTTTAGCACTATTTTTGGAAATATTGCGCACTGGAAATTCGCTGCAATTCAAATCTATTGGTATTTTAAAAAAGGAACGAGCTGTTTTTCCGCCAGGTAATAATGTAGCAGCGATTCCCGAGGAAGCTGCTGCTAATGTGATCGTGCCTTCGCTTCTTAACTTCGAAAGAGTCAATTTGATTAAAAATGTTTTACCTGTGCCTCCTGGTGCATCAAGGAAAAATGCATTTCCAGATTTACAGTAAACACTTTGAAGAATGAGTTGTTATATATTTCTTTGTTCGTCTGTCAGTAATATTTCATTCTCTTCAACTGTAGAAAGTAGCTGTTGTCTGTCATAAGTGGTTTCAGAAACATATGCCTTTGAAATGTTTTGCACGGTAGACTGTGGATTTGGTAATCCGTATTGAGCTATCGGATTACCACCGACAGAAGTAACAAAATCTTGTAAAAGCAGTAAACAACTATTTTCAATGCTTTCCTTGTATAAACTCAAATCAGCATCAGGAATTCGACGCATAATATCTCGAATCAAGTCTTCAGAGAAGTGGTCTTTGTATTTAATCCACAATGCACTCGGGTTTGAAATACTGCAGAACACCAACATTATTGCAAAAAGTTCTCTCATTTTGTCAGGGCTACAGGATAAACTTGCCTCTGACAATGTGTCGTTCCAATGATTGTCATTCTCTATGAGATCAAGAGCTTGGCATGCAGCTTGAAACGTTGGATGAATTACGTTGTCGACAGTCTTGATATTTTCATATGAAGTTGTGCCACGTATATTGTGCAGAAGTAAACAAAGAAAATAACATTCATGATTGTTTGGATGAACTGTATACACTCAACCCAATACGTGTTCACGATATACATTCTCGCTCCCTTCTAATAAGACTCCTCGACGTCTACGTTGAAATTTTCTTGTCTGCCTATTGAAAGTGTAATATGCTGGCACTTCTTCGTACAACAAAGTTTTGGCAAAGTCATCTTCCCGACATAGATAAAAAAAATGCCATGAGAGTGGTGTTTCTTGGATTTTCTATTCTTCCGTGCAAATTATCTTCACGAAAATAAACTCTCTGCCCATTTTCGAGATGTACATCTAGATGAATAATAGGTGGAAAACGCTCATGTATAGGGAAAGAGAAGATTCTCCATATAGCTTCAGATGTGCTTATGTATCGACCATTTTGAAACTGTAATACCTCATCGTAAGAATTTTGTATACCAATCGTAGCTAGATCGGAGCCTTTATAGACGTATTTACATATATATTTAATGGATTTTACACTGCTACACAATTCAACATTGATGTGAGCACGAAAAGCTCGTAAAAGCACCGGTGAGTATGGAGCTACCCATCTATTGTCAACTATCAAAATCTCATCTCTCAACCGGATTTCACACTGAAAACCTCCATCTTCAGGAATTAATCCATCTACCATCCATTAGTCGGCGATAATTAGGGTAGCTGTCATCATTTATCGTCGTTTCTTTTGTAAGCGATTTAGGATATCGTTTAGTACACTGACCCTCCTTCATACATGGTGACTGTGCATTAATTGTTCCACATGGCCCATGAATCATAAATATGTGTTTTAACTATATCATAAAGCTCTGAATCTTTATCAGGGTCGGGCAGCTCTGCACTAATCACAGAATCTATCTGATCTGGTCGTATTTTTTCTTCTAACCAGAGCAAAATATGCGCATGCAGCAAACCTCTTTTTTGCCACTCTACGCTGTACATGTAGCAGACAACTGAGCCAAAAATTTTACCTTTCACTAAGAAATCCATTAAGTTCTTCAATTTCAGATGAAATACGCGTGCTACCAAGTCGTGTCGATCTTGAGCTGAAAAGCCTTGATGCAACTCCTGGACGATCTCTCTCCACTTAGGATTTGTAGTGGACGTAATAAATAAATCAGGGCGCGAGTATTTGCGTACGTAGCAAAAAGCGTCTTGCATTCGCTCATGTATATATCGTGGACCTCCTGTGAAACTTGAGGGTAGAATGACCAAGCGGCCTAAATTATCCAAACTTTCATTATTTCGTAATGCATCTCGCAAATCTATGTAATTCTCAGCTCGTAACTGAGTTTGATGAGTACGGATGTATATAAGCCTTTCCGTCTATATCTTAGCATACATATCAACAATATATTGATTCAGAAGCTGTTTGTAATAAATTAGAAAATTTGTAATAAAAAGATCGTACTCATCTTTTCTCATCATGAGTCTGTAAGAATAAAATTGTAGAGCTAAAACTTTCTTAGTAGTTTGTAACCCAGTCTGAGGATCGACTAATTTTAATGTAAAATGATAACCATCTTCTCCTCTGCAAAACATTAAAGTGTACTGTAAAGCATCATAACCTCGATGTGTTTCTGCAATTCGATGTAGCGTATGATCCCTCGCACGGAGTATTATATCGTGTTTATAGCATTCCTGGTTAACTAAAACTACTGCCACTTCATTAGTTGTCGGTGCATTGTAGCGACCCCTGTGCTCTTCATTATTTTCTTTTCGATCAGCATGAATCACAATATTGTACTGATTATTATTCGCAGATGTTATAAATTCAAACGCACTTTTCAGTTCACTAACATATGGGATGATTGCGTGAAGTAAATTTTGAATTTCTGTTACTAATGTCTTATCCAAGTTACGAATATGATCCATTCTTGTTTCAGCTTGCTGTAAATAATCAGCTATGAAATATACCTGTAGAAATTTTGATACTTCGTTTTGTGTGGGGAGTAATGATCCCATGAGGTGATATACTTGCCCTTGAATTTTGAAAGTAGGCATGAAGCTCCCTTCGACTATTTCATTGGCTCCGAATGATGTAAATTGAAAAGCTGAATTGTACGATCTTAATGCATTCAAAAATTTTTTCGATAAATGATGTTCTCCATTTAATAATGATTTTAACGGTTCTGGAGGAGGAAGTATGGGATCTAATCGCACTTTTCCTGCAGAGCAACATAATCCATATGATTCATTTTTCCCCTTGAAAGCTTTGCAATGAGGGCAAACCATACTCGGTAACCCGATATCTGTTTCATTCGCGTAGTTAATAACTGGATTATAATTGAAACCACTATTTAATTTTGCATTCCATCGTAAAGTAGGACCTCGTGATCTGAGAGTCGCTTGCCTGCGTCTTTGTGCCGCTAATCTATTTTCACGAATCGTAGAACTTTCAACCCGTGAGACTTCTTCTAATCCAGATCTTTCTGAAGAGTTTCCAGGAGCTGATTGCATTTCGACTCCTTCGACGTCATTTTCAGATGCTCTAAGACGCCTCTTTCTTTCCGCAACAGCAGTAGATCTTCCTAAACATGATCGTCTTTTTGGCAGTGCAAAGCTGAAAAAAGTGGAAATGTATTTATTTGATCTATACTATAAATCTCTAGGGGCAATTAATAATTTATACAATACAATAGCCTACATATTGCACATATTACTTACCGATGACGTAAAATTAACGAAATAAGGCACTGGTACTACATCAC
Source organism: Magicicada septendecula (assembly GCA_034769895.1). Lineage (NCBI taxonomy): Eukaryota > Metazoa > Arthropoda > Insecta > Hemiptera > Cicadidae > Magicicada > Magicicada septendecula. The sequence goes on along the minus strand of CM068367.1, from coordinate 78,435,769 downwards.
TGACGCTCATCGCATAATTCTCGATGAAGTAGGTTAAGTATAATTCTCGACAATTAATTATTCCTACTGCACATAGGCCTACTGAATATTCAAATGTCGAAGAGTATGGTTTGTCAGAATCCACGTGTACTATATAATCAATGTTACAATATAATCAAACAGTGAATTATTGTATTGTTTATACGAATTCCATATGCTGATAAGAATTCCATAAGAATATTATTAATACAGATGTACCATTAGCAATTTACCAACTCGACAGTTAACACAACAATCATATACAAATATTCGCGATCGAAGCCGCGGGTTTAAAAAAATGAGTTTTTTTTCCTATAACTTCGGTTCTTTTTAAACTATCGTTATTCGCGATCGAAGCCGCGGGTTACAAAAAAAAATAGTTTTTTTTGCAATAACTTCTGTTCTTTTTAACCTATCATTATCAGATAAAGTGGAAAACCTTCCGTTGGGTACCTGCTATCAGCGTGCAAAGTTTCATTGAAATCGGTTCAGTAGATTCTGAGATTACGGGGGACGAACGTAGACCCCCCTAGAGATTTATTATATAGATATAGATTGTACAGGCAGGACTGTTTTTCTACTAATTTACCAAGTTTTCAAATTGAACTTTACATATCTTTGTGCATTGTGAAAACAATAATTGACTCAACTTTCAGAAACACTATACAAACAAACGCATGGTACCATACACAGGTTTCACGAAACTGACGTTGGATGAAACCGTTCTGATGGGTTTCGTGAAACTACAGTCGTGCAGGTAACAGACCTGCTCTGTCTTTAAAAAAAACTCAGTTTATCTCGTATTTGATATTTTTATCGTTCTGTGCGAACATTTGGTGTGCAAAGTGTAAAATTTCCATTGTTTTGCTCCATATCTATATGAGCGGACCTGCTGGCACTGCGGTGGATAGTATTTCGTTTTGTGAATGGCGCGTTACGGGCTCCAGACCGGATATGGGTGCTTAGATTTCGGAGCGGAGCAAGGTTGCGAGGATGTGGATGAATACCGTCGCTCCTTCCTGAACGAAATAAAGAAATTTTGTTTTGTAGAATTTTATATTCGCGCGCGGAAGTGTGCACACTACAGCATATGGAGCGCTGCTATATAAATAACGCGTGGCAGTGTACACACAAACACAAGGAATGTGCTAGAAAAATATGTAACTGTACAGACGGGGGTGACAGGGTTCGGAGGTTGGGAAGGGACATTTGACTTATAGCTTGTTTGCGGGGGGGGGGACAGTGGGGCGGATGGGTGGGTGAAGAGTGGTTTTATTCTCTTGTTGTTATTTCCGATCTGACGATGAGCTGAGAAGCTTGAAAGCGCTAATCGGAATAATTTTTCTATTTTTGTTTTTGTTTATTTAGTATTCTGTCGTGTACAGAGCAGCAGATTTGTAAGTTTCTTAAGTGTATGTATCGACGTATACAAAAAAGATGTTTAGGATATGTTCTCCCCATTAAAATGGTTTATACATCAGAAAAATTAAATTACAAACTTTTTAAGTTACACTTATGGAATGGTCGCTCGGCACTTGGTATAATTGTACAGATACTTTTTATTTTCCTGACAATTGTTTCACCAGTTTCGCATTGTATACAATTTATAATTATCCATTAACGGTACTTTATTTAGTTCCAAACAGTAGAAGTCGCACCTTTGTTAAACCGTATACCTGGCACTTTCCGATTGACCCTTTGGTCATACCGAACCTCCATCCCTCCTCGCCTAACATTCATTTCAAATATGTCAGTTCAAATCTAGCCTTTGAAGCTGACAGTTGTGAGGAAAATAAAAAGTATGTGTAGAACTATACCAAGTGTTTATTTATTACAAAGATCTTAAGTTTCTGAATAAAATTCTGTCCTTTCTCCCGTTTAATTAGAGATCTTCAGGATATATTCTCCCCATTAAAATGGTTTATACGTCAGAAAAATTAAGTTATTTTAAATTTAGTATTTAAGTATAAATTAAGTATTTTCAAGAAATTGATTTTCATAATGTTTTGTGGTGGTATGTTACGCTGAAACAATATAATTTGCATGCGACATCACCTTTCTGGCATAATTTTTGATTTGCATAAATGTTTTGGTTATGTTCAATGCGTGGTCATCTTACCTGATTGTGTAACAAGTCTTTGGCGTTTAGGAGACGAGTAGTGTCAGGGTATGCAGGTGGTGTTTTCATCCCAGGTGTTCACTGTGAGACCCTCATTATGGTCATTCCATACCAGCTCCAGTTATTTTCGTCCAATCGTAAGCGTGTCACGTGTCGCAGTTTCTCTAACTTGTATTGTAATCTTTTTCTGTTTTTAAGTCTGTATTGTTTCATTTGTTCTCAAAGATAGTGTGTATATCTAAAGAGAAGGTTGAGTTTTTTACTTTAGGGTTTGTTCTGAAATACTGCAATTTAGAAAATTCTGATCTCGACGATGTATACGTAAGGATTTTATGTTATTCAACAGAAAATCACTTTTGGCATATTTTAAACGGTCTGTTCGTTACTTCTTTCAAGAAAACTGAATCACCATACGTAATGTGCACTTGAGATAGGCATATTTATTTATATACGATAAGAGAATAGAATTACAGTAAATTATTCATGAAGTCCCTGGTAAGGGCTACAAAGAGTTTTAGGAAAGCGAACCCAGAAATGGGTACCCTAAGGACTTTATTTCAGCTGTAAAGAGTCTGTTTGGACACACAGATACTTCTGCAAAGAGGAAGCGAGTAGAAGGTTCTAAGTATAATGAAGGTGTAAGACAGGGTTGTTGTCTCTCTTCATCGCTGTTTAGTTAACAATTAAACACTGTTTAATTGGACGATATCACTCGTAGGTGGCAGAGCATTTACCCATCAACAGGTATTTCTCTAGCACAAAGAGAACTTGTTAATATGTTGCTGTTTGGTGACGACCTGCTGCTTATAGATACTACCGAAAATGGTTTCCAAAGAGCGCTACATAGGCTAATGTACACGGTGTTCGATTCAGTATAACTTGAGAATTTCCACAAGCAAAACGGAAGGTGATGGCTTTCCTAGGAAGCAATCCTGTAAGAGCCAAAATAATGATTAACAACCAACTAATTGGACAAGTCTCTCACGTTAGCTACTGCATGTGCACAGCTGTGCTACCGAGACGCCTGAAGAGCGGGGGGTCTACTGAATGATAACGCGTGCTCGTGTTGGTGCGGTATTACTGGTTCTGTAAATATTGTTCAGTAAGCTATATGCAATTAGAAATACCGTGCGAGAGACAGTGTTAAACGTATTTTAAATGTTATAATCGACCTTGCGTGTATGTACCGTTATTATCTCTGTAAAATGTAGAAGTGTCAGAGTGTAACTTGTGTATGTGTGTCTTACCAATTCGTCCTCGCTCGGTAACGTAACTTACGATGCTTGAATCCGTCGCGAACGTACGGATAACCAGGTATCGTAGTCCTGACCTGAGGTTCACTAGGAGTGTATGATTCCCGGGTGGCGCCAAATTGTTTATTTAAAACAATTAAAATTGTATTATTATCAGCGGTTCCGCTCAGGCGGTGTGGAGAATTCAATTTGTCCCGCCGCTTATCGATTTGTATGATCAAGCCAGCAGTTCGCTGTATTCGCTGCTTGAGCGCTAGTCACCACTTCATAGACGTCCGCTATAATTTATAATATTAAGAATACACCTCCCTACTGAAAATAAAACACATTTGATATACACAGTATTGATTTATTAACGATTGGTTATTACTGTTTTCATTGACACAAGCTATATTTGATTTCTTATATAATTTTGCACCGGTTATTTATTTATGAGACAAGCTGTCTCTGGGTTTAATAAATCGATTTTGAACGTAACAAATATACAGTATGGCGTTCTACCAAAGTAGTCAACAATAATTTCGTTCTATCGTTTGGATCCTTTTGATCACGATGAAAGGCTTAGATGCAATTACAATAATAAAAAATACACAACCTTACAATGTTTCTACTTAAATCTTATAACGTGTAGCTTTAAGTGGTTTGTTGGAGTGTATTAAAAGTGTTTTAAAGGTTCATAAACTAATACTAGGTTAACTTTATAATTTGACAAATTTTTAGTGTCTTAATATTTTTATTTAATCTTTGAAAGAGAATAAAATTGGTTCAGTGATATTTCAGAATATAGTGAGAAATATTCAAAGTGCGTTATTTCGGAAGTTTAGATAATTTATAGGATACTTAACAGCTTCGTAGCATGTGATTAAACTGTTGGTCTGGAACAAAGGACTGGAGCCGCAGTAGAATTCAGTTTTCAATTATTCAGGCTTCTGGCATCTTTTTCAAAGTCCTTGGATTAATTTATTCACTTCGTCTTGAATTAAAAAGTCTTCTCCATCAGTTAATTGAGTTCAGTGACAGTCAGCCTCTTTCTCGTTCAATTTTGACAATTTGTTTAACTTTTAAAACATTTTAAATAAGAAAATTGGTTGTTCAAAATTTTGGCTTCCGTTTTTCATGAGCGTCACTTTTTTGAGTCACGATATTCAACGGTAATTTTCGCTACCAGTCTCGTTTCTATGGTTACCAAAGAATTCTGATTGGACTAGCTTGATATAAATCCATTGTTATCAAAATTTGAATTCTTTTCAGATCTTCATATATCTTCTGACTTTCTTCCTTCCATTATCTTCCTTCTTATGTATTAATTATTAGGACTGTCATTTGTATTTTCTTACAAAGATTATTTTGGTATCCCACAATATTGGGTTATTTCATGTTTTCTAAGTTTACAATTAATTTAATATTTACTAATTACATTTCTATGTCTATATAACTCCTTATTTTAATATTTTGTTTTTAATAAAATTTACCATTTATCCTTGGTTAATTAGTCACCTTGGATTTGTTAATTACTTGGCTATTTTCATACAATTAGTATTTGTTGGTGTTTGACCGTGAGGCCTGTCTCAAGTCTAAGTAGCCATTACTGATTTTTGATTATTTCATATACATTATATCTCATTTTGTCCTAGAGCTTTATTTTGTTCTTATAATTAAGTTTATTATCTATGGATGTGTTTTGGTTCAGTCTTTGTGTGATTTTTGTGTGTTACTACCGTTTTATTCATTATTTATTGCTAATTATTTATTAACTGGTTTTCTCTTTTCTAACTCAGACATTGCTTTCTTTTCTTATTTATTTACTCTGCCAATGTCAACAATATGTCTATTAATTACTATTTTTTCATCATGTAACATATAACATTTAGGTCTATGTTTGGGATAATTACCCAATCCATATCCTATTCATAAGTTTGTTTAGACAATTATTTAACACTTATTATCTAATATTGGTGTACAATTCATTACCTTTGATTTATTGTTCGGGTGATAAACAACCTCACCTCTATTGAACTTGTTTCATTAATCTTCCCTTATAACATGGGTGTTTACTTATGGTTTTAAACTACTTATTTTATAAAAACTCTTTGCTTTCTTTTCCATGTTAACACTATCTTATTACTTTGTCATGTGGTTCTCACCTTTAAATTCTACAACACTTTTAAGCTCTACAATAATATTCTTTTATAATCACTACAGTTAATATCACTCTTCAGTGTTCATTATTACTGAATCAATGGTTTATTTTAAATATTATTCTTAACAACTTTCTTAAATGTTATTGTTCACTATCAAACCTTAAAGTGTTTGTTACTTTTACTAAGTGTTTAGCTGAGCCTTCCCTATTTTCCCTATTACTATCATTGACAATATTTTTATTTATTCATCACTTGCACTTTTAAATTATTTTGTGGTTATTATAATTTACTTATTGTTTCTTTTTCTATCATTTCACTTTAGGGTAATTTCAATTTCACTATGTTAACTTCCGTTTACTTCTCACTATTTCAATATCTTTCTCTTTCTCTACACATATTATATATACTTATTAATATCATGTCTTTCTCTATTAACAACTTACATGTACTTCTAATTCTTTGGCTAGTGTATTTTTAGCTATCGTTTTTTATTAATGACTAATTACAATTGTCACTCAATCAATACTAACATTCATTATTCATTTTGGTTCTTTACCGGTTTCATTTTCTGTATTATATTTGATTACATTATTTCTCCCTTCTCTATGCCTTGTCTGTGTTTTCTTGACGTGTTTCATTTTATTTTCTTCATCGTTGGTTTGTTCCCTCTTTGTTCTCATTTTTCTTCTCCTTCACTTCTCATCCTGTTTACTTTCATATTGGTTCTTAGCTGGCCAATCTCTGGGGTTGGGTCAATGTCGTTTGTCTGTCAGTCTAGTCGGTGAGTTTCTTTATTAATCACTTTTAGTTTATAACTCTTTCTCCTTCTTTCTTAATTACATTTTATATTTTTATTCTCTTCATTATTTATTTATTAAAATATATTATTTTTTAGCATTTTTTTATACATACTTATAGTCATCAAATATGATCTGATTTTGGCGATGTTATAATGTGTAGTAGTACCGTGATACGTGCAGTGGAATGGCAAACGTCACCGCATTCCTTGTTGGGTTGCAAAGCTTAACACATGATAGTACCTAGACTATGATATATCATGTGAGAACAATAGAGACATAGACGATAAACAACATAAGTTTCAAATCATGTGCGGCACCATAAGAAGAACACTAACGCGGAAAGATACTCAGCTCAAGTTTTACAAGGTAATGGTTGTCCCTATGCTTCTTTATGGAAGGACTACCAAAAGCAGCAAGTAGATACAAACCAGCTGGAAGAAGAAGTGTATGGAGACCAAAGAAAAGATGAGTAAATCCTACGAAGGGCCACCAGTGCCAGTCCTTGCTGAGAGAAGAAGAAGAATCCATAAGAATTTAATTTCAGTGAGCAGGATTGCAATGCGTGCTATTCAGATTTATCCACAAAGATCCCCCAAAATTTAAATAACGTTGCCATTAATTTTTGTTGTTGTTTAAGTTCCTTCTATAAATTATTAATTAATTTTTTAATGTTCGTAAAAGTTGACGTAAAAACCCAGGTTTTTTAAGGAGAAATCAGTAGGCCTGTTTACTCTCTGAAGTTATCGATGGTGCGACCTGTTTTAACTTACGCATTGGAAACAAGGGCAGACGAAAAAACAACGGAACAAATTCTGAATAGAGAAGAAGTTCAGACTTTTCATAACGCTCTAGGTAAACTAGATTGGATGTGATGCGAAGTGAACAGTCTGCGGCATAATAATCTGGCATGTAACTAATAAATATAGGTGTCAGACAAGAAGAAGTAGAAGAGATTTTTTCCAGTCCTATATACAGCCTCTAGAGTAATTTACAAAATAGAAGATAGTCTGGGCCAAATTCAGACCCCAGGTAATCTTATGCTGGGAGTGGTACCAAAAGTTTTGTAATCGTCGTACGAGGAATAGAGATTGTAGTCCGGCGTACGAATGATAATTCTACTGTCGTCTCAGCCTTCACATGTCTAGTTCTGAGGATAAATGATCGCTGGTTGGCAAGGTCACACAAGGTCAGTCGTTTGTCATTTTGTCGTGTCAACCTGGACGCGGTCCTTTTGTGTCAAGTTTTTTTCGTCTTTTTTATGAGCGTTAACATCAATCTGAGAGGTATCAGTTCGTGTCACAGAATACTAGCTCACATGTTATTCGGTTGCGACTTTTTTCGTTTACGAAACTAATTTGCTAATTGGTAACTAATTATTAAAACCGTTAAATTTCAAAAAGAATTATCACTGTTACAACTTTCTTAATTATACTTCTGTTAAATTTCAGAGGAAGAGGCTTTTCAATACAGAGTAAACAAAAATTTGAAATGTTTACTTAAAAATAATCAGAATTATAATTACAATTACAATATTAATTTATACAACGCATTCCTCGGAAATAAACATTTACAGAAAATGAGAGCGTAGGTATTTAATGAAGTGTGACGTCTGTATGACATATGTATCCTGGACGTGGGCTTTATTAGAAGGAATCAAATAACAACGGTACTAGTGATAGACTATAACAAAATAAATTTAACTGGAAACGGTATTTAGAGTTGATGGAAGACTCAGGATAACATTACATTGGTAAAATTTAAGTAGTGAGGAAAGCAAGATCAAGGAAGTGTTGATGGAATAGGCAGTTTGCCAGATGGGTGGTAATGTAGAGAGGCTAGACATATGTTTTGTAGGAAATGAGTAAGTATCCTGATAACGGCAAGGAAAATCGTGTTGGAGTTAAATTCGTGTTTGTATCGTAGGAAAACATGTATTTCCGAGTGTAAGTCTAAAAGAAAAATGATAATTTGCCATCGCCTGAATCGTTTTATTTGTGTTTGTTCTGTTTGTTTTTATTAACAAGTACAGTCTTCCTGCATAGTCTCATCAGTTTGCCAAGTATAAATAACTTGTGAATACACTATTTGTAACAGATGTTTTAGTAATTGTGTCGTATTCTGTAGGCTGTATATAGTTTTATGGTTTCATGAGAACAGTTTATAACGAGTTTTATACGATAAGTGTGTTCCTGTAGTGTATGGATAGTAGTGGTCTCCTTTTTTGTACTACCAAATATTTTACGTGAATACCTTGATTAAAGGTACTGCTACATGTAGACTCTTTAAAGAGCTGTACGTTATACAGGCAGGCACAACTACTATGCGTATTTCAGCCGTATAAAGTGCTACTACAGCTGGATACGTCTCAGGATCTTAGATACTCATTTCCTTAGAACTATTCAACCCAGTGGCTGACAAATAATGCGTCTTGAGTAGTTTTCAGTTAATACTGCCTCAGGCAAAAGGATAACAGACAGAATCGTTTGATGTAATAAAGTGTTCTTAAGCTGGAAACACATTGCTATCACGTCACGTGAGCTCACGTGAATTCACTTGATAGTAAAAAATAATAATAGTAAAAAAAAATAGTAAAAAATGAGTGGGTTTTCAACTTGAGTTAAATTGCTTGGAAACACTCTCTTTACGTCATGTATATCACGTGACATAGCCGGTCATTTCACGCCCCACGTAAATCACATTTTCTGTTCAACTACAATTTTGTGAGGCGTGAGGTGACAAGTACGTGAAAATGGAGGAGTTGTTAATAGAAAAAGTGAGATTGCACGAAGATTAATGATATGTAAATTACAGGTTTCTTTTTTTTTAATTTAAAAATGTGTTTGTTTTTTATGACAACTGATCAGTAATTTTATGTTTCAAGATGTTAAACAAATGTTATGCTTTTAAAAATACTAAATTTTAACAATTATATGATGCTTTAAAATATAATCAATTAAGATTCCAAGCCTTTGTTTTCGTTTATTTCACGCTTACCTTAAACATACGGCTAATAATCTCTCCTGAAAACTTGTAGCGTTTCGGACGTGGGTGTTCTTTTTTTGTATATCATCTTTAATAAATTATGTAAATAATCAACTTCTTCCTTATTCAGTCTGAAGTACATTTGGAATTTCGCTGGATCTTCTTGTATTAAGTAGAATTTTATTTGCCTTCACGCGTGTTCACATGAGTTTATGGATGTAAGATGAAGTGATGTGACGGTGACATACGTGTGTCTCTGCACTACGATTTCACGGGTCAAGACAAGACCTGATCTCACATGAGCTCACGTGAAGTGATAGCAGCGTGTTTCCAGCTTTAATTGCACCGTGCACCAGTCAGATCGCAACGTCAATTGAGATTATCGTTTTGTGTCCAAGTTGCCGCTGCGTTGCGACAACCAGGAATCCTCAACCGCTGCTATCGCATTCAGTAGAACCGACATATCGTGTCGTCGTCATACTACTGTCGATATAGCCATTGTTTGATGATATGCAGTAACATGTTAACAACGTAACAACACTGATGCGTGGTAAAAATTAATTACCACTGATAACAGTTGCTTTCATGCCGACTGTCATCCTTTTGACCGGAGCAATATTATGGGGTACGTATCACAGATGTACGCGTGGGACCCCCTCAGCCGGCTGTTGGGCGGATGTGGTGACAGAGATCCGGCGCAGTGCAGTGCAAGTCAAGGGCATTCCGTTTCCTTCCAGCTTCTTGCTGCCAATTGTTACGGCTTTCTCCCAACTGTTTTGTTTATCTATAAACAAAGTGCCTGCGGACAAATTGCCAAACCTGCCACGCTTGATGCGTACGTAGTCTGAGATTTCTGGTCTCCTGTGAAAATAATTTTACCACCTCGTGTCACCTTTATACATACCACACCATACTGTTTCTTTTATAATAATATTTGTTTCTGATATTATATTTCCTGTCAATACGTAGTTGCTGTTAAGCCATAACTTTCGAAGTATCATCCTCGGTCTAGTTTAAGAAAACAAGATTTAAATTAATCATTTATTTAAAATTATATTTAAGATCGAAGGTGACGGTTATAAGCCGCCGAAAAACACGTTTGAATCGAAAAATAAAAGCGTTATACAGATTACACAAGATCGTAGGACGATGCATTTTTTTATGACAGTCCTGCGAGAATGGTTCCATTGTGAGGAGACTTTTTCAGAGCGGCCGTGTCGATGATCCGGATAGCCAAAATGATTACCATTCTACTCCGACGGCGACGGAACCATAATCAGAAAGAGTACACCAAGTTTCCTTTTTCAAAGCACGGCGGAAGCAAAATATCTCTTGATTCCTGCAAATGTACGTTCGGCGTTATGAACTGTTAGTGAAACTTGTTAAAATAGTTATAGACATCTTTTATCAAGGAGTAAGCGTTTTCAGGATAGTAACAGCAACGCTAGCTAATTAATGTAACTGTAGTTCATAACTGATAGGTAGCTACGTATGGATGTGAAACTTCGACGTTTAAACAAACAGCTCGTTAAAGAATTATAGCTAAGCCAAGCCTCAAAATATGTGCTTACAGACATATTCAAAAAGTGTTAATGGGAAGACGGTAATGAATGGTTCCTTGTTACAATATTGTGGATACAAAATAGACTATACTAACACAGGTAAGTCATTCATAAGTACGGTGACCATATTTTCTCAGTTGCAATCCCCGGGGGGGGGGGGTTAGGGGTAGGTATGAGGCATTTCTCGAAACAATGTTGAAACTATACAGTAATTATTTTATTGCAGTTATATTTGGTGCTAGTTATTAACAAAGTGATCTGAAATTTGGTATGTAAGTTCAGGTACATTAGTGTTAAAAATGTATAAAATTTCGTTCATTTATATCCATTATTTTCATTCAACATAACATTAATTTGTTTAAAATCGCCTGTTGCTAACTTTACAAGCGATTTGCGTTGCAAGCAATCTTCATTTTCTTCTTGAGTAATCTGGAGTTCTTCTATGTCTTATTCCGTTTCTTTGAACCACGTATTGGACATTTTGAGCTTTCTGAAGTAGTTAAAAAGCTTCTGTCAGGATTGAGAAATTTCGTCGAGGCCCTATGTTCCACCTAGGAATTTAAGGACTTGAGTCAGTAAGTCCGTAGAAAGTAATTCTTCTTTTTCTAATTATGTCTGTGATTTTCTCAACATTTGTGTACAGTTCATTATTGTGGTGTCTTCTGTGCTGTTCTCCATCTTTTATTGATCCCAAGATTTTTCTTAATATCTTCCTTTCCGTGACTTCCAGTTCTTCCTTCATCATTTTCTTGTTCAGTCAGACGCTTAGCTGCATAAAGTTCTAGCAGGCGAATTACTGTTGAATAATGCCTAAATTTGGCATTAATGGATATTAATTTCTTGATATATGTGTCCTCAGTTACATAGTTAACCAAGATTAAGCAACTTTCATCTTATTAACGCGTGCTTTAATGGCTCCTTTCTCTGAGTCATTTTGTTCAGTAATTTCTCCAAGATACTTGAATTTGTCATCTCCATAGATATGTCCGTATCGAGTTTTCATTTTCTTGGATATTGTCTCGTTGTTTTTCATGAACTTGGTTTTTTCAAAGGAAATTTGTAAACCCGTTCTTTCGGCTTGTTCTGTCAGCAGTTCCACATGTCTAATGCCTGTTTCTACTGAATCTGACAGGATTGCTAGATCATCTGCAAACGCTAGGCAATCTACTGACAGGTTAATCTCTGCTATAGCCTAGTCTAATTCCCTGGCTGATGTGATTTTCCTCCAATGATTTTCTCCATTCTCTTATTAATTTTTCTAGAACGCAGTTAAAAAGCAACGGTGATAGTCCATCTTCTTGTCTGACTGCTGTCTTAATTTCAAATTGTCTAGATTCTAGAAATTTCACCCCTGAATATTTCACTTTGGAGTAGGTATTCGTCAGCGTTTGTTTGATTAAATTTGTTGTTTTATTAACCAAGCCAAATTCATTAAGGATTTTGAACAATGACACGCTATCAATTGAGTCATATGACTTCTTAAATTCAGTCAAAGTAATTACAACATCTCTAGATCTTCTTTTCAAGTATATCATTATTGATTTTAGATTAGAAATCTGCTGCATAAATAGATATTTGTGATAAATTTATTAATTTATGTTAAGGATTTTCACATAATGGTTAGTAATGGCCAAAAATCTTAATGAATGTAAATTCTGTTACTGTAGGCGTATCGTACTTGACAATATAATACAGGTAATGGTTGTTCGGCTGCTTTACATTAGCCTACACGCTACTCTGGGCTATATAAGATTTGTTCCCGTTTTTTGTCATGTAATGAATGTTTATTACGGGCTGTGAACGTGCAAAATATATAAATAGTGAATAAATTATTTAAATGACTTAATGTTTTATTAAACATTTACATGGATAAACTGCACCTTGTAATGTTAATGCAGATTGAAAATATCGGTATGGAGAACCATACATGACTTCCATGTTCTAAGATTTATATTTAAAATCATATTCGAAATGAAATATTTCCATAGAAACTACGTCTTTCTACTTATTGCTTCAGCATTAACCACAGTACTGTGGTCACTAACGTATACCACCTCACGTTTTCGCACTCGATTTTCACCGATGATGGCAGTGAATGGCACTGCCGAAAAGTCTGGTTTTGCAGAAAACATTGGACTACGGCTAAAGAGCCCGGGAAGCAATTTTAACAAAAAACTACTACTTTGTTGCCGATAACGTAGTACACATATAAAAAATTCTCCCCTCCACCTTCAACTATAATTTTTAATAATAGAAAATTACCCCCACCCCGTTCACCTAACCTCTTCATCTATATCTATAAAAATGAATGTTTGTTTCTTTCTTTGTCCCGTATGCGTTCCTATACCATTCATCCGATTGCGATGAAACTTCGGTGAGTTGTGCCCACGCCCGCGAAGGTTTATGAATTTTTTTCGATGGGGTCCTTTGGGGGGTTCTTGGGGTCTTCCACATCTCCTCCTAAACCACTGGACCGATTTCAACCAAACTTGGCACAAATATTTTATGCAACGGGAGAACCAACATAGGGTAGGTGTTTTTTCGATGGGGTCCTTTGGGGTCTTCCACATCTCCTCCTAAACAACTGGACCGATTTCAACCAAACTTGGCACAAATATTTTACGCAACGGGAGAACCAACATAGGATAGGTGTTTTTTTCGACGGGGTCCATTGGGGGGTCCTTTGGGGTCTTCCACATCACCTCCTAAACCACTGGACCGATTTCAACCAAACTTGGCATAAATATTTTATGCAACGGGAGAACCAACATAGGGTAGGTGTTTTTTCGATGGGGTCCTTTTGGGGGTTCTTTGGGGTCTTCCACATCTTCTCCTAAACCACCGGAGCGATTTCAACCAAACTTGGCACAAATATTTTACGCAACGGGAGAACCAACATAGGATAGGTGTTTTTTTCGACGGGGTCCATTGGGGGGACCTTTGGGGTCTTCCACATCTCCTCCTAAACCACTGGACCGATTTCAACCAAACTTGGCACAAATATTTTACGCAACGGGAGAACCAACATAGGCTATGTGTTTTTTCGATATGATCCTACGGGGGTCCTTTGGGGTCTTCCACATCTCCTCCTAAACCACTGGACCGATTTCAACCAAACTTCTCACAAATATTTTACGCAAAGGGAGAACCAACATAGGATAGGTGTTTTTTCGATGGGGTTCTTTTGGGGGTTCTTTGGGGTCTTCCACATCTCCTCCTAAACCACTGGACCGATTTCAACCAAACTTGGCACAAATATTTTACGCAACGGGAGAACCAACATAGGATAGGTGTTTTTTCGACGGGGTCCTTTGGGGTCTTCCACATCTCCTCATAAACCACTGGACCGATTTCAACCAAACTTAGCACAAATATTTTACGCAACGGGAGAACCAACATAGGATATGTGTTTTTTCGATATGATCCTTCGAGGGGTCCTTTTGGGTCTTCCACATCTCCTCCTAAACCACTGGACCGATTTCAACCAAACTTGGCACAAATATTTTACGCAAAGGGAGAACCGACATAGGACAAGTGTTTTTTCGATACGATCCTTTGGGGGGTCCTTTGGGGTCTTCCACTTCTCCTCCTAAACCATTGGATCGATTTCAACCAAACTTGGCACAAATATTTTACGCAACGGGAGAACCAACATAGGACAGGTGTTTTTTCGATACGATCCTCTGGGGGGTCCTTTGGAGTCTTAAAAAACTAACTTATTAGATCTGGTTACTACGGCAACCCAATGGAATAGATTCTGTTCTAAATATATTAACGCATTAAATTCAAGACCACGCGAACGAAGTCGTGGGCAACAGCTATTTATTTTTAAGAAACCTACTTTAATTGAACTTTATTAATTAAACTAACATTTTCATTACGTACAACGTGAAACTCCGTAGCGAAGCACGGGTATTCTGCTAGTTTATAGATATTTCATCTACGTTTCTACAGTGGATTACTATGAGCTTCTTATCAGGATACTTTTTTTATAAAAATTAAGTACTTTACTCTTGTTAAATCATTAAATGTTTCAGGTAAACTACCCCTTTCTCTTAACCGATCTTCTCCAAAATCAATAGACCTTCCGTCCTCTACAATTCAGGGATGCATGCAAAAAAATATTTGATTCAGTTTGAATGTGCGGCAGTTATCGTTCGTCATGGAAACATTTCTCTTGTTACAACATAAAATGTTGCTGGTAAACTACCCCTTTCCCTTAACCGATCTTCAGCAACACCAATAGGTATTGAGAACTCTACAATACAGGGCTGTATGCAAAACATCATTTGATTCTGTTTGAATTTGCGGCTATCGTTTACCATAGAAAAAAATTACCCTTGATAAAACACCGTTGCAGGTAAACTACCCCTTTCCCTTAACCGATCTTCACCAAAAACGACAGGTCTTGAGTACCCTACAATTCAGGCCTGTGTGCAAACAATTATTTGATTCTGTTTGAATTTGCGGCTCTTATCGTTTGCCATAGAAAACACCCTTGATAAAACATAAAACGTTGCTGGTAAACTACCCTATTCCATTAACCGGTCTTCACCAAAAACAATAGGTCTTGAGAACTCTACAATTCAGGGCTGTATGCAAAACATTATTTGATTCTCTTTGAATTTACGGCAGTTATCGTTCGTCATAGAAAAAATACCCTTGTTAAAACATAAAATGTTGCAGGTAAACTACCCCTTTCCCTTAACCGATCTTCAACAAAATCAACAGACCTTGAGTTCTGTATAATTCAAAAAGGTATGCAGAAGAGTAGTTGATTCTGTTTTAATGTACGGCAGTTATCGTTCGTCATAAAAAAAATACCCTTGATAAAACAAAATGTTGCAGGTAAACTACCCTATTCCCTTAACCGATCTTCACCAAAACCAACAGGTCTTGAGAACTCTACATTCCAGGGCTGTATGCAAAATATTATGTGATTCTGTTTGAATTTGCGGCTGTTATCGTTTGCCATACAAAATACCCTTGATAAAACAAAAAACGTGGCAGGTAAACTACCCCTTTCCCTTAAACGATCTTGACCAAAAACAATAGGTCTTTAGTACTCTAGAAATCAGGGCTGTATGCAAAAACTTATTTAATTATGTTTGAATTTGCGGCTGTTATCGTTTGCCATAGAAAATACCCTTGTTAAAACATAAAACGTTGCAGGTAAACTACCCCTTTCCCTTAACTGATCTTTACCAAAATCAAAAGATCTTGAGAACTCTACAATTCAGGGCTGTATGCGAAACATTATTTGATTCTGTTTGAATTTGCGGCTGTTATCGTTTGCCAAACAAACAAAATTACCCTTGATAAAAAAACCGTTGCAGGTAAACTTCCCCCTTCCCTCAACCGATCTTCACCAAAAACAATAGGTCGTGAGTACTCTACAAATCAGGGCTGTACGCAAAAAATTATTTGATTCTGTTTGAATTTGCGGCTGTTATCGTTTGCCATAGAAAAAAAATCTATAGACAGACAGACACCAGACACACACACACACAGACACTTTTCGAAAAACGACTTTTTTTCATGTTTTGAGTGTAGTACAATCAGAATCTGCAATAATCTCGAACACGATTTTTTTTGCCATCACCATACAGTACTTCCATTTCCTTAAGGAACATGGAAGTAAAAATTGCTAACTCGAGCATTACGAATTGTGTAACAGCGAAGGGCGGACAGTGACTTTAGCGGCGTTCTACTGCCCCCCACTTCTACCCCTAATTGATACAGAACTAGCGATCCCATTAAAAAAATCTACAAATAAAAATCTGTAGGCTAATGTTTTTCTACAACATACCTGCTAACTAACTGTTATAGATCAAAAAATGAAAAACATGCCAGAACTATAACATTTGACAAAAGTTAAAGCACACCCTGAAAACCATTATATCAAATTGTGTTCGTAGACTCTTGCACTTAGTGTAATTGTTACAACACCCATGTCTATAACAATATTTATGTCCTATGTTCAATATATATAATACTGGAAAACGATATATTTGAATGCAGACAGCTAGCTTCCTTTTATCTTTTTTTGTTCTCATTTTATATAACTCTTTGTATCAATTAAAAGAGGGGAATAGCCCATTTTTCAAATAAAACGATTACCCTCTAGAAACCTACATAACCTAGGGTTTTGTTAGTGGTGTCATTTTAAAGCTCGTTTTGTGCATTTTCTCATATGACAATAAAAATGACTCTATTAGTGGTTTAGGGGCTGAAAGTTTTTTTTTAATTTTATGCAAAATTTTGACCGAAAATGTTTTAAAAATTACGAACTTCACGTATGCCAACTGCCAACCTAACATTATTGATGAAGTTGGCATACCTAATGTTTATGTGATGGTTGGCAAAATATTATTCGGTCAAACGACTTCGGTAAAAATTGTGGATAAAACTCAGTTATTTTTACTTCCATATTTCCTTAAGGAATGGAAGTATGGTGATGGCAAAAAAAATCGTGTTCGAGATTATTGCAGATTCTGATTCTACTACACTCAAAACATGAAAAAAAGTCGTTTTCCGAAAAGTGTCTGTGTGTCTGTGTGTGTGTCTGTAGATTTTTTTTCTATGGCAAACGATAACTGCCGCAAATTCAAACAGAATCAAATAATTTTTTGCATACAGCCCTGATTTGTAGAGGACTCGCGACCTATTGTTTTTGGTGAAGATCGGTTGATGGAAAGGGGTAGTTTACCTGCAACGGTTTTTTTTTATCAAGGGAAATTTTTTTTTTTTTGGCAAACGATAACAGCCGCAAATTCAAACAGAATCAAATAATGTTTCGTATACAGCCCTGAATTGTAGAGTTCTCAAGACCTTTTGTTTTTGGTGAAGATCGGTTAAGGGAAAGGGGTAGTTTACTTGTAACGTTTTATGTTTTAACAAGGGTATTTCTTATGGCAAACGATAACAGCCGCAAATTCAAACAGAATCAAAAGATTATTTGCATACAGCCCTATATTGTAGAGTTCTCAAGACCTATTGTTTTTGGTGAAGATCGGTTAAGGGAAAGGGGTAGTTTACCTACAACGTTTTTTTAACAAGGGTATTTTCTATGGCAAACGATAACAGCCGCAAATTCAAACAGAATCAAATAATGTTTTGCATACAGCCCTGATTTGTAGAGTACTCAAGACCTATTGTTTTTGGTGAAGATCGGTTGAGGGGAAGGGGTAGTTTACCTGCAACGTTTTTTATCAAGCGTATTTTCTATGGCAAACGATAACTGCCGCAAAATCCAAACAGAATCAAATAATTTTTTGCATACAGCACTGATTTGTAGAGTACTCGCGACCTATTGTTTTTGGTAAAGATCGGTTGAGGGGAAGGGGTAGTTTACCTGCAACGGTTTTTTTTTATCAAGGGAAATTTTTTTTTGGCAAACGATAACAGCCGCAAATTCAAATAGACTTAAATAATGTTTCGTATACAGCCCTGAATTGTAGAGCTTTCACGACCTATTGTTTTTGGTGAAGATCGGTTAAGGGAAAGGGGTAGTTTACCTGTAACGTTTTATGTTTTAACAAGGGTATTTCCTATGGCAAACGATAACAGCCGCAAATTCAAACAGAATCAAACGATTATTTGCATACAGCCCTGATTTGTAGAGTTCTCAAGACCTATTGTTTTTGGTGAAGATCGGTTGAGGGAAAGGGGTAGTTTACTTGCAACATTTTTTTAACAAGGGTATTTTCTATGGCAAACGATAACAGCCGCAAATTCAAACAGAATCAAATAATGTTTTGCATACAGCCCTGATTTGTAGAGTACTCAAGACCTATTGTTTTTGGTGAAGATCTGTTAAGGGGAAGGGGTAGTTTACCTGCACCGTTTTTTTATCAAGCGTATTTTCTATGGCAAACGATAACAGCCGCAAATTCAAACAGAATCAAATAATTTTTTGCATACATCCCTGAATTGTAGAGGTCTCAAGGACTTTCGATTTTGGTGAAGATCGGTTAAGGGGAAGGGGTAGTTTACCTGCAACCTTTTACGTTTTAACAAGAGTAAAGTACTTGCAAATTTATTTAAACTTTTTGAAACAATGGTAATTGTTAAAAATAAAATAATTTTGTTGCCAGGCAATAAAATTAAAATTTTTTAATTTTAATGTAATATAATATTTTTCATTTAATACGGCAATAAAAAGGCAGGTAAGACACAAACACACAATTCACGTTATTTCTGGCCTCACTCATGTTTATTTTCTTACGTTTGCACGCTTTTTAAATGGAAAGTGCCGAAACCCACACCAACATAACGCGTGCAAGCCGAAAAAATGGACATCAATTTGCTTACTGGCGAAGCTAGTAGTTAATGAATGGGTAGGCAAAAATCTTATCTTAAATTTTTTTTAAGGAATCACTAAAAGGACGGTGGGTCAAATCGGACGCTGAGGTAGAGTTGCTGTAACCGAATGGTTCCACAAACAGCCGTAAGAATTTTACTAGCAGGGAATCTACAGGTTAGCGCAACAGTGGAACTCATGTCTTAATGTTATTGGAGACTTCTTTTAAAATCGTTGAATAAAAAATGCTTTACAGCTCTATACGTGTGTCTATTGAACAATCCTTGTATTAGTCATACACAATAATACAACTGATTGAACTTCAAATTTTTAAACTTGGTTAGTTTCTATATATATGTTTAATGTTACAAATAATTCAAATAACAATCTTGATCATCTGTTAGTTCAGCGGAATAACAGTGACACTTTTAATAACCGCATAAAATAAACACTTAGAAACAACACAGGCGCTTTAACTTAACTGTTTGGACCACAGAAGTGAGGCATACCTCAACGCTCTATGTGTACAGCGCGGGACAATCCCCCCTCCCTACACTTCCCTATGACACCACTACATTGCTTACATACGATGTATACAAAAAACGCTGAGGCAAGTTCAGGTTGCCTCATTCGCTTTAAACGAACTATGCCGAATCTCACCTGTCACCATCTAGCGGTCGCTCAATAAAGCACGTTTCGGTTTAATAAATTTGACAGTCCCAGTAACAATGTATAATCTTTACGTTATGTAGTTCATACGTATTTATAATTTTTATTCTACAGAATTTGTTAGGGTAGGCATTGCCTCAATTGCCTCCATGTAACTTCGCCACTGATATATATGTGTACAACGTTATCGGCAACAAAGAAGTAGTTTTTGTTAAAATTCCTTCCCGGCATATTTGGCCGTAGTCCAATGTTTTCTACAAAACCAGACATTTCGGCAATGCCATCGACTTCCATCATCAGTGAAAATCGAGTGCGATAACGTGAGGTGGTATACGTTAGTGACCACAGTACTGTGGTTAAGGCTGAAGCAGTAAGTAGAAAGAAGTAGTTTCTATGGTAATATTTCATTTCGAAAATGATTTTAAATATAAATCTTAGAATATGGAAGTCATGTATGGTTCTCCATACCGATATTACTTCCATATTCCTTAAGGAATGGAAGTATGGTGATGGCAAAAAAAATCGTGTTCGAGATTATTGCAGATTCTGATTCTACTACACTCAAAACATGAAAAAAAGTCGTTTTCCGAATGTGTGTGTGTCTGTCTGTCTGTCTGTCTGTCTGTCTGTAGATTTTTTTTCTATGGCAAACGATAACTGCCGCAAATTCAAACAGAATCAAATAATTTTTTGCATGCAGCCCTGATTTGCAGAGTACTCGCGACCTATTGTTTTTGGTGAAGATCGGTTGAGGGAAAGGGGTAGTTTACCTGCAACGGTTTTTTTTTAGCAAGGGTAATTTTGTTTGTTTGGCAAACGATAACAGCCGCAAATTCAAACAGAATCAAATAATGTTTCGCATACAGCCCTGAATTGTAGAGTTCTCAAGATCTGTTGATTTTGGTGAAGATCGGTTAAGGGAAAGGGGTAGTTTACCTGTAACGTTTTATGTTTTAACAAGGGTATTTCCTATGGCAAACGATAACAGCCGCAAATTCAAACAGAATCAAATAATGTTTTGCATACAGCCCTGATTTGTAGAGTACTCAAGACCTATTGTTTTTGGTGAAGATCGGTTAGGGGAAAGGGGTAGTTTACCTGTAACGTTTTATGTTTTAACAAGGGTATTTCCTATGGCAAACGATAACAGCCGCAAATTCAAACAGAATCAAAAGATTATTTGCATACGGCCCTAAATTGTAGAGTTCTCAAGACCTATTGTTTTTAGTGAAGATCGGTTGAGGGAAAGGGGTAGTTTACCTGAAACGTTTTTTTAAAAAGGGTATTTTCTATGGCAAACGATAACAGCCGCAAATTCAAACAGAATCAAATAACGTTTTGCATACTGCCCTGATTTGTAGAGTACTCAAGACCTATTGTTTTTGGTGAAGATCGGTTAAGGGGAAGGGGTAGTTTACCTGCAACGTTTTTTTTTCAAGCGTATTTTCTATGGCAAACGATAACAGCCGCAAATTCAAACAGAATCAAATAATTTTTTGCATACGTCCCTGAATTGTAGAGGTCTCAATGACTTTCGATTTTGGTGAAGATCGGTTAAGGGGAAGGGCTAGTTTACCTGCAACCTTTTACGTTTTAACAAGAGTAAAGTACTTGAAAATTTATTTAAACTTTTTGAAACAATGGTAATTGTTAAAAATAAAATAATTTTGTTGCCAGGCAATAAAATTATAATTTTTTCATTTTAATGTAATATAATATTTTTCATTTAATACAGCAATAAAAAGGCAGGTAAGACACAGCCTGGCTGTTTGGCTGAAAATGATTTTAAATATAAATCTTAGAATATGGAAGTCATGTATGGTTCTCCATACCGATATTTTACTTCCATATTCCTTAAGGAATGGAAGTATGGTGATGGCAAAAAAAATCGTGTTCGAGATTATTGCAGATTCTGATTCTACTACACTCAAAACATGAAAAAAAGTCGTTTTCCAAAAAGTGTCTGTGTGTGTGTCTGTCTGTGTGTGTGTCTATGTGTGTGTCTGTAGATTTTTTTTCTATGGCAAACGATAACTGCCGCAAATTCAAACAGAATCAAATAATTTTTTGCATACAGCCCTGATTTGTAGAGTACTCACGACCTATTGTTTTTGGTGAAGATCGGTTGAGGGAAAGGGGTTGTTTACCGGCAACGGTTTTTTTTTTCAAGGGAAATTTTTTTTTGGCAAACGATAACAGCCGCAAATTCAAACAGAATCAAATAATATTTCGCATACAGCCCTGAATTGTAGAGTTCTCAAGACCTATTGTTTTTGGTGAAGATCGGTTAAGGGAAAGGGGTAGTTTACCTGTAACGTTTTATGTTTTAACAAGGGTATTTCCTATGGCAAACGATAACAGCCGCAAATTCAAAGAGAATCAAAAGATTATTTGCATACAGCCCTAAATTGTAGAGTTCTCAAGACCTGTTGTTTTTGGTGAAGATAGGTTAAGGGAAAGGGGTAGTTTACCTACAACGTTTTTTTAACAAGGGTATTTTCTATGGCAAACGATAACAGCCGCAAATTCAAACAGAATCAAATAATGTTTTGCATACAGCCCTGATTTGTAGAGTACTCAAGACCTATTGTTTTTGGTGAAGATCGGTTAAGGGGAAGGGGTAGTTTACCTGCAACGTTTTTTTATCAAGCGTATTTTCTATGGCAAACTATAACAGCCGCAAATTCAAACAGAATCAAATAATTTTTTGCATATGTCAGTGAATTGTAGAGGACTCAAGGCCATTAGATTTTGGTGAAGATCGGTTAAGGGGAAGGGGTAGTTTACCTGCAACCTTTTACGTTTTAACAAGAGTAAAGTACTTGAAAATTCATTAAACTTTTTCAAACAATGGTAATTGTTGAAAATAAAATAATTTTGTTGCCAGGCAATAAAATTATAATTTTTTCATTTTAATGTAAATTATGTATATATTAGAAAATATATCGTGCTTGGCAGGCAAGCATATTTCAGATTATAAATCTTAGAATATGGAAGTCATGTATGGTTCTCCATACCGATATTTTTTTTTTGGTATCTAAAATGGGCTATTTTTTACCGTTTTAATAAACATAGATTTATATAAAATGAGAACAAAAAAAAGATAAAAAGTGCTTTTTACATTGAAATATTTCGTTTTCCAAGATGTATTAACATTTAGATTAAGTGAATGGTTTCCATGAATGTACTTGAACTATTGCAAGGCACTGTAGTACCGTTAGCATTCCTTATTCTTTCTGTATGAATATGTGGCAGGAAGACTTTACCGCAGTTCTAAGGTACTTTTGAAGCGCCTTACGTTTGAATGTTTCTGATTTCCCAGTTCCATGACCGACCAATCCGGTCTCACGACCCTTGCGTACAGTTGAATGAAAATGTCCTGTCTGCCTTATTCTCTGGTCTCTGGTTTAGACATTAGTTGTTCCGTCTCTTCAATGCCACCGATTTCTTGATCCGCTTACATCTCAGTTTTCTCTCGATTTATGTTTTTTAATAATTTTGTGGCCCTCCATCCACCCCATATTGTTCAGCTGAGTTTATGTTGCTGTATTCTGCCATGGACAGTATATACGTTATCTCTTAACGTCTTCAATTCTTATTCGCACTTAAAATTTTGTATTTTAATTGGCTGAATTGTAGATCTGTAACACCCAACTTTCACTAACACAAGAATAATACTCTCCTAGAACTGTCATTTTCAGTTTGAAATTTCATCTTTGTATCTCGCCTTCTTGTATTTCTTAACGTTTTATTAATGATGCCACAAACTGCGTGATATGTAAGCAGTATGTGTTCTGCTCAATACATACGCTCGGAGCTTCCCCTTGAGAAACAGTTCAGAATTTTGCAAGTCACTAGTGTGTGTATCGCTGTCCACAAGCGGGGAAGTGAGAAGTCCCCTTACGTACAGTAATTAGTTTATTGAAAGACTGGGAGCGGTCAGAGGTTAACGTCTGCTCGAATCAGCTGAGCATAACGTCAGCCGGGGACCGCCCGTTAGTTTACGTTACGTCGTGTTGTCAATAACCCAACCCGTGGTGCACACCGGTCGGCACTTCCTCCTTTGCACAACCGTAGTTTTGTTTACCGTTGGCGGAAAAACAGTACGAATTACATAAGTAGACGCATGCAGGCCCGTGTGTGTGTGTTTATGGAGCGACCGTTTATTTTTATGTATAGGCCTATATAATATTTAGGTTATGGATCCTATTGCGCGAATGGAAATCGTACCTATTACGATTTCTTCTTCTTCTTATGTGTATGTAATAATTAAGTTATGGATCCTATTTCGCGAATGGAAATCGTACCTATTATGATCTCTGGTTCTCCTTCTGTCGTTTCGCATCTTCTACTTCTCCCGTCAAGTATTGGCTGATATCACTTGATCTGGACAGCAGGTTCAAACCTTCCTCTTCCTGTGCCTTCCACGATGTCTCTCCCTTTTGCTTACAAGAGAGTCTTACCGGACAGTCTGTCAGCCGCCGTTATCTTCCTACTTACAGCAAATGTGTTTACCGATTCGTCACATTGTAACGTATGTGAGGAAATTTTTAGTTCCTAGAGTTTATCCTTGTTACATGTCGTATTCGTGCATTCGCATAACTCGAGAATTTCGTGTCGAATGTCGGAACTTTTATGATATTTAATCTAAAACGCTTTTACGTACAGTGATGGCGAGAATAAATTCCACAATCTTTTTACTTAAACTCGTTTTCGTGAAAGTTTAATTTTTTTGTACTGTTTTATGTTCTAATGACCTGTGGAACATATTAAAACAAATTTTGGATTACTCATCAGCCTTATATAAAAAGAAAATTTTGACGTAACCATTTTGGTAATATTCCTATTTTGCCTTTAATGAAAAAAGTATGAAAATATTAAACATCCATAAAAGGAATAACCATAAAAAGTATAGAGGTCATAAAAGGTATGAAGTTTTGAAAATTCAAAAGAAACACTTTATGAAAATTAAAATTTCTCTCGATAAATATTTTATAACACGTTTAGTGAAAATTTTGTGGTGCAGGAATAAGTGCTTTTTAAGAAAAAGGAACATTGAGAAATTTAATATGAACAGAGAATTAATGAGGCCATTCTGACTCCTGTTAAATGTGCATATTGTAGACATGTGATTCAATTTTAAGGGCACTCGTAACCGGCTATGCTTGCCATGTTAAATTCATCAATTTTGAGACCCATTATCTCAGAACATGTAAAAGATAAAAGTCTTGAAATTTTAGCATACAGGTAAGCACTTTAAACACTACAAACGATACTACAATTACGAAGCTATTTCAATTTTCTGATTTGTTATAATTTTTTGTTTTCCTCTAAAAATTCGCACACAAAAAGCACACATAATTTTTTTACGTTTATATTTTTCAGTGAAACTGTATAGTTCTAGTAATGTAGTTATGTCTCCATTAACCCAATACCCACAAAATGATTCAGCTTGATAGTTCACTTGGTTTCTGAAGTAATGCGTCATTTATCTAAAAAAACTAGATTTTGTGAAAAACGCGTTTAAAGTTTTAAAACAGATTTTTATCGTTTTACCTGATTTAAAATAGTCCAACTCCATACTTGGGGTCTTCACTTATGTCCATTTGGTCCTGTAGTTTTTTCCTTCACATTTCTAGTTGACTATCCAACCTTTTCCAAATCTACTGCTGTCTTTGCCTCAAGTATTCGTTCGAAGTCAATTTTTTTCATTACTCAACCATATTTGATCCCTAATTTTGTTAGACTCGACACTTGCTTATGTTATTACCTTCATTGAAGGTCGACACAGCATCATGTACACCCAAAAGCAACGTATCCAGATCAAACAAATTTCTTTTTTGGCAATCTATTCCAATCAAATGGTTTAGCGAATTGGTCGCATTCTATGTACTACCATGAAGACATTTTTTTTAACAAATTAGGATGACTCAGATCATCAGTAAATATTGGCTTGTAACCGTTTGTGTTAATACAAAATTTTCCTTTGTAAACACAAAAAGGGAGTTAAAAATTTGTAAATAATGGTAATATTATCAGCAGTTTTGACAGAACTTTTCCTACGATCTCTATTCTTTGAAAAATAAAAAAAAAACATCAGGCGTATTCAAATAAATTTGGTATCAAATTACTCAGCAATTATTGAAGATTTTTTAAGACAAAAAAAAAATCGATTTTTGGATCGATTTGCCGGTTACGAAATTCATTGCAGAATGGACGAAACGTTTTGTGTAGTAAAAGACTAA
This sequence comes from Magicicada septendecula, assembly GCA_034769895.1. NCBI lineage: Eukaryota > Metazoa > Arthropoda > Insecta > Hemiptera > Cicadidae > Magicicada > Magicicada septendecula. Next base: position 78,409,678 of record CM068367.1, on the reverse strand, counting down.
ACGAACGTTAAACCCTGATCTGTGTTGTTATATTCTTATCATGAATAGAGAATGCGTGTATCAGATACAGTTCGGAATAAGTCGTAAGTAAGACCAGTCGACTTGTTAATAGATCATAATGTGAAATTCTATACCACCTATATAAGTACTACGGTTTTCGTCATTAATATTCACGGCTTACAGCCGTTCACGCTGAGACGATTAAAAAGGGAGAACGAGTTCTGAAATAAGGCTTCAGTCAGTTAAAGAAACGTGTCCTGCTGTGCGCGGACAAATTAACCAGCAGCGGAATTAAAATAAATTGGCGGGGTGCTTTTGTTTTTTACGTTGATAACAAACAATTTCGCCATGGTTTTATTGATGTTCACTGGTGCGATACGTATGTACTGCGTTATGAAATCTGTGTGCCTTTTGCCCTCGTAAAACGAGATATCTCTTTTAAAAGGGTACTTATGCAACCAAAAGTCGAAAATAGGCGAGACATGACTTTTATGGGCGTGTTAGCTCCTGCGAAATAGAAGAAGACGTTTCCACTTGGTCAGGGATGGATTCAATTGGTCCGTAGACAATCGATTGTGAACCCCTATGTTTGAGACGCTCTTCCCCAAAATTAAATTTAATGCCTAATTTTAGTTTTGTTACGTGTCGTGTTTGTGCATTCACATAACGCGGGAATTTTGTGTCGAAATGTCGAACCTTTTATCATATTTAATCTACGTAATTTACGTACAGTGATGGCGAGAATAAATTCCACTATATTTGACAAACTCGTTTTCTTGAAAGTCTAAGGAAACAGAATACAAATATGTGGGAGTAAACCTAACATCGGGTGGTAGAATTAGACGGTTGTAAGTAGAAAAATAAGATAAAGAAATACAACAGTTAGCCAGTTCCATTTTTGTGTGGAACAGCAATATGTAAGAAGTAAAGTAGGTAACATGCTGATTTCGGTATCAAAAAGGAGAAGAAATCTATATGATTTATGCGGAGAGGATAATTCATTTGATGCAGTTAAATAAGTTCAGATACCTGGCTAACATGGTAGGTAACGAAACGAAGGGTCCATAAACACGACAATACATGACAGGTTACAAATAGAAAATAAGCCATAGTATACAAACAGCAGACTACTGAGAAGCAAACTCATTAGTCGTAACAGAAAAATAAAAATATACAAGACACTTATCAGACCAGTTGTTATTTATTGAGACGAGACATGGACGCTGATAAAAAAGGAATAAGAAACGCTAAAAAAGGTTTGAAAGAAAGATCGTAAGACGTGTTTATAGATCGGTTCGTAAGAAGAAAACGAATGGAGAATAAGAAATAACCAGGAGATAGATGAGCTATTGAATCATGAGGACATTGTCAGATTCGTAAATGCTCAACGAATCTTGAGAGCGCAAGTCTATAAAAGTAGAAACAGGGACCGACCTAGGACAGGATGGTTGGATGACGTGCTGGAAGATCTCAGAAGAATGGATGCGAAGGATTACATTGAGATGGCAATGGATAGGAGACTTTGGAGAAGATTGGTGAAGCCAGGACTCACGTTGGGCTATAGTGCTAAAGAAGAAGAAGAAGAAGAATTTTACTTGTGCCCGTCATTATATTCTGAGAATACTATCGTCACCGAAACGGAATACAAATATGTGGGAGTAAAGTAACACCGGATGGTAGGATTAGTCGACTACAAATAGATAAATTAGATAAAGAAGGACAACAGTTGCATTTTTGTGCGTAATAATATATAAGAAATTTAGATAATATTTAACGATCTTCGAAAGTTGTGCCTTTCCTTCTGGATATGGAATACAGGTAATGAGTAAACTGTGATAAAAAAATAGTCTGATCTAGAAATAGGTTCCCGAATATGAGAAGTACCTAGACGCGAACCCATTTCATTCAAGCAAAAAAATAATGAATCCGGAGAAACGGTAAAAACTGTGTTTAGTCTAGTTTGGTCCTATGAATTGAATGAGGGAAAGTAGATAACAGAGACAAACTGTTGAATGGGTTTTGTTCTAAAGATTCTAAAAAAAAGAAAACGTTTTAAACAAGGTAAATAATAGACTGGAAATACAGAATATTGAAGCAATAGAAACTAGAAGTCTTGGAGGAGCAGACTAGAAAGAGAAATCGAAATGGAGAATGGGGTGGGCATAAACGGCAGGAATCTGCAACAAAATCCATCGGCAGGAATAAACCATTAGCGACAGCACTAAAAGCCCGCGTCTATTCACTGTTGAGTTCTTGAGTGAATGCCTCTCTAATAATTCTCCAGCTATACTTCAGGGAACAAGTCGTGTAATCCATAGTGCTCATCCAAGCTGTACAACATTTTGTAGTACGAAGGGGTAACCAAGCCGAAGGGGATCTTGATGATCTTTCAGTATAGCAACTTCAATCTACCAACTTTATGATCATTTATTACATTCTCGCGTGGCTAGACGTCCTGCCAAATGTTTTTCTAGTTTTGCAAGTGATACCAAACTACGGGTGGATAAGATCAGAACCGTAATAGTTTGGGAGCTCTCGAGATGAATTCATGTTGAGGCGATGTGGTTTGACTCAACAGTAAGTACTATAGAATGCAATGGTTACGATACTACGGGTATATGAGCAGAACATCCGATCATCGTTGGCAAAAATTGAATCGACCAACCATCGCAGCGTAGAAGACGATAAAGGCCAAGAAAATCGTGGTGAGAAGGAGCGGATGCAGCAGGGACGTGAATAAATAAGTTTAGCAGTGCTAGAAACGGCGCCAGTTGTATAAATAACAAGTTAGTAATAATCGCGATAGAAAATGCACAGTGAAACTTGAGCAAACTGAACTTTTGTCACACTCTAGGTTGACTGTCATCAATTTTAACGTGGGAAGATATAGTCATCGACTTTGCACCAACATTAAAATTAATTTACAAAGCGATCACTGTAAATGCTTGAAACTGATTCCCATCACACTGTCCTACAATAAAGGTCATTTCACGCCGCACGTCCATCAATCCAGTGGGCGGATTGGACGTCCATGCAATACCATTTCACACCGAGAATTTTCATCCGACGGATGGACGGATGTTTTATTGTGCCAACCCCTGTTAACGTCAGTATATTTTAGCTGTTGAGTCGCCGTGCGCATACGCAGAACAAAACGTCCACGCGGACGTTCGCAAAGAATCGCCCTGCGAGCGACTTCAAAACATCCGTCCTCTGGACGTTTTGGACGTCCGTTGGATGGATGGATGTCGGTGTGAACTGTCTCATTTGACAAGCCGGCGAGTTATCTTTTTCGAACGTTCACCCATTCCATTCACAGGATGGATGTAATTTACTTTGGACAGTCCTTCAATCATTTGGGTGTTTTAAATCAGGTTGATTGTTTTGGAGTTTAGATTAGACTCCTCCGTCTTTTGTTTGTAGTTTTTTTTACTGTGTATAAAAATAAAAAAGCTGTTGTTTTTATCGTATATACCGAAAACTTAACTTTACCGTACGATAACATGTTGTGGGTTTTTTTTACTATATGTTACTACCAGAAATAATACCAGGAGATAAAAAATTCATGTCTGTATCTCGAGCCAGCAAAACTACTTCAGATTCTGTACTGTACGGACGAAAAAGACTTTAGATAACCCAACGCGTCATGCTACATTCTTCATGTTTCCTTTTTTTTCTATCCATTCGTCCAACTCTTGTTTTAACATTGAAAATGTTTATAAGGACGTGTCACACATTTGCGGCCGATCGTTGGTGCGTTATCGAAAATGGGAACCGGTGAGTTTCCATAGAAAGTAATTCTTTGTTGTCAATAACGTAGTACACCTATAAAAAGCGAATGCGACTACATTTAACTTATGATCTGTACATTGGTAAATGAAGAATGAATTAATTGAGTGGTGAATGAAGAATGAATTCATTGATTGGTGAATGAACATAAATATATATATATATTTTTTAGATTTATTAAAGCATTTTCAATGCCCTTCTCTGTGCATTGCATTTGTGCAATGCCTGTAAATTTTTCTCTACTTTCCATCAAGAGTTAGCTACATTGCCATGTACATGCGTGCTGAGGTTTCAGATTCTGCCTCCAGACATATCGTCGTTACATATGGTCTTGATTCTGCGGTTCGATGTTCCGTATATTGTTAGTTAGGTAGTTAATTAAGTCCTTAAATTTCTAGGTGGAACATAGGTCCTCGACGAAATTTCTCAAGCGTGTTCTGTCTATTGCCAGGGCCTTCACCTCCCTCCATGTCTTGTTGACACCAGCCAGCTCCCTTTTCACTGTCCTCTTCCAGGTCTTCCTCGGTCTTCCACGTCTGGGGCTACTTGCGAATTCAAATTCAGTGCCTGTCTAACGATATTTTCTGGTGGTCTTCTCAGGGCGTGCCCGATCAGCCTCCATTTTCTTCTCTTTATCTGTATTAGGATGGGACTCTTGACTTGTGGTCTCCCATAGATCTCTGTTCGAGATGGTCTTGGGCCACCAAATTCTCATTATGTACCTCAGACAACGGTTTATGAAAGTCTGTAATCTTGTGGTGATGTCCTTTGTCACTTTCCAGGGGTAACATCCATACAGCAACACCGATTTGACATTTGAGTCAAATATTCTGAGTTTTGTCTTCCTGGTCTCCATACTCCATACTGGTCGTAACTGTACAAATGCCGTGTATTGTTACTCTCTTCATTTTCTAACTATTTCTCATCTAAAATAGTTAAAAAACCTAACTAAAGTTTCGTATTGAGAGAAGCCTGGAAGTGAATCTCCATCCAGCCTTAACGAAGCCCTAATGTTTAAGGAAGGCCAATGTTGCCCACATCCTAATGTGTAGTCGAACGTCTTTTTTGGTATTCACGCCTACGTCCAAGGTCTTGCACTTACCTGCAGAGGGAAGTATCCGTTTATCTTTGCGAGATGTTTACCGTTTCATCATCATCTTCTTCTTCTTCTTCTTCAAGGTTTAAACCAAGAATGGTTTGTTCCAGTCTCAAACAGGCAAATATTACAGCTGGTCATTCCAGCGCTTCCTCGCACGTCCCATACCTCTCCGTCCCTTCGGCTTATAGTTCCATAGTTGTTTGGGGATGCGGCAGTCATCTGTTCGGCAGAGATGTTCCCACCAATTCAGCCGATACTGGACGCTCCTGTCGAGTATACTCATAACATTCAGTTCCTGTCGTATATCTGTGTTTCTTCTATGATCATGCTTGCCACGTGCCCTAGAAATCTCATTTCAGCCGCTTGAGTACGACTGGCCTGGCCTTTCGTTATAGTCTTAGGCCCATAAAGAAGTGTGGGAAGAGCCATCCACCTTATAGAATTTTAGACGTGTTTACCGTTTCATAGCGAGATATATCAAACGTCCTGACTTTGTGCGATGCGAATTTCGCTCGTTTCAACTGTGTTTGCGGTTTTCAGACATCCATAAATGATGTTATCTGTTCTACGGAGTACACACCTTTACATGATTCTCTATACACTTCACCGTTTTTTACTTCCATATTCCTTAAGGAATGGAAGTATGGTGATGGCAAAAAAAATCGTGTTCGAGATTATTGCAGATTCTGATTCTACTACACTCAAAACATGAAAAAAAGTCGTTTTCCGAAAAGTGTCTGTGTGTCTGTCTGTGTGTCTGTCTGTCTGTCTGTAGATTTTTTTTCTATGGCAAACGATAACTGCCGCAAATTCAAACAGAATCAAATAATTTTTTGCATACAGCCCGGTTTTGCAGAGTTCTCGCGACCTATTGTTTTTGGTGAAGATCGGTTGAGGGAAAGGGGTAGTTTACCTGCAACGGTTTTTTTTTAGCAAGGGAAATTTTGTTTGTTTGGCAAACGATAACAGCCGCAAATTCAAACAGAATCAAATAATGTTTCGCATACAGCCCTGAATTGTAGAGTTCTCAAGACCTATTGTTTTTGGTGAAGATCGGTTAAGGGAAAGGGGTAGTTTACCTGTAACGTTTTATGTTTTAACAAGGGTATTTCCTATGGCAAACGATAACAGCCGCAAATTCAAACAGAATGAAAAGATTATTTGCATACAGCCCTAAATTGTAGAGTTCTCAATAACTTTTGTTTTTGGTGAAGATCGGTTAAGGGAAAGGGGTAGTTTACCTACAACGTTTTTTTAACAAGGGTATTTTCTATGGCAAACGATAACAGCCGCAAATTCAAACAGAATCAAATAATTTTCTGCATACAGCCCTGATTTGTAGAGTACTCAAGACCTATTGTTTTTGGTGAAGATCGGTTGAGGGGAAGGGGTAGTTTACCAGCAACGTTTTTTATCATGCGTATTTTCTATGGCAAACGACAACTGCCGCAAATTCAAACAGAATCAAATAATTTTTTGCATACAGCCCTGATTTGTAGAGTACTCGCGACGTATTGTTTTTGGTGAAGATCGGTTGAGGGGAAGGGGTAGTTCACCTGCAACGGTTTTTTTTATCAAGGGAAATTTTTTTTTTTTGGCAAACGATAACAGCCGCAAATTCAAACAGAATCAAACAATGTTTCGCATACAGCCCTGAATTGTAGATTTCTCAAGACCTATTGTTTTTGGTGAAGATCGGTTGAGGGAAAGGGGTAGTTTACCTGCAACGTTTTTTTAACAAGGGTATTTTATATGGCAAACGATAACAGCCGCAAATTCAAACAGAATCAAATAATGTTTTGCATACAGTCCTGATTTGTAGAGTACTCAAGACCTATTGTTTTTGGTGAAGATCGGTTAAGGGGAAGGGGTAGTTTACCTGCAACCTTTTACGTTTTATTTTCTATGGCAAACGATAACAGCCGCAAATTCAAACAGAATCAAATAATGTTTTGCATACAGCCCTGATTTGTAGAGTACTCAAGACCTATTGTTTTTGGTGAAGATCGGTTAAGGGGAAGGGGTAGTTTACCTGCAACGTTTTTTTATCAAGCGTATTTTCTATGGCAAACGATAACAGCCGCAAATTCAAACAGAATCAAATAATTTTTTGCATACGTCCCTGAATTGTAGAGGTCTCAATGACTTTCGATTTTGGTGAAGATCGGTTAAGGGGAAGGGGTAGTTTACCTGCAACCTTTTACGTTTTAACAAGAGTAAAGTACTTGAAAATTTATTTAAACTTTTTGAAACAATGGTAATTGTTAAAAATAAAATAATTTTGTTGCCAGGCAATAAAATTATAATTTTTTCATTTTAATGTAATATAATATTTTTCATTTAATACAGCAATAAAAAGGCAGGTAAGACACAGCCTGGCTGTTTGGCTGAAAATGATTTTAAATATAAATCTTAGAATATGGAAGTCATGTATGGTTCTCCATACCGATATTTAAAACCGTTCTCATGTTCATCGTGTCCATCTTTCAGCCATTACAAGTAGCACATAATGATTATAAAATTATAATTTTTTTTTTCGTATTCTTCATATTTCTCATTTTTATGCAGCTGCCTTGGAATTGTTCGACCGATAGTGTCTGTCGTGTCTCCGTTGTTAGTATATTACCTACTGTAACCTGGCGGTACAATCGGGTACTTAGACCGTCATACGTGTGACAATAGAACATGAATGGCTGACAGGACGGAGGCTTGAAGCTTCACAAGTGTAGAGAAAAGGTTTGAGTCGATCGTCGGAAACCCTTTGAGGAAGTACACATTAGGGCAATTTGTTATATTTTGTGTTCTTCAATGTATGCCTACTGTATTTTACTTCTGACACATTCGGCAACACTGTAGGCTGTCGCGCATAGTCTACACAACAGACGACAGATCCTCCAAATCTACACGGTTAGCGTATCTAGCAGACGACATTAAGGGCGAGGGGGCGATTGCTTTGAATGCTAGTCGGGCGCTGCGAGTGCAGCAGATTGTGTTCCGTTGTGTTGCAGTTTGTTGTTGTTGAGCGAGAGACTGAAAAAAAGTGGTTTACTTGTTGAACTTGTTTCTTCCAGAAGCGCGCCCGCCTTCTTCTTTTCTTTTTTGCTTGTTTCTTCTTTTTATAAGAAGAAGAGATTTTTTTATATTTTTGTGTATGTGTTGTCAGCGTGCTGCTGCACAAACTGTATAAATGACATCACTCGAGCGTCTGAGAACAGCTGATCGTCGTGCATTGTGGTGCCGGTGGCAAGAGGGCTCGGAAACTTGTAATCGAAAACTGACGGAATTTACAGAAAAATTTCATTGGTTCGTTTGTATTTACATTTTGTACATTTGATTTAATACACTCGTGCACTCCTTGTGACTATGTGGTCGTGAAAATGCGCGTGCGCATCTCTTATTGTCTTTATTTTTCTGACGCCAAACAGGAAGTTATTTCATTGCACGCTGATGTAAACACTGAAATAATGCTTTAGTGATTAATCTAAACGCCAAAGTCTCTTCGAGCGAATCTTTTCACTATTTCTATTTATATGCAAACTACTTAATAAACAAGGAAGGAAACTCAACTAAAATCTTATAAGGTAATGGCTGTGCCAATGTTGTTGAATGGTTCTGAAACTTGGGTTCCGGCGAAAAAACATCTGAGTAGGGTACAGGCATCGGAGATGTTTCTTGCCATCTGTTAAAAGCTGCACTCGAAGAGACATACTGTAGAATGGAGACATTCGTAAAGCTATCATTTTTAATATCCAAGATCGTATTGCGGAACACGAAGTCCTGGTAAAGTGTAATAGCCTACATTTTATTTGGTGACATATCCATCCATCGCCAGTCTCTTCTACGGCCACTGCCGCCTCTCACAGCCTGCACACCAGAGGCTTGTGTTGTGCCAACCACCACGTTGCAAACTTCGTTTCCCCATCTCATCGAGAATGTCTTCTTTCTATGATCCCCTGGGTCTATTCCGTCTAGGTGGAACCCACTCTAGGCCAACAATCATCAGGCAACAGTGCTACCGTACGGTACGAGGTGTTTCGTATTTTTGGTGCCAAAAATTCTCTTGTCAACACGAAGTAACCTCGTGATATCCTCGTTTCTAATGCACTGAAGCCTGGACACGCCTCGAGACTTGCTCCAGAAGTGCATTTCCACTGCTTGGAGTCTCCAGGAGTCTCTTTGATTTGTCTTCAAAGTTTCAGAGCCGCAGGTGATTATACTTTCCAGTATACTTCAGCATTTTGTTTTGGGGAGTTATTTTCCTACTCCAGGGGACACAAGTCATCTGCCTTATCACCATTTCCCTTGTTTTTTTTTTGTAGCTAGTACCTTCGTCACTTCTACCATCTGTTGATAATGTCACCCCAGCATACCTAAAAAGGCACTGTTCTTTATAATGGGCGAACGTGCTGTCACGTTGCTTACTTCAGCTCTAGTAACCGGCTTTTCGTTTCTACAAAAATTTCTGTCCTTGTTCCAAGATGTGTATTCTTTATGGAGTTTTCGGATCACGTAGTTGGTCAGAAGCGCGTAGTGATGGTCGTTATTTATTAAAATCCCCATTTCACGTGAGTGTCTTCTCCACTTACAGTACTTTGGTGATATATTTTAATGTTATTAAGTTGGTGTAAAACCGGGCTGTTAGGTCGTGGTCGGTTGCTGACAAATAGCAACACTAGTCGGTTAACGTTTCGATATTCGTCGGCTGGTAACGTTCCCGGCCAGCCACCGGAAATCTTCTTCAGAGCCTCTGCGAAGCGGCAGATGTTAGCCGGATAATACCCGAGTCTTTCCCTGGTATAAGCCGCACCCCGGGTCTGACGGAGATTCCCGGTGGCTGGGAACACAGCCTAACAGCCCGGTTGTACATCAGTAAGCTAACATCATAGAGTAGTGAGAAATTACAAATACAGACGCATATGTAAAATTATAGAAATCTGGCACGTACCATGGTTATGAGTGCTGCGCTCATTGAAAGATGATGTTTTAGGATTGGAATAAAAGAAAATGAAATTCTTTCCAATTCCCGTGCACTAGGAATCTGAGTTTCTTTATAGAGGAACACAGTGAAAACTAGAGGCAGAAAGGAAAACTGAAAACTGAATATATTCTTTACACCTCATGGCATATTACATACAACTTCCACAAGGATTAAACCAAAACGTGGTTTGTTCCGGTCCCAAGCAGATAGACTAGAGCTGGTCACTCCAACGTCCCACACCTCTCCATCATTTCGCTTAATCCAGTCGATGTTTGAGGATGCGGCAGTCATCCATTCGGTTTAGACGATCCAACCATTTCAGCCAGTATTGAGCAATCCTATGCAGTATACTCGTAATAGTTAGTTCCTGCCGTATATCTGCATTTCTTCGACGATCTTTAAGAGCATATCCTGCCACGTGCCTGAGAAATGTCATTTCCCGCTTGAAATATTACTTTCATTATCTTTTATAATACCCACTCAGTTATAATACCCATATTAATAAAGAATCCATGCAGTGTCTTTAACATGCTGGAATTTTGCCATACTAAAAATAGACACCGTGTTGAATGTAACTATTTTCCACATTCTTTCGTATTCTATTTTGAACAGCCTTTTTCCACGTGTGAAACACTTCAGTGTGCAAAACAGTCTCACATTCACAGTCTGATCCCCGTACCGTGAAGACCGACTCTCTAGGATGCGAACATCCAAAAATCAAAGTTCCTAGTTTATTAGATCTGACGCTTAGCAATACGGATATAAATTATCAAAAAAACTTTTTTTACTTCGTTATCGGAAGGTGCCTTGGAAATGGATTAGGATATATGTAATGGACACTGCTTTGAGAAAGAAGAACTTAAAAGTACCCTATATATAATTATACATAGAGCGATTGACTGAACAAATTTGAATCCTTATGAATTTGAATGAGTCCGTAGAATATGGCGTGACCACTCGCGTTGTGATTCTGGGCTTCATCAACCATCTCCTCTATCTTACATTGATTTCTTAAATTCTCATCTCTGATCCGACCGGTCAGTGAGCGTATCCTATTGAGACACGGATTAACACTCACAGGTATGAAAGACTGGAATTTTGTATTAATTAACGAATCCGATGTCATATGACATCTTCCTTACACCTGCGTAAATTTTGTCTTAAATGTCCATGAGGGTAACGTCTTAACGTTTTTCCCACATATATTGGTAATAACATAATGTAACATGAGTGAATTCACCTGTTCTTTTAATTTAACAACTATTTTGAGGCGTGGGTCATGACGAAAAAGGAATACGGCAAGATTCAGAGTGTTGAAATGCAGTTTTGTGTATCAGAGCAGAACTCGAAGTAAAGGACATAAATTAAATTGTTCGAACTTACAGAAGACAATGATGGGATCATCTGAAAAGGATGACACAGGATCGATTGCCGAAAGCGGCACTGAACTATAAAGCCATTGGTAGAAGAGACGTGGGTCGTCCGATGATGAGATGGGTGTCGGAATAGGTTTATATAGGCCTAACCTAATCCTTGAAGAGAAGAAAAAGAAGATTTTGTCTCGTAATAGCTTTTTACTAGATATTGCCAATTCCTTTGTCGTTGTTCTCTGAAATCTCTAAAAAGGTTATACGTAGAACAGACAAGATGAAAGAAGTAGACCTCTGAATAGGTGGAATATAAATATGCTACAGAATAACGCCAGGGCAGGGAACAGAGACTTAATTTTCTAGTATAACGTTAGTAAAATAATTTAATTTCATTCCCTAATTTAAAAACAGCGTACACGAAATGTAATTTTATTAAAGCAAGTATGGCGTTTCTTTATGCAATTATTATTTTTTTTTACATGCAAACAGAATGCGATTTTATCTGGTGAAAAAAAACCTCGGGCGCGAAAGGATTAAACTGGCTCGTCTTCGGCAGAGTGGCGCGTAAGTAACTAGTCAAGGACAGACAGGCACGCGCAGGTTGTGTCGGAATGGAAATCTAGTCAGCAGAGGAACAAGAACAAGGACCAGCTTAAACAACAATGTATTAGTCTGTAGCCATCTGTATTTACGATTAGCGGTAATAATTTCGTGGAGCAAATATCGGTTTCTGAATTTTAATTTTTATTAGTTTCGTGTTGGAAACAAGTGAGATTTGGGATGTTCCATTTGCGAGACTGAAAATATGATTTTTCATATAAAGTCAGATTTTTTGTGTGACAATAGTAAACAAATCTAACTCCATTTGTTTTTGTTTTAATTTTAATAGTATATTGTCGCGTGAGGTGAAATACTGTAATAATATAATTAACTGAAATTTGATATGTCACGTCGGTAATGTATTTTTTGAAGTTTTTGTATGGGATTAGCAAAATTAAAAGCTTGAAATCGACAAGATAATATTGGAAAAATATCTTTTCGCTTGATCCGTAGATAGGTTGCTGGCTGTACTGTATAGATTTGTTTGGGATTTTGTGTCTTTTCCGCGTCAAATCTTTGTAGAAATCGCTATTTAAGTTATATGTTATTTTGTCAATATACCGGAACGCGAGTTCCCCAAATAGTTTCGCTTGCCCGCAGTTATTGTTTTGATAATTCTCTCATGCCGTATAATGTGGCCAGTAATTTTTTTTTATTATTATTGGTCTCTTTGTTTTACAGTATTCTTCCATATTTGACTTTTTTCCCCAGCTTTATCAAGAACTTCTTGATTGCTGACTTTGTCGACTTTTTTTTTAGAAAACTCCTATAGCAACGCATTTGAATTAAAAAAAGAACTTAAAACATAAAAAGACCTATCATTTTATACCATAATTACTACAGTAATTACCAAATATTGAACAGTTATGGATCAGCAACAATGATAAAATTTGTATCTGATGATAGGTTTCAGCCAGCCCTGCTTCATGCCGTCTCTCTTTTCTCCAACTGTTTCCTCTTGCTACTAGCAGTTTCCCTCTTTTACAGAAGTTAGACTCCACACGTTTTCTTCCCCTTTCACCTCTTTTGCCGTTTGTTTACTTTTCGTTGACTGATGTCACCATCAGAGATTTCCCATTTAACGGGACATAATTTAAAATACGCCTGTTTGTGTCAACGTTTTTGAAAACTGAATGCCCTTTTTCAGGATTTATAAGAGACAGTACAAAATGTTCTAGGCCCGCTTGGAAGGCGGACTCCTAATAATCAGTCCAAACAGAATTCAACCAGATTAGAAATTCATCCCCAGATTGTTTGAAACCTTAATAAACAAACAGACTACAAAATGTTATGAGAACTTCGACTTGCCGGGCTCCAATGTTGTTTGGTGCAAACGTTTCGACGGCCATCTTCAGTGCAGTAGGCTGCAAAACACTGACAGAGGTTTCGTAGTCAGGGACTACTTTGTGCGGACACCAAAAGTTTATAAATTTGGGTGTGCTACTCACTGCCACTAGCCTTAACGACAGTTCTACCGAAGCGTTTGCACCAAACGACATTGGACCACGGCCCGGTAAGCCGACGTTCTCATAACATTGAAGCCGGCCGTGAAAGCCTCAGGCAGAATTTGAGACTACAAAATGTTCTTTGTTTTATTGGGAAAAAAAAACAGAATTTGGATAGTTATAAAGAAAATTTCTTCGAAATACAGGACAGTATAAATAACATTCGTTTACAACTGAAAAGTGAGTGAGCAGACCTGGGAAACAAAACCGCTGGGTATTATTGCGTGAAAATTTAAATATTGTATTAGACTAATTATTATCGGGGATGAACGATTTCTTGCTGGGTGAAGGATCACTTTGTGTGATTCGCCTTTGCGGAAAGGGCGTGGTTCCCGTACAAAGAATAATTATAATTTATTAATACACTTAATTATTATATACACCGAATTTAATTAGAATATAGCTATAAATCCCTTATAAATGGTAACTTCTTCTCATCCTCTTTCAATGTTTTATGTAAGACCACATAACAGAAAAGAAGATGGACACAAATGATGCGCGCTGACTATTACGATTTCATGTTCGTCCGCTGTGACAGTAAATCTTGGTTTAGACGGATGGTTGGTCGTTGTTTATGCCTAATTTGTTTATAAACGAAGGCAGTCCATCTGGTTAAGAGGACAGAAACATATTTAGTCTCTCCTCCTAGTTTGATCAATGTGTGAAGACCACATATGTCATTGCAGCCAAAACGTCGTTTCGTGTCACTGAATCTACAATTATGATGATCGTCGTCGGATTCCTGTGAACATAAGTGCCGCTGAATCGTACGGCAGTAGTACTTGTCTGCACGCGCGCATACACACACAATCATCATCAGCAGTGGCTCTACAACCCTTGGTGGGTCTTGGCCTGCTCCAAGAGTCGATTCCATTCCTCCCTATTGCATGCCCTCCCTTTTCAGTTTCTTATGTTCAGCTTTCCGAGGTCTTCCTCTATCTAGTCTTTGAATTTACTTCGGGATCTTCTCCTTTTTCTGCTACCCATTGGTTTCTGGTAGAAAATGTGTTTCGTAGGCTGTCCTTCCTCCATTCTCTCCATGTGTCCAACCCACCTTAGCCTGTGTAATTTGATTATCCTGACAATGTCCGGCTCTTTGTAAAGATGGTTAGTTCATAGTTATAGCGCCTGCGCCACATTCCATTTTCTTGTACTCCTCTAAATATTGTTCTTAGAATCCGTGTTTCACAGCAGCCTAGAAGTCTTCGCTATTTTTTGTCTCTCTCTCTCTCTCTCTCTCTCTCTCTCTCTCTCTCTCTCTCTCTCTCTCTCTCTCTCTCTCTCTCTCTCTCTCTCTCTCTCTCTCTCTCTCTCTCTCTCTCTCTCTCTCTCTCTCACACACACACACACACACACACACACACACACACACACACACACACACACACACACACACACACACACACACACACAGTACAGTACAGTACAGTACAGTACAGTTGCGTAACTAGGGGTGAATCAGGGGATCAGGCCCCCCCTCTATCAGAGCTATTAAAAATGTCGGCGAAATTCCATAATCACTTAACGTAGGCCTACTTCCAAGCCAGCAGCTGCGTGTGTTAAAATAAGACTTATAAATAATTGTACAAATAAAAGAAATTACATAATACAGTATGTGTAAATTAGTAAAATAAAGTTAAGAGTTTTCCATGACTCTAACGTTTCGTAAGAAATGTAGGCATAATAGTGTACCTTTTCGCCCACACTTCTCTTTACAAGGTTGTCTGTGTCATGGCTCCTCTAGTGTATTGTCCAAGTTTGAACCGTCGTCTTTGGACAGGTTAATTAGCAGCTTCTGGACTCTAATTCGGAAAAATGAGGAGATCTTATTGCAGGATTGTACATTAAAAGATCGTAGTTTAGCTCGAACTATATGTCGCTAAAACATACTTGGAACTACACCCTTAAAATGGGGTTTAAGTCAGACAGAGTATAAGTCAGAAAGACTTATTTTCACAAGATTTTTCTAAGAATACAAATTTAGAATTCCTAATGACATGTGATGTATCATCTTTAGTTTTAATTACAATTAATCAAGATAGAATATTTTGAAGTCAAGCGCTTTTCCGTATTATTTTCAAACCTTACACTTTACGTGGTTTATACTCAATAACTTTGAGACGCAAACAATTTATAAACTGTGTGAGGAAAACGGGGTGTCGTCCAGCCCGCAAGCTAGCAGGCCGGTGATAAGTGGTATTTTGAAACGATATTTTTGTAAAACGGATATAACAGTGACTGAAAAGTTGAAATACCTGTTCCGACTCAATCATAACTGAAAATTGAAAAGTCGAAATACACGTTCCGATTACTCGCGGAACCGCTCTACACAACTAACGAATAAACAAGTAAAGGAGTACACGAGTAGAAAGCCACTTTTTGGTGCTGAATACTTTTTGGGTTGTCTAACCAAAATGAAATCAATAATTTAATATTAAATATATGTCACTTGGGTTACACCTAGTGAAAACTTGAATTAGTAGGCCTATTCCCAAAGGGAGATAGGCCTATAAATTCTCTTGTTTCTTATTTTCTATCAAACAGTAACAGCTTAATAAAGTCACAGTGTAAAGTAACACTCTTAATACGTTTAGTTTCAATTTATTTCTTATAACAAATTATATAATACAGGTATATGTATAATAGGTATATAATAACAGGTATTTGTACGTGTTATTTTTTTTGAACGGTTTCGTTCATCCCTGCTGTTTTCAAATACTAGTTTAGCACACCTCTAGTCCCCCCCTCCTTAGGAGCAGCTCTAGGTACGCCAGTGATATCGTATATGCCACGGTGAGTGGTTTATCGTATGCTACAGTATATAGAGTTGTCACGTGGGAGGCATTACGACGTGTTCGGTGGTTGCCACGTGTGTTATTCGGTAAAAGAAGCCGGCCGCGTTTTGCGATATTTGTTGGTTCTCGTTGGCATTATTTTCGGCAGTCACGACATTAGTGTTAGTTTGACGAAGTGGTTTTCAAGAGGAAAGGAACGTGACAGCCACTGGACCAAAAACAGACCCATACGAGGTGCGCGACTGCTATCTTGATTTCGTGTTCGTTCGTTGCCTTGTATACGTTGTGTTAACACTGTCTGTTGTTTTTTTGGCCGACTTTGAAATAGAATTTCTAATGATATAATCGTTTTGTCTAGCCTTCGTGCCTGTGTCTCAGTATTTACTCACTCTCTCTCTCTCTCTCTCTCTCTCTCTCTCTCTCTCTCTCTCTCTCTCTCTCTCTCTCTCTCTCTCTCTCTCTCTCTCTCTCTCTCTCTCTCTCTCTCTCTCTCTCCCCCCCCCCCACGTTACCCTTTATTTGTGAGTATACTGTCTGGTGCTAGCGTTCAGTATTAGAATGTTTAAAACTTAAGGAAAGAAAATGAAATTGAAATTTATCTAACAAGTGTTGTTAAAAGATTCCGATCTATTTCCCGTGAACGATTATTATAAACGTTTGTGATGTACGTTTCGATGGCTTCTTCTTCAGTAACAAGGACTAGATGTGTATCTCCCAAATGCTGGATACAACAGATAAACAACAGTTAACCAGTAAATTTGTTTGGTGGCACAAATTATCTAACTCGTTTTACAGTGTGGCATCATAAGAATAGCAGTTTATCAGGACAGAGAAATGCGTTACTTCGTCTTATGCCATTCAGGGCCCCAGCCGTATTTTTCTGGCTGTTTCGTTCGATTCCGCTCGTTGTCTGTTTCGTTCGATTCCGCTCGTTGTCGAGTTTTTCCTTCTTCAGCTTTTAGTGTTCGTTGTCTCGGTATCATTCTGCAACCTCGTTCTGGCTTTTTCCCTTCTGCCATGGCTGTACATGTGCATCGTTCCGTTCGTCGTATTGACTTCTCCCAGTCCCTACTATTTGTGATTTTGTACGTACTCAACAATGTCGAATACCACATTTACTTAGTCAAGTTCGTTGTTTGTCTTCCTTACGTTTTTGTTCGTATTACTTACAAACGTTTCTAGACGTCAGTACGTGATGCCTCTTTTAGTGTAGTTAGAAACGAGAAAATACATTATAGTTGTTTTATTTTTCATTGTTTTAAGTTTTAATTTTTTTAAGATAGTCTTTGGTGGTTTACAGTTTACTCATGTATGTACGTTTCTTCATAGATATTTACAGTTTACTCGTGTATGTACGTTTCTTCATAGATATTTACAGTTTACTCATGTATGTACGTTTCTTCATAGATATTTACAGTTTACTCATGTATGTACGTTTCTTCATAGATATTTACAGTTTACTCATGTATGTACGTTTCTTCATAGATATTTACAGTTTACTCATGTATGTACGTTTCTTCATAGATATTTACAGTTTACTCATGTATGTACGTTTCTTCATAGATATTTACAGTTTACTCATGTATGTACGTTTCTTCATAGATATTTTAGTGTTACGCTGTTACAGAACGTTCCACATGTTTCTCGGGTATACCAGCAGAGTCCAGCTGTAATGTTTGTGTGCGTACGTGACACTTAACATGCGTAAACAAACGAAGCTATTCCAGACCGTACAAGTCGGCGCACTGTGTTCAAGGCCGCAATCAGTAACGCTCTAGCGTTTTCCAGTAGTGTTGACGCGTACTATGGATTATTCTGGAACGCTTGTGCTATCATAATTGTGCAGGACTCTATTAGTTGACATTATTATTGTGTGTTGACAAATTTTGCTCCGATTATTGTAGAAGTTAATTATAAACTGTTATTTGTGATAATTAAAGCTGGTGATTAGTGGTTGCATGGATGCCTTGTATTTTGTTTTCTACTGTATCATATGACGATCAGCGAGACCGTCGTAACATATGATGGGGTGACACTTCTCACCTTGTAGCTACTCTTGGGTTGGTAAATCTCGAAATAACTGCTGTATTCCGACTAGAACAGTCGTGATGGCGATGGAGTGATACCTTTAACACATCTGATCAAATTTGGTACGGATCACGGGGGGGGGGGTATTTCAGTATCAATATCAGCTGATTTTATTAAGGCGTCAATTGTTTTCAATTTTTGTTAGGTTTCGTTTTAAAACAGTGATCCCTTGTATAAATCTTCAATTTTCCTCGTGAGATTTAGTCGTTCACATATATATGCGTTTCGGAATGTCTTAACGTTTTCCGATTATTTCTGTGTCAGTCTGTCGTCGCGTTGGTCCTCTTTCAGATCCCTTGAGTTCATTGCTTTTGTTGCACGTTTTTCCTAAGTCTTTCAGGTCTCCCACGCTTCCGGCAATGCGGCAGGTCTTCTTCGCCAGTCTTATGCCTTCATTTTTGTACGTGGAGGTATAATATCAGCTGTTTTATTTCCATATCTAAGCAAAACATCGTTCTCATTACAATCCATTACCGCTCCACTTCTATCTGTTGTCTTACGTCTTCATTCCGTACGCTGTCTCTTCGAGATATTCCCAATATTCTTTTAAAATCCATTTTACTGCATCGAGTTTCCTTCTGTTGCTTTTTATTTCTGTACAGTTGAGTTCTTTTCATAAGAATTTCATAAACATTAAATCTCTGTGGCTTTCGAATTTCGTGACTTCAAAGAAAAATTTCATTCATGTTCATTCATTCACTAATCAAGTTGTCGTACTTTGTGTTACATTTTTTTCATCATCATAATCATCAAAATCATCTTCTAGGATTAAACCAAGGATTATCCGGTCTTGTATGTTCCAAGTTGCCAAGTTCATTATCTGTTTCCGTTGCTTTGGTCGTTTATTCCTAATTCTGTCCGTATTCCGAGGCTTATCGCTGAGATCCTTAGTATATAAACGTTTTTTCCAAGGGATGAGTTACTATCCCATCGCCTCAACCCACAACTTGGAGGACCAGGGAGTCTTCTGTAAGGGTTACCATTCCTTAGCCGATTTGTTCCAGTTTTCAGGCACCGGAAACCCGCCTTTTACCCTCTTCCGTTTGCTACACAACGTACACACATTGTAAGCTGTGCATTGCCCAGGGGTCACGGGACTCATGTCTTCTTGGACGTGGAAGTAGGATTTGTTGGCAGAGCTGATGGTTTCAGTGAGCATTTCCCGGGGTTTTAGTATTATGCAGGCATCGGCAACCTGCATAACCCCCTAGACTCTTTACCAACCTTTGACCTTTGGTCTAATCAACGAAAAGAACGCAGGAAGATTGAAGCTGTAGAAATGGACTATCTAAGATGAGCTTCCAGAGTTTCTCGTCTGGGACGTGTAAGGAATGACGTAATAAGGGAAAGAACAAATAGAAAAGAAACTGTAATAGAAGATATAAAACGTAAACAGCTTTCCTGGTATGGACACCTAATGAGAATGAGTGAAGAAAGAATACCTGTGAGTGTGTTCAAATACAGACCTAGCAACAGAAGAAAAATAGGCAGACCTAGATTAAAAAGGATAGAAGGGATCGAAAGGAGTATGGAAGAAAAGAATCTGAAGAATGGAGATACACAGAATTAGTTGATATGGAAACTGATATGCGGGATGCGGCAGTAGCTGTGGGATCCCCGCCAATATATATATATATAATCCGGTCTCAAGCAGGCAAAGATTAAAGCTGGTCACTCCAGGGCTTTCTCGGACATCCCACACCTCTCCATCCCCTCGGCTTATAGTTCCATAGTTGTTTCGGGATGCGGCAGTCATCCATTCGCCAAAGATGTTCCCACGAATTCAGCCCATAGTGGGCAATCCTGTCGCGTATACTCATAATGTTCAGTTCACGCCGCCTACAGTATGTATAGTCGCTGCTGGCTTCAGTTTCGTCGTTTGTTATTAAATGTTTGTTTGTTCTGATTCTGATTTCTTTGTTCTTCGCAGTGGCGGCTGGTGGTTGAAAATTTTGGGGGTTGCAGTTGTGGGTTGGATGGTATTAAATTGTTTAAATAGAAAATGCTAAAATATCACTAAGTTTATATGACTGAATAATAAAGTTAGTATTGTTTTATTTAATTCAGAATTATGACTTATACGGTAATATAACATTTTCTGTGTAACAGCATCCAAAAAATGTATTGAAATTACTGTATTTTGAAATTAGTTAACGTAATAACAGGCCTATTTATTTTAGTATTAATTCACTTCAGATAAACTATTTTACTGTGTATACATAATTAATATTGAAAAATATAGTTATACTTGGGAATAATTTTGTCACTTACCCTTATTTGAAAAGAAAATCCATCCGCCTTTCTTTCAGACGGGCAAATTATTCAATCATCTTCTGATTGAAATCAGGAATTTCCATGATCAGGTCTCTTTCTATTGAGAGCATGGCCAATGCAGACAACCTCTCTTGCAACATGGTGTTCCTTAGAAATGTCTTTATTCTTTTAAGCGTCGAAAAACATCTTTCTGCTTCAGAAGAGGTCATTGGTATTGCAATCAAAATATCTAAGAGTTTTACAGCTTCACTAAAAGTTTCATCTAACTTATTGTCTTTGAAAAAAGAGTACAAACTAACAGCCCCTGACAGTCTTCTAAAATCAGTTGCACTATAGATTGTTGCAAGTTCCGTACAAAGTTTTTTAAAATTGAGAAAATTGTAACCATTGGACACAGTTTTTACAGTGTCTTCTGGAAATTTAGAATCATAATCTGGAAACTTTTCTGACATGAACAAAGATGCTCCTACGAGATGGCTCGTGAATCTAAACCGTTCCTTTATTTGGCATATAATCACATCACATACTTCCTTCGCCTGTCTCTTCCACTCAGTTTTGTCAATCTTCCTTTTCTTTGGAGGTGAACTTTGTGATGATTGTTGTGGCTCTCCAGTGTCTGTGTCAATATTATTTCTGATTTTCAACACATTTTCTTCAAAACTTGTAAGAGACCGTTTTATAACAGTGAGATCATTGTCTATTTTCTGGAGCTGATTAAAGAGTATGTCAGTAAGTGGCATCATTTTTCTAAAAAATGAGACCCAAAAATAAAGTTTTGACTTACTAAAACTTTTAAATGGCCACAAGCCTGTGAAAGAGTAGTCTACTGTCATTTTTTAAGTGATAAAAATCTAATATTGTTTTCATGCACTGTATTAGGTCCTGCATGTGATCATAAATTGTTGTGACACTTCTCGATTGAAAATTCCATCTGGTAGGTACAGATTTGGGTAACCGCTTTTTTACTACTGCATCTAGTATTGATGTTCTTGCGGACTAACTGAGAAAAAAGCGCAAAGACCTTGAACATTGGCAAAGAAAACTCGAACTTCCCTGTTTATTGATGCAGCTTTGATTACAACTAAATTCAGCTAATGTGCATGACAATGAACATATTCGGCATCGGCATAACAATTTTGTACAATTGCATGTACACCACTAGAAGTTCCAGCCATTACAGATGCTCCATCATATGTCTGTGCAATGAGCTTTTGGGGAGTTTCATTTATTTTGTGGTGTTTTAACTCATCAAGAATGGTTTTAGAAGTACCCCTAAATACTGCTGAAGTTTCAAGATGGTTTTTAAAACTGTATCTAGTTCTGCACTAAAATCTATTAACCCTCTAAAAATCCCTGGATTATTTGATTCTTTAGACTCATCGTGGCATCTTAAAGCTAGTTCAAACACACCACAGAAACGAATACAGTTGATAATAATACTTAGCACATATCTGTTCTGCTTAACTTGTTCATTGTGAGCTACAATATTTCTCCTATAAGCTGTATCTAGTTGTTCTGCTATGTTAGTTGTTCCTAACAATGCTAACTGTAAACTATTTTTTATGTGGGTACCTGAAGCCTCATGTTTTTTAGTTCTGTCATTAAAATGGTTTAAGTCTTTAAATCCAGTCTTAGTCCAAGTCTCCTCCCCTCCAAACAATATACAAGGAAAGCAAAATAATGAAATTTTAGTGTCACACCCACATAACAAGGAATATTTATTGTATAAGTCTGTTTTAAATTTACGATTAAAAATTCTATTACCTGACTTTACAGTTTGATTAAAACTTGAAAGATCTGGTGTAGGTCTACCTACTCTCTAATTTCAATTTTTTCCTCAATTGGACGTAAACTGAACGGTGTTTTCATTAAGTTTTCGTCATTGCGGCCTACGAGACGCCTTAATCCTTTAATATGCACTATTATTTATATTTAACAATGAATTGTACTAGCACTTAACTGACACTAACAATACATTTCACAAAAAATTCGACCGACACTAATGAACTGAACTAATAAAACAACATAACCATACAAATTCCAACAAACTGGTGGCGCCGTGACTGACAAGCGGAGTTTGCAGTCCCTAATCACACCAGGCGAAGCTATAGCGATGTAATAGGAACACCCTAGAGTGTAGCCAGCCAGTGCAAAACTACATTGTGTTTCTCCATATACCAAGCGCGTCACAGCTGGTGTACACACTCGTAGTACACCGCGGCGAGAGCGTGTACGGTTTTTATTAAGTGCTCTGCACTTTTCAATCAACAAATGATTAATTACGATTATTTAGCTTGAAAACACTTCTTAATTATTGTTGTTTTCATAATTTTATAATTTAAAATACAGTTTATGGGGGATTTACAGGATTAAAAATGCAATTAAATTTACAGGATTTAATGGGGGTTGTGCAACCGTGCAACCTAAGCACGGGCCGCCACTGGTTCTGCGTACTATTTCAAGAGTGTAACCCCGCCACTGGTCACTGTCGGAACACTGTAATAGTGCTGCCGTCTCGTTAATGTTAGCGTTATTTGCCGGTGTCTACCATATCCGATGGTGGCGTACCATCTCCGGGTACGCCCAACAGTTTAGGCTCGACTTGGATAAGTCGTTTATTCTCTCCACAAATCTCGATGTGCCCAGGTCGTCGTCTCTTAACCCTGTCTCGTCCGTTGTTTGGACAAAACGTGATCTTGACGATACAGGAATCTTCTTGTGTGCTTATTGGGCCCCACTGTAATGTCTTGTTTATGCCATCAGCTGTGTGGAAATGATCATACCATTGTAAACCTTCAGTACTTTAATCTACTATTTATCGACCGTCTCGTCGCCTCCATCGTTTTTTGTAGGCAGTTCCAGTACTTAATTTTTCCTCGTGAGTAATTTGTAGGTATCGTCTCGATTAGCCAATTCCTATCCTACCTTTTTTGTAAGAGATCACATTTCTGTCACTACCTTTTTCGATTGTACTGTGGAATGTTATTTTCGTCGTCCTGCAACGAATGCTTTTATTCTAGATCAGTCCATCCAGATGCCTGCTCCCTCATTGTCTTTGAGGTCACAACTTCCTTATCACATTTATCACTGTGTCAGAAGTAATGGAATACAAATTCATAACTTAATGCTAAAACGAAAGTTTAAAAAAAAATGAATACGTAACTGTGTGTAATCAATGAACGTTATTCGGTTAATTACATTCATTTACAATATTAATTATGTAGGCCACATTTATATATGATATATATGGGATAGTTGTGACAACCTCTGTATTCCGATGTTAAAGGTGTAACAGCTTTTTAAAAGTTTAGGTCTACATGTCTATTTAGGACAGTTACAAAGGTCTATGTATACCTTGCATACAATCTGGCAGAAATACAACTTTGTCAAATACTAAGACAAAAGTAATGACCTTCCTAGGGAAGAACGCTGTAAGAACAAAAATTGTAATTGACAATAGTGTTTTGGAGCAGGTAACACATTTTAATTATTTGGGATGTGATATTTCGTATAGGTAGGATAACGATATCGAGAGAAAGTTAAATAAATTTAGTTATACATGTGGAACAAAACGACAACTATTGAAGAATAAAACGCAGAGGGAGACACAGCTAAAGTTGTACAAGATCACGGCTGTGCCGACTTTAATGTATGGATGTGTAACATGATGTAACGATAGATTTTTTTTAGAAAATTTGGGATTGATGTGGACACACAAGGGCAGGCGTTGGCTGTCACAGCATTGATGAATGTGAATAACAAATTTACATTTTTTTTTACACAGTCTTTAATTAATAACTTTGTCAATTAATAGTTAATCATATTAATTATCATATTAATTAAATATAATGCATAAATTCGCATTATATAACATGGCGCCCAACGTGGGGCGTGAGTAATTTGATTCAATAGTTAATTCAAATTAAATTCACTAAAGGCTGAGTGCAGGCAGTGGTGTAGTATATAAGTACGTTAAGAGTAGTGTAAACTAGTGAAAGTAGTTAGCTTGAATGATAACACGGAGTAGAGCGAGAATGGCGGACAATTCCGACAGTATCGAATTTGATATTAACAACCAATTAGGCATAGTAGGACCAGAGGAAGACACACCAATTACCCAGGACAGTAGTACGAGGTCGAAATGACCAAGGCGCGGGGACAAATGTCAACCCCGAGAGAATGAATTTTAGATGCTGATGGATTTCATCAAACAGCAATTCGAGAAACAAGATGAGAAATCAGATAAACAGAGGGAAGAAATTAACGATAAATTAGATAAACAAGCAGAACAATTCGGACAGCTAAAGAACGAACTGCGGGAACACAACGAGAAATGGGAGAAAAAATTTAACAAATTCCAAGAGAAAACGGAGAGTGCAGTGAAGGAGCTGAGTAATGAACTCAAATGACAGACTGCGGAGAATAAAAGATAACGTGAAGTAGATCGTCAAGAATGGCAAGGGGCGATCACTAACACCTTGACGAGAATGGAGAAGATGGACAGTAAAGTCGACTCACACATCAAAAACGCTGGTAAGAAGAATGAAGAATTGAAGAAAGAAATACAAAAGAGTTTGCAACTACAACATAAGGAACATGGAGAGACGATCAACACGCTCAAACAGAAAATTGTGGAAGTAGACGGGAGACAGCGATCTACAGAAGAAACTGACAGAGAGAGAGTCACGCGACTGGAAGAATTGAAAGGTCACTTAGCTAAAATGAAAGAAAATCAGGAGAGATTGCAACGGCAATTAGCAGGCGTCGAAGGTATACCAGGAAATCGTATAAACGGAACGCCACATAGTGAATTAAAATACAATGGAGGCGACAGATACCCCATGGAGTTTCTAAAAGAATTATCAGAACTTCAAGGGTAGCACTACCCGAGTGACAACATTAAATGGATCGGAAGACATTTAGAAGCTGATGCAGAGGTCTGGTGGAGGGTAATCCGCAACCAGGTCAGTAACTTCGAAGAATTCAAGGAAGCATTCATCCAGAAGTATTGGGGGCAAAAAAAACAAGACACGATACGTGATAATCTGGAATTCGGCCGATACAACTGGCGCAGTGGACTTAATCCAGTACAATATATGGAGAGGCTCTTACTTGAAAGTAGACAGTTAACACCGGCCATAACTGACCGTCAACTGATCAAAAAATTAGCCCGTCATTTTGGACGTGAATTCGAAGTAGCCGTAGTGACGCGGGGCGTCAATGCGATACAAAATTTTGAATCTTTAATAGAAGAATATTCAAACATTCAAAATCGCCGGAACAGAGAGTTTGGTTACGCACCGAATCAGGAGAAAGTGATTCCAAGAGGGGTTGACACAACACCGAGTAACACAGTTACACAGAACAAAGGATTTTCGCCGAGACCAGGGTGGGTAGAAAGAGACGGTAAAAAGCCATTTGTCAAACCCGTCGACCGACATACAGTAAATACGATTGAGTTTACAAATAACAAGGCATCGACCTCATCCGCAGGAAGGATGGAGGGTGAAAAAAAATTAAAATGTTTACGAGGAGAGATAGCCGCTGCGACAACGCAAACACAACATGACAGAATGAACGTACTACTACCTGATTTACGACATGACTTGTTATGTGACGACAAAGAAGAGGGTATTCAACGCATGTTGAAATGTCCCGAAATTACTATTAAGTTTAACGGAAATATCACTGTCTCAGCACTACTCGACACTGGTAGCGCGGTAAATGGACTATCTGAAACGTGGTATCAACAAAACAAACAACACCTGATACCTTGTGAGGAATTACCGATGACCAATACATTAATCGTAAGCGCTGTAGATAAAAGGTCAAAATTAATTAGAAAACAGATATTATGTGATATTTATATTAATGAGGTTAAGATGGAGTTCGTATTTTTAATTATTCCAGAATTAGTGAGACCATGTATTTTAGGCATAAGTTTCCTCCGGGAAGAAGGATGTATTATTGATGTTAACAAGGGAATCGTCGAGTTCAAGGATCAAACGGGTGAGCGGGAGCTGGTGGTGCCTATCATGCACATGGAGATGGTAGAAGAAGAGGAGGATGAAGTCATCGAACTGAAGATAAATAACAAGATCGATAGTATCGAGTGCGCAGATAAAGAAGCATTACAGGATCTCAAGGACCTCCTGATAAGGAACAAGAGTTTATTTAGAGAGCGCCCGGGGAGAATGAAGTGTTACGAACATTAGAGTTTAGAGTAACCGATCAAACACCGTACTTTCAGCGAGGATGGCCCGTGCCAATAGCTTATAAGGAAAAGGTAGACACCGAAATTGAAAAGATGGTAAGATATGGGGTCATCGAGCGATGTAGTAGCCCATATGTTAACTCGCTGGTGACTGTTATCAAGAAAGACGGGAAAGTGAGGCTGTGCCTAGACGCTAGAAAGGTAAATAGTGTGACGGTACCTGACTACGAAGGGGCTCTACCAATCCAAGAAATATTAGCAAGGTTCGGGGAGATGCGATACTTATCGACGGTCGACCTGAACAGCAGCTTCTGGCAAGTCCCATTAAAAAATTCATGCCGAGATTACACTGCATTCATCTACGATGGAAAGTGCTACCGTTTCACCGTAACACCATTTGGACTCAGCACCAGTTCAGCAGCGTTGACTCGAGGTTTGGACAGGGTACTGGACGACGATGTAAAGAGGAACACCATAATTTATGTGGATAATTGTTTATGTTACTCCGACAACATCAAAACTCATTTATTGCATTTAGAATTATTATTATCAAACTTACGTAGAGCGAATCTCACGATTAATTTAGAAAAATCTCAGTTCTTCCGGCAGGAAATATCTTATTTAGGTTACCGCCTAACAACAAATGGGATACTCGCGACGGACGAAAAAATTGCTGCGATCAGAAATTTCCCTACTCCACGGAATCAGAAACAATTGAAGGGATTCCTCGGATTAACCAATTTTTACAACCGTTTCACAGACAAGTACGCCCAGACGACGCAACCATT
Organism: Magicicada septendecula; assembly: GCA_034769895.1. Classification (NCBI taxonomy): domain Eukaryota; kingdom Metazoa; phylum Arthropoda; class Insecta; order Hemiptera; family Cicadidae; genus Magicicada; species Magicicada septendecula. The sequence goes on along the minus strand of CM068367.1, from coordinate 78,382,178 downwards.
GTTAAAATTATTAAAAAAAAAAATGATGAGGAAATTGAAATGTATTATTGATAGGTTAGAGAACGGCGATGGCAAAAACGACTTAAACAAATTTTATAAATATAATAACAATAATTTATACAGAAAATGGAAAGGACGATGGAGGTTGTATTTACCGAAAGGGATATCTGACAAGGTAATAGCCGAAATTCACCAAATGTATGGGCACTTTGGCACTAAGAAATGTACCAAGATGATCCAGGAGCATTTCACCATGGACCAATTGGCTAAGAAGGTAAATGCATATATACGAACGTGCGACATGTGTCAACGATATAAGGACACGCAAAGTAGAAATTTATTCGGTGGTACGCGACCCATAATACCAAAGGAAAAGGGTGATTTATGTAGCGGAGATTTTACGGACCTTTACCGACTTCGGTAGGAGGAATCTAGTACATTTTCGTCATCATTGATAATTTCACTAAGTATGTAAAACTGTATACTTTGCGAAGGGCAACGACCACAGCAACATTGAAAAGGTACGTCAGTATTGTGAAGAAGTTGGCTCATCTAAAGGTTTGTTAACGGATAACGGTACGCAATTCACGGCTAGACAATGGGTCAGCGGGTTGGAAAGTTTAAACATTCAGCCCAGATACACTGCAATACGTAACCCTTGTTCGAACCTAACAGAGCGCGTTAACCGGCAACTTGGTAACTTATTCAGAATTTTCATCAATAACCAACAACATACAAAGTGGTCACGGTATGTGAAAATCATTGAAAATTGTCTTAACGAATCATACCACGAAACGATTGAGATTACACCATATGAAGCCCATCTGGGAAAGAAACCGATACGAATATGGGAGAAGTATCTTGACGTTGACATCACGAAGGACAATCAAGAAAATAATACGGAAATATTTGTAAAAATACGTGTACCAAAAGGGAAAAACATGCCAAGCGGATGAACGAATCGAATAAAACAACAAAGTTTGAGATTGGCGACTTAGTATTAATCAGGACGTATACACAATCAGACGCAACTCAAAAACGTATAGAGAAGTTTTGCGAATTATTCAGTGGACCGTTCAAGATAAGCCAAATATTGGGCGAATCAACATACGTGGTAGTAGACTGCAGAGACGAAAGCAGGATTCGAGGAAAATTTAATACTGTATACGCCAATTGAAGAAGTATATTACTAAAAGGGACTGAGGAAGAAACGGAAGGACTGATATAATGAAGACAGCGGAGGTGGTGACTACGCCATATGGTAAACAAGAAGTATACCATAATGTATGAAATAGTTAAGGAAGTCAAATGGATGGAATCTCGTCACGGAATAAATAGGGAGTTGACGCGGCCATATCATTCAGGCTAGCTTAACTTAGCTAGAAAAAAAATGTATTGCCAAAATAAACGATTAATACATTATTAAGATGTGTCAATAGAAAGATGTTTTAGAAAGAAAGTTGGTAAATTTATGTTCAGAATGTAATAAATGTGACAAACAAAATAAGATGTAAAGTTGTAAAAGCAAGGAATACTTGAATAATGATACGTAAACATTACTAATAAATTATAAGTAATAAGATGGATTTTTTTGGTAGAATTATTTCATGTATCGTATGATGATATAAGGAGTTAAAGGTAAAAATTGTATTGAATTAAACTTGTTTGAATAGATAGAAAGTAACGTGATACAATTTTCTAATATTGATTACAATATGAAAGTATGAGGATATATTGAATTAATGTACAATTATGTTAATAATATAAAAAAAATAACTAGCGTGTAAATTTTGTTTTGATTGTTTGAAGGAAGAATGGGTAGTGGATATTTGTAATTTTAGCCCATAATATCGATTGGACTAATATGAATGTTAAGATGTTTATTAATATGTTAAAGAGAAGGTATGTTTTACATTGTATTCATAGTATGTAAGTACGAATATTAATGTAAAATGAATTCATATACCCAGAATGGTCAGAAATAGGTTGAATAGTGACAGTAAAGGGGGTGACAAGCGAAAGTGGGTCAGTGTGTACAACAGTGAAAGTACTAAACCGTTTGTTGTGAAGGATGAACATGGGGAAGTAAGGGAGACACAGGGCTAGTTTCGTTCGTCAGATTCTGAGATCATCACGCTGAATCGAAACTGGGGACACTGTAACGCTAGATTTTTTTTGAAAATTTGGGATTGATGTGGACACACAAGGGCAGGCGTTGGCTGTCACAGCATTGATGAATGTGTACGCTAGCAGCAACAGTCGTTCAAAGAAATGCGTTGACAGACAACTGATCTACGCCTTGCTCGACTTGAACAAAGGACAATAAGTATAGCCGAAGCGAACTGGGTGAAGCGTGCTACATTGTTTCGAACGGAAATGTAACAATGAAATGACCAGCACATAGCTTACTTAGAAATACTTTGTACATAGTCGATAGTATTGTTGGTAATACGTATACGAGACAATACGACGACATCGCTTAAAAGGGTAGACGAGAACTCAAGGAATGAAGCAATTGAGAAGAATACGAAACAAAGAAATAACGAGGTCACATACAGCTGGGATCCAAGTAACATTTGAAAAGAAATGACGCTTTTTAGCAGAGAAGATGTAGCGGGAAAACATTGGTACAAAACCACGATTCGACACGCTGGAAGTAGAGAGGTGTCAAGGAGATGAAAATTTATGGCTCGAACAGTAAGACTACTGAAAGGATTGATCGACAGGCGAGAATATTGCTTTTTCATGGAATCGCGTAGGAGGAGAGTTTAACCAGAGTTTGGGGGTGACTACGTGAACTAGTGTCGACCTATAGGAAGCCGAGGATTGACGAGGGTTGGACATCTAGACTACGTCACGTCTCCATGGTGATGAAACCAGAGAACGAATCATCTGAAGGTGGTGGAAACGACTCAAGACGTTGGGTGGAGTTTTCTCCGGAATTCGAGACGTTGGGAGAAGAATTATCTGGAACTTAGGACCAGAAGCCAATAAGACACAGCTATAGGGGTTGGACATAAAAGTATGAAGTAGCTTGGTGGGAACGAAGATTATAAAAGATAGTGTTCGCCAAGAAAAGGGGAAGTTTTTTTCGTAGAGTCGTGAAGTCTTCTTAAGAAAGTTGTGAACTCATCTTCTAAAAGTGACAGTCGTTTAAATAGAGTCTTTTTAAATGAGAATCTTCTAAAAGTTGTAAATTCAGTGTTACCATTCGTGTTTCGAATACAAAGAGACTTAGAACATGAATTAACAATGTATTATACGGACGTTTTGTTTTAAACATAAACAATTTATAAGTGTATTATTCGGTATAACATTAACCGATGAATTGTAAACTCAGTGCCATAAACGGTTTGTAAAAGGAGTCGAAGTGATATGTATTGTAATAAAACAATAATAGATTACTTTTCTAGTGTATACGAGTATGTAACTTTGTTAACTATATTTGAGGATGTTTAAAAGCCCCACTGTTGGGTTCGCCAATTTGTAATAAACCTTATCTTTACTGGGGTTTAATTAAGCTCCACGTGGGTATGCGCCAATTTGTAATAAACCAACTTACAAATGTATATTTACTTCTTTATATGTGTGACTCCCGTGTATTAACGTTAAGCCCCACTTTGGATGCGTCAATTTGTTACCAATATATTATATTGTTTCTATTTCTTATTTAATTACTGTTACGGGTTTATAGTTAATTTAAGAATTTAAATTAACAAATCCAATCTGTTTATAAGGAAAATATTTATTATGTTGTTGCAGATGAGACCTCCTGCAAATCAATATTAATTTATAAAAAAACAATTATTTATTATATAGTTGCTACGACTCGTATGTTGAACATAAACCTGTGTTAATTAATTACCAAGTGTTTTACCAGAGAATAACGCTATATTACGGGTATTATAGTTAATAATTCGGTAATTCTCTCCAACCCTATTCGGTCTGTATTATTTAAATTGACCCAAGTGTGGCGAAAAGAATACGTTAGTTCTGCACTCTCCCGTATTCACCAGCTGTCTGCAACGAGCGCTGTTATTAGTACAGTAATTGACTCGTTCTTATAGGTTAGTTCGTTTCACTTGACGGTTTTATCACTTTCTTTCTCTGTAAATTACTCCCCAATCAAAATACAATAACTATTCTACAATAACACAGAACATCATCACATACAAGAAGGATTCTTTATTTATATTATTTTTTAAATTTCAACAGTCGTCTTCATAGGTTATTGGTTCGTAATATCGATCGTACAATGCTGAATCGATTTGTTAGTGGACTAGTGATGTATAATACAATTTAAATATAATTTTCGGTTTATCTCTTATCCCAGGGTACATGTGATTCTTTTAACGATTAGTAAGGCCAGGTAATGCAAAATTAAGGTTACTAAGTATTACAATTGTTATTAACTCGTAATATATAAAATTAAACATAAGCAGGTGTGTTACCGGACAATACGATACTCAAGGTGGCCATGTCTGTTTATAACTGAATGAAGATGTAATGGTGAGGTTACTCTTGACCAAAAATCGCGTCCAGATTATCAATAAAGGTTTAAATGTGATGTCCAGGAGTGTAACAGGAGTTCAGTTCTGTTCTTCGTTCTTCTTCGCGATCCTAGTAGTTGCCGGTCCCAGTGGAATTAGTGTAGTATTACGACTTCGTTAGTCTCTTGAAAGTGAGGTTTAGTATTTCAATACCAAAATTCTTCGTGTATGTTTAATTTATATTTGCATTAATTTTGATTTCTTCTGCTAGGTATCATCTTGGTTTAATTCTAAATCGGGTTCATCATCATTCCTTTACTAGAATTAGTTTGAAGAAGGATTTATTAATTCCGTAAACTTTGAGGAAGTGTAGAATTCTATTTCCTGGAATCTAGTTCAGGAGTTATTACTCACTATTACTCAGTTCTTTTTTTTTAATGGATTGGCTTTAAGACATTTGATTTATTAAATTTTATTCATTTTATTTTATCTTATTTTTTAAATTTGTCTGCTGAACTGTTCCCAATAGCATATAACAATCGAATGTTGAAATCAACAAAATTTCTTGCATTTCTGTTACCCTAACAACCATTACTTTTCCTGTCATTGGATAATATTTGATATCCTAGAGCCAGAATTAGGAAATATTTCTACTCTTATTTAATAAAATACTCCCTGCTTGGAATTACACTAAATTACATAACACTTTCACTTAATCTGCCTTGTTAAACCATATACATTTTACTACATTTTCATCTGACTGGACTTATTAAAAAGGTATTAATTTCCTTTTACAAATATTAAATTTAGGTCTATCGGTTTTATTACACATGTTATAATTTTGTTTTGTTTTTAATTTAATTTTTCTTTACCTGACCTACTGTACAAAGAGTCACTGGCTTATGGCCACTTATATCAATTTTAATTTCCTGGTTTCAATTCATTATATTATTTAGTTCTTCATTAGTTTTTAACATAACTATAATAACTACTTGCCAACTGATTAATACTTATTGTCTTCCTGACCAAGTTTACAAATATTATTTTAAACATCTTCATTAATGAATTAAAGTAAATACATTTAACATAATATCATACTTAATAAATGTACTCGTATTTAATTATTTAAACACAATTTTAACATGAATAACATGAGTACCCATGACTTAGTACTTCCTTAAAGCAACGGCTCTACACTTACTACACACAAAACATAAAATAAATATCCTGTAAACACTATATCATGATACACTACAACACCAAGTACATTTTGTAACACATTAAATATTAATTGAACAGTATACTATACTCAACTCCTACACATTAAACTCATCCCACTAGACACAGTGTTTATATTTTACATCTCATACTACTCATTACACATTTTAGATTTAGGTACACCTTCGATGTTTTATTACTTGGTAACCTTACTAGGTACCTTCAATGCATTTTTTAGGTGAGATTGGCCCTCTGGTATTTAATTATAACATATTTTGGGCATTGTTTTAAGTCATGTTTACAAAGTTTTTTTTATGTAACGTCGGGAACCTCAACTCTGTTACGTTACAGTATACATAAACAAGGACAATGTACGCGATGCTTGTATGAACTGTATACAAACTGTATCAAGGTCAATCGATATAATTATCTTGAATGCGGGAACGTTGAATAAATAAGTGAAATTATAAGCGACTCGTAGTATGTACAATCTGATCTTTGCGTGAGAATTTGGTGACGTAATGACGCAGAAGTGCGGGACAGACGCGGAAAGTGGAAACGACCGTATTCAGATCAACAACATTTTAAACACCAAGTGACAACGGCAGCGCTGGAACGAGGATGGGAAATTCAGAGTTTAGCCAACGCACTATGGATACTCAATATCAAGTAAAATTTCATATATTATGTTAACGTAGAAAAACCACTGACCTGTAACTTACAAAGAAACCAGCTTGAGAAAAACGTAGTCTTAAATAAACAAAATTCAATCTAGTAAACATATTAATCAAAGCGGACCATAAATCTGGGGTATGAATACATTAAACGTAAAAATTGTATAGAAATAGAAATAGCAATAATGTGAATTTTATTATGTTGTGTATTTTATGTATGTGTTCTGTTTCAGGATATATTCCCAACTAAGGAGGAATTTGTTTGTTTTATGTATTATTTGCAGGAATATATGTATTTTGTATGTGTAATGTTAGATGATAAGTGCATGATTATAATAAACATGTTTTGAGAACCCAGATCCGCATAACTTTGTATTATTTGATACACCTTTTGATAATTAATAAACAGTCACTTAAGTACTCATTATTAATCAAAAGATTATGCACATAACAGCCTAACAAAGTTACATTTTTTTACACAGTGTTTAATTAATAACTTTGTCAATTAAATAGTTAATCATATTAATTATCATATTAATTAAATATAATGCATAAATTCACATTATAATGGGGTCTCCTGCAAAAAGATATTTCAAAAATACAGGCCTCGGAAATGAAATTTTTAGAGCAGTTAAGGGATGTAGTTTGAGAGATCATCCACGAAACGACGACATAAGGAAAGACCTGAAGTTACAGTCGGTTCTTGAGAGATAAAGGAATACAGGCAGTATTGGAAGTCACCATGTGGAACGCATGGTAGACACGCGTATTCCTAAACAAGCGTGCCAGAGGGGACGAGAGATTGTGGAAGACCCTGGAAAAATGGTCAGAGACTCTGTGAAGTCGGAAAGGGCTATAGCTCAAGCCATGTAGTGAATAAGAAGAAGGTCTACATGTCTTCTGTAAGCAATTCCCACAGCTTTTTGTAAGAAATTTTGCGTACAGAAGCACATTATAGTATTTACATTGCCAGTGGGTTAACGCCAAGGTCGTAGGGGCCTGACCAAATCCAGTTTATCGCGCGGTGCTCATCGTCTAGTGAGCCAGTTCTCTGTTCTTTTCTTTCGACATCGTTTTCATATTCTTTTTACATAACCTGTGGGCTTACATTTACAACCGCAGTGGCGGTGATATAACACTTGAGGATGCCGTAGTTTGTCGGTTCAATTATTATCCTGTAATTGGTGCACTTATTGTAAAATCGTTTATAGAAAATAGTCGTTACGTGTTTCCGAGTATTTAATGGGTGAATTTAACGCTTGTCAGGACAATATAATTTTCGTAGTAATTATGCTTCATTCTAAAGAAAATAATAATTCTTTTCGTGGCTTCAGATAATTTACTTCTGTCTGTATTGATTTTTTTTAAATTATAAATACATAACAACTATTAATTAACAATTTTTCACATCGTTGTCTAATTATTTGCAAAAAAAAAAACAATAAATGAAGGTAAACTGTTAGGGGCCACGATGTTATAAATATCGTGGGCTAAAAATCTGTGTTTTTATACGTGAGATAAACGTCCTGACCGAATTTCATTCATTCACCTGTCTTTATATAGAAATATAATAATGTCAGTTTTTGTACCACCGAAATAGCTGAGAACTTAGGCTGCCTTATATGAGCCGTTTGGCATACAAAGAAAGTAGAGTGGGCAGAACTATACCTAAGCCGCGTACCTCATTTCCACAAAGTGAGTAGACATGGAGGCTGAAAAACGCATCCTGATTTTATTAATGCCAGAGATTAATAATTAGTATTTAATTTTTGATAATTAATTATACTATTCCTGATTAGATATAAGTATTCCTAATATTTAGCCAGAGACCTGTCTTTATTAAATTTTGAGCTAATAGGGTAAGTTTATTAAACATAACCTTCTTCGGTAAATTGGTGCAAATAGGAGCACATATTTATACGATTTTATATAATGAAACGTTGTTTTATAAACATTCCGGCACTACTTTGCATGGATTACAACTATTTGTGTTCTCACCCTAAATTTTCTTGATCTTTGTTTTGCTCAAAATGGTTTTAATATTATCACTGTTTTGGTCGTCTTTTTTGGTACACTTTCAATTGTTTTCAATTATCATGTACTAAAACAGGAGAACAAAATTCCAACAAATCCAGAATTTCGAATGTCTTTTCTTGTGTCTCGTGCTTTAATAGCTCCGGCTACTAAAATCTTTAAGAATTAGTTTTACTTCGCCTTCAGCTGATTGTGGTAAACTGTGGCTGTAAGAATTTTTAGTAAGTAAATTCTTTTTAAGCGTTCTTAACACTTTTTGCACTCTCTTTTGGACTTACATTTTTTGTTTTCATACCGATTTGAAAATATATAGACGGGAGAAATTTGTTTTAAAAATTCTGTAAATTTTTAAAAATTCTGTAAAGATGATTATCGATCAGTTGGTGAAATAAAGCTCCTGAATTAGTGAAACCTTCTTCGAAGTTGTGACACTTGCACGGAGTGACATTTGCACGGAGATGGAATTTGTTGACATTTGCCCAGAGCCCTAAGCATTCCAGGAAATGACTAATTATGTGTATTTTTGTCAGTGACACTTGCACGGAGTCCGGTAGGGGGTGAGTCGGACTGGTTATAGGAATGCAGGAGCAATAAAGGAGGTGTTGACTATACCAACAAAGAATATGTTACTTATTGGCGATGTGTTGATTATAAGAAAAGTAAATGTAAAGGCAGAATATCAACGAAAAATAATACTATCGTAGGCGAAGCAACTCATGTTTGTATTCCGGACGAAGCGGCAACTGAAGTGAGAAAAAGTGTTGTTAATGCAAAGAAGCGTGCAAGGGAAACAGATAATACGATTTCAAAAATTTACGCCGAAGAAGTAGGCCCGCTCTTTAATCGAGGATATGACCTTGTGACTTCACTACCATCACACAGAAGTGCCAAACAATCATTACATCACATTCGAAGAAAACTGTGGGGCCTACAAAGGACCCAGTTGACTCTGAAGGAATACGATTAGAGGAAAATGATCTACTTATGAATGACGGTAAAAAATTTTCTACTTGACGACAACAGAGGGCCTAAAGACAGAATATTGGTGTTTGCCAGCGAAAAAGGAAACTCTGCATTGACAAGTTGTTCTTCATTCTTCGTCGACGGAACCTTCAAGAGTTCAAGCAAACAGTTCGGGCAGTTATTTATCATCCACGCCGATCTGGGAAGTTCTTGGAAAGAAACCAACACTATTCCAGCAGTCTACGCGTTGTTGCCAAATAAGAAACGAGAAACATATGATCCTTTTTCCAAAGCAGTGAAAAACAACGTAGGCCTACCTGGATGGAATCCTGTGACACTTAAATAGACTTTGAACTGGTAATCATCCAATCAGCTAAAACTCTGTTTCCTGAAGCTGAAATTTTTGGTTGCAACTACCATTTTAACCAATGTTTATGGAGGAGAGCACAAGATTGTGGCCTTGCTACTGCGTACAAAGAAAATGAAGAGATTCGACTCACATTCGAATGTGTTCTGCCCTCGCGCATGTTCCGCTAGAACTGATTGATGATGCTTGGCTAAGTATACAGGAAAGCACACCTGAAGACGAGAAACTGCGGGTGTTCTATGACTTCGTCGTCGATCAGTGGCTTGAGAATGAGCATATCCAAAGGAAAGTGTGGAACTGTTGCGGAAGACGGCACCGGACCAACATTGTTTCTGAAGGGTGGAGTCAAAGAATTAATAGTTTAATTTCGAGGTCTCATCCAAATGTATATTCACTGCTCAAGACTCTACGAGAGGACGCAAAGTATTACGGCCACTTTTTTGAGAGAATAGCCCTGAATATTGACGGGAAGAAGAGGAAAAAAGCAGCAGTGAAGAGTGATGAAACCATTTCAAAGGCCTTGAAAAAACTGGAACTAGATGGCAAACTAAGGTCTTTCCTTGTTTCTGTTGCTTATGTCCAGAAGTTAAAGTAAAGGCAGTGCCTATAGGTTAGAGAAGTAGACTCTCACCAGGAAAGATTTGTAAATATGTAAATATTCTAATTCAGCGTTAAAAAAAAAATAATTGAGGAACTCACATAAAGTGAAAAAAAATATGGGGAACGATAAGAGACTACCTCCCCGTGGTGTTCCCTGGAAACGTCGCAAAGTTGGCTGAAAGTCCCTTAAAATTCATAAAATAAAAATAATATTGCACTATAACACTGAATTCAACCCTTCCAAAATTGAAAGAGGATACGTTTTGAACAGTTTTAAGATACTAATGTTAGTTCCGGGCAAGTGTCACAGTATTACTTCTGACTCACCAAATACCATTATGTGGAGGGGAGGGCTCCGGGCAAATGTCACTCCGAGCAAGTGTTTTCCACCTTCTTCATTCGTTATCACTCCAGTTTTCCTTGTCCCGATAATATAGAACAGACAACAAATGTAAGTTTCCGCTAATGCTCCATACTTGTCAATTTGAACTTTTGTTTTGAATGTAGCTTTCGTACAGGTGTCATAAATCGTTTATCTGTACCCCCTCTCCCATCGATGTAGTCGGCTCTTTCTATGCGTGCAACAGTGATGTGGGTTTTCCTAGACCTATTTCTTTGTACCTGTGTAGGTGTGCAATGAACTACCATGCCACTGTACTCATGTGCCAATAACCTTCTGTACTGTGGCTTTGTACAGTAATATGATTAATTTATCCGTAATTTTTGTACACCATATTCGTCGTCTGATTGAGGTCCTGTCATGACCAATGCACTAGAGATTCTGTCGTGCCTCTATTACGATCGTTACTAGGTTATTATAATGTACTGTGAGGTTATTGCGTACGCGTGTTAAATAAAATAATACATACTGAACACGTGAAAGAACTTTATTAACATCATCACAGATAGGTAGAAATGGATCCGTCAAAGTAAGATACACTGTGCCGGTACGAATTCGAATAAAAAATAAAATAAAATAAACAGCTGGTCACTATCCGTTGATTGATTCTTTTCTAGACAGGGTGAGAGATTCGACGAAATGGGTGCGGCGGTAGGAATGAATGCCCCCGAGGCACCTTCAGACCTACGAGTGGAAGATTCTGGCAGCATAACATTACTTGCCCCCGCGCTGGTGTTATGTCCACGGTCAGAAAAGAAAGAAAAAGATTCACCCTTCAACCCTAAAACCGACCGAGACTGCATTCCTTAATATTATTGTGGACACACCCTGTGTGATTGCGAGCGAATGTAATTCAGGGTTTTACGGATTCACATGAAACGTTCAGAATTCAGCAATACTGTATGTGCAAATATAAATAGAGTCATACAGAAACGTTTCTGTACAAACTTGACACTTACACACAGGCAAGTGAGACGGTTTGAAAGTAAATTCTGAATTTTACAAAAACCAGTACATTTATAACAAAAACTTGTACTTGTTACATTAAAAAAATAGCCCTTTTTGTTCGTAATCCAATGATACCTTGTTTATAGAATTCTATGAAAAGTAACGGATATATATGACATTTCTTCTGTAACAAAACAGGCCAAACATATCAAGAAAGAAAATAGGCCAAAGTTTTCAAGTATTGGAACATATAAGAAATAGTAGGTACACTTACTGTGTACACCGAATTTGAACGCCACACCTCATTCCGTTTGGCAGCAATTCTTTTTTGACACACGTTTGTTGGGCATTTTCCTTTAGTTTAATGAGTAGAATCATTTTCCGAAGTTTGACACCATCTTTTGGAAGCATTCTGTATACGAGACAGCAGCTGTGGACAGGTAGTTCGATGCTCTTCTGATAATGATCGTTTCTAATCAATGGCGTATCTAGAATTCCGCCTGGGGGGGGGGGGTCCGGGTCGAGTCGGCTTCATAAAAAAAAGAACAAGTTAAGACTAATCAACATTACTATCTTTAAAGTGGCTTAAAAACGTGTTATAAATCCTGAAATAAGTGGCATTAAAGTAAAACGCTAATAACCCAATAAAAATACGGGTTATTGAAACATTGTTCACAAGACACTTATTGACTGAATTTATTTCCCTATATTTCAAATGTATACGCTAATGCTGTGTAACAAACCTGTTTGTATTTAAATCTTTATATTTAAAAAAGAGTTACTACTATATTAGCGAACATCGCTGAAACAATAATGAAACAGCGTAAGAATTAAGAGATCAACAAAATTTGTTAACTTTTGTCGACTCTCTGGGGAGGTTCGGTTCCGTTGCCAAGGTAAATACGCCCCTGTTTCAGATCCGTTGGTTTCATTTTGAAAAAATCTGTTAATTTTTTCGACCTTTTATAAACGTAAAAAAATTATTACTGGAGTTCCACCATAAAAATCGGTTAATAAAGTGTCCTGTTTAATGTTCTTATATCATTATAAATCTTTTTTCTCACCACAAATCAGGAGAATAGCTTGTGTTCATTGATCGAAATTTTCATATCGTTATATGTATAATTATTAGTTTGAAAAAAGATTACTGCTTCCAGCTCACTAAGCAGTAGTATTCACCGTGGAAGGCTGAATACTATTTAATTTATGTTGGCGGCGCATAGATTGCTGAGTGAATTATATCCTTCAGCTGAGTAGTGATTATTGTGAAAAGGTTATCGCACAACCTACTTACCCGTAGTTGGATTATACACGTCCGACTTTACATGTCCGTTGTGTACTCTTTTGAACGTCTGTAGGCAGACTTAGCCTATAACGGAAATATTCAAACATTTTATCCTACTCCTGTATTGAATGGAGAAACAGGTTCATTTATCTACAGGAAGTATGTGAGTAAATGTACTCACAGTACATACATACAGTAGTATGTAGTTTCTCTCTACTAACAAGGATGATATCGCTATTATTAGTGCATTTCTTATTCGGTAGCAAGAAGACCAAATACATTCTTCCTGGTTTCTTGAGTATGAAATAAATACATTTTAGTTTTAAACACCACCATATATTCCTATTATTGCTTACATAATATCCTTAACAGTGAAGAATTTCTCCGGCAAGGAAAGGAAGTGGGAGGTCGGGCGCGTCGTGTGGTTGTTGATATGAATTGTTGTTGTGTCGAGTGCGTGGGGGCTGGCTGGAGTCAGGTCACGTGACCGATGCTTGTGAGTTTTTAAATCGAGTGACGACCGTTAATGTCCCGTACGCTGAAGTGATGCTGCTCTGCCAGAGACGAATGTTGTTGTTGTTGATGGTAGTTGTATTTTTTCTTCTAACAACGCACCACCACCACCTCCTCTGCTGGTGCGGTGCCGCCAACTTAACAGCCAAATTGTAAACAAAAATGTCTCGCGGTGGCCCAATGGTTTCCTGCACTTTGGTTTTGATAAAGAGTAAATCATTTTCCGTCGGTATATGCTAAAAGACGTTCCCAAAAGTCAATTGTTGGGTTTGCACTTGATGTACTATTTCTATTGTATACCCACATCCATAACATAAAACAGTGAAGAAAAATTATGTCATTCCCAGCAAGTACTTATGTTATTTAGATGACTGATTTTTTTAAATCGGGGTTAAAGGGCGAGAATTTGACGTTTAGGAATATCAAACGTGAGGAATATTACCAATTACGCACAGTATTACTTAACGTGGGATGCTTAACTGCTGGAGCACGTATGTTATGCTTTATCATCGTTAGATTCTTGGGCAACACACACACACACACACACACACACACACACACACACACACACACACACACACACACACACACACACAGAGAGAGAGAGAGAGAGAGAGATGAGAGAGAGAGAGAGAGAGAGAGAGAGAGAGAGAGAGAGTTTGTAATAACTTTAAAAATAAAAAATTTCGTTCTTTACGTTGAGGGAAGGTTTAAGCAGATCCTGTGGGTTTTTTTTCAAACTTCACCCATTTCATCCACCACAAAGCACACGGCAAACATCGGTTTCAAAACAGTATGCCAAAACGGTGTTTTCTTTATACTTTATGTATTTTACGTTTTAATCTTTCGCCGAACGGATTCTCGCTCCACTCTAATAAAGGGCTAGGGCCGTCGCTGGTCTCACGCGTACAGAAAGTCGATAGTTCTCTTGCTTTAAAATGGTTTCTGTTATCGATAGAGAGAACAGCCAGTTGTGGTGCTGGAATTAACTTTTGTAAGGATTTTTGCATAGAGCCGTGTGTCCCTGTCACTACGACATAGGTTCCGTATGAGAAATTTAAAAACCGTCCTTCCGACAGGACGGATTGTTCTGATGGTACTCTACGAGTTCGGAGCGTAATAATATTTTAAATGTTATAAATGACGAAACATCTTCCATTGCTTTTAAACGAATGTCCTATACAAAATTCTGTTACGATTTAAACTGTGAATGAATGACAACTCCGGTGCATTGTCAGTGTCAGCAGCGTCAAAATACATGGGAAAAATAGAAACGCGATCGCCCTTTCTTATAACTGCCGCTGTTACTGGACGTACAGTCGTGCCAACCTCAAATATGGATGCGCGAATTCAAGATTTCTCGCTGTTTCCAATATAAATAGTGACGGTCCTGTTAATAGGACGTGAAAGCGTAATCCGTCAAATATCGTCCTGAATTGACGTTACGTTCTGCCGGCTGTACTTGTCATAAATGTTTTTTATCGTAAGGAGACTATAGTACGTATAAGGAGACTCGTATAATGATGCTCCAGAGTAACTGAAATTTTATGAATTTAATATCTATAAAAAATACCCCAAGGTCAGTTGAATAAAATACTTATTTAAACAGTATAAAAGCCAATTAATATTGCAAACGAACGAAGAGCAACGCCAAATTTTCAAAATAACTTGCGATTAACAATTAGGAGTGATTGAAAAACGTAGCAGATATTATCCTTTCTAGTTTTAAACCGTACTTGGGAGGTACACAACACGTGCGACCATGTGTGCTATTTTTAGAGTTATTCGCAACCGCAGCTTCCTTTTGCGCTTCCTCTACTCTGTATTCTGCAGGGAGCGTAATTTTTATTTTCATTGAGTAACGTGTAGGCGATTTAGAATTGTAGAAAATTTTAACTGTTAATATTTCTAAACAATTTTGAACTATAGTTAATTTCGTTAAATGTTTACTGTGTGTGTGTGTGTGTGTGTGTGTGTGTGTGTGTGTGTGTGTGTGTGTGTGTGTGTGTGTGTGTGTGTGTGTGTGTGTGTGTGTGTGTGTGTGTGTGTGTGTGTGTGTGTGTGTGTGTGTGTGTGTGTGTGTGTGTGTGTGTGTGTGTGTGTGTGTGTGTGTGTGTGTGTGTGTGTGATTAGGAGTTGTAAGATATGCCTAAATAAAATGGCTATCTTTCCAAAACCGACGCCATTACGGATTTAATGTATTCGGAAAAAACTTTTCGTCTTTACTAGATATGGGGCAAATGATTCTAAAACATTCGTATATTGGGGCGTTTTCACAAATTGCTGTTTCCCACATCCACTATACTAACATTACTATCTTGTGTATCGTCATCTGTAAGTTGTCTGCCCATCATTGATCTCATCTGCAGCTGTTTCCATTTCCGTCTCGGTTTGCTTCGTCTTATTTCTGTAGGTCTTCAAGTGAATACTTTCCTAGGCCACGTTTAAGTGGGGTATCCAGAATTTCGCCTGGAAAGGGGGGTCCGGTTGAGTCGGCTTCATACAAAAGAAAAAAAAAACAAGTAAATACTAATCAACATTAGTATGTTTAAAGTGGCTGAAAAACGTGTTTTAACATCATGAAATCAATCCCATTAAAGTAAACGGTAATAACACACAAAAAATACGCGTTTCTCAAACAATGTTTAGAAGATACTGATTGAATTGATTTTACTATATTTCATATTTTAAACGTATAGGCAAATAGTATGTAATAAACCTGTGTGTATATTTAAAAAAGAGTTACTAGCCGAAAAGATAATAAGAGAACCTGAAAATTGTAGAGATTTAACCAAATTCGTCAACTTTTTTCGACGCTCTGGGGGGGGAGGGGGTCCGGTCCCGTCCCCCCCGTAAATACGCCCCAGCCACCCTCTGTCTTGCATTCTCTTGAGATGATCGTTCTATGTTAACCTTCTTATCTGTATTCCGGCTATGACATCTTCAACATTTATCCTTCCGCTGGTGACAGTGTTGTCGGGTATGTGTTGAATTTTCGATGTCTTCTAAGTGCGTCCATCTCTAAGGCTTGTGTAGGTTTTCCTTTGTTTGCTTTCGAGTTTCCAGACCTCGACATTATACAAAGCAGTCTCTTTTACAATCGTATGATAGATTTTCTTCTTTTTCCACAACATTCTATTCATCTCGTTTATGTTTCTTTTCTTGATTTATTCTGTTTTCTAAAATCGAAACGTACAAACGTGCATGAACACTAACGTATCACTCCAGTGAGTGAGATGTGATATCAGCTACTAACACTACATAAGTAAATGCTTTGCAATATGGTTATCAAATTACTGAGCAAAGTACTCCAATTGGAAGACAGAAAACACCCACAGTCTACAATCAAGCACAGTACACAGGAAACAAACGGGAGCAGTGCAGTTGCTATAGATTAGTGGCCAAGAGACTTAAACGGATTCGATGACAGTGTTTCCAGTAGCTGAGTAAAAAGAGATGGTATATTGTTTAAGTGTGCTCAGTGGAGAATTGATAAGCATCCGGTTAGCTGTGGACAGCAAGTTTTTATTTTGTTGAACATAAGAAATTTACAATCTTCTCTTACAGAATATTAAGTAAATTAGACGAAGATAAAATAATTTATATCCGGGCTGTCGATTGGTTTGTTCTGTCATTGTCTAAAAGGTTCGCCCACCCACCGAAGCCCTTCTTCAGTAGAATACAGTTTACAAAGTGTTCCACGTTCGGCTCTCCACCCTTTTGTCGAACACTTTATAACCTTTTTTGTACTGAAGAAGGCGTCCTGTGGGTGGCAGAAACGTTTTGACAATACAGAACAAAACAACCGAGCACGGCCAAACAGCTCGGATATAAATTCTTTTATCAGTGACTCCGACCGTGATAGCATATCTAATAAAATTAGACGAAGGGTGCACTCAGCCCAGAAAGAACTGTGAACCAGTAGTGTAGCTTGTAGTAATCTATTGGAGATCTGTTGGCTCCAATACTTTCCGGTCGTCCGGGGAATATGGCAGTACCGAGGTCGTTTACTAACTGGCTGTCCTGGAATCTCCTGTGATAGAGCAAGGACAGGCGGTAGGTTTCTTCCTGAACAAAAGGGATTCAAAAAAGGGTCTTCAAATACCGTTTTATAAATTAAGTCTTTGCCAGCGATAATTTAGATATTCTCTCAACGAGCCAATAGAGTTCCTTGAATTTGAGGTCTAGTTCTCTTCTTTTAATTTGGACGTGTCGTTTCCAGGCCAACCGCTGATGCATTTTTGAATCCTCAGTACTTCCGTTTACACTAGAATAGACGAAAACATATTGATCTCCCTCCCGGCAGGGGAGTATGAGGGGGGGGTGAACGGAACCGGACTCCCCCCCCAGAGGTTAGAAAAAGTTGACCTTTCAGCTTTGTTGATTTTTTTTGTTGATATTTTAATTTTTAGGCTCTTTAATTATTTTTTTGTCAGCTATGTTTTCAGCGAGTAACTCTTTTCTAATATACAAACAGGTTTATTACACAGGATTTCATATACGTTTGAAATATGAAATACAAGAAAATCAGTTTGGCAGTATCTTATCAACAGTGTTTCAGTATTTTTATTGTGTTATTACCGTTTACTTTAATGGGATTGATTTCAGGACGTTATCACACGGTTTTCTATCATTTTAAAGATAGTAATGTTGATTAGCCTTAACTTATTTTTCGTGTTGTATAAAACCGACTCGACCGAAGCCCGGACCTCCACAAGGCAAAATTCTAGACATCAACGGCTCGTTGATGCTAACCGCGTTGCAGACCGTGGTTCTTTAATATTTTATTTTTGCTGTGGTTAGGGCCGATTCTCCACTGAGACAGCAAAGTGGTGATGCTGATAACGATGTTTCGTATACAGGAATTCAAATTTATATGAACTATAAAGATCAGTAAATTTGTGGTATTTTTTGTCTAAAGCTTACACGGCTGGTGCCAATGTTTCCGAAATTGTTACTAAATACTGTACCGGGCTGTTGTTAGGCCGTGGTCGGTTGTTATGGATACTCGACACCGTCGGCAACGTTGCGTATCCCCCCTCGAGCATCTTCTTCAGGCCGCAAAAGCGACAGAGTGGCGGCCAGTAGCGTGGCGTCCATGTAACCGCTGTTGCTGGCGGCAACAGTACTGGAAGTAAGAGAAAATAATGTTAATTATATCACAGAATAAATACTTTAGTTATTGAATAATTTGAAATCCGAAGAATATTAGTAGGGAAACTTGAAGAAAAGCATAGGATTGCTTTCGAACTGTTGGGCACTTGCACCGTCTTGTGTTGCCGGCTCAGACATCGGCAGTGTTTTACTGCGTACGGTCATTGGCCTCGTAGTAGTTGTCACTGTACAACTGTGGAGGTGGGACATACTCGTCCGTCCAATGTGTTGCCGCTGTATAAACCGGCAAAATACTCGGTTAGCTGCTATGTTCGTTTTCGGGACTGACGTGCAGCAGATACTATTTGTGTTTCGTTCGTTTAGTCATGTGTTTCTCTGTTTGTCTTTATTATTTTTAATTCGTTTATTTGTGTTCTGATTTATTCTGTGTAAGTATAATGGAGTCAGATCCCGTTGAACCGGGAACCTCTTCTTCTCCCAGCGAATGATAGAAAATGGTCTAAAAAGAAAATTTGATACAACAAAAATTAGAATTAATTTTTAAGTTAAGTTTTAGGCCTATCACAACAGGTGATATGTACACACGCCACGCCACTGGTGGCGGCACATCTTCGCCGAACGTTGCCTAACAGCCCTTTATTTAGTAATGATTTTGGAAATGTACTATATTCATTTATTTTACAAATATTTTTTCGCAAAGTGTACGAAACGAGACCTCGCGTCTGTCGTCGTGCGATGCTGCCTAATGACGTGTCGTGACGTTCTCTCCTCGCGTGACATACGCACGCGTGTACATAAGTAGGTTAATGTATACGAGGTCATGTCCTACGTCTGTCGTGTGTGCCTGTTATCAGTTTCAATATTGGCGCGATACAGGTCATATGTGACTAACGTATCGCAGTGCATTAGATTCCCTCCAACTTTGTGTGCGTGCTCCCGCTAAAAATGCACTCTACCACTGTGGTGGCGATATAATGGCAATATCTAGTGCATCGTGATTTTGTGCATTTTGTGTTTGGATTTTTATCAGTGCTTGAGGAACAGCGTAATAACATCATATGTTTGACTTGGTAAGGTTTTTGTTGTTAAAACAGGTGTGTCTTTGAAGTGTGTTGCTTTTGAGGTTAAGGTTATTCTCCAAAACATATGTATAGTTTGAATGAAACGGTTTTTTTTTTTAATTAATAATTCAAACGTTTTCATAAAACGTTTGTTTAATTACGTATACAATTTATTTGTGACAAAACGACACAATCGTGGTTTAATTATATTACTGCAGTGATAGCTGTAATAAGCGAAGTATTGGATGTTGTTATTGAATAGTAAACCGTATGAAAACGTTAGATACTATAAATAGTTTAGGTTTTTGAGATTTGCTGAAAGTATAACTGTTTTTAAAGTATAAACTATTGATACATGGCTGTAAGGCGCATGTGGTATTCGATTTGCCTCAAATCGACCTCCATATTTCTTGATACTTGTTTCCGCTGCTTCCTGTCCTGTACGGCCCTTTCCACATACATTTCCTTCCTCCTCCTTTCCTACTCTCTTAATTCCCCCTTTCTTATATACGTGCCCGTATAATCTTATGGAGCCTCTTTCTGTTTTGTTGTTGATACCTTCGTGTTTTTCCCTAAATACGTTATATATCATATTTTATCCGTGTTTGTTTTATTGCCAATTTTGATTGAGAATCTCACTTCTGCGGCTCATATTTTACTGCTTTGTTATTCCGCCAGTGGGGTAGCCGAAGAGGGGTTCCATTGGGTGGTCGCCAGTGAAGCAGGTAGGCACGTAGTTGTGTGTCTAGTTGCCGTTATGTACCATACACAGTGAGCTGTATCTGGCGAATTTCCTAGCACCGCCAGTATCTCTCCTCCCGCTTATCATAAACATACCTGACACCTTGGAAAAATCTTTGTCAATAACTTCTCCCCCCATGGAAAAATCTTTGTCAATAACTCGTCCCTATCGGAAAAAAATCCTGGCCACCGTAATCCTTTAAAGCCAATGACGTTATTGCAGCCATAATCTCTGATGAACACATTTTCATTGACGTCTCTTTAAGAATTTATTTCTTTCCTAAAATGAGAGAGCTGTGTCCGTCCAAAGGTTCCATCGACTCGGCGAATACAGGACCTGTTGTCGCCGCTTGAGTACTTAACAGGATGCGCGTTAGCTTAAGAGTGAGTTTTTCTAATAGATGTGAACTTTCGGTAACGTTTTCCTTAAGAGCTTGGCTGCTTATAACTTTAAGTATAGATTGCGTATACTGATGTTTATGAAGTATAGATTGCGTATACTGATGTTTATGAAGTATAGAATAAGTGTTGTTATGTATTTGAAATTAGCTTCTTCCGTTATCACGTGCATATTACCCCATTTCAAGCCTTCCGAAATTACAGTTCTTTCAAGTCTCGTCTCGGTCGCTTTCTGCGTTCTTCTTTTCCTTTTCACGTTTAGCATCAGCCTGTTGGTACAAGGTCACGGTATTGTACGTCTTAACTAGTAAGTAGAGCAGTGGTTCTCACCATGGCAGACCCCCCCCCCTCTCACAAGAGGGAGTGTGGGGATTATAACGGGGGCGTTGTAAGCTTGTCACGCAACCCCTACGTATATGCCTGTCGTGTATTTAACTTCAGAGACAATAAAATTACAATTTCTGTAGTTTATTTAAAAATTATAAAATATGTTTAAAAATGTAATTTGTTTAAAAAATTGTATTTTAAAACTTATTAAATTTTGTATATTTAAATTATTATAATCAACACTTGTAAAAATAGAAGCATTATAAAACAAAATCTGGTTTAATATATTTGGTTAATATTTAATTGGCCTCCACACAATGTACGATGTAAACGAACCTCTTACATTACTCTTGATGATGTTAACACAGTTCAAGGAATTGCATATATTTAAATGAAAGAAAATACGTATTTGTATAGAAATAATACTATAATAAAATAAAGTATTGTTATAAATACAAGAAAACTGTAGTAACTATTCATTTTGAAGGTGCAGTGTGGGGGGGGGGTACATACCGTATAACCGTTTAAAGGAAACGACGTAGATCGTAAAAGATAGAGAACGTCTTGGAGTAAACGTTGCGATATTGTGAACCAAGAACAGCATATAGTCGCACCCCATCGCCTACGTTGTTTGTCCTGAATTGTACTTACATATGACATGTTCGAGCAACAGCTCAACAAAAAGTTAATCCTTTTGGGCCAGTCCATTCCAAGAGGCCCAGAAAAAATTCATTTTTTTGTATATCCATTCCTTTATGTTTTGGTAGTTCAGAACACATTTTCTTTTATTTTTATTGCATCCTGTTTACAGATTGCGACCGTTTTTGTTCTTTGGCGTACACTGTTTTCTCCATTTGTGGACATTTACAGTATTCTACACTTCTCAGTAATGGGTTGTCCTAGTCCTTTCAAATAAACTTTCATTGTTTTCAGTACATTTTAACCTACAATTTGGAGCCCTGTTTACTGACCTAGTATGTTTCTGTACATACAAAGTGATTTGTATCCGAAATTGTCGAACAAGAATGAATAAAATTATATATTCATAGCATAATTTCTCAAGGAAGATAAAAGAATCTCAGCTTTAATTTTTTATATGCTTATTTATATATTTGTATAGTCTATTTATATAAATGATCAACATTGAGTAACGGATCTTTTATAAATTAGAGCCTCTTAAAAAAATTGAAATTTCTTTTTTTTTTTAAGCTTTGATATCTTTGTTGGGGGACTGGAGAAAAATGTTAGAACTGCACATAGCTATAAAAGGTGTCTATGATAGGAAACTTCAGTACAAATTTTGACTTACATATTCAACTCATAGCAAAGAAATAATTTTTGGAAAATTAAGTGAAATGTTTGTTTTCCGCATAGGGTATCGGCGGGAACAAACCGTAATTCAATCATTTAGGCGTGTTAAACTAAGATAATTATTGTGGAAATTATTATTATCAGCCGTGCTGTTAGGCCGTGGTCCACAGTTGTCGTTATTGACAGACGTTTCGGCCCCACCATCGGAGAGCATCGTCAGTGTCTAGATTGGCACGGTGTCCGCCAATTCACCTCAGAGATGAGGCAGAGACTGAGAAAAATTGGCGGACACCGTCCCAATCTAGACACTGACGATGGTGGGGCCGAAACGTCTGTCAATAACGACAACTGTGGGCCACGGCCTAACAGCACGGCTGATAATAATTTCCACAATATTGAAGCGGTCGTGAAAGCTTAAGAACTTGCATAAGATAATTGTATTTCTTAAAAATATACATCAGGTTTTTTTTTCTAAATAGGCATATTATAGAAGTTAAAACTATTTTAGAAACAAAGGTATAAATGCTTTAATGAAGTGCGGCATCTTTATTTGAAAAATGTGGTCTGAAACAGCAATCAGGTGAATCTGAAATAAACAGTTTCCTAAGTATTTAAGCATTGAAAACATTAATTAATACACTAACCAACCATAGATTGTATATTCACAATAACTTAATCTTTATTTAACCACTGCTGGACCACTTGAAATGGAGTGACCCTGGCTTGACAGCGTTCAGGGATATTGTACGTGTTGTTAGTTTATTTCGCCGAATATTGAATAGAAATATGGTTGGCACTACGAGATTACCGCCTTAAATTTCCGAACGTTAAGAGGGAATGGTTTGAAGGAGAGAGGAGCGGGGGTACAGAATTGGAATTAAGATTGGAAGGGAAGGAGAGAGTATAGAGTCAGTAAGAGGCTGGGGCAGAACTAAGGCATAAAGATCTACCAGGGAAAAGCAGAACACGATTGAATGATACAAGACGCGTACTCGTAGGATAAGATGGCCCCCAGACACCCGATTGGAGTATTGTTGCATTCGAACTTCTGCTTCACTCTGGACGCGCTGACTGCCGAGTCATCTGTATTCCAACAAACCAGTCTTCAGTAGATAATCGTTAGCAGAGTGGACATAGGGATTGTCGTTGACGTTGTCGTTCTTGTGTTGAATATGATAAACATATTGCGAGTTCTGGTGAGCAAGAAAAAAACAGTATACACTATCGTGTTGCTTTTTAGGTTTTTGTTTTACCCACGCGTGGCTTTGTTACACGTGTCATTTTTACGTAAACAATTACAGAGCTTGTCTATTTTTAGTTCGGTACTAATAATATAGTAACCAGTTACGTTTCTTAAACGTCTTTGTAAAATAAAAGTGTCGTTTTATCACTTTTTACAGGTTACGAATTGCTTACTTTCTAATCATGTTTCGTGTTTGTGTTGTCTGTTCTCGTATTTTATAAAAATATGTTCTGTTGTTGCAGGTGAGTGGCAGTACAATACATTTCCAAATGTGTCAAAAGGAACATACGTAAGTAGTACATCTTTACGAAGATGATAGAAAGCTGATGTCACTGGGTGAAAATTCGCGCTCTCCCGTATAAATCTCTATCCCGTATAAAATTCGCGCTCTCCCGTAGCATTCAGTCCACCACGGAACGCAGTTTTCTTAATATCTTAAGATGTAGGCATAATAGTTCTTTGCGGGCGCTGAGATGCTTTCAGTTATACTGACGCGCAAGCGCAAGCGCGGTCTTAGCGTTATCGTCTTCTATTTCACGTAAGACTTTTCCTGGGTAACTAGTAGTCTGATTTCAATGACAGCCGCTAATATAGACCACATTTATACAATACTTATGTGGTTTATGCGAAGAAACATAAATGAGAAACTTTTACGTCTTGTACTTCTCGTACATTGCGTCAGAGATTAACCGCGTTTTCAGTTCGACTTCAAGCTGTCTTTCCGTTTCATTGGATGTCTTCCCTGTAGCCTTATATGGTAACGGTGCTTTCTGAATGTCGTCCAAAGTTGTCTTGATTCTCTGCGGTTTTCTTCTAAACCACATTCCTCAATTTATTCCCGTGGTATTCTCTCTTCATGCTGTCGCCATTTTCTCCAGTACGTTGTTGTGTCGTCCAAAGTGTTCTCGACTCAGAACGTAGAGATACCTTAGTTCAGAAGTTCAGAATTCTTCGCTCGTCGAGCAATTTTGTTCGGATTCGGAAGCTTTCTGGAGGAACACGCACGCGCCCTAAGCTCCTCAGCAGTACCTCCGTGACGGACTGTCGTGTTTGCGTTTGCTTGACATTACACGGTATGGCATGTGCAGACGAAAAACTAATCGTCATGGTGAAACCGTATCCTGTACTCAGGTCGTTAAGATTATTATTAAAATTCAGCAATGAAGAAATCGATTTGGGAAGAAACATGAGGACATTTGAATGAAAGTCGTAAATAAAATAATATATGAAATGTATCAATAATAAATATTTACTACTGCGTCGCTCATTGTAGAACCTGTGTTCAGAGCTACAAACCACAAAGTTTTTTCTGCCATTGCACTCTCTGCGTATTCAAAAAAAAAAAAAAAGAAAAAGACGTATGGAATCCACCATTCCGTAGGGTACCGCGATCAGCCCTGTCGTGATAATCAGTCTGGGATTACCCGTGACCACTAGAGTGTCTGAAGAAATTTTTTATTTCTTCCTCCCCGCGGCCTGTATCCATTCGGTTAAATGTTTTTGAGTATACATAGGCCTAACTGTTTCTTCAGTTCAGGCCATTCGACCGTCTTCTTGTCATTGCCCTTTGGTGCTATGCCGATACCTGTCCACGTCGCCAGTATACAAAGATTATGGGATCTTGTTTCTGCGCTGGTAGTCGAACTTGAAGATAAACGCACTATCGCGGACGCCTATCCATTGGGTGTTGATGACTGTGACTGTATTTTTCCCACTTTCGATTCTCGTTCATAAATTTTTACAGGAATCTATGTTGTCCTAGAAGAGGCGCTTGCTATACGTATATGAAAAACGAAGGATTAGTTTGTCAACTTACCCCTCACCATCACCCCCACTCAATCTATCGCTGTGTGTGTGTGTGTGTGTGTGTGTGTGTGTGTGTGTGTGTGTGTGTGTGTGTGTGTGTGTGTGTGTGTGTGCATAATAGAGGTAATTAGAGAGAGTAGAACCGGTTTTTTGCGTAGTAAAGTTCGTTGCCCTTCCCTCTGTCCCACCGGCCAGAAAAAATATCGATTTTCTGTCATTCATATAGTAGGCATCATATGTTTAAGTAGTGTCTTTGCGGTGTACTGTATTAATAATCATTATCCCCACGTGGACGGATGACGTCATTTTATATAGCGCAGCTGCCACACCCCCTCTCGGCGTGTGTGTGTGTGTGTGTGTGTGTCGCTTCCCCCATGCTTATCATAGTCGCTGGTTATTTTGCGTTAGCCGAGTTTTTATGTAGGCCAGCTGTGTGTCTGCGTTACTTATGCGTGTTTAACCAACCGGGGCCATATGCCGTGTACAATTTATGAGTAAGTGCACGTACTGTTTACACGCGCCGCGCGCGCGCGCGCACACACATTTTTATTATAACGTGTATTATACCGCTGAAGTACCGATTTAGAAGTCATGGCTTCGATTCCCTACAGCACTGTAAAATTGAAGAACGTTTTTGTCGTCAGTCTGTGAAAATGGGTAGGCCTACGTAGGAAAATGTTTCCAGCCTGAAATAATACGGCTGCAAATAGAATGAAATTGTCTGGAATAATGCGGCTTGATTGAATACTGTTAATCGCCGCGTGTGTATTAGTTGTATTTAGCGCAAGGCACGTATAACAGCAATATTGTAAGCTAAGATGTAATTGTGTAGTGTATAGAAATCGAATTGGTAACACCGTCACATAGAATACTGTGCGGTGCCGTGCGGTGACTATGTTTTCTCAGTTGCAGTTCGGGACATATGACACCAGTCGTGGTTGGGGAGGGGGGATGAGGTATTTCTCAAAACAATGATGAAAATAAGATAAATAAATTTGGGAATATTTGTGGTTCGATTAATAGAAATCTTATAAATAAAGCAAGACACAGCACAAGGATTAAATTTTATAAGACAATTCCAATACCCACATTGACATATGTGAGTGAGGCGTGGGTCATGACAAAAAAGGAATGCGGCAAGATTCAGAGTGTTGAAATGCAGATTCTTCGAAATACTTCAAATTACAGATAGAATACGTAGAATAAGGAATGGGGATATCAGAGCAGAACTCGAAGTAAAGGACAAAATGAATTATTTCAATTTGCAGCAGACAATTGTGGGATCATCTGCAAAGGATGACAGAGGATCGATTGCCGAAAGCGGCACCTGAACTATAAAGCCAGTGGTGGTAGTTCATGAGAAAGTGATGAGATGGGTTCTGGAACAGGCTTGTATAACCTATTGTGAAGAGAAGAAGATGTTTAAAATATATATTCTTTTAGTGGAGGTTTATTTGGCGTTAATTATAACAAAGTGATTTGAATTTGGTACGGAAGTTCAGGTACATTAGTGCTGTAAATGTTTAAAATTTCATTCATTTATATCAGTTATTTTCAAAATAACATTAATTTGTTTAAAATCGCCTGTTGCTAACTTTACAAACGATTTGCATAAAAACTATTTATCGCGTACAATTTTCATAAGTTCAGTTTTATTTGAAATTTTATCCTGAACAATTTTTAATTAAAACTTTTTTTTGGTCCGATTGTTAGCAGCGGAGATATTTTGAGAAAACCAGAAAAAACACGAGTTTACAACAAAAAATTGTTAATAAAAATATGGCGACCGATTTACCGTATTCATTTTGGCCAACTGATTACACGGAAAAAGTTTCACCTCAAAATTTCGTTGAAGCGTTCACGGCAAAATGTAGTGTAACGAGCAGACAATTTTAAAAATTTTAAATTTTCACCTCGGCAGGGTACGTTCACACGAGGCAGTGCCAACGACTTATAGTTGGCGCAATAAATAAGGAGTAATGAGAAGATGTCAGTGAGGCGTCGCTGACTTGACAATAGAAACACATTAAGTACGATCCAACTATAGAAATTGGTGGCGTAAGATGACAGGGAAAGTTTCGTCCAAAATTATTGCTCTCTGCAGCTGTAAAAGTAAGCGAGGACATTCACACCCGTACCGAGAATTGTAGCAGATGTTGACCATGTTACGTCAGTATACGATAAACGACAAAAACGAGTGAAACTACATATTTCAATGGGACGGATGCACTGCACCTTAAGAAACAATACAGTAAGATAGGCCTGACAAAGACTAAAGTCATGTTACGCAGCTGGAGTTATCGTCTAATTGACAGACAAGAATTTACGAAGGGAAAGTTGGGGTGACTTCACCAGCCGGCAGATGTTCAAAATTGTTAATAGCCAGAAAAAAGGGGTTAGAACTTGGAACAATGCGCCAGGAAGACTGAAAGTACAGATAATGGGAATCTATAGAAACACAGAGTTTACTCAGACAATAGGTTGATCGACAAGTGTTTAATAGCCATAGTTTCGTCGAAACGGGTCAACGTTCGTCAGAGCAAAAATCGGGGAGACGTAAGAGCCTATCAGATGCCCTCAGCCAGCGAGAAATTTGGTGGTAAGGAGTGTTTCCATAGCAACTGAAACGAAGGACCTATCGGGAGAACTATGACGTAGAATCTTGACATGGTGGAACAGTATTTTCCAAGAAAGCTAAAAACTGACCAATCTCGAAATGAAGTAGGCGTGAAGCGCGCCAGAGACAAAATTTTGAGTAGGGACGAATTAATAAAAACTATCTGCCCAAGACAGAGACAGTCAGTGATACTCAATTTTTAGACAGTCTACACTCAATTTTTGAAACAAGTAATACTAAAGTTTTCAGACAGTTTTTACACTCAAAATTTCAAATAGTTTAACTTCAAGTGCGAGAGACGGTATATCATAAACTTTCAACAGTTTATTCTAATCATTCGGAGTTAGTATTATTTAAATTTCAGAAGAGTACATTAATCGTGCGGAATATTAACTCGAGTCCGGAGTTAAAATTATACAAAGTGAACAATCAGACCGTTACACCAACAGACATCATCACTTAACGATATACAAAACAGTTGAACTTAATATAGTGTACTACACATTATTACCAACATAATGAACACGAAATATTAAACAAATTAATGAACAATACGAATGTTTAATGAAGCAGCGACAAGTGGAACTAGACATGTATATTAACATTAAAACGAAATCACAGCACACACAGTAAGATGAAACATTCGATTGAACACTGAACTTTAATTATTCACATATACGAACGCCTACGCGAGTGACCGGAAGAGTAAGTGTTAAGTGATTGTGAGAAAGCAGCATACGACGGAATGGGTCTACGAGCCATCTTCATCTCTGGAACTCGACTTCAACAACAACTAATGGATATTCAATAACCAAGTAACCATTATTATAATTATTTCTAATTAGTAACTTCTACTGACCTGGTTTCTTTCAAAGAATTCACACCTGAGAAAATTATTAAGAAAAGTAATGAATAAATCTGAATAAAAGTAATTAATGAATGAATTCACAAAAGCTTATTTGGGATTTAATGAACGCATTAAATAAGTAGTATATGAATTGTTATATTATTTGATTTGTATATGTATGTATGTTTTTCTTTGTTTTTCAGCATATATTGAAACACGTATTTGTTATTTATAAAATATGTATGTATTTCAGGTACAGCGACGTATCATATGTACAATTATAATGTATTATGAATGGTAATTAAACTAGTACTTCAAGTTGATCATAAATATGCGTTCATTATTACCAAATGCAACCCAAATATTAACCTAAAGTTTGAAGGAATACAAATAGATTTTAAGAGTTTCATGTGTTCAAATAAAGTAAATGAATTGATTACGTTAATCTATTAAGTGATATCACGTATGTGCTAATGAGAATCAGAATAGTTATACATAATTTTTAAATGGCTGTTTCACACACGGCATGAAATTAATCAATTAAAGCAAGTGAATACATATTATCTATTGCATCCGAATTATATAGAATTCATTGTATAAACTGTGTTCCAACACGCGGGCATAGATAATCAGAGTAATAAATAAGATTCAATTATACACATACATGTGAGAGATCGATAAATTTATATATTTAATAGCAAACACACTTACATAATTAATTACCACAAGTGGAATTTTACATTTACACACATTTGATAAATTCATATAATTTACCACTAATCAGTTATAAAGTTATAAAATGGCGCCCATTCGCACGGCATGATACGTATTAACAAAGAGTGTTAACACGTACGGCTTTGGTAAAGAACAGGCAGTAGAAGTAGTAGATAAAGTAGTGTCATAGAAATAGAAGTAAGATAAGTGTTATTAGAGTAAGTCAGTTTGAATGATTACGCGTAGGAGGGCAAAAATGGCGAGCAATTCCGACAGCGTAGAATTTGACATTAATAACCAATTAGGTACCGTAAATACAGAAGACAATACTACACCTAGCGAACCAAGTAGCGTGGTAGAGAGTCCAGAAGATAGGGCGCGAGGACAGACATCAAAAACAGAAGATGTAAGTCTACAAACGTTGATGGAGTTCATCCGTCAACAGAGTGAAAAACAAGAAGAAAGTAGCAGAAAACAAGAAGAAAGTAACAAATTACTTAGTGAAAAATTCGACCAGCATAAAGAAGAGATGAAACGAGAGACAGCGGAACAGCTTACGCAAATAAGGTCAGAGATACGTGGATACACGAATGCCTTGAAAGCGGAAAGTAGCGAAACCCAGAAGAAGCAAGAAGAAGTGGTGAATGAGAATTACGAAGATCTGAAGAAAGTACAAGATACTGATAACATTGTCGATCTTACAGATGTATCAGGTATCAAGAAATTATCAACTGTGGGACCTAATGCGAATGTCATTAGCAAACCAAGGAAGAAGTGGATTAAGAAGAGAAATGACTTTGTTTCTCGGTATCTGGCGATATCGGAGGATGATCCAGACATGGATAGAGATTATAAAAATTTACTACTACCAAGTAGAATGCATAAAAGGCACAATTTAATCAACACGGGAAGAGGTACTACATCGATGAATCCTAGGATGAAGTATCCAGCCTGTAAAATCAGCATGGATCGGCGAAGTAGTCGAGCTGCATCAATAAGAAGCATGAAGGGAAAGTTTAAAGATGAAACAAATACCGCATGTTATAAAGCTGAAAACGAGTTTACGCAAGCCATGGATAATGTGAAACGGAAGGACATACAAGATCCGTATGCATATTCATCATGGATAAGAAACGTTATGAGAAAAAGGAGAGGAAAGAATTCTGCTAGACGACTTAAAAATGTTGTAAAGAATCGTGAAGGTACTGAGAGGAGAGGCCGAGCACTCGAGGTGAGATTCCTTCGGAACTTAAGAAATAAAACTTTGTTATGTAAGTACACGAGGGGTGAGCCGATTGTCGAACAACAGTGTTGTACGCAGGCCTGGAAACGACAGCAAAAGCAGACCGGCGCGGGTTTACTTAGAGAAAGTTATTGGAGAAAACGGCAAAAACTACTCAATGTGTACGTGAACAATAGGAGTACTGCTACGAGGGGTTGCCTTAGGAGAGGCAAGCTGTTTAGCGTGTATATACCCAAGAGGGGTCGACACAAGGAAAGGTGCGACACATTTCTCACTCACTCAAATGGAAAGAGACGGAGAATAGTCGTAAATCTTAAGGACACTAGTGCGGCACATCGTACCAGAGTAACGGGAACGGCCGACCGGCTATTAGGAAAACACGTGACGCAAACCCCTAGGTCAAACACCTTACTGTTTACAAACAAAAACACGTGCGTTAGTGACAGCACTATATTGATGAGACATACAAATATGTCATCATAAGTATGGCTTGAGAATGAATCAATGAAAACGTATTAAGAAGGCGAACTTCAGAATATTTGAAACTGTAATGATTAAATTTGGAAATATTGAATAAAATACATTAAATACATTGGTTATATGAAAATGCATAAACCAAAGATGATAATTAGTGATGAATGTTGATGAATGAAGAGTAGGGGATTAATGAATAAAATAAAACGAAGCTACATGTGTACTCGTTGATTGCAATGATATGGTAATAAATTAGGTCTGCGGAAAATTCTATGCCAGAAAATTGAAGATGAAGGAAGAGGAAGAAATTGAAGAAGATGTCATAAGAAGCTAGCTGATGCTGATGAATCATCTGTGTTAGGGTAATTGACGCGTTGATATCATTCAAGCTGGCTTAACCAAGAAAATTATGTACTTTAATTGTCAAAAATAACATAAAAGTGTATTTAGTTAATTAAGCACTAATTAAATGTTAGATAATAAGATAAATTAACATTATGTGACATTTGTAAAATATTGCAGTGAATGCAAAGGACATTTAATTGCCATCACTTGAATCACATAGTAATAAGTTACTAGGACAAAGTGAAAAAAGGGACACTTAAAATCAAATAAGTGATATTATTTAAAGAACTCGATCGTGAATGAACTTTATTAATGTGAGTGTATATAATTAGTAGGCTAAGATTGTAAATGATGCTAAAATGAAGTAGATAAATCATTAAACAAAATGTATTACGGGTATGTAAACTATTAAAATAATTACAACTAAAGTAGCGAATGTGTTAATTAACAATTTAAATTTTATAACATCTTAAAAGATTTTATTGGTAAGATCATTAGTAATGTACAGAATGTATATGTATAGGAGATTTTTTTTGATGTCATGTAAAATGTTACATGGAACCGATTGATTATTTGATAATATCTTGTGAATATGATATTTTAGAAAGTAAAATTTTATTCAGTTGATTAAATTATTTAATTGCTCATTAAATTTATGATTTGTCTTATAATTATAAGGATAAGGTATTTATATGTAAATACGAAAATGTGAAATGCGTTCAGCTATCCCAAATAGCTAGCAATAAATTCAGAGAACCGAGTAGAACCAAAAGGGGGTGTACCACTTGTAATGTAAGCCTTTAAGAATAGGTTATCATGTATTGCTTTCCCTTTTGAAGTAGATGAACACGGCGAGGCGACGTACAGGGCGCAGAATTTAGATTTGAGTTGTTCCTGAGGTCAAATCGTCAAATCGAAATTGAGGACACTGTAACGAGCAGAAAATTTTAAAAATTTTAAATTTTCACCTCGGCAGGGTACGTTCACACGAGGCAGTGTCAACGACTTATAGTTGGCGCAATAAATAAGGAGTAATGAGAAGATGTCAGTGAGGCGTCGCTGACTTGACAATAGAAAAACAGTAATCAGTTATAAAGTTATAATAGGGAACGCTTCAGCGAAATTTTTACTAGGTAAAACCTTTTCTGTGTATTAACGTAGGAAGAGTAAACTTCAGCAGACCTTGGACCACGGCTCCTGTGTTTGGATAAATTAAGCACAATGTTTGCTTTAAAACAAAGTATTTTGAAGTCTAAATCCGAGACTTTTTAACCATTTTTCGGGACACTGGATCCTAGGCCCGAAATCCGGGACTGTCCCGGAAAAACCGGGACGTATGGACACCGTAAGTACTAGGCTATTCTACACCATCGTTTTTGTGTGCACGTGGTGGCTTCACAAACTCTTTCTTTCTTCGAGTGCAGTGTGTAGTGTTCCTTCATTTGAAACTAAACCCAAAAGTACTTATATTTTTTGCGCCGTTTCATCTTTCTTCCAAAAAATCACATACCGAACCAAAGGTATACTTATAAAAAAGTAGCGTACTTATTTATACGGCTTACTTCATAAAGTATATATTATACATACTTATAGTAGCAGTAACGTAATTTTTTTTTGTGGCCCTAAACGTAACTCTAAAGCCGTATATTTATAATCAGACTATATTTTGACTCTATCGCCTTCAAAATAGTTCCATTGGGAAGCCACTCAGCGCTTTGGACGGTTGTTCCACTTTTCATAGCAGTGCTAGAACTCAGAAACTGGAATCTCCTTCAACTGGTCGCTTACATTTTTTTAATGTTGTCTATCGTCCCGAAAATGATGTCCTTTGAGACTTTTTTTCAATATTGTAATATAAATTGTTACAAATAAAAATAAAATAAATATAATTGATATGTATAGATATTGATATTGTGTGTGTATCTTTGGTGATAACAAAGGTATTGTGCTCTTCTTTTAGCCCCACTGTTAGGCTAGTCAAATTGTAATATAACTTCAAATGTAATAATAAATAGAATATAGAAATATTGATGATAAGAATATGTTATAACTAGGTGTGTTTGATTGATAAATAACAAATACATCAAACTTTAAAAATTTTGCAAATATTTTTTCTTGTGCTTGTATCGAATTTGACTGAATGATTTAATTTAATTAATTAATAATTAATTAATTAGTTGAGTTTGTAATTTCCTTCTATATCTATTCTCTCAATGTGAATTATGTTTTTGCTTAATAAAAAATAATAATAACATTAATGGTAGAAATAAAAACAATGCTGGTAACTGAATACTGATTTGCGTTTATTCATTCAAAATTGTGCGCCAGTCAAACTGCGCATGTCCCAGGCACTGGCTAATATTTGCCACAGTCGGCAGTGAGAAAAATCAACAAATATATTTTTTACAAGTTTAAATTTATGGTTCTTTTAACGAGTCGAAATGGTCAGAGGGCAAGGAACAAGATACATTTAACAGGTATTCTTAAACTAAATGTTAATATCTGAAATAGAACAGAATTATTATTACAATTGTCAATTAGAAAGAAATTATTTAAATTTCGAACCAAGTCGAAGAAATGACGTCACTCCTCTCCAGGAAGCACTGGCTGATCGTCTTTATAGAAATTCAGCAATGGCCGCCGTCTGCTCGATTTTAACTGCTACGATGCCGTTGGAATTGAAGATCTTCTCCCACAGAAATAAAACGATGTTCCCTTTTCTGCGAAGTGGTGTTGGTCCAAAATATAGTGTTGAATGTCCCCTCGTCGTCTGCGATGTCGAATTCTGGATGTATCTCTTGTGTAGTGTGGTGTTCAATTATGTGTGTTCGTTTTCTGTGAATTCGTTCCAAAAATTGTTCAAAATGGCTGTCGATTTCTGGTGTTGAGTTTTATTGTGTTATACTGTGTTTTTGGAAACTTGTGAAGTGTTAGACATTGATAGATAAGGTTATTTCACTTGTTAGTTCATCTCCGTTACACGCCACATAACCACACTTGGTTTTAATACAAATTATTTGGTTTTCAATACTCCACTAACACATTTTTCAACTGTTCAGCTTTGCGATTAACAATAGACTAATAGACGCAACGTCGTCGTTTTAGGGCAATTTGTGGTATGTCTTTTTCCTCTTCATATTGTTTAATTATAAAATATCTGTCTAAGACTTGTTTCACTATCTAACTATACATAACAAGTTTTCTTATTTTTTACTGTATTTCAAATATTTCTTAATTTTACATGAATCTAACTATTCAGTAATATTGATTATTTAATTTTACATCTTTTGATATATAGCTGGGTTTGTTTCAAACTCATTTAAGCCCAAAAATTACAATTTTACATAATGATTGTATGCCCCATATTTTGTACAAATTCAGTGTTTTAAAGGTTTTTATTTGTTTTTTCGGTATAATATTTCCCTGGAATACACCTAATAACTCCGTAATTACTTTGTTGTTAATAATTTGGTTATTAAAACATTTCAATATTGATTAATTTGCTGTTTAGTCTGATTTGATTACTATCATAAGCCTATTTTTGACTGTTTCCAAAAGAAGTTAATTTTCTTTCTTTTGTCATTCTATTTGCTATTAACTGTATCGGTATTAATTATATTTTCAATTTCTGTATTGTATGTATTGAATTCTATTCCTATTACATAGATTAATTCTTTGATAGATAATTTTTTGTTTATAGGCCATTCTGTGTTTACAAAAATGGTGTCTTGGCTGGTCTGTTTGTACAATTATACATGGTTTACTGATTTGAATAAAATTATTACATTTTTATGCCCTACTTGCCTCTCTGACTTACACAATGGAAAATTAAATGACCTGATTTTAAATACAATAGAATATCTTGTATCTACTAAACTTTCTTTATACTAATAACATCATTGAATCATAACATGAACATCTTATGCCTAATTTTAACAAAAACATCTTATTATCAACTATTTTCCATATATCACCTAATTTTAACAAAAACATCTTATTCCTATTATTTTTTACTGTATTTCAAATATTTCTTAATTTTACATGAATCTAACTATTCAGTAATATTGATTATTTAATTTTACATCTTTTGATATATAGCTGGGTTTGTTTCAAACTCATTTAAGCCCAAAAATTACAATTTTACATAATGATTGTATGCCCCATATTTTGTACAAATTCAGTGTTTTAAAGGTTTTTATTTGTTTTTTCGGTATAATATTTCCCTGGAATACACCTAATAACTCCGTAATTACTTTGTTGTTAATAATTTGGTTATTAAAACATTTCAATATTGATTAATTTGCTGTTTAGTCTGATTTGATTACTATCATAAGCCTATTTTTGACTGTTTCCAAAAGAAGTTAATTTTCTTTCTTTTGTCATTCTATTTGCTATTAACTGTATCGGTATTAATTATATTTTCAATTTCTGTATTGTATGTATTGAATTCTATTCCTATTACATAGATTAATTCTTTGATAGATAATTTTTTGTTTATAGGCCATTCTGTGTTTACAAAAATGGTGTCTTGGCTGGTCTGTTTGTACAATTATACATGGTTTACTGATTTGAATAAAATTATTACATTTTTATGCCCTACTTGCCTCTCTGACTTACACAATGGAAAATTAAATGACCTGATTTTAAATACAATAGAATATCTTGTATCTACTAAACTTTCTTTATACTAATAACATCATTGAATCATAACATGAACATCTTATGCCTAATTTTAACAAAAACATCTTATTATCAACTATTTTCCATATATCACCTAATTTTAACAAAAACATCTTATTCCTATTATTTTTTACTGTATTTCAAATATTTCTTAATTTTACATGAATCTAACTATTCAGTAATATTGATTATTTAATTTTACATCTTTTGATATATAGCTGGGTTTGTTTCAAACTCATTTAAGCCCAAAAATTACAATTTTACATAATGATTGTATGCCCCATATTTTGTACAAATTCAGTGTTTTAAAGGTTTTTATTTGTTTTTTCGGTATAATATTTCCCTGGAATACACCTAATAACTCCGTAATTACTTTGTTGTTAATAATTTGGTTATTAAAACATTTCAATATTGATTAATTTGCTGTTTAGTCTGATTTGATTACTATCATAAGCCTATTTTTGACTGTTTCCAAAAGAAGTTAATTTTCTTTCTTTTGTCATTCTATTTGCTATTAACTGTATCGGTATTAATTATATTTTCAATTTCTGTATTGTATGTATTGAATTCTATTCCTATTACATAGATTAATTCTTTGATAGATAATTTTTTGTTTATAGGCCATTCTGTGTTTACAAAAATGGTGTCTTGGCTGGTCTGTTTGTACAATTATACATGGTTTACTGATTTGAATAAAATTATTACATTTTTATGCCCTACTTGCCTCTCTGACTTACACAATGGAAAATTAAATGACCTGATTTTAAATACAATAGAATATCTTGTATCTACTAAACTTTCTTTATACTAATAACATCATTGAATCATAACATGAACATCTTATGCCTAATTTTAACAAAAACATCTTATTATCAACTATTTTCCATATATCACCTAATTTTAACAAAAACATCTTATTCCTATTATTTTTTACTGTATCATCAAATGATAACAAAATAGCTTATCCTAGACATAATTTAATTAAAAAAAATAAAAAAACTCCTATTACTAGTAACACTGTCAGTCACTAACTGTCTTGTGTGTGTATGATTCTTTTGAAAACACTTTAACTGTGATTAAAAAACATCGTGTATCTATTTACACCTTACATCTAAAATATTATCTAATTAATAATAAATAACAAACATCTTAATATTAGTCATACCTTCAGTTATGAACTGTCCTTTGGTATTTTTGTCCTTCTCACCATTTACTTAGCTATAATTAAAGAAAACATTTCATATGTAATAGTTTTTCTTATATCTAATTTAAAAAACTCTTATTACTGGTAATGTTGTCAGTCCTTAGACTGTCTTTCATTCCAATGGTTTTATTATTATTATTCTACACTCATGGTAGTCTTTTTATAATACTTAAACTTCATTGAAGATTTTTTCATAGATTTTTTAACTATGTTTCTCACTATACACTCTGTAGTTTCTTAATTTTGTTATCTCACTTCACTTTATTGGATTCTACACTCTGGTAGTCTTTTTAGTGAGTTCTACACTATGGTAGTCTCTTTTGACATATTTTTTAACATATTACACTTACAACTAATATACAATTTGTGTTTTATAGTATTGTATCTTGTAACTTGTTTGGGGTTTACCTATATCGGTTTCAATTTTGTCTCATGGTATTTATTATATGACTAACATTTTGTTTTGGCATATCTCTTCCTGTTTCTGGTCTCTTTGTTGGAATCTTGATATGTTTTGTCCCTTCTTCAAATATCACATTAGTAGTTTCCTTATTAAAATGGTTTCATGACAGATTATTTCCTTTTTTATGGTCCTTCCCTTTTTGTACTGCTTCCCCAATCTACTGGGTATACTGCTGGTTTAACTGGTTTTTTCATAGTAGGTTATTTTAATTAATGGTTTTCTTTATTATCTTCCATTTTTATTATTTTATTAACATTTTATAGACTTAATTATACAGTTTCTAGTGTAATCCTTAAACAATTTATTCTTCTCACTCACTATGGAACTTTCTCTTTTATTTATGTAACATCAATTCAAATGTTTAGTGTGATAATTTTGTTATGTTACATATGCTCTCCTGTAAAAGTGATTAGTTCAGATCATACTCTGTATGGATGAAATAATTACTACTAATTCTTTTGTATTTACATTTTCTCCGTGATTACATGTTTTCACTTTATATACCTTCCTTTTCCACCATTGCTTCCTCTCAGCTGATGTGTATCTCCTTCATTAGTTTCTTTTTTCATTGATAAGTGATCTTCAATCTTGTGTATAACATTATCATTTTATATTCCTTCTTGTTTGGTGCTTCCTCACCAGTATGTTTACTCCCTAACATTCCCTAACAAATTAATTGGAACAGTTCAGAGTGGCACTTTTGGCTTCAATCCCTGCTGTCCAATACTTCAATTGAGTCCAGAGGTATTATCATCTCTGCTCAACACATAAGACTGATGGCATTTTCTACATCCAGTCATAAAAATAAATAAACAGTAAAAGTAGTCATTTTTGACTAAAATAAACATCTTTAGATTCTTCACTTCATAATACGTTATATTAATTAATACTTTTATACACTTGACTCTTCTTCTCTCTTAAAGCTTATTCCATATTAGGTGGTTTAGGTGTGTGGTATCATATACATTTCATCATGTTTACATAGTAAGTAGTATTTATATTTACTCTTTCTACCATCTGGTATCCATTGAGTTACTTTTATTGCTCATGGTATAACATGAATTAATTCTTTATCACTTTCACTATAACAGTGGTTGTTGTAACAGCATTATCATTATTAGTATCAGGTTTTTTTTTTTTTTTGGTCTCACTATTTGGTCTTTAGTGAGCTGGTCCTTCTTCATTGTTCCATTTTTATTAAATTATTTTCTGTGTGAGTTTGGTTAATTTGTTCGATTAAGTCATATGACATTCTGGTTTCCTTTCTCCTTTAGAATTTTGTATCTCTTTCTTACAAAATCTTTTTTCATATTTCAGAGTTATTTCTCATCATTTGTATGAGTAATGATGTGAGTTTAATGTTTTTTTTATTTTAGACATTTTTATTCAACTACATTCTTTCTTATTCATAGTTGTTTTTCAAATATTTTGGTATAAGTTGTACTTATTATTGTTTTGAATTTTGAAATTATTATTCCTCAAAATTCTTTTTTCATTCATAATAGTCTTTGAATGTTTGTGTAAGTGGTACTTACTAATTATTTTGAATTTGGACAATTATTATCTCCCTCCAAATTCTTTTTACTTGCATAATAGTCTTTGAATATTTGTGTAGCTTGTACCTACTATTGCTTTTGAATTTTGAAGCTTATTATGTTCAAAATTCTTTTTATTTATTCACAATAATCCTTCAAATGTTTTGTTGTAAGTTGTGCTTACTGATTTTTGAATTTTGTAATTATATTCTTATCAAAATTCTTATTTTGTTCACAATATTCTTTCTGATATTTGGTGTAAGTTGTGCTTACTGATTTTTGGAATTTGGTAATTATATTCTTATCAAAATTCATATTTTGTTCACAATATTCTTTCTGATATTTGGTGTAAGTTGTGCTTACTGATTTTTGGAATTTGGTAATTATTCTTATCAAAATTCTTATTTCGTTCACAATATTCTTTCAGATATTTGGTGTAAGTTGTACTTACTGATTTTTTGAATTTGGTAATTTTTTATTCTTCCATCAAAATTCTTATTTTGTTCACAATATTCTTTCTGATATTTGGTGTAAGTTGTTCTTACTAATTTTTGAATTTTGTAATTTTATTCTTCCATCAAAATTCTTATTTTGTTCACAATATTCTTTCTGATATTTGGTGTAAGTTGTCCTTACTGATTTTTGGAATTTGGTAATTTTTTATTTCTCCATCAAAATTCACAACTTCTTCATAATAGTTTTAACTCATAATTATGAGTCCTCCAAATATTTTTTAATGGATAACTGATTATAAGTTCCTTTTACTTTATTCGAAATGATATCCTTTAGTACATACGTATTGTTATTATTGTTTTTAATTATCAGGTATGGGCCGGTATACAGCAGTAATAACTTTTTGGTAATGCCTTCCAAAGTACTGGGTAATTCCCTGTTTTTTAGCAGTACCTTTTCTCCGACTTCATAGCTTATTATTTTCTTAACAGCCTTTTGATATTTGTTCTTGCGCTTTTCCTGGTCTTCTGCCAATTTATTGTAGAATCTGATTCGATTGAATTTGTATTCTTGACTCCTGGGGAACTCTATTATTTCTTGTATTTCTCTCGGAGGCGGTTTTTCATACATTGCCGTGTATGGCGTGGTACCAATAGCGGTGTGATATGACAAATTAAGGAATTCTTCCGTAGCTAATAAATATTCTTGCCACTTCTTTTGTTGGTTATAGCAATAAGTCCGTAATATTCTTCCGACCTCTCGCAGTACCCTCTCCGCTGGATTGCTGCTGGGGTGGTAGACAGACGTCTTGTATGTCTTAATGCCCAATGTATTCAGAGTATTTCTCCACCGCCAACCCTTAAATTGCGTTCCATGGTCGGTGATTATGGATGTCGGGCTTCCTACCTCTGGAATGTAATGATTTGTTATTATTCCTAGAGTCTTCAGAGTGGTGGCTCTGTTCACAGGGTATAGTTTTGTAAATTTTGTAAAATGATCCATCATAATAACAAT
Organism: Magicicada septendecula; assembly: GCA_034769895.1. NCBI lineage: Eukaryota > Metazoa > Arthropoda > Insecta > Hemiptera > Cicadidae > Magicicada > Magicicada septendecula. The sequence continues at coordinate 78,341,094 of CM068367.1, read as the reverse complement.
ATACTTGTATCGATGGCGTCCGCCACTGCGGGGAAATGGACCACATATGTCCAGAAAGACCTTTTCCAGTTTGGCTTGTGAGGTAATTGGTATCATCATACCTTCCTTTCTCTCATTGTTGGTTTTCACCAATTGACATATCAGACAGGTCTTGAGGTAGTTTCTCGTTTTTCTATTGATACTTTTTATGTGACAATTCTCTTCTATTGCCTTGATCACCTTCATGGCTCCCATGTGACCGTATCGTAGGTGATAGTCCAGGATGATATCCTTTTCGATTGTAGTAGGGATCATGATCTTCCATATTTCTTCATCAATGGATGTCTTGATGAATAAAATCCCATTATGTATACAATAAAATTTGTTTATTGTGTCATCTTGGTTGGAGAGACGAAGTTTAATACATTTTAACTTTGGATCGGACTGCTGGTGTTTGCTGATGTCCCGCACTATCTTCTCTAAATCGGATCTGTCCTTAATAATGTTATAGATTTTCAAAATGCTCTCCTTTTCGCCTTCGAATGTTTGTTCTTCCAGATTCACTCTTGACAATACGTCGGCTACTACATTTTTACTTCCAGGAACATACTCCCACTGTATATCGTATTCCTGTAGGGCGAGTACCCATCTGGTCAATCTACCATGGCTTAGTTTGCATCTTCTTAGAAATGATATTGACTTGTGATCTGTTCGGACGGTCACTGGATATCCGAGGATATACGTCCGAAACTTCCCGCAGGCAAAGACTACACTTAGCAGTTCTTTTTCCGTCACATTATAGTTCTTCTCACATTGGTTAAGGGTTCTGCTAGCAAAGCTCACTACTAGATGGTTTCCACTTTCATCTTCTTGGTACAGTGTTGATCCCAAGCTAATATTACTAGCGTCACAGTTTAGAAAGAAGGGTCGGTTAAAATCTGGATGGTTGAGCATTACTGCATCTAAAAATTTCTCTTTAATTGATTTGAAGGTTTCGTCTTGTTCTTGACCCCATCGCCATTTATTCTTGGACGATAACTGGTACTGAAACTGGGCTGTTAGTTCGGAATAATTATTCTGGAACTTCCTATAATAGTTACATAGGCCCAAAAATGATTGTAGTTGCCTCCTGTTTTTTGGTGTAGGGAAACGTTGTATGGCGTCTACCTTTTCTGTTGATGGTGTTATTCCTTGACTGTTTAGCTGGAAACCCAGGAATTGAACTTCTTTAGCTATAAGCTTGGACTTGTCCAGTTTAAGGGTGACATTATTTTCAGCAAGCTTCTTCAAGACATACTCCACACGATAACAGTGTTCCTCCCAGTTGGTTGATGTTATTAGGAGATCATCAACATAGACAGTCGTGAATTGGAGCGCTTCTGGTCCTAGTATATGATCCATACAGGCGACAAAAACAGCTACTGAATTCACCAACCCGAAGGGCAACCTCTTAAACTGATAATTGCGCCCTTCGAAGATGAACGCCATGTATTGCCGGCTTGCTGGGTGCAACTCCACTTGCCAATAGCCGCATACCGTATCCCAGGTGGTAATGAATCGTGTTCCGTGGAACCTCTTCAAAATTTCATCAATTTCGCCAGGTGAGGTACGATCGTTTATTATCATCTTATTTATCTCACGAGCGTCAAGGCAAAGTCTTACCTTCCCATTTTTCTTTTGTATGGCCACAATTGGGCTTGTGTATGGCGATTGACTGCTCTCGATGATATCTCTACGGATCATATTCTGGATCTCTGTGCGTACGGCTTCTTTCAAAGATTGTGCTATTGGGTACGACTTTCGGTTAAATTCTACCGGTTCTCTGAATCGTATGGAACATTGGTAGTTCCGGATCTTTCCAGGTTCGTCAGAAAATACAGCTCGATATTTCTCATATATTTCTACCAATTGATTCAGCTGGTTTTCCTCTAATTGCTCGTTAGTATTGTGGCACTGGAAGTTACGTATCTCTTGAATCTTTTGTTGCCATAGGTCTTCCTCCGAATCTTGATGTACTGGCTTGTTGTTTGTTGAGTAGTTGGATAAGTAATTCACCTTATTTTGGTGGTCAAGAAGTTGTCTGGAGTCTAAAGTCTTGTTATCAGTTAAATTGGCTATCCAGGTTGAACCTTCAGCAAAGAGTGATACCTTTCCTCGGCACAAGTCGATAATTGCTGAGTTTCGGCGCAATATGTCACATCCTATCATGATGTTGAAAGGTAATCCGGCTGCAACAAGAAATATCATATCCACACTAATGCCCTGACTTTTGACATTGAGGGATACCTGCTTTCTTATGGTCTTGTTCTGTCGGCCGGTAGCTCCTACAAGTACAATATTATTAATAGGTAGTACCGGTAAGTTTTTGTGGCACTCCTGCTGTATCCGGTCCAATTCATTTCGATTTATTATGGAGACATTGGCTCCAGTGTCTATCATTATAGGAACAGAAATACCTTCAATTTCTGCGATTATGTATATTATTTCATTATCATTCTTGTTAATATTAAGCTCACTTTCTTCTAATAGGTCCTTACGGATATCCTTTAAATAATTGCTGTATATTATGGTAAAATTTTTTCTGTTTTTCTTCGAATTCATACCTACTTGGTTAAACCCAGCAGATTGGAGCAGTAAAGGGTCATTGGAGTTTATTACTGCCTCCGTTTGTTGAAATGTTCCGCTTCATTACGGGTTAGACCGTTGGAAGCGTCAGCTTGAAGTCCTGAGGCTGTTTCGTTTGGTTCTGCTCGATCGTCTGGTTGGGCTTCTGTTACAGGTAGTCTTCGCTGATTATCCAGGCTGGAACTACGTCTGGGCTCGTACTCTCTGTACCTATTACTTCCCTGACTTCCTTGGAAAGTCTCGTACTCGTAGTATCGGCTCCTTCGTTGAGGCTGGTACCTCCTGTGTCCACTGCCTTCTGCTCGGATGTAATTAACATTAGGTCGATATGTCCTGTAATTGTGGTTACCTCCATTTGGGTAATTCCGGTTATAATTACCATGATAATTATTATTATTAGAAAAGTTGGGGTTCCTCTGACCATTTGGAACATAGTTACTATTATTATTATAATAATAACCGTTGTTATTTTGTGGACGGCTATTATTATTATTATTATTGTTGTTGTGGTTGTTGTTATTATTATTTGTGCGAGGAATATTACTATTATTATTATTGTTGTTAAAACGGGGCAAATTATTGTTATTTCTGGGGTTATAATTGTACTCGGCATTATTCCGATTTGCGGAATTATAATTATTATTATTACCCACATTCTGCCGATTATTATTATTATTATTCAAATTATTGTTGTTATTCCTTGGTTCCTGCTTTTCATATCTCCTGCGACTTTGACGGTAATAGTCTTCGTGCTCGTACATTTCTAAAAGCTCGGTCATGGCTTGCACCGTCTTTATTTGACTGTTTCGTCTGGCTCTGATAATATCCTCCTCGTAGTGGTATGAGAGTTTGCTGACCAGGCATTCTTCCGGTATTCGGGGCTCTAGATGTTTGGCCACGCACACCTTTCCTAAAAAGTACGCCGTTAAAGTTTGGTTCCCATACGGGTTGTACTTCCCATGACATATCCCGTCTCTGGCGATATTTTGCGTTGATTCAGACCAATATTTGGCTTTGAATAGCCTTCTGAATTGTTGATAGTCGGTCACCTCGTCTCTTATTGCCATCCACCAATTGTCTGCTATTTCCTTGAACGATTCGTCAAGCACCTCTTTATTCTCCCTCCAGCGATTACCTCTGTGTTTGGCAAAGTATTCCTCGATTCTTGCTAGGAATTCCATGGGTTTATTTTTATAAAACCTGAAGTTAATCCCTTCACGATTTTCACTGTTGGGACAACTGGTAATGGTTGTTGGTCGACTATGGAATAGGTCTATATCTGTCTGGTTCTGTCGTACCTGACTGTTGATACTGGTCACAGCAGCTTCTATGCCGTCACATTTTTCTGTGAATCGGTCCTGCACTCGCTCCCAGTCTTCCCGTGTTTCCTTTAGTTTTTCCTCCAACGTCTTCCTAGTCGTTTCTTCAATGGTGTTAACCTTCGTATTTATTTCTGTCCTGATACTCCATACTTCTTGTTCGGTTTGACTCCATTTTTCGTCAGCTCTGGTAACCCTTTGTTCGATTACCGTTATTTCCTCTTCTACTTTCTTGCTGATTGTCTCATTGTTTTCAGCTATCTTCTGGCTCAATTCTTCCTTCAATATTTCCATCCTTCCGTCTAGCCGGTTCATGTTTTCTTGGTTCGTCTCCTTCAATTCTTCTCTCAATTGCTGACTATTACTTTCCATTTTCTGATTTGTTTCTTCCATCCTCTTGTTAGTTTCTTCCAGTTTTTGGCTTATCTGGGTTAATTCCTCTTTCGACTGTTTATTGTCAGTCTTTATTTCCTCCATTTTCTCCTCAGTTTTCTGAATATTTTCTTCCATCTTCTCTTCTATCTTCTTACTGTTTGCTTCCATCTTCTCCTCCATCTTCTTGCTAGTATCTCCAATTTTATTGCCCAATTCTTCCTTCAATCGTTGGTTATCATTCTTCATTTCCTCCTCCATCTTCTTACTATTCTCCTCCATCTTCTTACTGCTTTCTCTTAATTCCTCCTTCAATCGTTGGTTATCGTTCTTCATTTCCTTACTATTTTCTTCCATCTTCTCCTCTATCTTCTTACTGTTTTCTCTTAATTCCTCCTTCGTTGTTTTAAATTCTCGGAGTAACATCTCCATCATTTGATCAAATTTTGTATCTTCCTTTGCGGTGGATTTCTCCGGCTGTTCCTTCTGTGGTGCCGGCTTATTTGGTTCTGCTGGCGGTAACATTAACTCCACATCTTCCACTGGTGTCGCTTCTTTATCCTCCATGTTTATCTCCTGCTCGGCCTCCATAGCCCTTTTTCTTGATGTAGCTCTCCTGTGCATCTCGCTCCCTCTTCCGACCTGTTGACCGTTGCCAAGCTAAAAATAGGAAATTGGACACTCGTCCTTATTTTACAACTCTATTACCTCCTATTTAAAGCCCCTTAAGTTGGACGCCAATTTGTAATATAAAAATATTACAAATAAAAATAAAATAAATATAATTGATATGTATAGATATTGATATTGTGTGTGTATCTTTGGTGATAACAAAGGTATTGTGCTCTTCTTTTAGCCCCACTGTTAGGCTAGTCAAATTGTAATATAACTTCAAATGTAATAATAAATAGAATATAGAAATATTGATGATAAGAATATGTTATAACTAGGTGTGTTTGATTGATAAATAACAAGTACATCAAACTTTAAAAATTTTGCAAATATTTTTTCTTGTGCTTGTATCGAATTTGACTGAATGATTTAATTTAATTAATTAATAATTAATTAATTAGTTGAGTTTGTAATTTCCTTCTATATCTATTCTCTCAATGTGAATTATGTTTTTGCTTAATAAAAAATAATAATAACATTAATGGTAGAAATAAAAACAATGCTGGTAACTGAATACTGATTTGCGTTTATTCATTCAAAACTGTGCGCCAGTCAAACTGCGCATGTCCCAGGCACTGGCTAATATTTGCCACAGTCGGCAGTGAGAAAAATCAACAAATATATTTTTTACAAGTTTAAATTTATGGTTCTTTTAACGAGTCGAAATGGTCAGAGGGCAAGGAACAAGATACATTTAACAGGTATTCTTAAACTAAATGTTAATATCTGAAATAGAACAGAATTATTATTACAATTGTCAATTAGAAAGAAATTATTTAAATTTCGAACCAAGTCGAAGAAATGACGTCACTCCTCTCCAGGAAGCACTGGCTGATCGTCTTTATATAGAAATTCAGCAATGGCCGCCGTCTGCTCGATTTTAACTGCTACGATGCCGTTGGAATTGAAGATCTTCTCCCACAGAAATAAAACGATGTTCCCTTTTCTGCGAAGTGGTGTTGGTCCAAAATATAGTGTTGAATGTCCCCTCGTCGTCTGCGATGTCGAATTCTGGATGGATCTCTTGTGTAGTGTGGTGTTCAATTATGTGTGTTCGTTTTCTGTGAATTCGTTCCAAAAATTGTTCAAAATGGCTGTCGATTTCTGGTGTTGAGTTTTATTGTGTTATACTGTGTTTTTGGAAACTTGTGAAGTGTTAGACATTGATAGATAAGGTTATTTCACTTGTTAGTTCATCTCCGTTACACGCCACATAACCACACTTGGTTTTAATACAAATTATTTGGTTTTCAATACTCCACTAACACATTTTTCAATAGACTAATAGACGCAACGTCGTCGTTTTAGGGCAATTTGTGGTATGTCTTTTTCCTCTTCATATTGTTTAATTATAAAATATCTGTCTAAGACTTGTTTCACTATCTAACTATACATAACAAGTTTTCTTATTTTTTACTGTATTTCAAATATTTCTTAATTTTACATGAATCTAACTATTCAGTAATATTGATTATTTAATTTTACATCTTTTGATATATAGCTGGGTTTGTTTCAAACTCATTTAAGCCCAAAAATTACAATTTTACATAATGATTGTATGCCCCATATTTTGTACAAATTCAGTGTTTTAAAGGTTTTTATTTGTTTTTTCGGTATAATATTTCCCTGGAATACACCTAATAACTCCGTAATTACTTTGTTGTTAATAATTTGGTTATTAAAACATTTCAATATTGATTAATTTGCTGTTTAGTCTGATTTGATTACTATCATAAGCCTATTTTTGACTGTTTCCAAAAGAAGTTAATTTTCTTTCTTTTGTCATTCTATTTGCTATTAACTGTATCGGTATTAATTATATTTTCAATTTCTGTATTGTATGTATTGAATTCTATTCCTATTACATAGATTAATTCTTTGATAGATAATTTTTTGTTTATAGGCCATTCTGTGTTTACAAAAATGGTGTCTTGGCTGGTCTGTTTGTACAATTATACATGGTTTACTGATTTGAATAAAATTATTACATTTTTATGCCCTACTTGCCTCTCTGACTTACACAATGGAAAATTAAATGACCTGATTTTAAATACAATAGAATATCTTGTATCTACTAAACTTTCTTTATACTAATAACATCATTGAATCATAACATGAACATCTTATGCCTAATTTTAACAAAAACATCTTATTATCAACTATTTTCCATATATCACCTAATTTTAACAAAAACATCTTATTCCTATTATTTTTTACTGTATCATCAAATGATAACAAAATAGCTTATCCTAGACATAATTTAATTAAAAAAAATAAAAAAACTCCTATTACTAGTAACACTGTCAGTCACTAACTGTCTTGTGTGTGTATGATTCTTTTGAAAACACTTTAACTGTGATTAAAAAACATCGTGTATCTATTTACACCTTACATCTAAAATATTATCTAATTAATAATAAATAACAAACATCTTAATATTAGTCATACCTTCAGTTATGAACTGTCCTTTGGTATTTTTGTCCTTCTCACCATTTACTTAGCTATAATTAAAGAAAACATTTCATATGTAATAGTTTTTCTTATATCTAATTTAAAAAACTCTTATTACTGGTAATGTTGTCAGTCCTTAGACTGTCTTTCATTCCAATGGTTTTATTATTATTATTCTACACTCATGGTAGTCTTTTTATAATACTTAAACTTCATTGAAGATTTTTTCATAGATTTTTTAACTATGTTTCTCACTATACACTCTGTAGTTTCTTAATTTTGTTATCTCACTTCACTTTATTGGATTCTACACTCTGGTAGTCTTTTTAGTGAGTTCTACACTATGGTAGTCTCTTTTGACATATTTTTTAACATATTACACTTACAACTAATATACAATTTGTGTTTTATAGTATTGTATCTTGTAACTTGTTTGGGGTTTACCTATATCGGTTTCAATTTTGTCTCATGGTATTTATTATATGACTAACATTTTGTTTTGGCATATCTCTTCCTGTTTCTGGTCTCTTTGTTGGAATCTTGATATGTTTTGTCCCTTCTTCAAATATCACATTAGTAGTTTCCTTATTAAAATGGTTTCATGACAGATTATTTCCTTTTTTATGGTCCTTCCCTTTTTGTACTGCTTCCCCAATCTACTGGGTATACTGCTGGTTTAACTGGTTTTTTCATAGTAGGTTATTTTAATTAATGGTTTTCTTTATTATCTTCCATTTTTATTATTTTATTAACATTTTATAGACTTAATTATACAGTTTCTAGTGTAATCCTTAAACAATTTATTCTTCTCACTCACTATGGAACTTTCTCTTTTATTTATGTAACATCAATTCAAATGTTTAGTGTGATAATTTTGTTATGTTACATATGCTCTCCTGTAAAAGTGATTAGTTCAGATCATACTCTGTATGGATGAAATAATTACTACTAATTCTTTTGTATTTACATTTTCTCCGTGATTACATGTTTTCACTTTATATACCTTCCTTTTCCACCATTGCTTCCTCTCAGCTGATGTGTATCTCCTTCATTAGTTTCTTTTTTCATTGATAAGTGATCTTCAATCTTGTGTATAACATTATCATTTTATATTCCTTCTTGTTTGGTGCTTCCTCACCAGTATGTTTACTCCCTAACATTCCCTAACAAATTAATTGGAACAGTTCAGAGTGGCACTTTTGGCTTCAATCCCTGCTGTCCAATACTTCAATTGAGTCCAGAGGTATTATCATCTCTGCTCAACACATAAGACTGATGGCATTTTCTACATCCAGTCATAAAAATAAATAAACAGTAAAAGTAGTCATTTTTGACTAAAATAAACATCTTTAGATTCTTCACTTCATAATACGTTATATTAATTAATACTTTTATACACTTGACTCTTCTTCTCTCTTAAAGCTTATTCCATATTAGGTGGTTTAGGTGTGTGGTATCATATACATTTCATCATGTTTACATAGTAAGTAGTATTTATATTTACTCTTTCTACCATCTGGTATCCATTGAGTTACTTTTATTGCTCATGGTATAACATGAATTAATTCTTTATCACTTTCACTATAACAGTGGTTGTTGTAACAGCATTATCATTATTAGTATCAGGTTTTTTTTTTTTTTTTTTTTTTTTGTTTTTTGGTCTCACTATTTGGTCTTTAGTGAGCTGGTCCTTCTTCATTGTTCCATTTTTATTAAATTATTTTCTGTGTGAGTTTGGTTAATTTGTTCGATTAAGTCATATGACATTCTGGTTTCCTTTCTCCTTTAGAATTTTGTATCTCTTTCTTACAAAATCTTTTTTCATATTGCAGAGTTATTTCCTCATCATTTGTATGAGTAATGATGTGAGTTTAATGTTTTTTTTATTTTAGACATTTTTATTCAACTACATTCTTTCTTATTCATAGTTGTTTTTCAAATATTTTGGTATAAGTTGTACTTATTATTGTTTTGAATTTTGAAATTATTATTCCTCAAAATTCTTTTTTCATTCATAATAGTCTTTGAATGTTTGTGTAAGTGGTACTTACTAATTATTTTGAATTTGGACAATTATTATCTCCCTCCAAATTCTTTTTACTTGCATAATAGTCTTTGAATATTTGTGTAGCTTGTACCTACTATTGCTTTTGAATTTTGAAGCTTATTATGTTCAAAATTCTTTTTATTTATTCACAATAATCCTTCAAATGTTTTGTTGTAAGTTGTGCTTACTGATTTTTGAATTTTGTAATTATATTCTTATCAAAATTCTTATTTTGTTCACAATATTCTTTCTGATATTTGGTGTAAGTTGTGCTTACTGATTTTTGGAATTTGGTAATTATATTCTTATCAAAATTCATATTTTGTTCACAATATTCTTTCTGATATTTGGTGTAAGTTGTGCTTACTGATTTTTGGAATTTGGTAATTATTCTTATCAAAATTCTTATTTCGTTCACAATATTCTTTCAGATATTTGGTGTAAGTTGTACTTACTGATTTTTTGAATTTGGTAATTTTTTATTCTTCCATCAAAATTCTTATTTTGTTCACAATATTCTTTCTGATATTTGGTGTAAGTTGTTCTTACTAATTTTTGAATTTTGTAATTTTATTCTTCCATCAAAATTCTTATTTTGTTCACAATATTCTTTCTGATATTTGGTGTAAGTTGTCCTTACTGATTTTTGGAATTTGGTAATTTTTTATTTCTCCATCAAAATTCACAACTTCTTCATAATAGTTTTAACTCATAATTATGAGTCCTCCAAATATTTTTTAATGGATAACTGATTATAAGTTCCTTTTACTTTATTCGAAATGATATCCTTTAGTACATACGTATTGTTATTATTGTTTTTAATTATCAGGTATGGGCCGGTATACAGCAGTAATAACTTTTTGGTAATGCCTTCCAAAGTACTGGGTAATTCCCTGTTTTTTAGCAGTACCTTTTCTCCGACTTCATAGCTTATTATTTTCTTAACAGCCTTTTGATATTTGTTCTTGCGCTTTTCCTGGTCTTCTGCCAATTTATTGTAGAATCTGATTTGATTGAATTTGTATTCTTGACTCCTGGGGAACTCTATTATTTCTTGTATTTCTCTCGGAGGCGGTTTTTCATACATTGCCGTGTATGGCGTGGTACCAATAGCGGTGTGATATGACAAATTAAGGAATTCTTCCGTAGCTAATAAATATTCTTGCCACTTCTTTTGTTGGTTATAGCAATAAGTCCGTAATATTCTTCCGACCTCTCGCAGTACCCTCTCCGCTGGATTGCTGCTGGGGTGGTAGACAGACGTCTTGTATGTCTTAATGCCCAATGTATTCAGAGTATTTCTCCACCGCCAACCCTTAAATTGCGTTCCATGGTCGGTGATTATGGATGTCGGGCTTCCTACCTCTGGAATGTAATGATTTGTTATTATTCCTAGAGTCTTCAGAGTGGTGGCTCTGTTCACAGGGTATAGTTTTGTAAATTTTGTAAAATGATCCATCATAATAACAATATACTTGTATCGATGGCGTCCGCCACTGCGGGGAAATGGACCACATATGTCCAGAAAGACCTTTTCCAGTTTGGCTTGTGAGGTAATTGGTATCATCATACCTTCCTTTCTCTCATTGTTGGTTTTCACCAATTGACATATCAGACAGGTCTTGAGGTAGTTTCTCGTTTTTCTATTGATACTTTTTATGTGACAATTCTCTTCTATTGCCTTGATCACCTTCATGGCTCCCATGTGACCGTATCGTAGGTGATAGTCCAGGATGATATCCTTTTCGATTGTAGTAGGGATCATGATCTTCCATATTTCTTCATCAATGGATGTCTTGATGAATAAAATCCCATTATGTATACAATAAAATTTGTTTATTGTGTCATCTTGGTTGGAGAGACGAAGTTTAATACATTTTAACTTTGGATCGGACTGCTGGTGTTTGCTGATGTCCCGCACTATCTTCTCTAAATCGGATCTGTCCTTAATAATGTTATAGATTTTCAAAATGCTCTCCTTTTCGCCTTCGAATGTTTGTTCTTCCAGATTCACTCTTGACAATACGTCGGCTACTACATTTTTACTTCCAGGAACATACTCCCACTGTATATCGTATTCCTGTAGGGCGAGTACCCATCTGGTCAATCTACCATGGCTTAGTTTGCATCTTCTTAGAAATGATATTGACTTGTGATCTGTTCGGACGGTCACTGGATATCCGAGGATATACGTCCGAAACTTCCCGCAGGCAAAGACTACACTTAGCAGTTCTTTTTCCGTCACATTATAGTTCTTCTCACATTGGTTAAGGGTTCTGCTAGCAAAGCTCACTACTAGATGGTTTCCACTTTCATCTTCTTGGTACAGTGTTGATCCCAAGCTAATATTACTAGCGTCACAGTTTAGAAAGAAGGGTCGGTTAAAATCTGGATGGTTGAGCATTACTGCATCTAAAAATTTCTCTTTAATTGATTTGAAGGTTTCGTCTTGTTCTTGACCCCATCGCCATTTATTCTTGGACGATAACTGGTACTGAAACTGGGCTGTTAGTTCGGAATAATTATTCTGGAACTTCCTATAATAGTTACATAGGCCCAAAAATGATTGTAGTTGCCTCCTGTTTTTTGGTGTAGGGAAACGTTGTATGGCGTCTACCTTTTCTGTTGATGGTGTTATTCCTTGACTGTTTAGCTGGAAACCCAGGAATTGAACTTCTTTAGCTATAAGCTTGGACTTGTCCAGTTTAAGGGTGACATTATTTTCAGCAAGCTTCTTCAAGACATACTCCACACGATAACAGTGTTCCTCCCAGTTGGTTGATGTTATTAGGAGATCATCAACATAGACAGTCGTGAATTGGAGCGCTTCTGGTCCTAGTATATGATCCATACAGGCGACAAAAACAGCTACTGAATTCACCAACCCGAAGGGCAACCTCTTAAACTGATAATTGCGCCCTTCGAAGATGAACGCCATGTATTGCCGGCTTGCTGGGTGCAACTCCACTTGCCAATAGCCGCATACCGTATCCCAGGTGGTAATGAATCGTGTTCCGTGGAACCTCTTCAAAATTTCATCAATTTCGCCAGGTGAGGTACGATCGTTTATTATCATCTTATTTATCTCACGAGCGTCAAGGCAAAGTCTTACCTTCCCATTTTTCTTTTGTATGGCCACAATTGGGCTTGTGTATGGCGATTGACTGCTCTCGATGATATCTCTACGGATCATATTCTGGATCTCTGTGCGTACGGCTTCTTTCAAAGATTGTGCTATTGGGTACGACTTTCGGTTAAATTCTACCGGTTCTCTGAATCGTATGGAACATTGGTAGTTCCGGATCTTTCCAGGTTCGTCAGAAAATACAGCTCGATATTTCTCATATATTTCTACCAATTGATTCAGCTGGTTTTCCTCTAATTGCTCGTTAGTATTGTGGCACTGGAAGTTACGTATCTCTTGAATCTTTTGTTGCCATAGGTCTTCCTCCGAATCTTGATGTACTGGCTTGTTGTTTGTTGAGTAGTTGGATAAGTAATTCACCTTATTTTGGTGGTCAAGAAGTTGTCTGGAGTCTAAAGTCTTGTTATCAGTTAAATTGGCTATCCAGGTTGAACCTTCAGCAAAGAGTGATACCTTTCCTCGGCACAAGTCGATAATTGCTGAGTTTCGGCGCAATATGTCACATCCTATCATGATGTTGAAAGGTAATCCGGCTGCAACAAGAAATATCATATCCACACTAATGCCCTGACTTTTGACATTGAGGGATACCTGCTTTCTTATGGTCTTGTTCTGTCGGCCGGTAGCTCCTACAAGTACAATATTATTAATAGGTAGTACCGGTAAGTTTTTGTGGCACTCCTGCTGTATCCGGTCCAATTCATTTCGATTTATTATGGAGACATTGGCTCCAGTGTCTATCATTATAGGAACAGAAATACCTTCAATTTCTGCGATTATGTATATTATTTCATTATCATTCTTGTTAATATTAAGCTCACTTTCTTCTAATAGGTCCTTACGGATATCCTTTAAATAATTGCTGTATATTATGGTAAAATTTTTTCTGTTTTTCTTCGAATTCATACCTACTTGGTTAAACCCAGCAGATTGGAGCAGTAAAGGGTCATTGGAGTTTATTACTGCCTCCGTTTGTTGAAATGTTCCGCTTCATTACGGGTTAGACCGTTGGAAGCGTCAGCTTGAAGTCCTGAGGCTGTTTCGTTTGGTTCTGCTCGATCGTCTGGTTGGGCTTCTGTTACAGGTAGTCTTCGCTGATTATCCAGGCTGGAACTACGTCTGGGCTCGTACTCTCTGTACCTATTACTTCCCTGACTTCCTTGGAAAGTCTCGTACTCGTAGTATCGGCTCCTTTGTTGACGCTGGTACCTCCTGTGTCCACTGCCTTCTGCTCGGATGTAATTAACATTAGGTCGATATGTCCTGTAATTGTGGTTACCTCCATTTGGGTAATTCCGGTTATAATTACCATGATAATTATTATTATTAGAAAAGTTGGGGTTCCTCTGACCATTTGGAACATAGTTACTATTATTATTATAATAATAACCGTTGTTATTTTGTGGACGGCTATTATTATTATTATTATTGTTGTTGTGGTTGTTGTTATTATTATTTGTGCGAGGAATATTACTATTATTATTATTGTTGTTAAAACGGGGCAAATTATTGTTATTTCTGGGGTTATAATTGTACTCGGCATTATTCCGATTTGCGGAATTATAATTATTATTATTACCCACATTCTGCCGATTATTATTATTATTATTCAAATTATTGTTGTTATTCCTTGGTTCCTGCTTTTCATATCTCCTGCGACTTTGACGGTAATAGTCTTCGTGCTCGTACATTTCTAAAAGCTCGGTCATGGCTTGCACCGTCTTTATTTGACTGTTTCGTCTGGCTCTGATAATATCCTCCTCGTAGTGGTATGAGAGTTTGCTGACCAGGCATTCTTCCGGTATTCGGGGCTCTAGATGTTTGGCCACGCACACCTTTCCTAAAAAGTACGCCGTTAAAGTTTGGTTCCCATACGGGTTGTACTTCCCATGACATATCCCGTCTCTGGCGATATTTTGCGTTGATTCAGACCAATATTTGGCTTTGAATAGCCTTCTGAATTGTTGATAGTCGGTCACCTCGTCTCTTATTGCCATCCACCAATTGTCTGCTATTTCCTTGAACGATTCGTCAAGCACCTCTTTATTCTCCCTCCAGCGATTACCTCTGTGTTTGGCAAAGTATTCCTCGATTCTTGCTAGGAATTCCATGGGTTTATTTTTATAAAACCTGAAGTTAATCCCTTCACGATTTTCACTGTTGGGACAACTGGTAATGGTTGTTGGTCGACTATGGAATAGGTCTATATCTGTCTGGTTCTGTCGTACCTGACTGTTGATACTGGTCACAGCAGCTTCTATGCCGTCACATTTTTCTGTGAATCGGTCCTGCACTCGCTCCCAGTCTTCCCGTGTTTCCTTTAGTTTTTCCTCCAACGTCTTCCTAGTCGTTTCTTCAATGGTGTTAACCTTCGTATTTATTTCTGTCCTGATACTCCATACTTCTTGTTCGGTTTGACTCCATTTTTCGTCAGCTCTGGTAACCCTTTGTTCGATTACCGTTATTTCCTCTTCTACTTTCTTGCTGATTGTCTCATTGTTTTCAGCTATCTTCTGGCTCAATTCTTCCTTCAATATTTCCATCCTTCCGTCTAGCCGGTTCATGTTTTCTTGGTTCGTCTCCTTCAATTCTTCTCTCAATTGCTGACTATTACTTTCCATTTTCTGATTTGTTTCTTCCATCCTCTTGTTAGTTTCTTCCAGTTTTTGGCTTATCTGGGTTAATTCCTCTTTCGACTGTTTATTGTCAGTCTTTATTTCCTCCATTTTCTCCTCAGTTTTCTGAATATTTTCTTCCATCTTCTCTTCTATCTTCTTACTGTTTGCTTCCATCTTCTCCTCCATCTTCTTGCTAGTATCTCCAATTTTATTGCCCAATTCTTCCTTCAATCGTTGGTTATCATTCTTCATTTCCTCCTCCATCTTCTTACTATTCTCCTCCATCTTCTTACTGCTTTCTCTTAATTCCTCCTTCAATCGTTGGTTATCGTTCTTCATTTCCTTACTATTTTCTTCCATCTTCTCCTCTATCTTCTTACTGTTTTCTCTTAATTCCTCCTTCGTTGTTTTAAATTCTCGGAGTAACATCTCCATCATTTGATCAAATTTTGTATCTTCCTTTGCGGTGGATTTCTCCGGCTGTTCCTTCTGTGGTGCCGGCTTATTTGGTTCTGCTGGCGGTAACATTAACTCCACATCTTCCACTGGTGTCGCTTCTTTATCCTCCATGTTTATCTCCTGCTCGGCCTCCATAGCCCTTTTTCTTGATGTAGCTCTCCTGTGCATCTCGCTCCCTCTTCCGACCTGTTGACCGTTGCCAAGCTAAAAATAGGAAATTGGACACTCGTCCTTATTTTACAACTCTATTACCTCCTATTTAAAGCCCCTTAAGTTGGACGCCAATTTGTAATATAAAAATATTACAAATAAAAATAAAATAAATATAATTGATATGTATAGATATTGATATTGTGTGTGTATCTTTGGTGATAACAAAGGTATTGTGCTCTTCTTTTAGCCCCACTGTTAGGCTAGTCAAATTGTAATATAACTTCAAATGTAATAATAAATAGAATATAGAAATATTGATGATAAGAATATGTTATAACTAGGTGTGTTTGATTGATAAATAACAAGTACATCAAACTTTAAAAATTTTGCAAATATTTTTTCTTGTGCTTGTATCGAATTTGACTGAATGATTTAATTTAATTAATTAATAATTAATTAATTAGTTGAGTTTGTAATTTCCTTCTATATCTATTCTCTCAATGTGAATTATGTTTTTGCTTAATAAAAAATAATAATAACATTAATGGTAGAAATAAAAACAATGCTGGTAACTGAATACTGATTTGCGTTTATTCATTCAAAACTGTGCGCCAGTCAAACTGCGCATGTCCCAGGCACTGGCTAATATTTGCCACAGTCGGCAGTGAGAAAAATCAACAAATATATTTTTTACAAGTTTAAATTTATGGTTCTTTTAACGAGTCGAAATGGTCAGAGGGCAAGGAACAAGATACATTTAACAGGTATTCTTAAACTAAATGTTAATATCTGAAATAGAACAGAATTATTATTACAATTGTCAATTAGAAAGAAATTATTTAAATTTCGAACCAAGTCGAAGAAATGACGTCACTCCTCTCCAGGAAGCACTGGCTGATCGTCTTTATATAGAAATTCAGCAATGGCCGCCGTCTGCTCGATTTTAACTGCTACGATGCCGTTGGAATTGAAGATCTTCTCCCACAGAAATAAAACGATGTTCCCTTTTCTGCGAAGTGGTGTTGGTCCAAAATATAGTGTTGAATGTCCCCTCGTCGTCTGCGATGTCGAATTCTGGATGGATCTCTTGTGTAGTGTGGTGTTCAATTATGTGTGTTCGTTTTCTGTGAATTCGTTCCAAAAATTGTTCAAAATGGCTGTCGATTTCTGGTGTTGAGTTTTATTGTGTTATACTGTGTTTTTGGAAACTTGTGAAGTGTTAGACATTGATAGATAAGGTTATTTCACTTGTTAGTTCATCTCCGTTACACGCCACATAACCACACTTGGTTTTAATACAAATTATTTGGTTTTCAATACTCCACTAACACATTTTTCAATAGACTAATAGACGCAACGTCGTCGTTTTAGGGCAATTTGTGGTATGTCTTTTTCCTCTTCATATTGTTTAATTATAAAATATCTGTCTAAGACTTGTTTCACTATCTAACTATACATAACAAGTTTTCTTATTTTTTACTGTATTTCAAATATTTCTTAATTTTACATGAATCTAACTATTCAGTAATATTGATTATTTAATTTTACATCTTTTGATATATAGCTGGGTTTGTTTCAAACTCATTTAAGCCCAAAAATTACAATTTTACATAATGATTGTATGCCCCATATTTTGTACAAATTCAGTGTTTTAAAGGTTTTTATTTGTTTTTTCAGTATAATATTTCCCTGGAATACACCTAATAACTCCGTAATTACTTTGTTGTTAATAATTTGGTTATTAAAACATTTCAATATTGATTAATTTGCTGTTTAGTCTGATTTGATTACTATCATAAGCCTATTTTTGACTGTTTCCAAAAGAAGTTAATTTTCTTTCTTTTGTCATTCTATTTGCTATTAACTGTATCTGTATTAATTATATTTTCAATTTCTGTATTGTATGTATTGAATTCTATTCCTATTACATAGATTAATTCTTTGATAGATAATTTTTTGTTTATAGGCCATTCTGTGTTTACAAAAATGGTGTCTTGGCTGGTCTGTTTGTACAATTATACATGGTTTACTGATTTGAATAAAATTATTACATTTTTATGCTCTACTTGCCTCTCTGACTTACACAATGGAAAATTAAATGACCTGATTTTAAATACAATAGAATATCTTGTATCTACTAAACTTTCTTTATACTAATAACATCATTGAATCATAACATGAACATCTTATGCCTAATTTTAACAAAAACATCTTATTATCAACTATTTTCCATATATCACCTAATTTTAACAAAAACATCTTATTCCTATTATTTTTTACTGTATCATCAAATGATAACAAAATAGCTTATCCTAGACATAATTTAATTAAAAAAAATAAAAAAACTCCTATTACTAGTAACACTGTCAGTCACTAACTGTCTTGTGTGTGTATGATTCTTTTGAAAACACTTTAACTGTGATTAAAAAACATCGTGTATCTATTTACACCTTACATCTAAAATATTATCTAATTAATAATAAATAACAAACATCTTAATATTAGTCATACCTTCAGTTATGAACTGTCCTTTGGTATTTTTGTCCTTCTCACCATTTACTTAGCTATAATTAAAGAAAACATTTCATATGTAATAGTTTTTCTTATATCTAATTTAAAAAACTCTTATTACTGGTAATGTTGTCAGTCCTTAGACTGTCTTTCATTCCAATGGTTTTATTATTATTATTCTACACTCATGGTAGTCTTTTTATAATACTTAAACTTCATTGAAGATTTTTTCATAGATTTTTTAACTATGTTTCTCACTATACACTCTGTAGTTTCTTAATTTTGTTATCTCACTTCACTTTATTGGATTCTACACTCTGGTAGTCTTTTTAGTGAGTTCTACACTATGGTAGTCTCTTTTGACATATTTTTTAACATATTACACTTACAACTAATATACAATTTGTGTTTTATAGTATTGTATCTTGTAACTTGTTTGGGGTTTACCTATATCGGTTTCAATTTTGTCTCATGGTATTTATTATATGACTAACATTTTGTTTTGGCATATCTCTTCCTGTTTCTGGTCTCTTTGTTGGAATCTTGATATGTTTTGTCCCTTCTTCAAATATCACATTAGTAGTTTCCTTATTAAAATGGTTTCATGACAGATTATTTCCTTTTTTATGGTCCTTCCCTTTTTGTACTGCTTCCCCAATCTACTGGGTATACTGCTGGTTTAACTGGTTTTTTCATAGTAGGTTATTTTAATTAATGGTTTTCTTTATTATCTTCCATTTTTATTAACATTTTATAGACCTAATTATACAGTTTCTAGTGTAATCCTTAAACAGTTTATTCTTCTCACTCACTATGGAACTTTCTCTTTTATTTATGTAACATTAATTCAAATGTTTAGTGTGATAATTTTGTTATGTTACAATATTGGGAAGAGAAAGTAGTCGCAGGGACTGAAATAAGGTGAATAAGGGGGCTCAGGAACAACAGGAATATTTTTCTTTACCAAAAACCCATTAACCGAGAGTGCTGTGTGACAAGACGCATTCTTATGATGCAGCATCCAGGTGTTTGGTCTCACGCGGGGAACTCTTTTCCGCAGCCTTTCAAGAATTTCTACGTAAACATATTGATTGACAGTCTGTCCTGTAGGTAAAACCTCCTTATGGATAATACCATTACTATCAAAACAACAAATGAACACGGTTTAGGTTTGCATATTTTTGCTTTTTTGGGACGTGGTGAGTTTGATGTGCGCCACTCCTCGCTCTGGCTTTTTGTTTCTGGATCGTACTCAGTTTCATGATTCGTGACCAGTAATAACTTTTTTTAGAAAATCGGGATCATTTTCCAATTCGCACACATCCATCCTGTGTGGGACCAATTTCGCACAAACGTTTCTCATTTCCATTTCGTTTGTAAAAATTTAATAAACTGTAGTGTGGTTCAAATTTAATTGTTCTGCGATGTTTCTGACGGTTAATCGACGGTCAGGCCGCACCAAGTCCCTGATTCGATCAACAGTGTCGTCAGTTCTTGACGTTGACGGTCTTCCAGAGCGTGGATCATCCTTAATTGATCCATCTGAAAATGCTTTAAACCATCTGAAACCCTGTACTCTTGGCAAAGCTTCATCTCCATACGCCTTTGTCAATTTTGTAAAAGTCTCAGTAGCACGGGGGGGATTGGCCCCGTGTTTAACATAAAACTTGATTGCACAACGTTGCTCGTAATTGATGACACTCATTTTTATAACGCACAACAAAAACTCACTCCACGATAAGCTTGCTTAAATTTCACGTGTCAACAATAGACAATAAATAGTAATACTTAATATCAATCAGCTGTTTATCTAACCATCTGTGTTAATGGAAATCTTACAGTGTTGCCATATTGACTGCTAAATGATTAGTCTCATTACTTAATTTACAGACCTCGTATATGCATCCTCAAAAACGTACAGGACTCACCCTCTTCTTCGCTACGTACGTGTCCTGGAACGTTTAGACATATTTTGATAAGCAGGCAGGTAGACCGTTGCACTTTCCTATAATTGTGTTAAATTTAAGTTCATGAAGACAGTGAATGTTTTATATCATAAATTTTATATTCTACACTTCGTTAACTCATTAAAAAAATCTCATATTTTTAAACAAACTAAAATTCTATTTCACATTTAAAACTTTTACTGTCTGGCCACGACTGGATGATCGAGGCTGCTCTCCCCCACCACGCGGCCGCTTGTAAGCGAGGTAGGGTGAAATATGTATAAACCGTACTAGCCGTTTGGTTTACCCCCCACTTAGCCTACCGTATGCTTCTCCCACCTTACACAATGCTCAATCATCGAATCGCGGCCAGACAGTATGTCATCTGCTTATAGCTTTATAATTTGCAATAATTTTAGTATATGACTAATATTGGCACTGGAATTAAGAAAAGTATTCTGATGTAAAGACATTGTATTTTACAAAAAACAGGATTTTTGTATTTCAAAACATTACTTGAAAGGCAATTCTTAACTGGCGTATCGGGCATGCTTAACACGAATCACCGCTGTATTGTGGAGTTAACTAAATAATTGATTTTTTCAAAATACATCATTATAGGGTGTTGCAAACCGGATGGCACCTAAGGGATTAGAAGAGCCTTACTCTCGCACGCGCACTCACAACCGGCCCGGCCCGGCCCGTCCAGGCACGACCCGGGCGGTTCAGGTATAAATATACGGTCCAATTCAAAAGGTTACACGACAAAAGGGTACAGCGACAAAAGGGTACAGCGACAAAAGGGTACAACAGAAATTATGCGACAAAAGGGTACAAGGCGATGGCCTGACACTTGACGAGGGTTAAACGCGAGGCCATAAAAACTGGACAGGCGACAAAACGGTACAACGTCTAGTCCCTAGCTACCTGATGCAACTCTCCCCCGGTTATTTAGTATATCAAATTATCCTATCCATCCTGCGACCTAAATTAAGCTATTTGATTAAATTTTTCTAACTGATTTCCATAACACTTTTCCCAGGCTTTGGACTGGCAAAATGATAGTGCACAC
The DNA here is from genome assembly GCA_034769895.1 of Magicicada septendecula. Classification (NCBI taxonomy): domain Eukaryota; kingdom Metazoa; phylum Arthropoda; class Insecta; order Hemiptera; family Cicadidae; genus Magicicada; species Magicicada septendecula. Next base: position 78,319,725 of record CM068367.1, on the reverse strand, counting down.
AAATACCATCATTTTGGTGTGTTTAAAATCATCTTTCGCTTCGTCTTCTTTTTGTAGTTTATTTTATTTTTTATTTTTAGTTTTATTTTTTTATTTTAGAAAATGCCTCTTAACCAAAATCTTAATCTAGTTTCTGAATATAAGAGACGGATTTCAAACAAGAATAAATATCCCCTGTTTCTTCGTACTTTTTCACTGCTCTTTCTAAAGACTCGTCGAGCTTTATGTATTTGGTTCTCCTCCTCTTCCCTTCCATGTTCAGCTCCATTCGCATGAACATGCAGTTGGTGTTCTCTGCTTATTTTTTTAAGCACTCTACAACATTTCTCACCTTGGGATTAGGGGTGTGTAGAATGTTGTTTATTTTGTGGTGCCACCCCTCAACAGCATTAGTTGTTCGGTGTCTTCGTCGATGGCAGGACCACAACTCAACCGGGACATCAGCATTTTCGAGCCTCTGGTCTAAGAAGTAGTCAAAAAACTCTGTGAGTTTTTCGTTGTCCGGTGCTTGTGAGTGTATCTCGGCAAATTCCTCTTCGGCGTCTTCTGGTTTCAAAAAACTTAGGGCTGCACATATCCTGATTGACTGTCGTATTTCTTCGTTTTCACGGTATTCTCTCGTTAACCCAATTTCTTGGACCCTCCTCCACAAACATTTTTTCATTTGGAAGAAACAACCGTTAATCTCTGCCTCTGGGAAAACGTCTCGAAGCGCTGAGATTGCCGCAACTTCAAAATCTACATTCATCTTTTGAGGCTTCTATTCGGGAATCTCATCAATGATGAGGCGAAATATCCGGATATACGATTCTTTTTTCTTATTTGGCAACAGAGCAAATGTTACCGGATGCACATTGGTTTCTTCTTCTATGCTGTCAAAGTCGGCATGTATTGTGTAGATTTGAGCAAACTGTTTGCTACAACTCTTGAATGTACCATTCATAAAAAATATTTTTGACGTTTTCGTGCTTTCTCGGCCTTTTTCACCTTAAACAACCCTCATCAAGGACAATTTCATCACGCGATTGTGGCTGCCTCTGGTTTCCTCGAGCGACACTTCTGTTTCTTTGCAGTACTCTTCTAACAGTGGAAGTTGATGGCATTTCTGTGACGAAATCATACCCTCTGTTATGAAGATCGCTAAGTTCTTCGGAGTATATCTGAGATATAGAAATCGAATCCTCTCGTGCCCGCTTCTTTGCCTATAAACAAAGAGAAAACTGACTGTTGCAAGGACATTTTATAAACAATTTTATATGACTTGTGTTTACGAAGAGACTTCCATCCCTAAGCGCACTTTTCTAACAAGCTTCTCTGGAAATGTATGTTTAAGCCCATTTTATCTTTAGGCGAGGAACGTTAGATTCGTAACATGTGAATAGGGGAAAAAATTCGTCGGAGGTCCGGACTAAGCTGTAGTTCATTAAATATTGATTTTACAGAAAAAATTGTTCTTTTTAAAAATGTAGAGCGGAATATTTTACACAAAAACGTCTCTAAGCATATTTCGATCAAATCATAAATAAATGAGCTGCGCAATAAACAATAGTGCTGTATATACTGCCTATGTGGAGAGAGACGAGGCAGCCGGTGGCACCGTTTTAACACGCGCGCGCTATAAACAAATGCCTATATCTTTTGATCTAATATGGATAATTTAAAAAATCAAAATCTCATTGATTAATAATACCTTAAGGAATAACGTTTGGTTAATTTAAATGAATTTGCTACATTCAGAAATAACATATTATAGTATAATGTTGTCAGATCGAAGTATTTTCGAATTTGTTTACATCGAAACTAACCTTGCAGATTTGCTTCTTTACTTCTAACAGTGCTTCATCTGGCGGCCCACACTGATGGTCTGCAACTTCAAGTACGTCTCCGTTCTTACTTCTCAATCTTCCCTTACATCCCTTTCTTTGCTGCTTCAAACACAACCACGACACAACTCCCTCCGCGTTTTCCCTATGCTTGCGATAACCGTAGCCAAGGTAATGCGCCGATGGCTTTCCCTTATTAGTTAGTACCATTTCCATATTCACAATGAGCTACAGATAATATGAACTACAGCTAATATATACCGGGAGCGGCTACATGGCGTAAGGGTTGTTTTCGTGGAAATATCTTCCATTTACCATAATGTAAATTACTAGACGTTGTACCGTAATGTCGCCTGTCAAGTATGTATGGCCTCGTGTTTAACCCTCATCAAGTGTCACGGCAACGCCTTGTACCATAATGTCGCATGTACCCTTTTGTCGCTGTACCCATTCGTCGTGCTACGATTCAAAACTGTGAAATGTTTAATTTAGCTTAAAATCCAAATTAAACTATAATTTTTGTAATCTCCGTGAAATTGCGAGAAAATGAGTCCAAACAACACATAATTGGGATAAACATGAGTATTTTAGGGTTTTCTAAAGCAAACGTAGAATTGGAGTACTTAATAAAGATTTTATTATAAATTAATAAGTATGTTGGTGATATCTTGATGATTATAAACAAAAATGTATGTAAATGGTGCAAAATTACATTGGTAATATGAAAATTTATATTTTTCTCTACAAAAACAAATGCTGTCTTGTTTGTACTATTCATAAAAAATTGTTTTATTTAAAAATGTATCCCAATGAAAAAGAAAAAAATATCAGTTATTTGATGTATGCAATATACACTTTATTACAATAAAGGTCAGTCGAATTGTGCGTGATTATCAACGAAAATTAAATAAAAATTTGCAAAATACTAATTTCTAAAGCCAAAATGAATATTAAATAAGACTTAGGTGTACATCTGAAATGTATCACAACCACGTCGTGTTTGGTGTCATTTTGTTTAAAATTTTATGGAGATTACAAATATAAGCTAAGCTCGTTTGTTAATAAATTCATATGATAAAAGTTCCAGTTACGTAGTGGACGCCCCAGTAGACGATTCATACCTCAGGCGTGCGGGCCAGCTGCGTTTGTGTGTGTGTTAGTAATGGTCTCCTAATCCCTCAGGTGCCATGCGACTTGGAGCGCCCTGTAGGTACTGGTAAAATACAGTAAAAAATATAGTGTATTTGTTTTTTTTATGTTAAATACTACGAGGTTTGATTCTATTTAAGTTCAGTGGTTTATACCCGTTGGTAAAAAATAAAAGGAAATGTTTGCGCGGGCGCGTCTAGTCTGCAGGCCTCCTCCCCACATTACGGGTCCGGCTAGTTACGCCATTCTTTAGGAGTAGATTACATTTGTGTATCTTTACTGACGATGATGAGAAGACACCACAACACCTTACGACAAGTACAGAGATTTCTGTAACTGATATCATCTATTCTAGTTTCGTTATGTAAGCGTATAATGGTTTTCGTATCTCTCGTTGTTATTCCCTTGCTTCTAGGACACTCTTGATCAGTACCTGTCTTTGTCCACTTCAAATAGGATCGTACACATGTCGATCTCTGTCGAATCATCCACAATGTTAAAAGTCCGTGCGCAGCATTTCCACTCAGTATAATGTCCACAGACGTTGCTATGGCAGACATTTCGGCCACCGCATTTTCAGCTATCTGTGTACTGATTATCGTTTAACAGACTTTGAAATAGATAGGCGACGGAATGTACAAACAATTATGTTGAAGGATGTTATTGTTGGTTTCCAAGCACGCCATCATCGATCCGTTTAGAAATACCTGGAACATAAACAGAAAGATGGAAAGGATAATTCTATTTTAATACTACAGCGGTCGTGGCAGTGTAAGATATCTTGTAAAAAAAAGTGCGTGATGAATCACCAGCATAGTGAAAGAATTTTAGGGGGTTATGAAGAATACAAAACTAATAATGAAATTGACTTGAACCTACGTACCATCAGCTATAATATTAAATCTATCTGCCAGGACTTGAAGGGGTAGATCAGCAATAACATAAGTCACGTAAATATTTTTTGTAAATACTTCAAGCTTTCTTTATTAAGTGAATTGTCAAGTATAATGACAATATCCCTGTTATTTTATATTTTATTGTGGCATCGCTTACATTTTTCAGGAACAAACTGATTGGTTAGCAATAAAGTGTAAGGATGTTTGTACCGTTAGAATAGACAGTCGTGGACACAGTGTTAGTGGACCGTAAGTTAGAACGATAAGAGGTGGTTCGAAAAACTAGTCACCCAAATATAATAAAAGTGTACTTAACTAAAATGTTGTGGCCAAAAATGATGTGTTCAAGAAATAGAATAGGCCTATAGACAATAATATTAGTCGAGCATATAAGCTCGGCGACAAAAAATTTAAAGTCTGTTACCGAAAGGTCCGGGGATCGTTCCTTTCATTCCATACTTTCTTGAGTAATTCGAAGTTATTCGTTGTTCGCCGTCCGAATATCAGATTTCTGAATAATAATCATCATCATCATCATCACTCCAAAGATTAGGCCCTATACCTGTTCCGGAACCCATCTCCTCGTCGGTCTACCGACATCTGTCTTCCCATTAGGGTGATAACCCAAGGCAGTCACGGGTAGACGAATATCAGTCATGCGGTTCAAGTCTTCACACCATCTCCTTCTGTGGTCTCCAGTCTTCTGGTGCAACGGTACAAAGTTTAATTCGCGTGTAATATACTCGTTCGTTTTCCGATCCAAGAGACAACAACCTTGCGTCCTTCTTAGAAATTTCATTTCATCTGCCTGAATCCTCTGTACGTCCCTTTTACGAAGAATCCATGTCTCACTAGCATGCAAGAATGTGTGGATGGCCACAGTTTTGTAAAATTTCATTCGGGTATCCAGTCATTTTTGAATTTACGCATCGATTGTACGCTATGCAGATGATGCAGTTCTCGTAGTTGGAAACGAAGATGTTCTAAAAAGGCTTCTGCGCAAATTTAACAACGTATGCGAACGACACAATATAGTATCTGTGCAGCTAAAACAACGTATGCAAACGACACAATATAGTATCCGTGCAGCTAAAACAACGTATGCAAACGACACAATATAGTATCCGTGCAGCTAAAACAACGTATGCGAACGACACAATATAGTATCCGTGCAGCTAAAACAACGTATGCGAACGACACAATATAGTATCCGTGCAGCTAAAACAACGTATGCGAACGACAATATAGTATCCGTGCAGCTAAAACGAAAGCTGCGACTGTTAGTGAGATACAATTAATAGTAGACAATGAAATTGTGGAATAGACAGTGTAAGTCAACTGTCTAGGGGTAACGATAATGCGCTGTGATTCAGCAGGAAAAGAAATCCGCTGCCAGGTCACAGTAGCAATTAGGATATCAGGACGTGTAAGTGATATTATTTGGAACAATAGATTTTTAAGGTTTGGAAATGGAAACAAGCATGTGTAAAAGTACAGTGCGGTCTGTACCGACGCATGGGGCAGAAGTCATACTTGACAACGCAACAGCTAGAAGGCAAACACAAGTCGCTGAAATGAAGACGTCGAGAAAAGTAATGGGCAGAACACGACGAGACAGAATAAGGAATGTAACTATTCGAGAAACGTGCAAAATAATATTTATAGTGGGCTGTACAAAGGAAGGGCGACAACTGTGAAACAATCGCATTGATGCCTGCCTTTAGATTAGTCAAGAAAGCACGAGGTAGAAGGTAAAAGGATAACTGAGCGACCAAGAACGAGGTGAAGAGATTGTGCCGAATGGTAAAGTTTGTTCTTATACACAGGAGAATCTCCTTAATCAAGAGAAAAATAAGAAGACACATCGATTAAAAACTTTCTTTTAAAACACCAGAGTGCTTTGATAGTTCTTTTCAAAGGCTGTCCGCTCCTTTCCAAGGCTGTCGATCTTGGATTAACAATTTCTGTCGTTGTATACGTAAATACTTACTTCCCTGACGCTACAACCCTCGAGGGATCATGGCCTCCTTCAACATGGATCACCATCCCACTCTACCCAGCGCCTGCCGTCTGCCAGTCACGCACTTCCAACAGTCCGGGTGTCGGCTGCCAGTCTTTCTCCTTCCATAAATGCTCTCTCTTAGAACCTTCCTTGGAATCTCCTCTTCTGACATCCTTGACATGTTACCAGCCCAACGGAGTCGGCCCACTTTAATAGTATGAACAGCGTCCATTTCCTTGCACACATTTGTATGTGTAAATAGGCTACTTATTATTTTACCAAAATTCCTCTCCATTCCCCGCTGTCGTAGCCCCCCCTACCATTAATCTTTTCCACCTTAGGTGGTGGAGGCTGTATTGATCATTGTCATTTTCTTTTCCATATGTATTTTTTTTACGCTTTCGTTGTTTAACTCATTAGGTACTCGTTCTGTCCATCTTCACTATGGTTTCATCAAGAGAACTAGATCGTAAAAAACATTAAACAAATTCAGTTTTTAGTTGCTAGCTTTAAAATAGTCTGTTTTCTTCTTGTTTAAAATTGCACAATGTGTAGCAAAATGTTTGAGAATAATTAGTGTATTTAAGAATAAAATAATAAAAAATAAGAATAAATAATTTAATAAAGAAATAAAAATAAAATAACGAGTAATAAGAATTAAAAAATTTAAGAACAATATAAGGATCCGAAAGCAAACAAAGAGTGTTTTGGAAAGAAATAAGGAAAGGAGAGTGAAGAAGAGACAGTTGAAAATTTGAAAAATGAGAGCAATGAAAATTTAAGTGTATAGTCCAGGGTTAAGTGTAATTTTATTAGAAACAAATGTACACATTTTTGAAACAGATTTTCGGGACGTCGTTCTGTTCTGGACAACTCGGTAGTGAAACATAATAGAATGTGGAGTTTTTTAATTATGTTTGCCTTTTAATATTACCTATACTGAACCTGAAGTTAACACTATCTCCAATGAAAACACGTATTATGCGCAAAAAAATTAAGTCAAACGTTTTCATTGTATAAAGCACTTTACTTGAAATGTCGGCATATCTACCATTTTTTAAAATGAATTTACGTATTTTATTAAGTTCACAGTATACTCTTTGTATTTAATTTTCAGAGGACGGGAACCTTGTAAATGTATCTTAAATGATATTCTGAAATAAATGTACCTAACTGGTAATCAGAAATTCCATTTAATTAACATGTGACTGGCATTCACGACTTGATCCCATCAAAACGTTTTTATTTACACGTTGCCATGAAAAATTTGGAAGTTACAATTACATTTATGTGAATTGCTTCTTTTCTCATTGTAACTGTTTGAAGTCAGGTAAAAAACTTTTTTTAGAATAACTTTTGTTATAGTTTAACTCCACTGCCTTATCCTTTCTTTATTAATATTTTATTTTGATAACGTATGAACTTTGTATACAGAATAACTTTCCAAACGGATTACAGCGTTCTTTAAATTAATTATTTGTTAAATTAAGTACAGAAAAATTTATTTAAATCTTTGTAAATCGTCTTGTGTTTTTACAATAGGAGTTGTTTCTAAATTCTGTTTGAACGTGGCAAACGCCGTTTTTGTTATTATAGCCAGGATTCCTTTACCTAAAGTTGTAAACGTGTAAACCAAACAGACGCCACAAGTATGGTCGTTATTATTGATTGTACGTTATAATCGGTGCCATGCATTAGTAAACGACTTTAACTGTGTTGTTAATGAGAGTGACCGTGTCGTTTGTGAACCTCGAAATGGTGTTTATTGTAGTGAATCATTTAGTGAAAGTTGGTGGAATTCTGGATAGAACTGGACTGTTGTTCCGTTACGTGAATAATTGTCAGGGAGCCTAATCGCCCACCGATCCATACTTTGACCCTGAACGTATTGTGTTGTGCAAAAATACCCAACAACCAATTATCCCGCATGTGACAGCAAGTTTTAATCTGCTAGTTTTGACTATGTTTTTATTTATTTCGCTTTTGTCGTAGGTAATAATCAAGTGAATAGCTTCAGTAGGTGACTAATCCCTGCCTGTGTGCTGTTCACTGTCTGTCTCTGACACACACACACACACACACACACACACACACACACACACACACACACACACACACACACACACACACACACACACACACACACACACACACACACACACAAAACTGAAAGTGAAAACAAATATTGGGATATATTCAGGGCTCTCCAACGTCATAGTAACAAAAGGCCAATTACGTTGTAAGCATGGATTCCGAAAGCCACACCCTGCCTATCTAACTTACGAGGTCCGTAACTTAATTAATGAGACTAATTCAGTAAAACCTTTTATTTACAAACTATATCTAGACTTCAGAGATAGTAGTTCCCTTGGGAAGCCACACAGCGCTTTAGATGGTTTTTCCATTCCTCATAGCAGTGGTGGACTGAGGAACTAGAATCTCTTCCAATTGGTCGGTTACATTTTTTTAAACGTTGTCTGTCTACCCAAAATGGTGTCCTCTGAGATGTTTTTTCAATTTCGAGAAGAGAAAGTAGTCACAGGGATTCAAGTCAGGTGAATAAGGGAGCTGAGGAACAACAGGAATATTTTTCTTTGCCAAAAACGTATTAACCGAGAGTGCTGTGTGACAAGGTACATTTTCATTATGCAGCATCCAGGTGTTCACGATGGCTGGTCTCACGCCCGGCAACTCTTTTCCGCAGCCTTTCAAGAATTCTCGGTAAACATGTTGATTGACAGTCTGTCCTGAAGGCAAAAACTCCGTATAGTTAATGACATTACTATCAATAAAACGAATGAAGATGGTTTTGATTTTGGATTTGCTCATTTTTGCTTTTTTGGGACGTGGTGAGTTTGGTGTGTGCCACTCCTCGCTCTGGCGTTTTGTTTCTGGATCGTACTCAAAGATCCATGATTCATCACCAGTAATAACATTTCTTAGAAAATCAGGATCATTTTCAATTCGTCCTAGAAGGTTACGGCACACTTCTATCCTGTTGTCTTTCTGCTCAAGATTGAGGTTTTTTGGACCAGTTTCGCACAAACTTTTCTCTCTTCCAGTTCGTTTGTCAAAATTTGATAAACTGTAGTGTGGGTCAAATTTAATTGTTCTGCGATGTTTCTGACGGTTAATCGACGGTCAGACCGCACCAAGTCCCTGATGCGATCAACGTTGTCGTCAGTTATTGACGGTAACGGTCGTCCAGAGCGTGGATCATCCTTAATAGATTCCCGGCCATCTGAAAATGCTTTAAACCATATGAAAACATGTGCTCTTGACAAAGCTTCATCTCCATACACATTTGTCAATTTTGTAAAAGTCTCAGTAACAAGGTACGTCGACATACAAAATTGAAGTTTTACAAAGTTTAGAGGTCGTATACGTGAGAATTATGGACGACAACTAAGGAAGAAGAAAATAAACTACAGTGAAAATGGTGGAAAGGACCTTTAGAAAGGATGTCAGGTTCAAGGCTGGCTAAATAACTCTGGAAATGTAAACCTATAGGACACAGATCAGATACCAAGGCAGAGATGGCTGGAGGATCTCTGAAGACGGAAGAGGCAGCACCTTGCCTATGTCGTGTTGTAAAGATCATGATAAAGAAACAAAGATATTTTATTGACTAGAAATAGGAATATTATTTCGAGTCAATATAACTAGAGTATAATATCGGTCGACTGGAACATTAAGCAGATATAAAGACGTGTATATTTGTCGTTGATTTGCGTTATTGTTCTTATCGAGGAACGTATAAAACCAATTATAAATATATCACTACTGACTCGATTCACTAATTTTTTATTGGTAAAAATATTAAACTTTTACCTTATAGCCTGAACCAGTTTTCACTTATTACAAGCTTCATAAGAGGCTGCCGCTAGGAGCTCTGTCCGCCTTGTTTTTGATGACGGCGCCGTCGTCCGAAAGATGGATGTTGTGGGAGTCATAGTAACGCATAACGTTTGTTGGATAAACGAGGAACCGCATAAAACCGTTTGCTGAACAGCCCAATGATAAGTAGTAGAGATGAACAGTTAACAGTTACGCTCGCAGCGAGAATCAAATCCTTTCGTTCCTCGCGTGATGTAATTGCTGAAGGCACAAGCCGTTTAGTAGTGGTAGTAATAAAAAGAAGATTAGCTTTTGCAAACATTCATTTAAGGCCTATGGAACCGCTGCCTGGTGTAAGTCAGGAAACATCTACGACGATGTGCGGTTTTTCGCACGCTTGACTTTCCAGTTCCAGCGTCTGCCAGAGGGTTCACTCTCAGACAGCACAGAATAGCTAGAGCCGCGTAGGCTGCGCTGTCGTTCTAGGCACGGGAAAGCGCGAGGTGCGTAAGTCCCGCCTTGCGGGAATCATCTGTGCGGACGTGGTAGCTCACCGTTTCAACAGACACCTCCTGGCCGCCCTTCCCGCCCACTTCAGTACGACTGGGCCAGGCCGCGGTGTACCACAACAAATTCTAATCTACAATGTTATCATCATCTGTTCGAGCCGCTTTGACTGCGCTGTCGTCCTAGGCATGGTAAAATGGAAGTGTCCCTAGTGTCTATACAGTTCTGGAAGGTATCCGCCTGCGCGGCTTCAAGCCTGCGGGTGAATTCTTGGTGGAACCACGGTACTGCGCCCCCGGCATGGACCAGGTAGTAGCCAAACGGAATCCTCTCCTGCACGCCTTATCGTGCAAACGGGACCGACATCCTAACGTCTTGTGCTGCAAACAAATGACCGGAGGAACCTGGCGTTTATCGGACTGCAATCCAGACAATGCGCACACAACAGGACTAAACACGTCCCGCGTAACCTCTGTCTATCCGTCTTCGTTTATGGACAGATAAACATTGTTAATAAATAAAGTAAACACGTGATCAGCATAGAGGTAAGAAAATTGTTGTGAAATCATTGGTATTGAGCACATCGTTTTACAGAAGTAACTGTTGGATACTGGGGAGGCACTATAAGATTCGTCTCGGAATAGCGGAAATCTGAATATGATTAGGAATGAGAACTATTTGAACTGAAATAAAATAAAATTTACAGACATGAAGGGAAGTTATGGAAAAAACGAAGTTACTAAAATAAATAGAATTTACGAAGGTAAATTTATAGGACGTATGACGTAGTAACGTTGTCACGTATCGTGGATGGGAACGAAAGAGCAGTAAACCCGTGTTTGAAAGACGTCAATGTAAGAACGGGATGTCACTGCAACGTAAAAAAAAGAACAGAAAGCAGAGGCAAACAATTGCAGCTCTAGATCATGATGACGATGATAAACTTCGCTTAGAATTCTCCGTTTAATCTAATATCATAATTACTGAGCTGTACTTGCTGAAAAGAAAAATAAGGCAAGATGTAGTAGGTTCGAATCCATCATTTTTGTAATATGTTGGGGACTAGATAATAAAAATGTAAAAAAAACAGACAAACAAAATGTACGACATTTTAATCTATTAGCCATAAATATTTTAGATATAGTTGCGAATTATGTTCTTGTGGCTAGAAATGAGAGGGAATTACAAAAATCTAGTATTATGACCACGATATTGGAAGAAGGGAATGAAAATAAATACAAGCAAAACTAAAGTGAAGGCCGTAGAAGAAGTAAGGGAGGATTGGGATGTATAAATGGAAAGAATAAAGATAGATTTTCAATAGAAGGGGGCGATAGTAAACGAAAAACGCCATGAAAAACAATTATTTTGTAAATAAGAAAAAAATTCTTATCATAGAAGTAGGCCTATATAAATCTAAGATGAAAATGATAGATTGTTAATGGGCGACTGTCTAACATTTGGTTGAGAGTCCTGACCAGTGATTGAAAAACAGATAGCAGAATACAAATTGCTTAGGTTAATTGACTAAGAAGAGTTAAACGAGTTACAATGAAGGCGTCAGTGTTTATGAATGAAAGACAGTTCGGTCGCCAGAGAGACAAAAGAGTTTGGCAAAGGTAAAATGTGGAATTCGTGGAAGTTTACAATTTTATTACTATAATTATGACTTTGTAAAGATTAGAAGGAAATAATTTTAGTGTCTTTTACTATAATTATTAAAATTTTAATATTGTTACGTAAAATGCCTAGGTAATAAATTGTTGAATAATGTAAGTCTTCACTTTCCTGACAGACTGAGACAATTGTGCGACATCAGAATGCGAAGAAAAACATTTGTGGTTATGAAGATTCTGCGTCATATCTCGAGACCGATTTTTTATTTAGTGTAGACTACTCAGAAATTTTGAAGATGTTATAGGAATCGGGTTTAATTTACAAGCAGGCGTGAAGTTTTTTTTTGTTAGATACTTTTTATCACGTTTTAATCTTCTTATGTACGAACGTGTAGTAGCTTTTTATTTTCAACAGAGAAATCGTGTTTTAACGTGTGCGCGCGCGTATGTACTCAGGGTTTCCTTTACGCATTAGTCGGATATTAGATGACAACGTTTTACATACATCACATCTGTTGTCTTTGTTCTGGAGCTTTCGTTTCTAAATCACCGTGATTTGTCTTGTTTTATTTTCAGAATTTTCTTTTTAATTAATTTCTTCCAATCAACTAAACGCTATGCAACTCACCGTCTGTGGCTTTAGTAAATGTCTTTTTATACAATTGACATGTTTCGGAACGCTTGTCCCATCCTCTGAATTTTTAAAAATGTCTCTTCATACCATCATACGATGGCACAGTCGTCAATATATTAAAATATAGAGTGCGCTGTCGGTTACCGTGCGGTGTACACCGTAAAACTGTTGTGCGCGAACTGTGTGTAATGTGATTGTGTTTTGTGTTATGTGGATTTTAATATTTTAATATATTGACGACTGTGCCATCGTATGATGGTATGAAGAGACATTTTTATAAATTCTGAGGATGGGACAAGCGTCCCGAAACATGTCAATTGTATAAAAAGACATTTACTAAAGCCACAGACGGTGAGTTGCATAGCGTTTAGTTGATTGTAAAATACGTGGCTTGGACTATAAGCCGATTTATTCCATTAACAATATAATTTCTTCCGTTTACCAGTAATATAATTAGCTACGATTTTGTAATGCTTTTGAGCTGTTTGTCGTGTATAAAAGCATCATGGTTCTTAGAATTTTAGAGTTGCGATCTTCAGAATATCCTAAAAAAGTTTCGCGATTCGCTGGTTTGTAATAACTAATCATCAGGGACATAATGAATAATTTTAAGATAGCGTTGATTGGTGACTGAATAGTTTACATCCCCCGTTGCAAGTGGAGTAACTACTTGTCCAATGTAAATCCGGTCTTACAGTGTAACACTTTCGTTACTTATTACAAGATTTTTTTACGCAATGTCTTATTACATAACAATATGCATAATTGTTCACAGAATACATGACATCCATTGACTAGTTCTTTGTGTGAGTATTTAAAAGTGACGCGTTACATACAATGCATTTAAAGTCTTAAAGTCTACGATAAGTAAGTCAGCGGAAAGTTAATTTTAATCTCCGTGTCAGCAGGCTGTTGTCTAGGAGATTTACCAGTAGAGGATGTGTATGTGCGCTTCAAGCCGTTTTACGTATTTTTTCAGTAATCTGCGCAATGGTTTATTGACTGTAGGCAGGTCTAGGTCGTCATTGATGGCTTTGTTGCTGACGAACCACGGTGCGTCCGTTTTCGCAGGCAGCATCTTGGTCTGAAACGTTTCGATAATAGCGATGTTGGACTTGGAAGTAGTGCCTCAAAGCTGTAAGCCGTATTCATCCTCACAGACTTGGACACGGTGTACTGATACAATATGATGATAAACATTTGAAACAAAGAAAAATATGCAGTTCTCTCATTAGACGTCCAAATTAAAAAAGAAAACTTAAAACGTTCTGGAAATTATTCCCGGTTAACAAACTCAGGTTTAAAGATGAAAATATTTCTGCCTATCTTCTACTTCTTCTGTGGCGTCACAGTTCGAAGTCAAACCTTAGCCTCCATAATCATCCGCCTCCATTTTCCCTGTCCTTGGCGATTGATGTCCATCGTTTTATTTTAAGTAAAGTATCAGCATCCCTTGCCACTGCGTCGATCCAGCGATGCTTGCGTCTTCCGACAGGCATTCTACCCTCGATTTGACTAAATAGTACCTTTCTAGGTACTGTGGGAATCTAGGTACCTTCCATCCTAATGACGTTTCCTGCCCATTGCAATCTATGCAGTCGGATGGTGGTGCCCAGATCTTTATATATTGCATTGTGTTTATATAGTTTGTATAGTTCCTCATTGTGAGATATTCTCCATATCACGTTGACTTGGATTGGTCCATATATTCTCCTCAAAATTCCTCTTTCAAAGGTATTGACTATGTTAGCGGCTCGTTTATTCAGAATCCAAGTACCATATGTTATCACCGGTCTAATCATAACTTTGTATAATGTGACCTTGGACTGACGGTGGATATTCCTTGCCTGGGATATAGTTGTCAAATTTCTGCCTATAAACTAAATCAACCCAGTAACAGTAACATAAAGTGAGGTTTTTCATTTCAAATTCGGGGTAGTCAGTAGATGTTGGCCTGCGTAACAGAACTTTTCGTGTAAAGCTTATTGTATACAGTAATCCAATGGGCACTTGTATTTGGTAGACTATACTTCAAATTGTACCTAACTTGTGCAATTGAACGTTGTTTATAGTTCTGTACTAACGAAAAGTATACTTTTACTATTGATCGCGAAAATTTTGTTAAATAAAACATCCTACATGCAACATCTATTTTGACTGCGGTGATTCATTGTTTCAGTAAAGTATCAGGTGTAGCTAAAGGGGAAAAATTATTTTTTTTTGTGAGATAGGTTTTCGTATCGCCTTGTCCCACGAGAAAAGCTTTTGTTTCTGAACCAGGATAGTTCAGTGACCCCCTTCTGTATCTTTTGTCTGAAGGGGTGATATGTGTGGGATCAGAATTTAACCCCGACGCAGGCGGCCGCGGTGAATCGATAATTTTGTATAGAAAAGAAATCTATTGATCGGACGACGTACGAAACTCACCCTCCTCTCTCGGCTGTTCTTCCGTCCGTCTGACACCGGTGGGTCGTTGTCCCGAATGGGAAAATTACCGCGATAGCAGCAGCAATAGTAGTAGGTTTGTACGTGTTTGAGCGCATGCACGGAATTGGGGGTAAGTCGAGTTTTATGTTGTAGTAGTAGCAGCAGGGCTGAGTTGTGTTGTCTTGTGGGGTCAGTTTTTGGAGTCTGGGAATGTGGAGTAGATATCAATATTTAACAATGGTGGCGACTGATCTCTCTCAAAACTGTATACATACGTGTACGTATATATATATATGGGGTGGAAACAATTAATAATTCATGATGAAGCCAGGAAGAGTTTTTACTCCGCTTACTACTGTACTGTTGCTACAAGGGGTGGCGTTTTAAGGTCTTGCTCTGGTTGGCTTCGCTTACCTGCCGATACGTATATTTTCCATAGTTCTCACGGTGACTCACTCTCCACAACAGGAAGTAAATTATAGCAACTACGCGCGCGCACGCGAATTGTTTGAACCCTCACAAACAGCTTATCTGTCTTATCAGATGCGTTTGAAATATGGTACAGCCTAATTCAGAAGCTTTATAATATAACTCGTGAGGATGTTCCCACTTGTTTCATGAACATACACTGAGCACGGAAAGGTAGCATATGTCGAAAAAATTAACATTTGCTATGTGGTGAGAAGTAGATGGGGGTGGAAAAGAGTCAGTATTAAGTTACGTAGCGTAAATAAAGATCATCTATGACGGATAGCGATCCGTAACATATGTTTATAAAAGCGTTAGTTGTGTTCGCATGTATCGCGTTTGAAGGTTTGCGTGCCTTTTAGCAAAATTATGTTAAATTTGTACCTATTAATCGGATAATTTTTAAGGTTTTTTACTTGGAAATTTTATGTTTCTTTTCGGTACATTAGTTTGAACAGTTGAAATTTTATTAGGGTGTAAATTTTTCTAAAGAAGTGGATAATCTGTTTAAAATAAATAAAGGATAAACGTTCAGTCAGAAGCAAAAGCGAACAGTGGTGCACTTAATTAGTCCGGATACATGTATAAAAACATGATGTCAGAGAGAAAGAAAATTTGATACATGAAATATTAAGAAAATGTAAAGGACGTGCTTGTTGTGTGAAGCCGCTGCGCTTTAGCGTATCTAGAATTTGTCCTTTGGGGGGGGGGGGGTCCGGTGTCGGGTCGGCTTCATACAAAATAAAAAACGGGTTAAAGACTAATTAACATTACAATCTTTGAAGTGGCTGAAATCAATCCCATTAAAGTAAGTTGTAATAACACAATAAAAATACGCGTTATTGAACCATTGTTTTCAAGATACTGACTGAATTGCTTTTTCCTATATTTCCTATATTCTTTCGTAAGAAGAACTTTTTAAAACCGGCACGTCATGAGTTTAGTCTACATTCATTGCGACGATGACCAGAGTGTCATCGGTGTCATTTGGTTTATTAAGTTTCGTTCCAGTGGCGGCCCGAGGGTCTATCCCCCCCCCCCCCGCGAAGAACTGAGGGGATCAGTTTTTTGCTAGGGCACAGCCTAGTCTTATAATAAAACATGCAAGATACTTAAAAATATTAGTTATGTGTGTGTCTCAAATGTTTCAGTATATAAGTGGAAAACTTCATTGTTTAGTTGCATTACGTAATTTGACATCGTTCTTTTTCTTACCACAGTCAAACAGGCTGCAAATCCGGTTGGCCTATATAGCAACTTACTATAGGAGGCAAAATTATGTTCTTACTAGAATTTTGACCTTATGGGCACCACAAAATAAGTATTATAATTCTAATCAATGTATATTAACTAATTAATGGGTACACCATTGCAACAGACAAGCAATTAAAAGAACGCAACTGTACAAATATTTATTTGCTTCAATTTATACAGGAATCCATACAAAACGCTTTCACAATTTGGATAAAATAACTGTTAAGTAATGAACGAAGTTTTATCAAATTAAGTCTTTAATCAAATAATTAATTACAATTTTGTCATATTATAAACAAGGATTACGGCTCACCGAGTCTTCTGTTCCTTAGAACTAAGAACTTTTCAACTGTTTCACTGACATTGATGTTTTGGTTAATTCATGTTCGACGGAGCCGTGCCCTGGTTTAGTGCAGCTAACAAAGAGCAGGAAGACGTGACCCAAATGAGAGCCATCTTCATTTTATTTTTTAAATGTAATTTTAAAAACATGCAATGAGTTTTACCGCGAAGGAAACTAACCAGGCACAAGCATGTATTAACACTACGAAGAAGTTGCAAGAAAAAGAAAGATTTCTATTGTGACTTCACCATCTTGTGGCCCAAATAAATGTATGTCCATCGCAAAAAAAAAAAAAAAAAAAAAAAAAAAAAAAAAAAAAAAAAAAAAAAAAAAAAAACAAAGAAAATGTCAGCTATGACTATCAATTTCTTATAAGAAGAATGGACATTTTCGATAGTTGTCAGATTATATCGTTTTTCAGTATTAGTAAAAATATTCTCTTTGCTTTTATGCGAATGGGCCTACTTTAAGCCTGGGGCCCCCTAGAAACCGGGGCCCTAGTGTGGTGCGGGGTGTGCTGGGGCTTTATTGCCACCTCTGTTTTGTTCATGAAATTGAAACTCCGCCCTCCCGGTTGTAAAGGACCTGACAGATTACATTTTTGCTTTTATGTACTACAGCGAAGTGGTGAGTAATGTTGTGTGTGGTTCCTTAATTTATAATTTAAGAAGGTATATGAATACTGTATTAACGGAGTTACCTAAAAGATAACTTATTGTAATGGCTTAGTGAATGCGTGCGTGTTTTGTTACGCGGCTACCGTAGTGGAATCAAATGGATTGTGCGAGTTGTGCGGGAACCTGTTATAGTTCCCATGCGATGCTAAGCGATGGCCAGTACAACGGCCCCCCGTCCGAAACCAGAAAGTCGTCAAACAACACAACACACGTAGTAGTTGTGATTATTGACCACTATCTGCCGGTTGGTCGCCTTGTTTGTTTTCTATTTATCCACGTTGCCGACCACTTGTGTCGTCTATTGTTGGTATAGTCTAGTTCTGCGTTGCGATTACGCGCAGCGAGCGTTAACTTGTAGCAGCAGTTGGTTTTAACATGGAGTTTTATTGAAAGGAAAATTTGTTTAGGAAAAATAGAAGACGGACGGGGTACGGGTTTGTGTATCGCGTGAGAGTGTCATATGGAACTACAAGTCAGCTACTGGTTTTCGTATATTATATGTCTCACCTGTCTTCGCTAGAAATTATGTATCGCCTCTAAATATTTCATTAAATTCTTTTTTTTTTAGCTTTATTTTATTTTACAATCTGTGACAGGAACACTTGGTAACATTAAGCAAAACGTATGAATCAAAGCGACGTGAATGAATACATGTCTGGGACGAGCTCCGCCAGATACTCCTCACCCTTCCGGAGGTTGGTGGTCTTCCATTTTCTTCCCTTCCGTAGGTAGTTTCTCTACAGGCTGCCCCACCGTTGGTAACATTTTTAAACGAGGGAGACATCTAGTTGGTCCTTTCATGATGTGGTTTCCCGTTGCCTTCTCCATCGTATGCCTTGACAGTTCGCCCGCTTTCAGGGACGGTTTCCCATCCCAAGAGCAAGAGAGGGGATGGCCTATCCTTTTACCCATTCATCCATCCTTGATGGATGCCGCTGGCACTTGGTAAAAGAGGATCCCCTTATCCCGAGAAATTGCTTGGTCCTTGTATTCGTTTGCAGCTTGTTTATGGAATATGTATAACCAAACGTTGCCCTCCCTCAGTACCACGTGAAGGTGAATGTCAGGATTTCTTTCGACTCCAGGACCTTCCCAAAGTCTCTAGTACTTTTAGCAGGACTCCTCCCTTACTATAGTCTAAAACAAAGTTAGAAAGGTTTGTCGGTATGGTCGTTCGCCTGAGGCGATTTAATCGTCTGGTGTGTTCTGTGTCGTCCACCACCTTTCTTCCAGCTCATTGGGGCGCGCTGCTAGTCTACTTCTGTACCCAGTGTGTTCCACCGCTGCACCTCAGCGTTGCCGCTATTACAGGTCCCCGAAGGGACCCTTTATTTTCCAGTCGCCCATCCAACCCCAAACCGCATGCGCTTCCCAGGGAAGGGCTTTGGAAAATCCCCGCTCTCCATCCGCTGGATACATCAGCGAGCGGGGCAGGAACTCTCTCCTCAAAAGGAAACTAACGAGCTTAACCGTTATTATGCAAAGAGACGGATTTCCGTACAAAACACAACGTTACCCAGTGGGGCCCTCGAGGAGGCGCCGTTCGGTACCCAGACAAGCGAACGATGGGGCCAGCACTCGAGTCACGTACAGGCTCCGGCAGCTCAGACTTCGGGTCGCGCTTCCCAATGCTGGACGCACGCTTTATTCCGGTCATCGGGTCTGATACCGCTGTCTCGGGTAACCCCGCGTCCCGTAAGGCAGTATGGGCCCATCTCACAGCCCCTTGAGTTAAAAACCCAGAGCCCACCCGAGGGGGGGTCACCCAGCCACACGACGTTACACTGCACGGCCCTTTCCCACCAGTACAGGGTCGTTCCGCGTGAAGGCTTTGCTTGCTACTAATGTTCACCGCACATGATCCAAGCTAGGACTACTGGAACCTTCTGTGCTACTGTAGTAATAGTGATGTTTAATTTCACATCGTACAGAATGCATCTGGAGTCATTTTGGGTGACGATTTGGTACGTACCAAGGGAATTCACCACTGTCCTGAATGACATGTTCTGGATACGCTGCTGGATTTCTGTACCTATTTGAGTTACTTGCTAACCCCTGTAGCTGATTGCCATATGTCCAGATTGGTTTCAAAATGGTATTGTACAGGAGGAGGAGTTTATTCTCCAAGAACATCTGTGACCTCCTTCCGAGCAACCGGTACATATGTGTAAAGATATGCCGAAGCTGTTTATTTTTTGTGACCGTGTGTTTTCGCCATGTAAGACGTCTGTCCAAATGGATGCAAAGATATTGAAATCTTCCGCCAGTGGATTGAGAGTTCTGTAATGTTACAAGCGTGTACAGTTGTCTCGTCTCAAACTAAATGTGACATGAGACGATTGGATTCGTTTGTTTTCCTACGCAATCTTTAACCAGTTTTAGATTACGTTTTTGTTTTATTTTGTAAGCTTTCTAAGGCAGTAACAACATCTGTATCCGAGGCCGAGATGCTGTGTTGTCTGCGAATGTCGCCATCATTCTTGATCTGTTGATCTGGACGTTGGTGTGTCCGCAGCAGTGACGAAATTAGGGGGGGGTCAGGGGATCAATCCCCCCTTGAGCTATTAAAATTTTCTGTGAAATTCCATCATTTAACATAGGCTTATTTCTAAAGTCAGCTGCTTGTGTTAAACTAAGGCTTATAATTATTTTGTAATGTATACTTTATTTGGATTTTGAAAAAAAAACGGCATTATGGAAAAGCAACGATGGAACGTGGTCACTTAGCTTAGGGAATGGAATCACGCATACTTAGCTTACTGCAATGATGTCAGTCGTAAAACTGGGCCAAAGCATGCCCCCCCCCCTACACACAATTCCATTCTCATCGTAAGAAAAACTTAGGAGAATAGGAGAGGAAATAAAACTGCTGAAAGTAATTAAAAAGAGAAAAACATCTTGATTGGATCATGTATTGCGAAAACTCGCTGCAGCGAAGGAGCGTAGAGGGAAGGTGGAAGGAAAGAGAGGATAGTGAAGAAGGAAGTTTCAAATGTTTGATGACATCAGAAGGAGCTGTAGACAGGTGAAAGCAAGTAGGCTACCCTACATAAGACCGAGCAAAATAAAGAGCACCCAGTTGAAACCTATCGTAAGACAGTTCTAGTAAAAAGAATTATCAAGAAAGAGCTGGTTCATTCCGCAGTTCTCCCTTCGTTTCTCCTAACTCACCCGTTTCATTCGCCTTAAGATTTTTCCTTCCAAACAAATGTAACTGTTCCACTGACTTTTTCTCGTGGTCCATGTTTCGTTTGTATACTTAAGTGAAACGTGTAATCCATTTCTAATACTTCTGAAGTTGGCCTCCAGAGGTGAGGCCGACACGTCTGAAATCAATAACATTGGTGGCCCACGGCCCGGAGTTTATTTTCAACACTGTGAAACATGTGTAGGCCAATGATTGTTTTATAAACCCACATTTTTTATGTATTCTTTTGCCGTAATGATGGAAGTTTTGTTCACCCATTTTGTTCAGTTTATAGGCCCAGCGGTTTCGTCTCTTCAAAACTTAATTGTCGTGTACGATGAGAATGGAAGTCTGGGGGGGGGGGGGCTACGTCTGACAGCATTCCAGTAAGCTAAGTATGCGTGATTTGTCATTGGCCACGTTCCATCATTGCTTTTGCATATTACTGTTTTTTTTTCGAAATCTAATAAAACAGTACAAATTGTCTTTTTTGCAAGCTGTCACGACTTTTTTTTAACGAATTTTCTCTACCCGAATTCTTATCCTATCTATTGAGTATAAAAATAAAAATTATAAAAATAAAGACATAAAAATTTAAACATATAGACACGAACAGGCAAGGAAATAGAAGTACTTCCCACTGAGAAAAAAATTAACTATGAAAATCCGAACAAATTCTGTCACTCAGTGGAGAAAAGTCGCGCTACCGTCTAGTTTTGTCTGGGAATATTGTTAACAACGAATTAGAATAATGTTTTTTCTAATGTAGGATAAACTGAAAAAAAAGGTGTGTGTGTGTGTGTGTGTGTGAGACAGGCTCGAGGGATTATTAAATTACCTGTGGGACTGTTGGAAGGGCAGAGGACATTGTATCGTGGGGTGCGGATAGAGGCTAGTTGTCTTTTTTTATAGCTGTCGAGTAGGTTGTTTCATTAGCATGTTTTGTCTTTTTTTTTATAGGCTCATAAGTTTTTCTCACAGAAACAAAAAAATCGTAAACATAAAAAACGTGGGTACATAAACAGCTAGAAAATTGTGTGAGATGTAAGTTGTATTAAGCCGTTCAACCGTGAAGGGTGGAGGGGAGGGGGACTTTGGAATTCGTTAGCTGCACAAATTGCAAAACAGTCTCATTTTTTTTGCAAGATATGCACAGAGTAATGTTGGCTGGGTTACACCGAGAGTGTTGTCCGACAATAAAGAAAGCGGAAATGTTTCAAAATCGTCAAATCGAATTGTACAATTAATTAAATTAATTTGTGCTGTGTTTTCAGCTTAGTGTCTATGCGTGGGCGTTATACTCTTTCTTCTTGCAACCTAAAATCGGAGAATTGTGAATCGTTACGGTGTATTATAAAGTGAGACGGGGTTCTGTAAAGCACTTATATTCTTTTTTGATTACTTTTGTGAAGTTACAGAAGAGATTTGCAGTGTTCTGTATGGATCGTTGTAATGTATGCACTGATGTCATACAGAGAATTAGAAACAGAGAAAGAAATACATGGGAAACTTTGGGATGTGGTTGTGGCGAAAACGAAAACAAATGAAGAAATGCTTAGTACGATACGTATTATAAGTCATAAGAAAGAACAAGCAAACTGGATTGCAAACAGAAATTACACTGGTGCATCCACTTGGGATCTGATAATGAGCTGTGAAGCTGGAAAGCGCTAACCGGGATTTTGTTTTTCTATTGGTGTGCAACAGTATTAATTTCCGCTTTTGGTAATAACCATTAACACAATAAACAAACTCCAATGATTGGTCATCATTTTAACATTTCGAGAAGCAGTTGTGTAGCTACAGAAGTTGCCAGTTGAGGGACGGAGAGAAGGTAGGTGAAGATATGGTGTGTTGGGAGACTTTAATATGAGGAGAAATTATGAACAACTGACGAGAGCGGCACAGGATAGAACGGCGTGGAGAGAGTATAGTTGGACTGAAACCTGTCTTAGGACAGATTTTCCATTGATGATGGTGATTCTTTCTGAAAGCATTTTGTCAGAAGTTGTTTGGAGACGTTCGTTAATTATTCTTGTACAGATTGTATTAGCAGTATTCCTACTCATTCCCCACGATCATCAAAATGACTGTAACCCCACTTGGAAAGTAGCTGTTTTGTCTAATTACATGACGCAGCAATCGATATTCCTTCTGATGAGGTTTCTGCACAATCTTTTTTTTTCAATCCACCTACAGAAACACTTCATCATTGATCCTTTTGTCTTTATTTGAAAGTGCTGTTGGCGAAAGTATTAGTGGTGATTACAGTTTCTCAAACTTACGTCGTACTTACTTTCGGGACGAATAACGTCCGAAACGTGTCTCGCATCGCGAATACTAAGTGGGATACTAGGCCCATACACTTGATACAATGTGACTAAATCGTTAACATGATGCAAGAAAGCAAAGCATACTCGCTCATCATCATCTTTATGAGCAGAATGTGTCTGCCCACGGCTGAGGGAATCTCTCCAGTGATTCTACAATGATTTGTTTCCTAATCAGTTTATGTCCTGTTCAGTGTTCCACAGTACGTAACCAAACTCATCTCATAAAAGCACGTCGTTGATGCCTAGTAACAATTTCTGGCATCCAGTCTAGCAAAGTTTCGTGACCATCTACCATTGTTTCGGTTATTCCTGCCAATTACCTTTCTGTTTTCTTAGTTGTTTAATTGATAGCACGTTTTCTACATTGGTCTTAATTTATACAGTTGTTTTTATGTCGCTTGTTATTATCCCAAGAACAGTCCTTTCTACATTTTTCTGTGCAATTTATATTTTTTTAAATCATTCTATATAATTTTCTTCGTTTCTGTCTCTTATGCTGTAGCAAGAAGCACACACTCATTGTGGATTTTCTTTTGTATTACCAGTAGTAGTTTATAATTCTTATATAGCCTACTAAAATTGGTCGCCTTTTCAAGCTGTCCCAGATCGTACAGTATTCAAATAACACTTTCTCATAATTTTCATTTCCGTATTTCTTATTGTTTTTTCTAAACATTTGACTTAATTTTCAGGTCAGATTTCACCACCTCCAGTTTTCACTTCATCGGCCAGTGCAGATTTATTAAACGTTTTGCTTCTCAGTACCATATTTATCTTTAGACCGCCCTCTTCAGTCTCCTGATTCAGTTAATTATTTTTTCTCGTCTCCATTGCTATTTCATTCATGCTTTGTTGACACTAAATGGACTGGAGGAATCATGTTATCGGAAACTCTTTTGATGTAGCCAAATATTATGACGGATGATGTAATTATTTTGATCAAATTGTTTCAGAAGTCTTATTTAAATGAAACGATGAGACTGTTCTGCGTACTGAAGAGAGACTCCACCCGGACTAATTAAAAACAGGGATATTTAAACTCGGATAGTTTTGCTCGGATTTTCGAACATAAACTGTTACAGTAAAGTGGAGTTTGAAAAACATAAAAATGAATTTGTGCGGGGTAAAGGAATCCATACCAGTGTATTTTCATTGGTGTGCACCCAGTTTAGAGTCATATTTTTGCTATCATCGAATACTTTAACCCATCTTTTATGCTTCTGGAAATCGGCTCAAGTTATCATGGTCTTAAAACCTGGTAAAAACCCTCAAGAGCCCTCTTCTTATCGACCCATAAGCCTTCTACCGATACTTGGTAAGATCTTTGAAAAGCTGTTTGTAAAACGACTTATGCCAACAATTGTAGAAAACAACCTAATTCCCGATCACCAATTTGGTTTTCGAGAAAAGCACTCTACGGTAGATCAAATACACAGACTAACAAATGTTATCAATAAATCGCTGGAATCGAAGATGTTCTGCTCAGGTGTGTTTCTCGACGTTTCCCAGGCATTTGACAAAGTCTGGCATCTTGGACTCTTATATAAAATAAAGAAAAATCTGCCACATAATTGTTACCGTATCTTACATTCCTACTTAGTGGGCAGAGTGTTTCAAGTCAAGTACTCCGATGCTACTTCTCCTCTATTACCAGTGGGGTCGGGTGTTCCGCAGGGTAGTGTCCTGGGTCCTCTGCTCTACCTCCTGTTCACCTCGGACTTACCGTCAGCAAGTGAAACCACTGTTGCTACCTACGCCGATGACACAGCGATCCTAGCGACACACTCCGACCCCTCAATAGCATCTCTTATACTACAAGAATCATTAAACAGCGTTCAGTTATGGCTTGATAATTGGCGCATAAAAATCAATTCATCGAAGTCAGTCCACGTTACCTTCACCACACGTAAGGCAAACTGCCCTCCAGTCACAATTAACGGTCAACCATTACCGCAAGCTGAAAGTGCTAAGTACCTTGGGATGCATCTGGACAGGAGATTAACATGGAAAAAACATATAGCATCTAAGAAGCTTCAACTTAATCACAAGGTCAGAAACATCTATTGGCTTATAGGCAGACAATCACGGTTAAGTCTCGTCAACAAACTCTTGATCTATAAAGTCGTGCTTAAACCGGTATGGACTTATGGTATTCAACTTTGGGGTACTGCAAGTACAAGTAATATTGAGATTATCCAGCGCTTTCAGTCCAAAACACTTAGATCAATAGTCGACGCTCCTTGGTTTGTCTCAAATAACTCTATACACCGCGACCTCAAAGTTTCAACCGTGAAAGAAGAAATCATGCGCCTCTGCAGGACTCACATCTCCAAACTAGAACAGCATCCCAACCACCTGGCTATTAACTTGTTAGACAACAGTGAAGATATTTATAGACTAAAAAGACACAAACTATTAGACTTACCATTCAGGTTTAACTCATAATGTATTCTCTGTATTTTCTGTATTGTACTGTGTGTGATATCTGTTCTGTATGTTTTTGTATTCGTGTCATTCATACGTGTTAATGTCAACCTGTATATGTGCCTTATGGGCCCAGTGTTTAATGTTTGAACTTATTGTATCATGCCAGCAGGAAGTGATAGTGACTTTTGTTCATTTGTTTACATGTTTTTATCATTTAGTTTTGTATTTTGTTACCTCTTTAATCTATTATCAAAACCAGAAGAGCTGTCAATGGTCAGCTCTTCATAATCCTGTGTGTGTTGTCAGCCAATTTGTTAAATGTTCGCTCAGTCGAACAGCTTACAGATCTCCAAAAAAAAAAAAAAAAAAAAAAAAAAAAAAAAAAAAAAAAAAAAAAAAAAAAATCTTTTATGCTTAAATAAATTATACATACTGAATTGTACTTAATACTAAATGTAAGATGTTTTAAAGACGCGGTAAATAAATTTTCGAACCCGACTTCGCGACCCACCAAACACCCCCTCGGGACCCATCAGTGGGTCGCGTCCCGTAGGTTGAGGAACCCTGGTCTATACGTATATGCTACTTTAGGTAGTCGTCCATTCTCCATTTTGCGCAGGTGTTGCCACCATTCCAGACAATATTTCTGGATTGTATCCTTTATGCACAATACTTGTAGGCAGCATACAATTTGAGGAATAATTAGTTTGCGATGACAATTCAGTAAATATTGGATAATTTGAAATTGGAAATTACTCGATTTGATCACTAGGCTGTGAATGATTCGGTGATGTCTGTAGTCACGAGTTAATACATGGCATTTAAAATAAATCAAATTAATAATTTTAGGAGAATTGCTTTGTAAAGAGTCTGGTTGTGATGATGTTCGGTTTACCCCACGGTTCAGATTTTTGGCGTTTGGATTGTCTGTTGTATTAAACGTTATACGTAATGTTCATATCTTGTATACAGTAACTAGCGACTTCTATGTTTACTACTGTACATACATATTACCTTAGAAAAATGCAAGTTGGAAAAAATGTTCACAGACAGTTACAAATTGACGCAGTTAATTATAGATCAAGATAACATTATAAAACAGCTGGATGTGCTGACAGTGGTATTGAATTTCGTCATCGGCAGCATCATGTCAGCGCTGCGTGGAGAATGATCACTTCACTGAAATATGAAGTCATATTGTTTTCCGTGTCGTTTCTTTGAACCAACGCGCATGTAATCCAGTAAGCTCTGTCACGTTTGGAATGTCCGCACGATAGCTAATCCCAATAAGCTGGTCTGATGATGAGACATAATAGAGAGTAATTTATACCTGCTCGTACTAGGCTGATGTTCGTCTTGAATCGGAGCATGAAAATATTACTACAAGCCCAAAAATAAGAAGAGAGTTAATAAATAATAGGAAGCGAGTATATAATTCTAAATTTCCAGTTTTTATATGAAATAAATAAGGGTAAAAAGTATTTATCTCTTTGGGGATATTTGTCCCAAGAGGTTCAGGAACAAAATCACTAGAATCGGGTTTACATGATCGGAAAATCAGGAAATACGCACATTTATGCACTAGAAACTGCCAAAATATGACTTAAAACTATATGCCTTACCATAACGTTAAAGCTTTCACGGCCGGAGTTATCTTCAGTAAATTGTTTTGCTCCTGCTGTTGGGCCATGGGAATATAAGTTAGGCCGTTCGCACCCGGGCGGCTATTTTTTCGGTGACCAGGCTCAAAAAAAAAAACCGGACGGCTATATAAGCGCGACGGTTTGGTGTCGTGTCGTCATTTAGTCGCCAGAGGAGCTGAACAGAAGACCACTGAAGATGACTGCCGCAGCTGCAGTCGAAACGTTTGGATCTACAAAAAGAGGACCATGGTCCAACCGCCAGGAAAATAATTTTCATAATTTTCTATGCTTTACTTTGTGTTTGGTATTAACAAAAAGTTAAAAAAGTTTGTACCGTAGTCATCCTTTTGATTGAAGTTACACTAAATAATGACTTGCAACTTCAGAATCTCCAGTTTTAAGAGCCTTCGGATGTTTTTACTTGTTCTCCTTCATTAGGAAGTGGCGGAGAGAGACTGTCCACGGCTTTTAACTTCTACTTTTTCATTAGCACTACAACCGCGTAAGAACCATAGATTTCCTCGCAACATAGTTTCATTCCATCCTGTTAGATGACTTGGACCTCTAGTTATTCACTTCTCCCATACCTTCGTACCTTCAGCTTTTCTTTGGCCCAGGTTTTATGACGTCGTGCGCCTCCATATCCTATTTCTTTTCCCTTCTATTTTAATTCGTGCTTTCCAGAGTCCCAGACCCCGTGCTATTTTTGTCAGCGCTTTGATAACTCTCATTGACATATGTATTATCAATTAACTAATCTGATTCGCGGACCATTCTAACAGTTCTTTTCGAAAATAAGTGACTGTAAGATTATGAACTTATTATGTGACTCTACTGCCGACAGTCAGATCTTCCCGATTCATAGATTGTAATCCTCATCATGTTTGTTTTGAGATTTTTCTTCGGACCTGCTTCTTAACTTGCTAACTCAGAGCGTGTTTTAAGGAATATGTTAGGCGGCATAAAGCAACCAGTGTGTGTGTGTGTGTGTGTGTGTGTGTGTGTGTGTGTGTGTGTGTGTGTGTGTGATTTTTATGTAATATTGGAAATTATGTAATTTGAATTTAACTTGACCATGATCATGTTCATTCTTTACTCGTGAAATTAACTAAAAATATACGCAAAAGCAAACGCGCCTTCGTAATTTCCTGATTTCTCCCCTTTTTTCTCACTTTTCGGCATCGGCACTAACACCTGCCACTAGGCGGCACTAAGTCCTTCACCTAGGCGACTCTAGTGCCGCCTAGTTTATTGCTTAATATGCTCTGTGCTAACTTCTTGTGAGTTATTGTCTCGTTCATGTTAACGTATAGAACATGTTACGCGATCAGTACGCATTTCCAAAGGCTCTCACTGTTTGTACTTAAGATTTTATCAATTGTTGAGATGATGCAGTTACCACGCTTCTGTATGGTGTAACCATTACGTTTGAACAAAAGCCACGTCCAACAGCTGACCAGTGTGCCACTTGCTACTACCGTATGACCCACAAAATTTTCGACTAAAGTGCTGAGTAAATTGGCTGTATCGTTTTACGATGATTAAACAGTTTTAACGAAAAGCTAAGCGCATTTTTCTATATTTCGGCAGCACTTTTTTCTTTTAGCGTTGGCCTGATTTATAGAAAACTAATTGTTCAGCATCAGGTGGAATATTGAAGTATAACGCGCGCGAATGTGTGAGTATGGGCATAGTTCTTCACCCGTATTACGCCCAGTATTAAGTTTATGCCTCGCTTCGTTCTTTTATGTACCTCTAAATTACCCTGAAGCGCGATCCTTTTTCATGACATCCCTGCCAATCTGTTGAGTCATCGCGCCTTGTCGTTGTGGTATACGTCGAGTCCCTGCCTCGGCATGGTTTTACTTCCTACGAATATGGGATTCTATCTGATGTCCTTACACTGATAATTGTATAGCAGACTCACACTCCTGACATTTAATTACTTGGGGTCACCCTTTAGAATTGAATTAAATAAACAGCGTGCAAAATGAAATTAAAACCCGAATTCACTGTAGAATAGTTGCAATTGTATGCAGAAATCCTTATTTACATCACGCCTGTTAGTAAGAATATTAAACTGTAGGCTACAGTATTCAAATAGCATGTCCCTCACTTATCTAAAATATTTCGGCCTGTGGTTATTTATGGTAGTGTAACCTGGATTTGTGACAAATATTGATGAACGTCTGTTGAGGACATCTGAAATAAAATTCTTAGAAATATGTATGAGCCAATACGATAGGCGGATGGTTCTTGGAGTCAAATTAATGGCATGAAGACATCTATCGTAACATTTATTAAGGCACGAAGACTCATTATGGTTAAGGCGAATCGAAAAATAAATCAAATACGTATAAGGAGATTTTAAATCGAATACTCTTAGAAAAGAGAATGAGAGAAAAACAAAGGTAAAGATGTTCTGAAGACCTCTGAAGTAAAGGATGATGAAAATGATTATCGTTGCAAGAGGTGGGATATTTGCAAAGAGATTATCGTTGGATAGAGTAGAATAGAAGAAATTGTAATAGAAGTGAAAATCCATCACGTATTGTAATACTAGAATAGAATGGAATGGACCGGATATAACAAGATATGAAGCTTGTGGTATAAGTTTTATTGTCATCATCTTCTTCTTCTACAAGGATTAAACCCAAAATGGCTTGTTTCGGTCGCAAGCAGATAGACTATAGCTGGTCACTCCAACGCTTCTGAGGACGTCCCACACCTCTCCGTCGTTTCGGCATGTAATTCCATAGCTGTTTGGGGATGCGACAGTTATCCGTTCGGTAAAGATGTTCCAACCATTTTAGCTGATGTTGGGAAAATCCCACCAACTATACTTATAATATTCAGATCCTGTCGTAGATTGATATTTGTTTTGCGATCTTGAAGAGTAGGCCTATACGCTGCCACGTGGCTGAGAAATCTCAATTTCGGGCGCTTGACTACGACTGGCCTGGGACTTCGTTAAAGTCCAATTCTCAGACCCATAGAGAAGTGTGGGGAGGGCCATCACCTTGTACAACTTCAGGCGTGTTTCTTTACTCGTTGATTTTAGAATTCACCTGATGATCCCACACATACGGTTGAACACACACGGCAGTCCAGCTTCTTCATCACATCATTGTTTGTAATATAAGGCATATTACAGCCCAGATATCCAACATTACTATATGTGATTTATATCGTGGGTAGCTAATTTATAAACGATACAGATTTTACAAGAGGCTCGTGACAAATTGTCATTATTGACCGAAAACGCAGGGGATTAGACGGACATTTATGTTTTAAATCTTTTGCACTTGTACAAACTTATTAACTTCACCAAGTCGTTGATGACTATAAAATAAATATATGAAAGTTTTTGATAAACGTACAGGGAAGTGGAAAGTAACTGCTACTATATCATAACCTGTGAATTCTGTAGGTGTGATAGTTGGTGGGGTAGGGGGTGAGAGAAGAAATTGCGATTAAGTGGTGTAATGTCAGTTCAACAGTGTGTGAATAAATTATATTATCGACGTATTTTCGCTGTAAGCATGAAGTAAACAAGACCCATCGTTTGATGACATCCTGTTGTCGGTTTGAGTGTTAGACGGGAGAAACGTGACAAACACGGATAAAAGGTCGACGACTGCTTTTGTCGTATGAATAATACTGCAATTGAATGTTGTCGTGTGGGAGACGGAGTGCATAGACGAACGGTGTGCGGATACGGTTTGTGAGAGAAATACCGTTGAATCGTTAATCGTACGACTTCAGGCGTACTATGTTGAATTAAGAAACAATTCAGGCAATAGTGAAGTAAAAATAAGAATTAAAAAAAAAAAGAAATCTAATATACTGAAAACGGCTTATACTCTCTTTATGGTAAACTCGAGTTCGAATTACAAACCTCGACAGAAATTTAATCCGACCACTATTCCCGTATCCAAAAGTCTAAACAGTTCAGGAAATATTCTTTGTAGTGTAACAAATCGTTGTGTATTGTATATAAATCTTAATTTTTATATCCGGCATTAAATCAAGTGTCTGTCTGCGAAAGCGGGGTGAATAGACCCGGCGCAGACACAACAAAGCGTCGTGTGATGTAAGAAATAGGGGGCGACAAAGACGGTGAGAGGGTATAGATCGTTGGTGAGAGGAAACCTTACGGTACAGCTGTTGTTGCCGAGTGACAGATTCGGTATATATCGACAGCTGGCAGTAACAGCACGCGCCAAACTGTTGGGTTTGACTTCCCCAGCCGTCGTCGTCATATTTGGCGATAAGGAAAACTGGGGTAGTCTCACACTGTCTTAAGGTGGTGGTGGTCGCCGTAGGTAATCAGAGGGGTCGAACGCTGCAGACGGTTCTTTCAAAAACGTTGCCAATAAAAGTGGGGTGGTGGGAAATCCCTCTTCTTGTCAGCTGTTAGCCGCGCACCGTAAGGAACCGTACGATTCAATTGATCCGGAGCTCTCTCTCCCTACAAAATTCACATTCTCAACAATCCCTCTTGACTAGACATGTACCGTGGACATGTGTATAAACTTCGGAATAGGCGCGCGAAAACATAATTTTTAGAATAGAGTAACGAGTATATTGTGAGGAAGTAACGTCACTTTAGTTGGTGGGAGGGGAGGGGGGGCGAGTGTAGCAAAGAAAATGGTATAAAATTATTTTTGTACAAATTCGTGTTATTCCTTCTTGATAACATAAAATGTCCAACGATAGATATGATTCATTTATTATACTTGTACAGTTTGTGTTTCAAAAAATCGAATTATATGTGTGTGCGTGCACGCGAAATTTACACCTGGTTTGCACAATAACAGCAACATTCAAATATTTTTTCTTTTGCGTATACGAAACTAACAACAAAAATGTTTACGGAAATAAAAGAATAAAAGACAATATATGAAACCCCCCAAAAAATAATTATCTTAGTTGCATTTGTAATAAACGGTTGTTTAGAAATGTATTTCTTTAATATTTTTAAATTTAAAAAAGAAGTCATGCTTTTAGCGAAATAATAAGAAAATGTCGTATACAGATTTGAAAACAAACTTACGTAAATTTTTTTAAAGGAAACAAGTTTTATGGAACATACTTTTATAATTTATCGTGATCGTGAAATAAACATATGTATGAATTTATGGGAAAACTACAAAAACTGATGTCCGTTGTAAAGTTTTAGGCCATAATTTTTTCTCTGAGTTATACCCAGTTAGTACAAAGGTTTCAGAGATTGATGTTTTTTTCGAACATAATTTTAGGGAATGCGTGTGATATACGTATATGGCTGATTTATTATGTATTTAAAATTTCAGAAAATTGTGAATAAGCAGAGGAGTATTAGATTTGTAATGTGTAATATAGTATAGTGGAACATCAAAGTGGATTTAGAGCCGACCGGAGCACAGTCGATCAAATTTTCGTCATGAGGCAGTCACTCGAAAGATGTTTCGAATATGGTATTGACATCCATATACTGTTTATAGATTTCAGGCAAGCCTTCGATAGTGTAAATCGAATAATGTTGCGAATAGCATTGGAAGAATTGGGAGTACCTCAAAAGATTGTGAGACTGGTACTGCTCAGTCTAAACGATTCAGGGGAAAAGTAGTTCTGGGAAGAAACAAAAGCCGAGATTTTACGGTTGGTACTGGAGTAAAGCAGGGTGATGCATTATCTGCGACCCTCTTTAACTTGGCACTACACTATGCTATAAACAAGATAGACTTCAGAGGACACATCTTCAAAAGGACGAGGCAACTAGGAGCATATGCGGATGATATTGTGCTGGTAGCCAGGAACAAAAATGTATAAAAGACACCTTTATTGAAATAGAGAGGGAAGTGAGCAGGATTGGTTTGGAAGTCAATGAGGCTAAAACAAAATACATGAAAGTGTCTGCGAAGGAAAATAGAGAACTGCTAGACCTTCACACAGGCCATTACTGTTTCCAAGGAGTTACAGAATTTAAGTACCTAGGTGTTATTCTGAATAATGAAAACCGAGTGAGCAGCGAAATAGTAAATAGAATCATAACCGGCAATAGAGCCTACTATGCAAACCAATCATTACTGAAATCAAAGCTTCTAACTCCAAGAACCAAATTGATATTATATAAAACACTGATCAGACCTGTTGTCACTTATGCATCCGAGACATGGACTCTCGTAAATAAGGATATAAGTGCACTAAGAATTTTTGAAAGTAGAATTTTGAGACAGATATTTGGACCGGTGAAGGAAGGGAATATGTATAGGATCCGAAATAACGGTGAAATAAATGAGTTGATTGGTGGACAAGACCTGGTGAGACACATAAAATCAGCTAGAATTAGATGGCTGGGACACGTATTCCGTATGAATGTTACGAGGATCCCCAAAACTATATTAAGCGGAACGATACTGGGCAAAAGAAGAAGAGGAAGGCCTCGAAGAAGATGGCAGCAGGATGTGGAAGAAGATCTAAGAAAGATGGGCATTAGGAACTGGAAACTGAAGGCAGTGGACAGAGATGAGTGGAGACGGGTCGTAGCGGAGGCCAAGGCTCACCATGGGCTGTAGTGCTGGAGAGTAGTAGTAATACAGTATAGTGTGTTTAGAACTGATACCGTCCCTTAACAAATATGCCGAGAAGAGTATTAAACATATCACTTCCTAAAATAGGTTTCTGTTCCGAAATCATTTAATGTAATCAGTAAGTACATTAAGTACATAGTGTCAACTCCATGGACACCACAAGTCATCAGCAAATCCTACACATAGCGTTATTGTGCAGGGTTTTGGTTCTTCTTGGACCCTTGGAACCCTTCGTATCTTCTTTCTGGATCATTCTTCAGTCCACTGCAAACGTGCCCCTGCAGTCTGTGTCCGTGTATATTCCTTTCATGCGCCAAAACCAGGTCTTTCGGAACACAGTAATTTGCTTAGACAGCAAGAAAGTGTGTGCAGTAATTTGCCCGTGTGTAATGTGTACAACATTTTGCTTTCGGAGAATACTGTATTTTCATTGTCGTCATCGATCCGTGTTCTGTAAATTTCTCCAACATTTATAGGGCGTCTGTTCTTTTTATTATTTTTCTTTGGTATACATTTAGACCAGTGGTTCTCAAGTTTTTTTTTTTTAAGTCAGGGACCCAATTTAAAGGATATTATACTTTATGGGATCCATAAACCTGGGCGCCGGCTGAACTACTTAAGCTGACAGTAAATAAGTTTTCGAGCCCGACTTCGCGACCCAACAAACCCAGTAGTGCGTCGCGCCCCATACGTTGAGAAACGCTGCTTTAAAGAGTAGATATCTGCAACATCAGTAACGTGTACATGTTACAACTAAGTACAGTTGAATTTTATAGGATTTAATTTTTGTATGACGAGTGGTTATCTTCAGCATTCAACTTAGCTTAGCGTAGTCGCGTCCTCTTCTACCATGGGGTGTCGAGGAGTTGCAAAGAGATCGCCACTGTTGCCTCTGGAGAGCAAGCGCCCTTGCCTGCCCCTGTCCTCCAAGAACCCTTGCACATTGTCTTGCCATGTCGTTCTGGGACTTCCTCTAGATCGTCGTCCTGTAGTCTTTCATCACCCATTCGCTGAAGGTGTCCGAACCATGTAATTTGGGATTTTTTGATTGTGTCGGCCACTGGTCTTACTTTTAATGCTGGATCTTATTGTAACATTTCTGACTCGGTCCCTGCGAGTTTTACCCTCCACTCGTCTCAAGTATCACATTTCCTTGCTTCGAATAGCACTGAAGTGGCTTGCATTTAGTGCCCAAGTTTCACTCCCGTAGGTAATGATTGGGGCATATGCCCCCTTAAAAACTGTTATCTTTGTTTTCGCTTATTATTTTCTAAGAATTTTATTAATTTGGAAGTTTTTCTTCTGAATAAAATACTTAAGTCGTTTCAGAGTGGGCATCTACATTTACACTTTATCAATTGTAGGCGGTTGATCGTAGTCGCATTACCCTACGTGAATGTCGTACGGTACAGATTGAATAACGCGGCACTTGTTTTCATTTCCAGAACCGTTTGGGTAGTTCAGAACTGGAGTGTATTACTTTACAGCTGTTGTTGTTGTTATTGGCATGATGATGATGATTATTATTATTATTATTATTATTGAATGTTTTAGTGGATGGTTAGTGAGGATCGGTCAATAATACAAGTTTTAGCTATTTTGCGTCGACGTTTTGACAATATTTATTGTCATCTTCAGGACCTGTGTATGAAATACAATAGACATATCAAACAACATAACGAAACAATTATATATTTGGGTGAACGTGTTGGTGTATGAGTGTGTGCGTGCGTATGTATGTATCATTTTATATGTGAAGACATGATAGTTTGTTTACATCTTCAAATTATTTTTAAGAAAACGAGCAAATTATAGTATGAGATAACTTAATTTATACAGTATTACAATTTAAATTACTAAATGTAATGATATTTTAATTAATTAAACAAACAGTAATCAACAATTGGATATTAGATTGGTACAAAAACTAGATTGGTACAAAAACTGTTTAGACCTACAGCAGTCAACATATAGCAAAGTAATATATTACCTATAACTAAAACAGATTAGGGGATGTTCACTACGTAATTATTAAAAGTTATTTTTACCATGTTTCACTCCCTACTGGTGTTAACAAACAATAATAATTTAGAAACATACAATTTACACAATAACTGTAGAACATTACGACTTAAATCAGATAGTTGACAAAGGTTACAAACAAACGTTTCTGGTAAATTTTACTAACAGGTAAACTCGAATAATAATTGTAAACATATTATAAAATAAAGTCAAGCGTACTATAGAGTAATGTAATTTATGTATTTGTCCACAATCACACCTTCTCTCTCACCCATTCTCCCCCTGCCAGTCGTTCTCACAGCCTCTCACTCTAACCTGAAATCGATCTATCACTCACTATCACTCCCTCCCTCTCTCTCTCTCTCTCTCTCTCTCTCTCTCTCTCTCTCTCTCTCTCTCTCTCTCTCTCTCTCTCTCTCTCTCTCTCTCTCTTCTACATCTCCCTCCCTCCCTCTCATTATCTCTCTTCATCCCCCCTCTCTCTCTCTCGTCTTTCCCCACGATTGGCACTCTAAAACACTCACCATTTTTATTACACAATCATCCTCATATAAAATAGAGAATTATGCACACGATAACGGAAATGATTTACCAACTTGTATTAAAGGGTTACAGAGTTTATAACACAACATTATAGATAACATCTATTATATGAAAATGGTTATTACTTAATATTTACATTTTGTACAATGTTATTTACCTGGATCTTGGTCTATACAGAGTACCATAGTCAATGTAGTTCGTATATATGTCGGTCATAATCCTTCGCACATGCTCTCACTACGCCCCCCCCCCTCTCTCTCTCTCTCTCTCTCTCTCTCTCTCTCTCTCTCTCTCTCTCTCTCTCTCTCTCTCTCTCTCTCTCTCTCTCTCTCTCTCTCTCTCTCTCTCTCTCTCACGTTAACCACTCGGGCGCTCTGTCTCTCTCTCACTCTAATCTAAACAGATATATACCACAAATCTAACACGTAGACGTGTACATACGCACACACACACAACAAAACAACCTCACAAGCCAGCTACACATTCGAGAATCCATACATAAATATAACAGTATTTTATTCTCTTCTTTTTATCATCTAAGCATGGACGTGGCCAGGATTTTGGATGGGGGGGACTAAAGGGTTACCTAAAAAGCGCCGGGGGGGGGGAGATAAGCAAATTGTTTCGTCTCGGTATGTTATTAAGGCTCGTCAGTATAACTATGGCATACCTGTTATAGGAATCTAAGCTAAAAAGAAATTTTTAAAATTAATCCAAAAGGGAATTTAAAAAAGTTTTACTCTATTGATCCAAAGCAGTGATTGTCAGATCTATTTAAAAGACTTTTATATTACTTTATTTGTGAGTTACCTCTCACATAAAATTTTTTTTATTAGCTACTTTTTAGTAACACGTTATCGATTAAAAATTAAATTTTTCCTTTATTTAAAAACTTTAGGAATTTTTTTCTCTGGGATGAAGAATACTACGAAGAAATGTTTTAGATTCAACCATAGTAGTGCACACTTAGTTTTGATATATTTTACTTTCGTGGCTGTACTAGGCACTGTTATATTCTTGGGCGATTACTTCTATTTGGTCGTTAAGAGGGTACCCTAGATTGTCAAAATATACCGCAAGAAGTTCAAAAATATTTTAATTCAAGGGGTATTACTTGATCCAAGAAAAGATGTTCTGGATGTCTGAGACCCCAAGATGCTTTAAGTGTTTAATAATCACCAAAAGTCACAAATAATAATGTGATATTAATTAAAACTTGGCAACAATGAAAAAACAGAATTACGTACAAATACCGTGATGAATGAAAAAATTAAAGTTTTATAGTATGATATAAAATTAGTATAGTACAGTATAATTTTATACAATTATATATTTTTAAAACAATATTAGTTTTTCGTATGCAAACTAGCAAAGGATATATTATCACAAAGTATTAAACTAAAACATGTTACTAAAATAAGTTAAACTAAAATAAAAAACTAAATCAAAAAACTAAAATAAGTTTTCTTGGAAGTTCTTTAAAGTAAAAACTTCTTTAAAGTTTAATTTTTCTTTAATTCTTTAAAGTAAAGTAAGGATAACTGTCCATCACTGCTCCTGTTCTAGCATTCCTCGCATGCGTTTTTTATCTACTTTTATTTTATATTTTTTACTTTGTAACTTGATCTGGGGGGGGGCAGCTGCCCCCCTGGCTACGCCCCTGCTTCTAAGTGTAAATTATGCACAACGGAGATGCCCACTGTACTGAGTTTAAAACTGATCGAATATGTGTTTATAAGAAATATTATATGTTTCTTAGCTAATAAAAAGCTAATCGTCAGCAACAATTGTAAGTGTCTCACTGATCATATTATTAGCTAAGAAACATATAATATTTCTTATAGACACATATTCGATCAGTTTAAACTCAGTACAGTGGGCATCTCCGTTGTGCATAATTTACACTTAGAGATAAAAAGAAGAGAATAAAATAGTGTTATATTTGTGTATGGATTCTCGAATGTGTAGTTGGCTTGTCAGGTTGTTTTGTTGTGTGTGTGTGTGCGCGCGCGCGCGCGTGTGTAGTGCTAGCGTGTGTGTATGTACATGTCTACGTGTTAGATTTGTGGTATATGTCTGTTTAGATTAGAGTGAGAGAGAGAGACAGAGCGCCCGAATGGTTAACGTGAGTGAGAAGGTGTTGTATGAGTCCAGAAAGAGACAAGACTGAGAGAGAGAGAGAGAGAGTGAGAGCATGTGAGAGAGATTATGACCGACATATATATATGTATAGACCAAGTTCCAGGTAAATAACATTGTACAAAATGTAAATATTAAGTAATAACCATTTTCATATAATAGATCTGTTATCTACAATGTTGTGTTATAAAGTTTGTAACCCTAAAGGTATTAAAATACAAGTTGGTAAATCATTTCTGTTATCGTGTGCATAATTCTCTATTTTATATGAGGATGATTGTGTAATAAAAATGGTGAGTGTTTTAGAGTGCCAATCGTGGGCAAAGACGAGAGAGAGAGAGAGAGAGAGAGAGAGAGAGAGAGAGAGAGAGAGAGAGAGAGAGAGCGAAGGGTGGAAGAGTGAGAGAGGGAAGAAGGGAGACAGCGAGTGAGATGTAGAAGAGAGAGAGCGAGTGGGAGTGATAGTGAGTGATAGATCGATTTCAGGTTAGAGTGAGAGGCTGTGAGAACGACTGGCAGGGGGAGAATGGGTGAGAGAGACGGTGTGATTGTGGACACATACATAAATTACATTACTCTATAGTACTCTTGACTTTATTTTATAATATGATTACAATTATTATTCAAGTTTACCTGTTAGTAAAATTTACCAGAAACGTTTGTTTGTAACCTTTGTCAACTATCTGATTTAAGTCGTAATGTTCTACAGTTATTGTGTAAATTGTATGTTTCTAAATTATTATTGTTTGTTAACACTAGTAGGGAGTGAAGCATGGTAAAAATAACTTTTAATAATTACGTAGTGAACATCCCCTAATCTGTTTTAGTTATAGGTAATATATTACTTTGCTATATGTTGACTGCTGTATGTATAAACAGTTTTTGTACCAATCTAATATCCAATTGTTGATTACTGTTTGTTTAATTAATTAAAATATCATTACATTTAGTAATTTAAATTGTAATACTGTATAAATTAAGTTATCTCATACTATAATTTGCTCGTTTTCTTAAAAATAATTTGAAGATGTAAACAAACTATCATAAGTCTTCACATATAAAATGATACATACATACGCACGCACACACTCACACACACCAACACGTTCACCCAAATATATAATTGTTTCGTTATGTTTGATATTTCTATTGTATTTCATACACAGGTCCTGAAGATGACAATAAATATTGTCAAAACGTCGACGCAAAATAGCTAAAATTTGTATTATTGACCGATCCTCACTAACCATCCATTAAAACATTCATTGATTGACGGTCACTAAAAATTTAAGGATTATTATTATTATTATTATTACCATCATGATGATGTTGTAAATAGTAATGCTATTCAGTATAGAGGCAGTAAGCTGAAAACCATTTTACTCAGTCAACAAATAAAAAGGAGCCTGCTGAACCACACCGTCATTAATATGTAATCCATCAAAAAGAATAAAAAGGAGGTAAAGTTGACACATGTTTGGTAACATTGGTGTACGTCGTAATGCTTGAGAAGTGTGTATCTATACACTCAGTCGGTTTTTTTTTTCGAATACTTTCCAGGTTGCCTCGGTTCCTCTTATGTTCAAGTTTTTTCTTAAACCGTAGAAGGAAGTGCATTGTTCAGATATCGATAACGAGACTCTCCACGTCGGAGTTTTAGTGTAAAAAAATATAGTTGGTAAGTCTGTGGAACATGTAAAAAAACCTTGATAAAAAAAATGGTTGAGGAGGAGTTGTGATGTTGAAACCAAAAAACAAATGCGATTAATATCGTCACAAAGATGACTGTACAGTAACTTTATTTAGCGCACTCTTATAGATTAATGTAACTATTATGTTTAGAAATAACTTTCAGTGTTGTTTTGATAGTCCGATTCTTCCATTATCCCAGTGAGTTTTTTCATTCTACTGATACTTGGATTTCATGATGTCTGGGTTCATAATTTGTACTCTTTTTGAAGATACTCAGATACCCATCACATTATCGTCAGCGCTTTCTTGTAGACTTCCGTGATTTCGTTATTAAAAAATATGTAGTTTTTGGTGACGTTACAGAGAAACGTTTCGGGCAAAATATACTGTGCGATGTTGCGTAGGGTTTCTTGTCTAAAAAATTGATGCCGGCACACACACAGAGCTGAAAATACAGAATACCGCTCAGGTCTGGACCCAGATTAAATCATTCTCAACCAGGAAAACTTGAAATGCTTAAGTATGTTATTAGGGAATTATTAAATATTTTATTTTTGTTATTACGAGACTGCGGTATTCTGTCTGCGGTTATACGTCACATGGCGAAGTTCATCCCGTTTAAATTGGATACCTTTCTGTACCCTCTTCAAAGATCCGAAATGATTGATGTGCCAGGTCGTGTGGAGGTTCTGCAGGATATCAACGGGTTTGTTTGGCACAGCATAAGATTTTTTTTATCTTTGCGACACATACCGCAAAAACACACGGTACTGTTGAATATACACGGTCAGGTTTGAGTTTTCTGCAAGAGAAGCACGACTTATCTACTTCGACGGATTTCACAACCTCCCGTTGAGGCAGTATTAGAAGTATATATGAGTTCGAGAGAACTAATTAATGTGAAAGAAGAGAAGGTGATGTTTATAGCTTACCATATCGAAACACAGGGTGTGGAATGGTGACAGACCAATAATAATATGTGCGATTCGAGAGTGTGTTGATATTTACCGAGTGTTAACAGCTGATTGCTTTTAGACGATAGTCAGGTCAAATGAAAGATGAACGAAATGAGGGGCTTAACTCGAGATTACCGATTGTTCCGTATTTTATTATAGTAAGGTGTCAGTTTCGTTTTGATCATTTGAGGAAGAATTAAAGGAAGAATTGGTCACTAAAAGTTGTATTTTTCAATCTGCGAGGGTGAATAGCAGTGTACGCTGAGCTTCTAAACTGTTTTCAATCTTCTGGTGCAATGATACAATGTTTAAATCACGTCTAATATTCTCATTCCTTCTCCGATCCAAGAGAGAACAACCTTGTGTCCCTGTTAGAAATTTTATTTTGGCTGCCTGAATCCTCTGCACGTCCTTTTTACCAAGAGTCCATGTCTAACTAGCATACAGGAATGTGGGGACAGCCACAGTTTTATAAAATTTCATTCGGGTATCCTTCCGTGTTTTATTTTTTAGGTACCTATGAATCGTTCCACAGATGCGTCTAAATTTTGTTAGCTTACTATCCTAATCAGTATCAGTTTGCATATGAGATATTACAACCCAGGTAATTAAAATGACTAAACTGATCCAAAATCTGATTATTCACGACTAATTATTAATATTGGTGTTACTTTCACTGTAAACTTACTTGTTTTATTCACTCAGACGACGTTTCGGAGTGGTGTTCTCCTTCTTCAGTGAGTTTGGATACGGAATGTGCCAAGTTGTCGGTAATTTTATTAAGTTTATTTTATTTAGATAAAATTACCGACAACTTGGCACATTCCGTATCCAAACTCACTGAAGAAGGAGAACACCACTCCGAAACGTCGTCTGAGTGAATAAAACAAGTAGGTTTACAGTGAAAGTAACACCAATATTAATAATTATTATGTGTGTAAACAAAGAAGTGATGAACATTCAAAATAGTATAATTATTAATATTATTCTGTTTTAATTATTTTAGGCTACAATATACTCTTACTGCGGCAGATTAGAAAAGAGATTCTCGTATATAAAATTCAATAATCTGACGACAAAAGCAGACCAGAAGTTAATACAATCATCAAATTCTCTGCAATTTTCTTATGGATGTCGTATAATTTAATAACCGTGTTTATGAAATCAAATTAAAAAACAAAAAACAAAAAAAAAAGGTGTACCTGAAAGTATTCATCATTAAATTGCGAGTCTGCAGTACTTTAATGTAATAAGTGATAATTACAGTATGTCGATGCCGTCGTCTTTATTAAAATTCGCCTCACAAATCCTTAACAGCTTAATTTTAGTCCAGTGTTCGCCATTGCACCGGTCATCCCTCCGACTAATAGAGAGGGGGGGTCGGCGTAAAGATTGGTGGGAAAATAAAAAAAAAGTTACATTTTGGTGTGTGTGTGTGTGTGCGCGCGCGCGCGCGCGCGCGGCCAGTGTGAATTGCAGACTGGTCGCCATTACACGCATTGTTTAATTTAATAATAAATTAGGAGGTGAATTGTTGTGAGGTACCAGTGTGTAGGGAAGGGAAGAAAATGGAATGGAACAAAAAGTAAGACTTGGCGTGTGATGCAATACTAGGCGGAAGTTAACGCAGAGCCGAAATGTGTAGGGTGAATAATTGAATAATGTGGCGAGCTGTCACTCACCTGTTTGGAGTAAATGACAGTCAGATGTGTATGTGTGTGCAAACACATTATTATTGAAAATTAATATTATTAAAAATAGACGCGATGGTTTCCTATTGTAGGCATTAAATTACTTGATATAGTCTCTATTTACATGACCTTGTTCCATCGTGTCGACTGAAATTGCAGTAGCAAATCGATTACGTCAGTAGTACTAGTAAAATCTTAAAACCTGTTAAAATTGTTCAGCAAATTGAAAGTCGTCATTACCATCGGTGTCTTTTTCTCCCTTCTTGGTCGGTAGGCCGTTATATTTTCTTCGGAAGTCTGTAATCCTCGATTCGCTGCACATGGGCTCACGCTCACCACCACTTTTTCTGGATAATAGCGGGCAGTTTCATGTTCGTTCATTGCCAGTTATCTCGTCTAGTGCAGCCTTTAATAACTAATAAATAATTGCGTTTGTACGTTTCTGTTAATCCACGCCTCGCAACTGTATGTCAAAGATGGAATTGCCACTGCTTTGTAAAGCCTCACAGTGTAGTCTAATGGCGTTCTTTATTGTTTGTATTGAATAAATCGGAATCTATAATCTGCGGCATTGATATGGCGTACATTATATCGCAGTTCAATAATGTTGTATTTGTTCAGTTGTCCGTGAATATAGTAATATAATAACATTTCTTATCCTTATTAATTTTTTTCCAGCGAATACCATCATCGTCTTAGTCATCGTTACTGATAATTTCAGAATATGAAAGTATGCTCTCTTTAAAACCTGTATGCGATGTGTGTTTCCGTACGGGCAAATCCTCTGTTTGGACTGCTTCCATCGTAATTTTCTTTTGTCGCTTGATTTATCGTTCCCTGTAATCTGGGATCGTTCTCAGAAGC
The DNA here is from genome assembly GCA_034769895.1 of Magicicada septendecula. Classification (NCBI taxonomy): domain Eukaryota; kingdom Metazoa; phylum Arthropoda; class Insecta; order Hemiptera; family Cicadidae; genus Magicicada; species Magicicada septendecula. Next base: position 78,276,020 of record CM068367.1, on the reverse strand, counting down.
TGTGATTGACGGTTGAAAGACCTAACAATGAAAGTATGCTGTCGGTATATCGTCCGTTGGAGTTGCTCGTCTTCTGTTTATTGGTCGTAATCTGGTCGTAAGTAAATAATAGATTGAAACCACTGTTTACTGTGTATTCCCTTAGAAATATTATTTGTTTATGAATACATCATGGGTTAAATTTCACTAATATCGCTTTAATTCAGTAGTTTTTCCCGTCGTATATTGGGGTGTATATTTGTTAGTAAATGATTTATAATTCCTGTTGTTCCAATCACTACCAAACTGCTGTAATAAACTACTCTTGTGTTGCCTTCTCCTAATCAAGAAATGATAAATAATGGCAGTACGAAAATTAAGATGCTAAATTTTTCACTGTTTACTTTGTTAATTTCAGAAATAATGCCTTGCAATTATATAATAGAAACTACGGAGATAGAATATTATTAGGTTTATTACATTATAAAAGAGATTAATAAAGCAACTATAAGTTGAACAAGTATCTCGTGCTCGACATCTCTGAGATACAACATCAGTTACGCCGATAATAATGACATAACGTTGCCAAATGCTGTACGACGGAAGAAAACAAGAAAGAAGACGCAGACGAAGTTTGGCGGTTTGTACTAGGTTGTATGTTGCTGGAAATTGGCAAAGAGATGTAAATAGGATCCAAAGCTCCCGAGATGAAATTCCTACCTAATATGAAGGGATAAACATGAGAAGAGAGGGCATAGTGTATACGCAGGGATTTAAAATTTCACGATATTAATTGATGACTCGTTCGGCACTTGGTGAAACATATTAATACAAAGGTTTTGTACATACAAACATACATCTCGGCGCTACAGCCCAGTCCGGGCCCTGGCCTCCAAAAGAAATCTTCCCCACTGGTATCTACTCCCGGCCAATGTCCACCAGTTTGCTGCACCCAGCCTCACTGCCTCCTTACCAATCTGGTCCAGCCATCTTGTACGCGGTCTTCCTTTCCTTCTCCTTCCCATCGGCAAATAATTCATAATTTTTTTTGGGATTGTATCCCCAATTCTCTGCACATGTCCAGCCCAACGCAATCTGTTAATTTGTATGAGTTGCACGATCGGAAGATCTTGAAAACTTTCGTACAACTCTCGATTATGCAGTCGCCTCCAAATGTCGTTTTCCTTCACAGGGCCATAGATTCTCCTCAGTACCTTCCTCTCAAACACGGATAGTTTCTGCTCATCTAGCCTTTTTAGCTCCCAGCATTCCGAGCCATACATCAGGACTGGTCTGATCAAGGTCTTGTATAGGGTGGCTTTTGTCTCTTTATTTATTAATTTTGACTTAAAATGTTTCACCAGTCCGTAGTAACACCTATTAGCAGATAATATCCGTTTTTCAATGTCTCTAAAGGAATCATTTCCAGAGTCCACATATGACGCGAGATATGGAAAACCTTGAACTTTTTCAAATTCATAATCATTAATGCGCAGGGACAGGGCACGAGTGTTGGGACCTACAACCATATATTTGGTTTTGCTTTGGTTTATAACCAAGCCCATAGCCTTAGCGGACAACTCCAGTTCCTGAAAGGCTTCCTTTAAGCCAGATTCAGCCTAACAAAGGTTTTGTAAAATATATAAAACACTTGGTAAGTTTACAATTTCAGTAAATTACAAGAGCAGTGAATATCGAAATGGGTGCGTCGTGTGGAACGTCCGGCGTTGACAGGTTGCCCAGTCAAGCGTTTTTCTGTAAACCAAAAAAAGAAGCGATCTCCTGAAAGATAGAGGAAAGATAATTTGAACTTGCCGGCCGTGATGTAATATGTGATGTAACCTATTCCTTGAAGGAAGAGGAAGAAAATGATTAACGGACACTTAAGCTAGTTCATGAGTAAATGATTAACCATGTGTGTAAAGCACACAGTACATTTGCACATAGTTCTAGAAAAAAGAGATTAAAAGGAAACCGTATTGAAGGAGGTAGAAATCTAGAGGGGACATCTCCAAAGAGATGCGCAGATAGACGTTAGTAGGAATGGGACCAAACAAACTTAGCGTACTATAGAGAGGTCTAAAAAGAATTACGTGAGGAATTTTCTGCCGATTTTGAGTTAGTGTCCATGGATCCTTCTGATTTTTGTTCCAAAATCTTTATAAAGGGTTATAAAATAAAGTTAAGAAACTTTTTTGGCCCGCTATTAAATTTAGGGGTTGTTTTCACCCCTTTCGGGGTGAAAATAACAAAATTTAATTAACCCCGGGACCCGATAGAGAATTAAATTCTAACCAAAAAAGTGGTATACACTTTTTCGAAAAAAGTGCGTAGTTTGCGAGTTACAAGGGTTCTAAGTTTTGCAAAAAGAAAAACGCGTTTTTTAAAATTAATCTGAAAGTAACTCAAAAACGACGCCATTTTGAGAAACATTTGTATAACTCAAACTTAAAGCTTATTACCAGGTGAGCATTTTCCACATTGTTTGGTTTCGTTATGTCAAATGGTTCTCGAGACACAGCCTAAACAAGATGGCGATTCACCGGTTTTTGATCAAATTACGTAATTGAAACTGATAAAACACGGTGAAAAATTGTTCGATCGCAACCAGATTAATATCAAATGAAAGCTCTGTTAATTTCCTAAAACTCTGGGTTAATTACGTGTGTAGCCTAAAACATTACGAAGTTATGTTGGAAAATATCATAATTTCTGCAAATGTTTCCCAAGAAGTGTAAAAAGGGACGTCCGCCATTTTGTCAAATATGCATATTAAGCCCAGATACTGTAGTTTTCGGTTGTCTATTATATTAGCAATGTCCTCAATTATTTTGAACCATATATGTATTGCTCTACAGTAACACGTAACGTTTTAAGAAAATTCAAGTTTTTGGATTTTCGCCAAAATGCAGCTTTTTTATTAAATATCTCAGTAACGATGCGTTTTATCGAAAAATTGTTATGAACTAAAAATAAAGCTTATAGAAAGACAAAACTTTTAACTTTTGTTTCATTCCTTCATGACTAAAACTCGATGAGTTAAAGCAGTTTAAATGTGTATTTTGCCGACATCGTGTAAAACATTTTTTACTTCTAGGCAAAATATCTAGTGTACAGTAGGGTTTTTTACTATAGTGCATAGGACAATAGTTGTAGCTCTTTAAATTTCCTACAAAATACATTTTGATTGAAATTTGTTTCTTAAATATTGACCGTGTTATGACCAAAAATGTAAACGCGCTCCAACAGTTAGACTTTTTTATCGTACGTTATATGTTCGGGTGCGGTCCTGAGAGCCTATCAATTTATACTAAACTAAATTTTTTCAAATTGACAATATAATTAAGTATTATTATTATTATTTTAACGTCTATTGCAAACAAAACAATATCTGTTGCAATTTGTCACTGTCTGTACTGCTAGTTCGTTATATCAATCGAATATTTAATTTAATAAAATAATATAGGCCTAATGTTTATGGTTCAAGTTTTCTTTGATTAAATTTTATAAGTGTGGATGAAATATATATTTTTTCGACTTAATTTTGAACTTTTGAATGTACCCAATTTCAGGACTTCAAAGTAAATCCTCGCGTTGTTTCATGTTTTCAACCCTTTAGGGGTAGTTTTCAACCCTTTAAAGTTAAACCCTTGCGTCGGATGTATTCCTTGACGTAAAAATCGTAATCAGCACCCCCCAAAACCTATAATTACTCACTTTCGAGCCTTTGACCGGCATTCTCGCTAAGTTTAATACTTACATCCCCTGATTATAGTCTGCATCAACCCTTTAAAAACTACGCTTTGCGCCGAATATAATTTTGGACGTCAGAATCGTAATCAGCACCCCCCAAAAACCTATAAGTACCTAATTTCAGGGCTTCGAAATGCATCCTCGCGTCGTTTAATATTTTCAACCCTTTAGGGGTGAGAATGGGCCAAAATTTTTCCTTAACTTTGTTCTAGAACCTTTTAGGAAGCGACAGCAAAAGGAATCAAAAAATTACATGGACACTAACTCAAAATCGGCAGATAGCCCCTTTGTCATGCCACACGTAATAGACTAGAAGTGGTAAAACATAATTTTAACTGTGTGAGAATTATTTCTACTACTGTTAGTAAAATACTTAATATTATTAATAAAATAAGGTGATATTTTATTAATTTGACATAATAAAATATTAAGAGTCGCATGAAGGATCAGCAAGACGCAAATGGCGTAGCAGTTAACCTAATTCCAAACTCAGACACTATAGCACAGTCATCCGACCGGAGGTCCTGCACGCAGCGGAATGACTTGCCATGAATAGAAAAGGTCTGACCGAGAAATTGGAAGCCAGAGAAAGAAAGGTTTTAGAAAAATCAATGGGCACGGTAAAAAATAAACTGTAGGTACACAGGACGTCACAACCACGAACTATACGTGTGGAAGAGGTAACGGAAACATTTCGTAAAATAAAAAGAAGACTTGCCTTTTACGCGTCATTATACGAATGAGCCTGTGGAGTTTGAACAAAACGGATCTTTTCGTACTTTCTTCTAAGTAAGAAAAAAAAGGGGCCTGGTTTACCGAGGTGAAAATGGGACCTGCAAGAAGTGGGGATCACGCATGAAGACATCCAGAAACGTGACCCTCTGAAGAAGAAACTTTGAAGACACCAGGGTTTCCGGGAAAACCCGAAACTGGGATCGGGAAAGAAAGAAAGTAAGAGCACCGAAAAAGAATGCTTGACTACTGGGCCAAAGTCAAAGCCCAAGGAAGAAAACAGTTGAATTAGCATGATGCTACATAGGAGTGGTCAAAACGTAAACAAATACAGTGGAACTTGCTTATAACGAGATTCAAGAGAGTGGACAAAAAGAGCTTGTTAAAACCGGGTGCTCGCTACATCCAAGTTGTCGGCTCGCAAGCTTACTTTTATACCGCGATTATCGAACTCACACCAAAAAATGTCTACTATAGAAGAGGCTTTGCATAATAAAATGTTTTGACATGTATTACATTTTAAGCTTAAAAGTGAAATTTAGTCTTTAAACTTTTTTTTTTGACGCTAACATTCTTTGCTGAATATTGGCGTATAGTGCATTCTCGAAATATAGTAAAAGTAAGTGTGTAGTAAAACCTTACGGAAAATCAGCCGGCTATCTGGCAAAAAAAACGCAAAACTTTCCATGCCACATGCACAATATTTATTTTTAAATTTCAAGAAAATTCACTCTGATTTAATTGTCTTTTTGTTCTTCGTTCTAAATAGAATCGTCAAAATTATATTTCGCAGACAGAACTTAATTAATTAAAAAAAGTCATCTATTTTCGTTTGTTTAGTAATTTTGTATCTGTAGATATCAAAACAGTTTTGTAATTTATTTAAATATTCCACGAATTCATCACGTACGTTATTAGTTTCACTAAATTGCGTTAATAATTTTCAACGATATATTGTATTGTATTGTAACGAACTTTTGTTAGACCTTAACCTATGAACAAGCCTGGGATAAAATGCTCGTTATAACCGAGTCTCTAATGCGTTCGTACTCATTAAAAGCGAGTTTAATTATCATTACTAAGATACAAAACCAAACAAATCTCGTACTTTTGCTCGTTACATCCGAGTTATCGTTACAAGCGAGCTCGTTATTCGCGAGTTCCACTGTATAAAGTAATAGTGAGGATGCCGCGTTACAGAATAAGCAAAAGTATCAGTAAAACGTGGTTGTCAGTGACTGTAAGTGTCGTTGCTAAAATACAGTAAAAACCTAATAACATTATGCACAACTAAAAAATAGGAGCACAGGAGGATATTGGTGACGTCACAATATTTAGTTCAAAAACCGAGTAGATATGTTGTTAGGGTGTATTATACTAGTAGTTATGTTTTGTTTTGTCTGTTGCCATGAGTCATCACCGAACTTTGTCCGGTGTGGAACTTTACTCGGTGGCGGACCAGCGGCAGCAGCTCCAGGACACTACTGGCTATTACCTATATATACGGTCAAACTGATATTTCATGTTGTCAGTTTGTAATATACCTACCTCTGAGCCTTGTGCGGTAAAAAGTAGTTACAGTAGTAAAATGTGTACTAGAGTCGTAGTGGGACGTCGACGACGTTCCTGTGTGGTGTACATCTTGAAGCTGCTGGCTCGCTGGCGACTGCGCACCGACATATCGTACGCGGTTGTCGTGGTCAAACACGGTTGGGCGCGGTAAGTTGTTACAGTAGTAAAATGTGTACTAGAGTCGTAGTGGGACGTCGACGACGTTCCTGTGTGGTGTACATCTTGAAGCTGCTGGCTCGCTGGCGACTGCGCACCGACATATCGTACGCGGTTGTCGTGGTCAAACACGGTTGGGCGCGGTAAGTAGTTACAGTAGTAAAATGTGTACTAGAGTCGTAGTGGGACGTCGACGACGTTCCTGTGTGGTGTACATCTTGAAGCTGCTGGCTCGCTGGCGACTGCGCACCGACATATCGTACGCGGTTGTCGTGGTCAAACACGGTTGGGCGCGGTAAGTAGTTACAGTAGTAAAATGTGTACTAGAGTCGTAGTGCGACGTCGACGACGTTCCTGTGTGGTGTACATCTTGAAGCTGCTGGCTCGCTGGCGACTGCGCACCGACATATCGTACGCGGTTGTCGTGGTCAAACACGGTTGGGCGCGGTAAGTTGTTACAGTAGTAAAATGTGTACTAGAGTCGTAGTGGGACGTCGACGACGTTCCTGTGTGGTGTACATCTTGAAGCTGCTGGCTCGCTGGCGACTGCGCACCGACATATCGTACGCGGTTGTCGTGGTCAAACACGGTTGGGCGCGGTAAGTTGTTACAGTAGTAAAATGTGTACTAGAGTCGTAGTGGGACGTCGACGACGTTCCTGTGTGGTGTACATCTTGAAGCTGCTGGCTCGCTGGCGACTGCGCACCGACATATCGTACGCGGTTGTCGTGGTCAAACACGGTTGGGCGCGGTAAGTAGTTACAGTAGTAAAATGTGTACTAGAGTCGTAGTGCGACGTCGACGACGTTCCTGTGTGGTGTACATCTTGAAGCTGCTGGCTCGCTGGCGACTGCGCACCGACATATCGTACGCGGTTGTCGTGGTCAAACACGGTTGGGCGCGGTAAGTAGTTACAGTAGTAAAATGTGTACTAGAGTCGTAGTGCGACGTCGACGACGTTCCTGTGTGGTGTACATCTTGAAGCTGCTGGCTCGCTGGCGACTGCGCACCGACATATCGTACGCGGTTGTCGTGGTCAAACACGGTTGGGCGCGGTAAGTTGTTACAGTAGTAAAATGTGTACTAGAGTCGTAGTGGGACGTCGACGACGTTCCTGTGTGGTGTACATCTTGAAGCTGCTGGCTCGCTGGCGACTGCGCACCGACATATCGTACGCGGTTGTCGTGGTCAAACACGGTTGGGCGCGGTAAGTAGTTACAGTAGTAAAATGTGTACTAGAGTCGTAGTGCGACGTCGACGACGTTCCTGTGTGGTGTACATCTTGAAGCTGCTGGCTCGCTGGCGACTGCGCACCGACATATCGTACGCGGTTCTCGTGGTCAAACACGGTTGGGCGCGGTAAGTAGTTACAGTAGTAAAATGTGTACTAGAGTCGTAGTGGGACGTCGACGACGTTCCTGTGTGGTGTACATCTTGAAGCTGCTGGCTCGCTGGCGACTGCGCACCGACATATCGTACGCGGTTGTCGTGGTCAAACACGGTTGGGCGCGGTAAGTTGTTACAACGGTTGTATCAGAATATCGTTGTGCCCTTATTCATGACACTAGGATCCAATATCGAGAAATAAAAATAGCAAATTATCATACACTAACTTGAGAAAACCACTTATCAAGACATTACTCGATAAGTGGTTTTATTAGTTGAAATCGAGAGTAGTGAAAAAATACAGTGATTGAAACGGAAATCAAATTGTATGAAACGCTGACTTGTCCGGTATTTGCACGTTTAACTGAGACCAGGACTCGTATCCTGGAAAGGCTCAGCCGAAGTAAGACTTTTTGTCGTTTTGAATGGAAGCTATGGACCAGTTGTTTCGAAAGGATGCTGAAGAATTTATGGACCATTGTTTGACGGGCGTATTTAATGGCCAAGGAAGAATAAGTAACTCGAGGCTTCGATAAAAATTAGGCATAATGAGGCAAATCAAGAATGTTACATTGCATTGGAGGAGGGGAATGTTTCATGTTCAAAAAGAAGAAGACGTCGAATAATACTGTGGCTACAGTATAATGGTATAAAACGATTTTCAAATACGTGTATGTGGACTGGAGTGCACTATCCAGGGACACTAAAGGAAGAAGATAGAGACCAAAGCTCACTTTAGACTCTAGCGCCTTTTAGGATATCCTTTAGTACGATAATTGACGATTTTGCTGGCAACTTTATAATAGTTATTTGTGGACAAGAATAATTATCACCCGGTTATTCCGTAATTTACCCTGAGCGGTTCGGTCGATTGGTGTAAACGTATAATTTTGAGATTCGAGGTAGACGTTATTTTGTTAATACTTTTGTGTGTGCGTGTGTATGTTCGTTTTTGTGTTTCGTAATTCGCGTTATATTTTTCCATTAATTTTTCTATCACATTAAACCAACATAATTCACGTGTTTGGCAACACTATTTATATAATGTATCTTTGGTGCTAAACAAACGACGTAAGAATCGCATACAAGAAGGCTGTGGAGCGCGAATCCGTCTGCCCGTTGTGGTAGTGTAGACGTGCGCATAGATATAGGAATAATTGCTTCAGGATAAGTTGACTGTGTCTACCGTACGCAGTACACTATAAGAACATGAAGTAACGGGTTTGTAGATTTCTGGAAGCTATTGGTTGATGGATACTTGGCGAATCCAGCACCCCCGGGGGTTTCCGAGTGTTCGCATTAAATTTTGAAGTATGTTCACAGTGGTATCGAAGTCACTTGTATGAGTAGACAAGCTAACCTTTTTTTTGGAAAAAGGTTAGTTTAAAGGATGTATTGTGCGTATAATGTGTTATTAAATGTAAAGTGCTGATTGCTGATTTTTTTTTTCTATGGTAAAGTATTATGCTGTTCCACATACTAAGATGGTGTCCGACATGATAAGCTCTAGAATTTATGGTAACATGATGTCTAGGCAATGCTCGACTCTACCTCCATGTTTATTTTCTTCATTCTATGAATCGTGTTGTCTGATTCAGATTATATAATCTTTAGGTTGGGAATGATGTAGTTGATTATTAAAGTCACTGACACACATTTCGGCAACGTCATATCGAGGGGTTAGTGGTAAAACAATCCAAGTCCAAGTTTAAATTATGTTTCAAGATGTTTCATAATCGCCATTTTTTATGCATTTCTCGTTTTATTTTTATTTTTAAACAGATGTGTAGTCAATAAAAAACTCCATTAATAATAAAAATTAACTTTGAAAGTCAGTTTTATGATTTATCATTGTACTTGAAAACTTTTAATTTCAGTTTTCCGTAGTGGATTTGGGTAGATTTACCAATAACCCCACGATATTCAGTGGCGTTGCTGTTGTTGTGGACACTAGTCGCACCCTGAGACTTCGTATGTTACGCTGCTGATGGTGGCTGCTATCCTCAAACAAACGTATAGGAAGGATACGGTTAGACTCTTAGCTGTTCACAAACTGAGATATCAGCTTAGGGTAGGTCCACTAAAGATAAAATGTCTTTGAAATTTTCAATACATTTAGCATTTCTGTAACACGGCAATATAACCATAAATAACCTACATTTTAATGTGTGTGTGTGCGCGTGTGTGTTACTGATTTTTTTTTTAATTGTATAATCTGTTTTACCGTATGGTGTATATTTTTTTAAAATCGTTTTTCGAAGCCAGGGTTGTTTTCGAGGTCACGGGCACCATTGGAAATGTTGAGTGTTGAAAACTTTATAGTTCCCCCCCCCGCGCACACAGTAATGATTTTTATTGAACCTCCACTGTTTTAATATTGCCATATTATGTATATACGCAGCTATACAGATTCAGCCTCAGATTGTTACATTATTTTCTTAAAATTGTATATAGGTGGCCAATAACTGTAACTTCATTCCATTCCTCACGAGAGGTCACCGTATCCAAGCAGTTAAAATATTTAAGATGCAGATAACATTATAGTACTTTTGCATTATGTTCTAAGACAAAACAAAGAGTCGGTGTTTCAAAAATATTGAATAAGCAGTTAGTATATTGAAACGTTTACTTACGGTACTGTCATTAATAAAATTCATTTAATGAACTTCTTTCTACATTTTTGCGTCACCCGTCATGAACTGCATCATCAAAGTCTAATTCTCGTGAAAAGTCGTCCTCAATACCTAAAAGCTTTATACAGTACTACTTATTCAGGCGCTAGAGTTTTAATCCAGGATCGAGTTTCAGGTGGGTTTCTTAATCCACGGCTTTCTTAATCTTTTCCGGCCGGCGTCGTAATTATTGTAACTTCTTTTCCGGGCTATAAGGTCGTGGCCCTGTGTTGTTAAAAGGACCACGACCTGATAGCCCGGGCAGTAGTTATAATAATTTCTCAATACACTTTAAACAATTTTCAGTTTTGAAAAATATTTTTCAGTCGAAGGATTTGATACGCCATTGGCAAAAGTTTGTAGGATTTCTTCATTCGGAAGCCTATGAACAGTAGGTCGTTTGTCTGTAATAGAATTCTTTGAATTTCTAAGAGGCACGTAGATGACAGTAGCTATCATAATTCATATTCTTTTCCATAAATTTTTGTTAATGAAACATGTATTTTTGTGTATAGGCCTATTATTTCTCTCGATGGTATTATGTTAGTTGTATGGTTATAATGAATGAATTATATGTCCAAAGTTAGAATGGTATAAGTATATGGTTATTTTCACAACCGGAATATATGACCCTTCCGGCCCCCGGCGATCGTATATCAATTGTGAATACGTATTGATACCTGCTGTCAACTAATACGAGACTAAGTGTAGCAACCTTGGTGACCCCACCTTATGTGTTGTTTCGTAGCCAAGATGTCTGGCTCGCCTACATTAGACGATGTGTATCACCGATAGCGATAGCACTGAGATTTGCGAGGGCCCAGGCGAATTTTTTGAGACGCCCCGTTAAAAACTGAAATGGAAAGAGAGCGTTGAATTAATCTGTGACAACAATCACTTTAATATATGTTGCATTATTAAGAAAGAGAGTAAAAACGTGAGTAATGAGTAAAATGTATATAATAACCGTACAGAATAGAAAAATAAATGTAGATACCTTATAAAACTGGTGTCCTCCAGTCACTGAAATCAGTGACGTTTGAGAAATCTAGTTTTGAAGCAATGCGTTTTCAATCGACAAGCTCGCATGTGGTGACTTTATCCTCCCTTGAGATGCTCGAATATAACGTTCGATCACGTTAACTTGGAAAACGCGAAGTGTTCTGCAGCTCCAACACTGGTGTCGTTCAAGAGAATTCTTAAAATCGCATCGATGTTTGGATAAACACTCGTATCGTATTGAATGATGTCTAATGTGTTAGTGGTTCCTAAGTCTTTTGGTACAGTCGTGACGAAGAACATGTTCAATTCGTGATAGAGCTCCACTGTAGCTATATCACAGTATGATGAATCTTAAGCTTGCACTTCGTGAAGTGATTACATCGGCGGATCGGATTGCCCGTCAACGCTTAAATGCCACGAAAGAAGCCAAAGTTTTCTTGTAATTTTTTCAAATTTGCAGATCTTGTGAAATCAGTCTTGCTGCCAATCACTGCATACAAGTATTCGGTCTTTAAAACGTCATCTGGATTTTCATACGCAAAAAGAAGTCGTCTTTCTCCTACTTCTAATTTGCGCGAGTCCCTAGGCGACACCTTGTATACCTATTAAAAATATAGCTCTAATTTCTGTTTCTGTAAACGGGGTTATGGATTCTGGTTTTGTTGAGCAAAATTATAAAAATATATTACGTTTTGATGATGTTTTAATTCCTGAAAAGTAGTGCAGGCAGGCACACGTGATTGGATTGTTGAGCGAGGTGTCGTTTCACGTGACCCACTTAGTGTGTATTGTTGTCGTGCATTACTTAGTATTTGCTTGTTAATTGTGTAAGACGTAGGAAGACTTGCAGGTCACTCGCTCGCTGCTCGTCACATTATGGACGACGAAACGTAAGTAGAAGTTAATGCAAACGTCAGAATGTTGCTGCTGTACTTACGGTGCGTTCACGACTGCATTACATGTGTCATTGTGCATGCGTTGTTTATTTCTGATACCATAATCAAAATTATACCATTTTTATAGTCTTGATATGGTTTAGAGTCTGTGCAGGCTAATTTACATTATTTTTAGTCGTAAGGTACACAAGTAGGACAGTGCAGTTAACATCGCTTTTAACTTCCACGGGATGGTAAGGCTAAGGGGTTGGGTGATCGGAGAGCTTGTTACAAGAGTGAGTGGCCCAGAAAAACATTTTTTAGTCAAATTTTCGCGCGTTTCTGTTGTGTACTGCGTATGTGTTTTTATTGGGATTGTATTGAGAACAGCATTTAAAGTCTTTTATCTCATCCTAACTTCCAAACTTTACGGTCTTTCCATCCTCCTCCTTCAAATTTCTCTGCGTCATTGCATCCCTTTTATACCTTCTGTCAAAGTCTTTTGTGGGCTTCTTTTTCTCCTTTCACGATGGGTCAGTTCTAGTAATTTCTTTGGCCCCCTATCATTCCTCAGACGGCACAAATGCCCGTACCGTCTTAATCCTTTTGCATCAACTGAATCATTTATACTGGTACATATTCATTCATTCTCTTGTTTCTTCATTTTTAATCCTATTCAGCACCTTCTCTAGTTTCCCACACTTCGGCACCACATCCTACAGTTCTTTCGACTATCATCATCATCATCATCATCATTATTATTATTTTTTGCGTATGAGCCACTGTGGACTATGTTTGGTTCAAATGGTCCCTCCCTTCTTCTTCTCTCTCTTCCTCCTCTCCCACATCTCCTTCATTCTTGATCGATGCCTCTCCCTCCTTTCGTCAGTCCAGATGGCCCCTGTCCTCTTCTTGGGGTTTTCCTGAAAACCTGGGTCATTTTTTAATTTCTTTTTGAGTGGCAAGCACTCTTCAATGTCTTCTTGAGTAATCTGGAGTTCTTCTATGTCTTTTTCTGTTTCTTTGAACCACGAATTGGACACTTTGAGCTTTTTGAAATAGTTAAATAGCTTCCCCGTTAGTCTGTCAGGATTCGTTCTTTGAACATGTCCATAGAAAGTAATTGTTCTTTTTATAATTACGTCTGTGATTTTCTCAACACGTGTGTACAGCTCATTATTGTGGCGTCTTCTGTACTGTTCTGCATCTTTTATTGATCCCAAGATTTTTCTTAATGCATCATCATCATTATTATTATTATTGTTATTTTGAATGTCATAGCCAAAAAGGGGCTGAAAATTTTGGAAACATCGCAAAAATTCGTGTGGGGTATTAAGAGAATTTTGACTAACATCTGAATGGAGTGCTAAGTTTTAGAAATTTCAAAATTTTTCTACCCGAAACTAAGGGCCCAAAAAGAAATCAGAAATTTGAAAAAATTCTTAAAATCCAGCATGTTGTCAGACTAAGCGCAATTGTAACCCAAATCGGAAGTTTCGAAACTTTAGTGTTTATTATTTGATTTTGTGCTCTACAGTTAGTTGGTATATTACTAAAAGAAACGTAGAGTAAATAGGGATTTTGGTAATTTTTTCTATAATTAAAACATTATCTAATATCGAAATTTATCTAATAGTAGACTAAGTTTACTTCGTTCAAAATAGTGAGCGAGTTCTCCAGCTTAGGGAGCACAGAAGTTGTGAGGATTATTGTACCAGTTACAAACCATTATGGGTTATTTTTTAAAAACGGGTATATGATGGTGCAGAAATTACTGAAGAATGGTTTTTCTAAACTGTTCTTCCGTACATTGTTGTCTTCAACGGCAAGAAAGCACTCGGACAGCCGATTTTACTTCCGCTTGGTTCACTAACATTGTCCCTACTCGCTCCCTTTTGTCGTAGAATAATGTCTAACATTTACTTTACATTCTTAAATTTAAACAATAATGTTTATATTATTGTTTAACCCACATACCTCCAACAACACATGCACTAAAGGATGGTTAAAACCACATCAACATTCACCCAGTGATTGTTGAGATTAGCTCGAACAAACAGATAGGCGCCTTCTGAACCCTTTATTATGTAAAGATTAAACAGATTATTGTCTCAAGATGTGTAAGCGCTTAAAAACATTCATTGTTAATCCTTGTCTGAAAGGCAAATAAAATAGTCAGAAATTGAGTATAAACTAGCGACAATAATAATGGCTAATATCCAGGTGAAAGAGTTGACAATTGGGGGGGGGGGGGATTACAAACAACACATTGTGGTGCTGTTGATGGAATAGTCGTACTGTGCCGCTTCTCATGGCGTTTTTTATTGTTTTGTCGATTGACCAAACACTCGCGGGAGAGCGTACCTACTAGTCGTCCTTGTTTGTTACCAAAACTACCCTCTCTCTGCCTGCATAATAACTAGTAGACAACAGTCACGACGAGGGGGTTGTTTAAATATTACGTTTTAATTAATCGCGCTTATTGTTTATATGTAAATGCGAAATTACGTTTGCCGTGGCAACTCTTCTTCTTCTCCTCCTTCTGTTGTCTGGTGAGAAACTTCGGGTCACGGGTCTGTTTCTCTTCTTGCGGTCATTGACATTGGCAGGGATAACGGGAATCGCACAGTGTATCGTACGAACGCATCAAATGAATTATCCTCTGTGCATAAATTATACAGATTTCTCTTCTCCTTTCTAATGCAGAAATCAGCATGTATTTAGTTTTGCTGATATTACATCGAGTCCCATTCCAACGGATTTTGATTCAGCTCCTTTTATACCTGAACTAGCCGTCGTCGTCTTGATAGTGTTTTCAGCTTTACAGTATAAGTCAGCCGCCCGCTATTACCCCCAAGATGTTATCCCAGGTTCGCATTTCGACAGACCGAATCGACTGTAAGGATGAAAAACCAGAGGCGTATTTACGGGAGGTGGGGGCGAACGCGGCCGGACCCCCCCCCAATAGGGTCGAAAACGTTGAATTTTGTTAATCTCTTAATTTTTAGACTGTTTTATTATTTTTTCACTTGTGTACGCTAACATAATAGTAATTTTTTTAATGTACAAACAGGTTTATTACACAGCATTGGCGTATGCGTTTGAAATATGAAATATGGGAAAATCAATTCAGTGAATAAGTATCTTGTAAACAGTGTTTCAATAACGCGTATTTTTATTGTGTAATTATCGTTTACTTAATAATAAACGATTAGTCTATTATTAGGATAATAATGTTGATTAGTCTTAACTTGTTTTTTTTTATGCATGAAGTCAATCCTATCCCGGACCCCCCTCAGGCCAAATTCTAGATACGCTACTGACACGCATTTCGATTTTGTGTGGCGTCCGGGACTCAAACTCGGTACTTCTGGGTTAGTAGCCGGGTTACTAATAATTTGTTACGCTTAATTCTAATATTAATCGTAACAGAAAGTATAGAAATCGTAACAGAATCGATGAGAAAGTATTTAATTTTAAATAAAATATAACCATTCGTTGCAAATCGTACGTTCGGCGAATCAGAAATGGTATATTCAATGAAAATTCTTTTGTAATTGAAATCTGCTCATTATTTTAAACTATGGTGAATTACGGCACTGAGTGGTTGGATAGCGTTGAATTTTTTGGTAACAGCAGCCGAAATATACTTATAGAGTGAATCTTAAGTACTTTTGTTTATTTTCAAGCACAGAATCGTTGTCTCCAACTTAAGGATTGTTTTAAGCGTATCGGAACCATACGACGACGATAACAATGCGTTGTAATGAGTGGTACCGCTGTTCATAGGGGGTAAAAATCAATAATTCGGGGCTGATAAGTAACCAGCTTGCATTGTTGTTCGGTGACAGAGAGAGAGAGATGACGACACGGAATAGATGTGTCGGGAGAGAGAGAGACCGGCAATGTTTAGGCGCCAAACTCAGTGCAGGCATTCACGCGCGCTCGGTTGTTGTCAAGGTAGGCCATTGCCATCAGATTTCCCCGCCAGTTCTTCCCGCCGCCCGGCTCGCCAACACTATCCATTCGCGCGCGCACACACACACACACACACACACACACACACACACACACAAATTATGCAGCACTCTCATTTACGGTAAATGCATTCCTTTCTGTTGCCGCTGCCTTCTTCTCTACCTGTGCACAGGTGGGTAGCAGAGAATGTAGCAAGCCTCGTTATCACTGCTTTAGTACAGGAGGTCTGCTTGCTTTGGTTTTATTTGACATTAAAAGTATGTCACGCAAAGTGGTTGTGTTCCTATGCTGTTCACATTAGAGCTGGGCAAAGTAGTTAATCGAAACGAACTCAACATAGCTAGGTCGTTCACATAAACGAACTAGCACAATGAACTAGGACACTAGAAACTCCAAAAATAAGAAGTGTAGTCAAGAGAACAGTAAACGAATTAAACAATGGACCGGCAGCAGGGAGTCCTAACACTCGTTACTCATTCACGAACGACCTACTGCAATCGAAGGACTGAACTTGCAACGAACTACTGTCCTGCGGCGCGAACGATTGTAGTCAGTAGTTCACTTGATGGAGTAGTTCTTTTGGGTAGGTCGTTCGCAAACGACCCACCACTAGTTCAATACTGTCTTAGCGAAACTCATGTTAATATATGTTATGCGTATGTGTCTGTCACCGTAATCTCCGCTTCATGTATTAAGATTC
Source organism: Magicicada septendecula (assembly GCA_034769895.1). Classification (NCBI taxonomy): domain Eukaryota; kingdom Metazoa; phylum Arthropoda; class Insecta; order Hemiptera; family Cicadidae; genus Magicicada; species Magicicada septendecula. Next base: position 78,259,215 of record CM068367.1, on the reverse strand, counting down.
CTCGTTTGCCTTCTTACCTCCGGTGCACTTAGGTTACAGCTGCCATAAGTCTCAGTTTGTAGAGCTGTGTCCTGGTGAATATTTTTATCCTTCTCTTTTTTTTAATCCAAAGTTACAATCCAAATTTTAAGTAAACTAATATAGATTTTCTAATAAAACGAATATTCTTTCGTGAGTTTGATATTTCTTTATCAAAAATACTGTTGTATATTGTATTTAATTGTGGATCAGCAATCTTCCTTCGATCCCGATGTCCCGGTCTCTGTCGCGGTATTTACGGCAGCACTAACTTTGGCTTCTTCTTCCTTCCACTATATATCTTGTTGCCTTTAGTGTTAATACTGCGTAGGTCAAAAAGATGGCAGTCGGAAGCATTTGATATAGGTACTGTGTTCTGAAAAGTGTGGCACTTCTCGACGCTGTGCACCAATCATTTTGCACCGGTATGGGTGCAAGACGAGATTACCGTTTAAAAGTCCACGTTAACCCGACGTTGCCACAATTAGTATTCGTCAAACGAGGCAGCTTTTTCTCCTTTCATGGGGCCGACCCTTCGGATCGTCGCCATTCTGCTGTCGGTAGAGTCATTGTATAAAATGATGCACAGAAACATAAAAACAACGTAACTATAATAAGGGAAATTTTGCCACTCTAAGTATTTACGCCTAGGCGCGTAAAGATCTGGCGAGTAAAGGCTCCCTTCGATGCCGGCGGGTAAATGTCTAAATGAGAGCTTCTAGCGTCCCTCGGAGCTTTTCTCCGTTCGGTTTAATCTTCTCGTTCAGAAGATCTAAATCTTCAGATTGATAGTTGAGCTTTATTATATTCTTTATCGTGTCTCTTTGATTGTATCCGTTAACTTTTTGTGTGTGTGTTAACTGTCGTCATTCCTGAGCGTGAGTGGGTACTGCAAATACTTTGTAGACTTTTAATGTCTTGTTTCCTTGTTTTACTTTCCACTTGTCAGTTAATAGTGCCATATATAAGATGCCGATTTAAAGTCTCCAACGCACGCGCGCGACATGGTTATGGTTTTCCTATTTGCAATTCCATCATCGCTGGTAGTCCGTAGGTATTCCTTAATGTTCCTCTTCTCCGTATCTGTATGTATTGTATCTTCTCTTACGTTTACACTTTCTTCTACTGTAGCATTGGCAGTTTAACGCTTGGTTTGGTAATCTGTGGTCGTCACTTCGTTATCACCTGTCCATACAAAATTAACTTTTCACTTTTAATAAACAATAGTCATCATTTGTTTATTTTTGTAAACAGTTACTTTCGATTACACGATCCCCATGTTTGTGTTATTCGCACGTCTGTCATATCCTTTCTCTTCTACTTCAATAATCCATTCAGTTGCTCGTAGAAAGTCTAGATTCATCCAAATGTTCAAGCTTTGACGGCCGGAGTCACTATTGTTGAGAAAAGTGCACACTGTCGAGGCGTTGTTTTCTTTTTCTCTTTCCGTATCCATGCGTAGATTGCCATCCCTTTCGGCTGTCAACGTAGCTGTATCTGACGATGGACACTGCCAACTCAGGACGTGCCATTCTTAGTAATAAATCTTCTTGCATTCTTCCCACAAGCTGATTCTATTCCCATTTTCTAATGTTGATGATTTTATTTATATTTTGTATACTGCATTGCCATCTTCTATCTCGATTAGGTATTTTATCCTTCAGGATCCGTGGTAATCGTTCTCAATGTAGACATATTCGTTGATTTTTTTAGCTGGACCCTCGATCTATTAACTAAACCTCCAGGCGTTTCGATTTCACCTGCGGAACTGTTCTTCCGAACTGATCCCACAGACAGTATCCAGAAAGCCAATACGCAACACTTTTTTATATAAGCGTTTTTGTAAAACAACTAAAATTAGGTGTCAACAATAGGCCAATCGAACAAGTATCAAATTTTACATACTTGGGCTGCGACACAAGCTACAATTATGACAATGATATGGATAATAAAATAAATAAGTTACAGGCGATATGTGGCACAGTAAATAGAACATTAAATAACAAAACACGAAAAGACACAAGGATAAAATTTTATAAAACGTTGGCTGTACCTGTACTTATGTATGGGAGTGAAAGTTGGATAAATACCAAAAAAGGAGACAGTAAAATACAGGCAGCAGAAATGAGATTTTCGAGACGGGTCAAAGGCTGCACAAGAAGAGATTTAGTAAGAAATGAAGACGTGCGAAATGAACTAAATATATATGCAATAAATGAAAAAAATAACTGAATATAAAGAAAGATTGAAACAACATGTAAATAGAATGGGAAATGGGAGAATCTAAAAAAAAATACTTAACTACAACCCAAGAGGGAAAAGAGATATAGGAACCACCACGAAAACGGTGGTCGTAAGTTTGTGAGGACGGAACAGGCAAATGCCTAATCTTTGTAGTGCAGAAGAAGAAGACTAAAATTAGGTGTACCTGTCTTGACTATGCGTAGATTATTGTCGTCACTATTGTAATCCCTAGTTTCGACTAAATAAAAAATGAAAATTGTCCGGCACAGGTTACTCACCTGCGGTTCAGTAGGTTTTATAGATGTTGAAAGAACGAACACACTCTGTTCATTCGTTTGATCTCACACGGTTTTTTTATAACACGGTATTGATTTCTACGAGTGGTGGTCTGTTCTCATCCTTTACGGTTCACTGCCTAGTATGAAAACCGCAACCTAAAGGTTTACTTTGTTTTTTTATTTGACTATTCTCACGTTTACACTGTGGTTTCTTAATATACAGATCGCAGTGTCAGCATACGCTTAGTAGAGATGTAAGAAAAATAGTCCTTTTTTCCTCTCCGCCAAACTCACTGATTTCGTTTTCCCATAATTAAATAGCCTGTGAGAATGTTTACGCATTTGATTCCTTTTTGATAGAATGAATTAATCTTTAGTTAGGCACTTTGTATCTGTATTGTTATTTTCTTTGAATTTATAGATACATCTACTTCTGATTTCGAAACTAAAGAGATTATGGGGTTGGCATCCTGATCTGAATGTGTTGTTTGTTTAACCTTTATCCTTCTCCTTTTTGTCTTCCAGAATATTCGTTCTTGCTCCACAACTTGCGACGTTTGCTTAGAAAGACGGGTCTTTATGTTGTATTTAAAGGGCTCTTACTGCCGACCGTATGAGCTTGATTATACATAGAATAGTTCTTGGAATGGAGTTGGCCATCTAAGGAAAAGGGTCGTAGCGTTCGGTTCGTGGCCATTTGAGAAGCAGAATGAGTTCACGGGCGGAAAACAATAGTTCCTAAAGGAAAAGATTAAGGCCCACAATTGATACGGTTGCAAGGTGTCAGAAACAAGACCAATGATTATCACGGCGACGGAAGCGATGAAACTGGTGTGCCACTCTTAACGTCTGAAGCTTTCGTGAACAGCGATCATCACCATCAACATAAAGATATTTGTCTGTTCTCTCGTTAAATATATGGCATCTTTTTTCTGATCGATAAACAGTAGTGATTGGGAGCCAGAATGTTAGAGTGAATAAGGAGGTAATAGGTTTATTTAATCAATTGGAAGAAAGTTTTTGACAGTCAATTGGAATATTCCACTAAAGATTTTGGAAGATATTTGTATAGACTGAAATGACAAAAGTACTCGAAAGTAAGCGTAGATGAGGATGAAAAAGAAGAGATGGACATTGGAAGAGGTGTTAGACAAGGATGCTGTTTGCCACCAACACTATTATTCCTTGTCTACGCTGGAAAGTTGACAAAGAAGCCCTTTGAAAACTTTTTTGCGAAGAATTGTGGTTGTTGCGAAGAACGATTAATGTGAAATGGATTTACAGAGTAAGGAACGATGAAGAGTTGACGAGAATAGGAGAGGAAAGAAAACTGCTGAAAGTAATAAGAAAGCTAAAAGCAGCATAATCTACGTATTGTATAACTATTGGAAAACTTTAAATCGTCTGTTTTAAAACCAGTTTTCGTTATTGTGTTTTGATACATAGAAAAAAGTGTAGCGAAAATTTTAAGAATCGTTGCCCTCTACTCTGACCTTGACGGATGTACTGGCTTCGCGCACTATACTTTCGATATTTAAAAGTGAACTAGGAACTAGGCGGAGAGCGTCCGGTAGTGACTGACTGCAACTAGAATTCCCGCCATTGTAGACGAGTCCTATTTTAGTCTCTGAGAAATGCTTCTCCCCCAACTCAAACTGTTGGGAGTTTCCTTTCCGTTAGTTGTTGCCTAACAACAGTGTGTTGTCTTGAAACAATGTGTGGTGTATACATTGGACACGAATTATGAATAAAATTAGACATTCATAATCTATGCTTGACGGCTTGTGTACCTGTATTCGTTTAGCTTTAAACTTATTGACTATGTCGTCAGTATATTGAGAGAGTCGTCTGAATTACTGATTGCAGAGAAGTTATGTTTTAGTAGGTAAAAGAAAAAAAAATTACATGCTATATATTGTGTGTGTGTGTGTGTGTGTGTGTGTGTGTGTGTGTGTGTGTGTGTGTGTGTGAGAGAGAGAGAGAGAGAGAGAGAGAGAGAGAGAGAGAGAGAGAGAGAGAGAGAGAGAGAGAGAGAGAGAGAGAGAGAGAGAGCTTATGTCATCACTACATACACGACAGGCATATCAGCAGCACAAATGTTGAAAAATAAAAGACTGAAGACCGGAAAAAGATGAGCTGATAACCGGGTTAATGGTTGTAAGGTAGGATGATGGGATGCAGGGGCGTATTTACGGGTGGGGACGAACAGGACCCCCAGAGGGTCGAAGAAGTTGACGATTTTGTTAATCTAATATAGTAGTAACTCTTTTTTTAAATATACAAACAGAAATAATGTATACGTATGAAATGTAGGAAAATCAATTCATTCAATAAATATATTGTAAACAATGTTTCAATAACGCGTATTTTTATTGTGTTATTACTGTTTACTTTAATGTGACTGATTACGGGATGATATCACGGGGTTTTCAGCCATTTTAAAGACAGTAATGTTGATTAGTCTTAACTTGTTTTTCTTTTGTATGAAACTGCCCCCCCCCCCAGGCCACATTCTAGATACGCCACTGATGGGATGGTGTGTATTATCTTCTGTAGTATTTTAATACTACAGCTATCTGTTTAGTATTTTTGCCACTGTTTTAGCCCATATTCGTCTTGGTCTTTTTTTCTTAACTCCTGCCGTTCAGATTTGTTTCGCCGACTTGTCTGCTCCATACGCTGTGCACGGCCCTGGCAACTCACTGTTGTCTACCTTCTGAAAGTTCAAGGACGGATCGCATTACCAGATTCCTGATAATTTTCGCATTTTCATTCGAATTGCCCTTGTAAATTAACGCTTAAAACTACTCTCGGGCACATCGTCCCCGTACTCGTGTTTTTTACTCAGTAGGCCTACGTATTCCACATCAAAAAGTCACTATAGGTTGTAACTAAATGTCTGACACGCAGACATAAACTTCGTCATCTTCGCTTCTTGTGTGTAATTTCTTGTTTGTTTTTAACCTTTTTAACAACACTATTTAACAACTTTTAGCAATCATATATTTGTGTGTGTGTGTGTGTGTGTGTGTGTTTTTTATTTTATACGTGACTCTTCAGTAGTTCTTGCAGGTTTTCTATATTATGAATAAAGTTCTTCAAATATTAATTACTTTTGTTAATTCATTTATAAACCTCTGATGGTACTTGCGTGATCAGTGAATCGTACGTTAGGTGAAATACAATAATAAATTTTACTTGGAGAAGTATTTAATATTTGAAGAATTATTCAATTCATATCAATTTAAGAAAGCTGTAATTTGTCCTATATATAAGGAAGGTGTAAAAAGTTTGGTTAACAATTATCGACCGATCGCACTGATATCAAATTTAGCTAAGATTCTTGAAAAAATTATTTTTACCAGATTATTTAAATTTGTAAAGAAACATAACCTGTTAAGTGCTAAACAATTTGGCTTTCTCAAGAAGAAAGGTACAGATGATGCTATAGCCCTACTTAGCAAATTTATTTATGAAAATCTAAGTATTAGCATACCAACTGTTGTAACTTTTTTGGACTACTCCAAAGCTTTTGACACTGTCGATCATGGCATACTTATATCCAAATTACAGAATATGGGAATAAGAGGTGTAAGCTTATCCCTGATAGCCAGTTATTTACATGACAGGACACAAGTTGTAAAGGTGAATGGGACTAGAAGTCAGCCTATTAAAACAAATGTTGGAGTGCCCCAGGGCTCTATATTAGGACCTTTATTGTTTATTTTATATATCAATGACTTACTAGTGTTACAAGATGTATTAATAGCATATGCTGATGATACAGCAGTACCAATGAAAGCAAAGACATGGCCTGAACTTGCAACAAATATGTCAACTAAATTAGATATTATATACTCTTGGCTCTATCACAATAATCTAGTACTCAACATAAGCAAGTCTGTTTTTATCACCTTTGGAAATTATAGAGACTCTGTTCCGCATGACTTTGAAATTAAGATAAATGGTCAAAAATTGAAAAGAGTTAAAACTAGTAAATATCTAGGAATAACATATGACTTTAACATGAAGTGGGATGTACATGTGGCTAACATTGTAAAAAAAAAACAAATACTTAGTCTACGTTTTTTACAGACTTAAACAAATTTTATCAAAAAAGCAACTACTACAAATATACTATGGACTATTCCATAGTGTGGCAGGGTATGGTATCATAGTCTGGGGGGGTCTATATAAATCATCTCTAGACGCATTGGATCCGCTGCAAAAGTGTATTCTTAAAATTATAGGAGTCAATGAACAAGATTCGAATAAACCATTAAATATTAAACAGGTGTTTGTAGTGAATTCTATAGTTTATCAATACAATGATCTAAAAAGTGAGTTTTTACAAAATCGAATCAACACACGGTATAAAAGTATATTATATTGCCGCGACACCTATTAAGTATTGGGCAAAGAAGCTATGTGTATTATGCCATAAAATATTTTAATGAATTACCTAATGAACTGAAAAATCTAAGTGTAAATATAAAAGTGATTAAAAAAAAATCAAAGAAAAAATTAGGAACTTTGTTATTGAATAATCAAAAAAACAGTCTATTATGATATGGACCTTTTTTCTCTTTTTTTTTCATTTATTTATTGAATTGTATTATAGTACAAACTAAAATTTTGTTAAAATTGAAAAATAATTTATTTTTAATATATTACTATGATCGGTGAGGTAAAACTCACAATTAGTATTAAGTATATAAATATTAATTCTAAGGACCAACCTATGTACGGGCATTTATGCCCCCTATAGGTCCTTTATTGTATAATTTTTATTATATGTAAAGGAAAATTGGTAATAAATATTATTATTATTCATGACACACACACACACACACACACACACACACACACACACAGAGTTATGTGTGTATATTATTGGAATGCCTGACGAGATACAATTTTTAGTTTTAACTTTCTGTTTATTTCAGGTAGGAATTTCCAAATAAATTTCTAAATTTTTATGGAATTTCAACTCAGAACTTTATGAATTTACAAGTCAAATTATGTACTTAGTTTAAGTCCGCAGGTCATATGAGTCAAAATGATAATAGATAGACTTTTTTCCTCTGTAATTTATTTACATTTTACGTTAAACAAGAAGACATTTTTTCACGAGTTTTCCCAATTATGTACGTGAAACAGATTGTCGTACAACCAGATGGATGTTGCAGTAAAAATTGGCGGGCTCTGATTCCCGCGTCCTGAAGTTGTTTCGAATGCTTCATGCTAGGAGCAGTGTACACGGAGTCGTGCATGACAAAGGGCGTTTACCGACCGTCTGTCTCTTCCTTTGTTATGCCACCGTCGTTTTGTAGCTTATCTACAAGAGCCATTGAAAACTACGTAAAGAAAGTTGAAAAAGACGTGAGAGAGAAATAAAAATAAAAAAAATAAAATTTTCCATAAAAAATTTGGACACTTAAATCCGTATTCATTTATTGATAGCAAAAAGGTGAAAATTGAATAACTAATTATAAGTGACAAAAAAAAGTTGTTTTAAGAACGGAAAGAAAACTTTTTTTATTGAGAACAACTTATTTAAGTACAGTTGATTGACTTTAGTTTAACGTGTACCTGTCTGCGATTTCTTAAATACATCTGTACATTTCTTGTCTACTTCGATTTTACTTGGAAATATTAATCAGTTTCACCCATAATGAATTTCCAAGAATTGTATCCATGGCAGGGGCGTATTTACAGGCTGGGGGAACGGGACCAAACCCCCTCAGCGGATCGACAAAAATTGACAAGGAATTTTATTAGTCTCTTAATTTTTAAGCTGTTTTATTATTTGTTCAGGTGTATACGCTGATACAATATTTAAAATATTTTTAAATATACAAACAAGTTGATTACACAGCATTTCCTATGTTTGAATTGTAAAATATAGGAAAGCCGATTCGTGACCCCGGGAACAAGTTGTTGGTGAACTGGACAAAGAATCAAAACGAATAGACGTTACACTCTTAAAACATTTTCGAACAGTGTATTTTTGGTTTCAGATGTTCTTGGTTTGCTTTTGTTTTTCTTTATTAAAACTGTAGTTATCGTTTTTAAAAGTAAAATGTCAATATCTTGTAAACAATGTTTCAATAGCATGTATTTCTGTTCCGTTATTACCATTTATTTTAATGGGATTGATTTTAAGATGTTATAACACGTTTTTCAGCCACTTTGAAAATAGTAATATTGAAAATATTTTATTTTGTTTTAAGGCAACACGTTTTGACCTCCTTACAACACTGATCCAAGGTTTGTTTTGATCGTATGTGGGTGATAGTTGACAGACTGGTCATTCTGTTAGACCGGCTTCTAATTACGTGAGAGTATTAAAAGAAATTGCTTGTCTTCTCGGTGAGACGTATCATGGTAGAATTTAGCATACATACTCCTGCAATGCCAAATGCAGTCAGAAGAGTGCGTCTTCCGTCCAGACGACCTTTGCGTATCCGTCTTGTGGGTATTTCCGAAAGAAAGTTGCTTCTTCCGTTGAGCTGGTTCTTAAAAAAATTATCCGTAACCGGCACTGTAGCCGGAGACAATGATCTTGTTTTTTCTACGAGATTATTACCGCTTCCTCTCCGTAGCTTCTAGGGTGTGCTCGGGTCCAGCTTGAGCAGTGTCGGAAACTTAATTAAACTTTTAAAAAAAGAAAATGTATAATATAAATATACTGTATAATGCCAGTGTAGAGTACTGTGGATACCACCGCAGCGTGTAATGGCATATGGATTGCTCAGTAGCGCAGCTTGGACTTCATTTTACAGGGACAAAAAACAGTAGGTGAAACTGAAAGATAAACTGCGAATTAAAAGATTAAGAGAATTAATAATATTAAGAGGGACGAGGCCGAAGAGGAATTCTGCGGGTTAGAATCTCACCCACTGGGGAGTTCGGTAGGTTGATAGTGTGATGTTATAGGAAAAAGTCCAGAGACAAATTCCGTACTGCCACCGTTACCATCAGCTTCTGTAAAAACTATGTGGTTGGTAACTTCATGAAAAGTTTTCTAAATAACGCCGACAAGCCTTGTGCGTGTATCGCAGCTCTGAGTGATGGAATGTTTTGAATTAAAAAATTTAACGATTGAAGAGGTGGCAAACGGAGAAGACACGATTATTAGTTACGAATTATTTAGGAGAATAAACAGGAAAACTTTAGAACAACCGTATCGATAGTCAATACCGTAGTTGAAGGTATAATTAATTTGGCACAGTATATATATATATATTTGATTTGAAATAAGAAATGTCACTTACAGACAGAAGTTGTCTGTGGAGGCAGAAATTATGAAATCGAAGAACGCCAATTGTGATAGTTTGCAAATATTTAAAATGATAAAACAAAACTAACCGGTACACGAAGCAGTAGATGGTAAAGAAGAAGGATCACTAGTTAGGCCAAGAAAAGCGTAGAAAGAGATGGGAAGAACAGCAGAAAGGAATTATGTGTAAAGATTTTAGAGGGCGTTTAGGATCGGAAAAGTGGAGTGAATAATGGAGAAGATAGGTGGATTTGACACAATTTAACTTCCCTCTGGATGTTAGGCTTTAAATGACTATAAAATACACTCCAAATAGTGTGAAAATAACGAATGATCATATAAGTTCATATTATATGCGTCATCATTGTGAGGCGTATTTATGGGGGGGGGGGGGGCTCCCACGAGAGGGTCGCAAAAATTGACGAATTTTGTTAATCTCTTAATTTTTAGGCTATTTTTTTCAGCTGTGAACGCTAATACAGTAGCGTAGTAAAATTTTTCTTAAATATACAAACAGTTTTATAACACAGCATATGAATATACGTTTGAAATATAAAATAGGCCTATAGGAAAATAAATTCAGTCAATAGATATCTTTTAAGCAATGTTTCAGTAACGCGTATTTTTATTGTTATTACTGTGTACTTTAATTGGACTGATTTCAGGATATTATCACACGTTTTTCAACTACTTTAAAGGTAGTAATGTTGATTAGTCGTAACTTATTTCTTTTGTACGAAGCCGACTCGACCGGACTCTCCCTCCCCCTAGACCAAATTCGAGATACACCACTATCATCATTATCTTAATTAACATATGTTTCTGTTGCAATAGTTTTTTATTACTGTATTCACACTAATCGGACCCGCTCTTATCTGTAGTACATTCATACTATAGACAAAACATTTAACAGGTATATAGTGAATGATGACATGAAATCCAATACTAAGTACTTTGAGGTCCCCCCGGCCACGGAATTGACCACGGTCAACAGTTAAAGTATCCAGGATATGTTATTTAGTGTAGCCACGACGTAACGCGAATGATGTTAGTAGTAACAGTGATACAGAATTCGATTAAGTGTATTTATTTATTTGATTTTTTCAAGTCTGGATTATTTTGCAACTTTTTACAAAAAATTTCCGCATATAATTACGACAAAATATTTGTTCATTTAATATATTCGTTCAGTCGGCGTGATAAATTTTATTATGGTTCGGCTGTTGGAGGCATACTTTTATACAGAGAAACGTCTGGTCTAATGATGGGTGTTATTCTTGTTTCCCACCTCTGCGATCACGCCACATCAGTCAGTCTGCGTGCCTGTGCCTCCCTCGTCGTTCACGGTAATCGATGTGTTGGATGAATAGGGCGGTTAATGATGCTCAGAGGTATACTGCTTTAGATTTTTTACATTATGTCGTATTTATTTTTGTTGGCGCTCGTTGCGCATCGTACATATAGGTAGGCCTATTTTCATATTGTAGGTTTTTAGCCTGACAACCATTCAATGCGCTTGTCAGTAAAGTTACTTGTCGAGGTTGTGAAAATTACCAGTAAGTAGTCCAGTCACTGAATACCAAAAAAGGGCTAAACCCAACATTAATTCACCAATGATTAAATTTAACGGAATCATGTAGGGTAAATATATTACTTTAAGGAAAAAATAAGTTTACCATTGTAAGGGTAGCCATTTGTAAAAAAAAGATGGCGGAAGGGTTGAAAGGGTGGGAAATTATCAGTTATATTAATATTGGGTCAAATGTATAAGTGACTGGACTATAGACGGTAACCAACAGTATCCCTCACCCTCCCCGGGATAAAATGATCATAGTAAATTGTTTTCAGAGTTAGAGAGCACGTTTATAACTTTTGTCCAGAAACTATAGTCTTATTCCGCTATAAAAATTAGGTACACGGTTTCTTTTGATTAAATCATTTTCAAGACGCTGCTGAATCTAGGTTCTAGCATATATATCTTATTTTTCAACTATCGTTGCTTTGTAAAAGTAACTCGTAAATATTTCTTGCAGGTTTCAATATTATGAAAAGTTCTTCTAGTATTACCTATTTCTGCAAGTAAATTATATTATATTTTCACGTTAAGCATATTGAAATTAGATTAGATATTGCATTTAACATTATTTTAATTTAATTTAATATTGATATTGATTAGATATAGAAATCGATCAATTCAGTTGTTTATTAATTCATATATAACCTCTGATGATGCTGATGTGATCAGTGAAACATGCGTAAGGTGAAAATATAATGTAAATTTACTTGGAGAAATAGATAATATTTGAACAACTTTTCATAATATTTTTCAACTATATGTACGAGTAGATGTTTTCTCAGTCTGGCTCGGCTGATTGGAAAAACTCCACAATAATAAAATTCACTGTACTAGGATAGACCATCATTTTTGGCCAAGAACCATTAATTATGGTTAGGGGTATATGTCAAGGTCTGATATTATGTAAGTTATTATGTGAAGTTACCAAAACTCATCGTCACTGTTTCAATAAGACGACCTGGAATTGTTTCGTTTTTATGTGTAGTAGGATTAATTGCCAAGAATTAAACAAAAAATTAAAAAAAAACATGGGTAACTGCTCAGTGAATCCATCGTAAACATCGTGTATGACGCCAACAAGAGACTGCTTAGGTATTCAAGGGTGGTTTGGGATACAAGAAATTTGGATCCTGTATAATATGGATTAAACAGGCAGTGGCCTAATTTAACAGAAAGAACAAAATGGAAATCAACGTATCCGCGTTTTTGAGACAAATTTTGAGAAGTCTCAGAATCACAAGTGTATGGAATAACTAGACAAAATATTTCCACACGTAAAATAAATATTTGTACAGAAATTTTTCCAACTTTTCGAAACAGACTATATGAAACATCTGTTGTTTTAAATTAGCTCACAAAATATTCATCGAACTAGCTCGAAAATCAGCGTACTAATCAGTGGCGAAGTTACATGGAGGCAATTGAGGCAATGCCTACCCTAAAAAATTCTGTAGAATAAAAATTATAAATACGTATGAAGTATGTAACGTAAAGATTATACATTGTTACTGTAATTGTCGAATTTACTAATTACATGCTTTACTCAGCGACCGCTAGACGGTGACAAGTGACATCAGACATAGTTTAAAGCGAATGAGGCAACGTGAACCTGCCTCAGAGTTTTTTGTATACATCGTATGTAAGCAAAGTGTTGGACGAGACTCGGCAGTGCGGGGAGCGGGGGATTGACCAGCGCTCCACACACTGTAGCATTGAGGCATGTCTCACTGCTGTTGTGCGAGTTTTAAAGCGCGCTGTGTTGTTTTGTAATCGTGTTTATTTTGTGCGGTTATTAAAAGTGTGCCTGTGATTCTGGTGAACTAATTATTTTGGAGATCAACACTGTCATTTAAATTATTTGTGACATTAAACATATATATATAAAAACTAATCAAGTTATAAATTTGGAAGTTCAATTAGTTATATTATTGTGTATGAATATAAGTGTGTCGCCCGAAATGAGTGAACATGGTCCTTTTAATACTTTGTCAGGTCTTTTAAACTTATTAAAAAGTAAGCCGTTTTCTTCTTGGAGTTACGAAGAAAAATGTGGTGTTAAAAACAAGAGATTTACGCCTAATTTAGAAATTAAACATTTTGATGGTAAAGTATCTAGAAAATTTCAGTTTCCTTGGTACGAGCGATATTCGTGGTTGACAGGCTGTTCCGAAACCAACAGACTTTTTTGTTATACATGTATCTTGTTTTCTTGTGAAAAAGAATGGATTTTATATGGAGTGACGGTAACAAAAAACTTTCTTAGAAAGGCAGACAAACACCAGAATTCAAATAAACATATTCAAAATGAAGAGCGGTACCGTTTGCTGGGACGCGTGAGGATTGAACATACTCTCTCTGAAGGGGCTAGAATTCAAGCTGTTAAACATAATGAAGTCGTGAAACAAAATAGGTTTGTTGTTGAAAGACTTGTTGATATTGTGTATTTTCTCGGGAAACAGGAGCTTGGATTTCGAGGTAATTTCGAAGGGGAAGACTCAGTCAACCGGGGTAATTATCTAGAATTGTTAGATCTTCTTTCTAAGCAGGAGCAGTATATTCGAGATCATCTCCAGTCTACGTCAGGATTTAAAGGTACATCAAACGATATTCAGAATGAATTAGTTGAATCTGTAACTGATATAATTCAAGAGAAGATTAAGGCGGAGTTAGATTCTTGCGATTTTATTGGAATTCAGGCAGATGAAACTTTAGACGTATCAGGTAGATCTCAAGTGAGCATAATTTTTAGATTTTGTTCAAAAGAAGATCCAATAGAAAGGTTCATTGGGTTTTATGATGTTTCAGTAGATAAGACTGCATCAGGCTTATCGGAATTAATTGTTGACGTTTTAAAAAAGGGGGTGTAACTCAGAAGGTAGTCTGTCAAACATATCATGGAGCCTCTGTAATGGCTGTAAAGCATGGAGGTGTTCAGCACTTTGTAAAACAGACTTGCCCAAGAGCATTATTTCTACATTGCTATGCTCACAAGTTAAACCTCGTACTTCTTCATTGCACTAAAACAATAAAATCGGTTAGGGTCTTCATTCACAATCTGACAGCATTTCACACATTTTTTTGTAGATCCTCAAAGAGATCACAGCTTTTAGAACCTAGAGGATTTAAACTTCCACAAGCATCCACTACCCGTTGGAACTTTCATTCCAGAGCAGTTCATACCATCTTTTCCCACTATGGTGACTTGAGACAAATTTTTGAGGATATTACAGAGAATGATGAAGGATGGGATAGTGATTCGTACAATTCTGCTGTTGGATTACTTAACATACTCAAAAAGACCCATTTCATTTACTTACTTTGTTTTTATAGGGAAATATTCGTTTATACTGGACCATCTCTTTTCTCTATTGCAACACAAAACTATCTCCGATATAATTCTGTGCAACACTGAAATTAAGAAAACTACTGCTATCCTCAAGGACATGAGATCAGAAAACACTGTCGTCTTGTATTGAACCAAATAAGCAGCGAGGTAAATATAGATGACAGTGACAGGAACCTGCTGAAAACGTTAACTTATGGCGTTCTTGACACTTTGATTATGCAGCTGGAGGTACGGTTCAGTGATTTCAAAAGTATCCAGTTTGTTGAGTTGTTGGATCCAAATCACTTAATTTTTTACAAAGAGAGTTTTCCTTTTTCTAAACTGAACAGCCTTATAAATAAATACCCTTTTTTCAATAGTGAAAGACTGGAAAATGAATTAAAAAAGATTTACTCAGATACTGGAAAACATTTGTTCCCTCAAAGACTTTTACATTTTATCATTCTTAATGACTTAGAACCAGTGTACGTGGAAGTTTCAAAATTAATTCGTTTGATTTTAACGTTTTCTTCAGAAAGGAGTATGAGTACTTTGCGCAATACGATGACTAATGAAAGACTTAACTCTCTTAGCACCATTGGTATTGAAAAAAAATTTGTGAAGGAATTGATGAGTGCCTGACCAGTTGTTCAAAGACCGTGTAGTTGACAATTTTGCAAGCAAGAAAACTCGCCGTGTTGAACTACTCTACAAAAAAATTTAAGGTAAGACTTTTGCCTACCCATTCATTAACTACTAGCTTCGCCACTGGTACTAATAGATTTCCATAAATAATAATGCCCACTGATTGATTGGTAAGTCTGAAGGTAAGGTACACAGCGAATCGAAAGATAATCCCATGTATTATATAGCGCGAGTGCAGTTAACCTTAAATAGAACAGAGCGCAGCACTAGCAAGCAGAGCGGATATGTGGAGGAGGGGCAAAGCCGCGGCCAGTGTCGGATTCCAGTCGGCAGAGTTTGCAGTCTTAGTAGCGCGATCGTATGGTGTGAGACTAAGGCTCGCCAACGCTTGCCCTCTCTTGTCTGTGAGCTTTGCTCAGTATCGTGTGTTCGTGTTGTGAGTGCGTTAGTTATGTTCCATTCGCAGCAACACAGTATTTTTAGTGATAGTAGTGATAATGACGAAGTCAGCGGTCCTCATTCTCCCACGACGGCGACGATTTTTGAGATTTCCCAGTGCACGTCCAGGTAATAGCCTCTGTGACATTGACATAAGTTTAATATTGTGTTGTAATTTGTTTGCGATACAATGTAGAATCTGTCAAATGTTGGAACACAAGTATTCACATTTTATTAATTTCGTCGTTTACTTTTAAAAACTCAAACCTCGATCGTGGTTCTAATCGTTTTCTTTTCACCGGCGTTAAGAAATCATCATCGTTTCATTGTCTGCTGGCCTATAGAGTGTCCAATATTTAGAAATTTCCAATATTATAAAGATTTTTTTGAATGTACATTGGCGGATTCATTTTAATTTTTCGTTTAGTTTATTAAAAACAAAGAAAAGTCAGTCGCGGTTTTGATTCATCGTTTCTGTCACTGTTTAGTCATTTTTTTTCCATTTAGAAACCCCTTGTAGCAGGAAGCGTTTTTTAAGTACGTACCCTACTCGCTTGCGATAAACTGTGAGTAGATTACAATATTTTTATTGAATAAGGAAAGGGATGGCCGAGTTTCATGTGTTTAAATTTGTCAGTTTGTACTTAATGATTTAGATGTTGAACTTTTATAATTTTATTAAGTTTTTGTTCTACTCGAGTTCTGTACGTACATAATTTTAAGTGAGAATAAGAAATCTCTAGCCTCTAAGGTTAAGGGTTGCATACGAGTGGCGAACCAGACAATCGATTGTTTTATTTTTTCTCTCTAAATAAAATCAATAAATCGGTCGCGGGAAACCGGTGTATGGATGGTTTGCAGTAATGTGTTATCGATTTTTAGTCATTCTGTCGAAACCAAGTAGTGTTGTCTTCGTTATTTGTGACGCGTCGTACCTCATTATTAAGAGTTTGTCGCTCTTGTAAGCGGTTTTAATAAAATTATGAACAGTTTTCCCTTTTTTGGTTGGTAATAAGTATGCCATCTGTTTTTTTTTTATTACTGAATTCTGAGCGCAATAATACTGATGTAAATTTCTATATACGGAAACAAAAAGCTTTCACAGAATTGAGTTATTAGTTTCCTCGTTTTTTAGTATACTGTGTTATAATTGAATTGTTGAAAGTTTGTCAACGTTATCTGAGTATATAATCCCCATTTGATTTGGATATCAGTGACGGGCCCACGGCGGGAGTTGAATGCTTCCTTTATAAACAGTTTCAGAGATTATGAAAATGTTGGCAGCTTAGAAAGCCGTATTGGGGGGCCAGGGGCGTAGCCAAGGGGGGGCAGGGAGGGGCAGCTGCCCCCCCTAGATCAAGTTACAAAGTAAAAAATATAAAATAAAAGTAGATAAAAAACGCATGCGAGGAGTGCTAGAACAGGAGCAGTGATGGACAGTTATCCTTACTTTACTTTAAAGAATTAAAGAAACATATATAGTTAATTTACAGTTTTGAACTTCCCGCTTTTGTAAGTCCCTAGTTTTAAAGCATCCGCCATTTTCCTGGTAAACAGACCAGTCGCGTTATAGCTCAACTCGGCTTTGCAAGCTTCTTTTTAGTTTCCGTCTTTATTTAAATATAGTCTAACCTCATCAGAGACCTCACTTCATCCGCAGTACCTACAGGACACATCAATAGTTTAAAACCCTGGACCTGGTCCAATGCTCAAAACACATCAAACGGATCCTTGGAGTGATAACAACTCATTGTAGTGATGCACAGAAAGTTACTACAGAGCTTGTAAATGGTGTCGACGAGATTACCAAAGATGTTAGAGTGGAATTGACAGTCCCAAGATCTATTCAAAAACAAAAACATCGCTCCAATCCTCCAGCTTCCAGTCCTTTAGAGTACTGGAACAGATCCTTGGTAATTCCTTACTTGGATTCATTAGTTTCTTCACTGGAGGCACGTTTTTCAGATGAACACTCACCTGCCTTTTCAATTTTGTCTCTACACCCATTAATTATGCTCGAGATAACCATGAAAGACTTTAAAATAAAAGTCAAGGAGCTCTCAGATTTTTATAACTTAAAAGATGTTGCCTCCGAAGTTGAATTATGGTACACTATGTGAGAGAAGAAGAAACTCAATAAAGAGCAGCTAAAAAAACTGACAATAGCAGATCTAGTAAAAGAGGCTGAAATCTTTTACCCGGCCACAAAAAAAGCGCTGCTTATCTCTATTACTCTGCCTTGCACCACTTGTACTGTAGAGCGGTCGTTTAGTACGTTGCGGAGAGTAAAGACCTGGCTTAGGTCGACGATGACAGGGGAGCGTCTCAATGGACTATGCTTAATGAGTGTCCACAGAAAAACTGCTTTAGAAAAAAAGGAGCAATTGGAGAAGGAAGTGCTGAAAAGGTTTTCTGAAAATCCAAGAAAACTTATTTTAGTTTAACATTTTTTAGTTATTTGATTTAGTTTTTATTTTAGTTTAACTTATTTTAGTAAGTTATTTTAGTAACATGTTTTAGTTTAATACTTTGTGATAATATATCCTTTGCTAGTTTGCATACGAAAAACTAATATTGTTTTAAAAATATATAATTGTATAAAATTATACTGTACTATACTAATTTTATATCATACCGTACTATAAATTATTTTTTCATTCATCACGGTATTTGTACGTAACTCTGTTTTTTCATTGTTGCCACGTTTTAATTTAAATCACATTATTATTTGTGACTTTTGGTGATTATTTAACCCTTAAAGCATCTTGGGGTCTCAGACACCCCAGAACATCTTTTCTTGGATCAAGTGTTCCAATCTTTAATTTTACCCCTTGAATTAAAATATTTTTGAACTTCTTGCGGTATATATTGACAATCTAGGGTACCCTCTTAACGACCAAATAGAAGTAATCGCCCAAGAATATAACAGTGCCTAGTACAGCCACGAAAGTAAAATATATCAAAACTAAGTGTGCACTACAATGGTTAAATCTGAAACATTTCTTCGTAGTATTCTTCATTCCAGAGAAAAAATTCCTAAAGTTTTTAAATAAAGGAAAAATTTAATTTTTAACTCGATAACGGTGCGTGTTACTAAAAAGTAGCTAATAAAAAAAAAAATTATGTGAGAGGTAACTCACAAATAAAGTAACATAAAAGTCTTTTAAATAGATCCGACAATCACTGCGTTGGATCAATAGAGTAAAACTTTTTTAAATTCCCTTTTGGATTAATTTTAAAAACTTCTTTTTAGCTTAGATTCCTATAATAGGTATGCCATAGTTATACTGACGAGCCTTAATAACATACCGAGACGAAACAATTTGCTTATCCCCCCCCCGGCGCTTTTTAAGTAACCTTTAGTCCTCTGCCCCCCCCCCTATCCAAAATCCTGGCTACGTCCATGGGGGGAGGTTTATCAACTGATGAATGTTAGTAAATTTTTCCTTTGATTGTTTTATGTTATAAAATACAGAGTACAAAGTAGAATATTATATTTATAACAATGCCCCCTCCCTCTCTCTCTCTCTCTCTCTCTCTCACTCTCTGTCTGTCTAATGTTGGATGGCTTTTCTGTCAGACTTTGACACAGTTGTACGCACTGAAACTCGGCGTTGGATATTGCCAAGTCTAATATTTCCTTGACAAAATTCCGATAGTGAAGATAGGACTATTCGTTTTTACACCGAAACGAAGCTCTTACACTGTGTTATCGTTTTTTGGGTTTTTTTTCTCCCGCTGCCCAGCTCGATTCTTTAAATTCGCAAAAAAAAGTTCTGATGTATGGGAGTTTTTTCTCTTTGTAGTTTTTAAAAGCTGTCAAATAAAACAAAGTTGAGTTTTTAAAGTCATATACTTTCCTGGCCTTGTATTGTTACGGGTAGGCCTATGCTTCGTTTTTTAATATTAACTTCTAAGGAGGGGGGATGAACCGGACCAGAGGGTCGATAAAAGTTGACGAATTTTGTTTATCTCTTAATTTTTAGGCTCTTTTTATTGTATTTTCAGCTGTTTTTCATCTAGTAAGACATTTTTAAATATACAAACAGGTTTATTACACAGAATTTACGTATATGTTTGAAATTTTAAATGTAGGAAAATAAATTCACCCAGTATCTTCTAAACAGTGTTTCAGTAATGCGTATTTTTATTGTGTTATAAGGCCTACCGTTTACTTTAATGGGATTGATTTCAGGATGTAATCACACGTTTTTCAGCCATTTTAAAGATAGTAATGTTGATTAGTCTTCACCTGTTTTTCTTTTGTGTGAAGCCGACTCGACCGGACCCTGGACCCCCATCCACTTCTTACTCCTGTCTGTGCATGGTGCATGTTTCTTCGTTTTTGATCCATGATTTCCGTATGTCTTTAATAATAATGTCCGAAAATACAACCGAAGTAGTTCAGAAGTTAGGCAGGGCAAGCTGCCGTCGCACGTGCGACGTTTGGCATACAATGAGGCCACCCATCATTATCACAACTTAGTCGTCATGGGGGCTGAGAAACGCACCTCGATTTCGTTCTCCGCGTATGAATCATTTGTCCTTACCATTCTATTATTCACATTCTTTATATATTTTTTACACTATAACTACCCTACAGGAAGAAGGAAGAAATTCATTCCTATTAATTATGAGATGGATGGAGGCGCAGAATTTGGAGTCCAGGGCCCGATTTTGGCCAAGACCGCCATAGTAGTAGGTTTTTGTATTTTCATTTAACTAATCTTCCTATCGTCGTCGTATCTTCAGTGTGTCTTCCAGTGTGTGTTCGTCTATCAAGATAGTGGTTTTCACTGCAGCACCGTCTTCTCACACTCACTCTTCTTCCTTCCTGTTTATATGATCACAAACAGAATTAACACTGTTGCACACCACTATAGACAAAATTTTCCGATTAGTGCTTTGAAGCTTCACAGGTCATCATCAGATCGGAAAAAAATTCCGAAAGATTTTTCCGATCTGATGATGAGCTATGAAACTTGAAAGCGCTAATCGGAATAATTTTTCTATAGTGGTGTGCAACAGTAACATTCTGTTTGTGATCATAACCACTAACACAACTGTATTAATTAAATTTTTATATGCGTATGATCGTTCCACAGAATTCGTTGCTTTTACCTACATCCGACGCTTTTAATTGAGTTTCAGTTTTATTTGAATTTTAGGATCTCACTTTATGAAACCGTAAAGACCTAAAATGGTGGTTTTCCTTAAACACTCTTCTACCACTGTGGTTTGAAATGTGTACTTAGTACATGATGATTTGTCATGTTTCCAAAGGCGCGCGCCTAATTCTGCGCTGTCTTATATAGAACTCGATGTTTGCCCACAATGTAAGGCGAGTGGAAGAGTCCTCAAAATGACTTTTTTTTTTAATTCGGCTTGTAATTGTTAAAAATTTCTCATTTCTTTTTTTCATTCATACACCGTCCTTAATCGAACTATGGGAACGTGGGATATACATTAATAGACACAAAAATATTCTCTGCTGACACAAATACCATACGAACATGCCGAGTGCACTAACGGAACTTTAGTAATCGTTTAGGTGGCGTCGGAATTCCTGTTTATCATAAGAACTTGTTACTTTGTTGTTAAGCACACTGTAAAAGTATTGATGCGCTTACCTTTTTTGTTAAGCTTAAAATCATAGACGTGGGGGAAGATGATAGGCACGAACAAGAGGTTTGTTAGGCATTATCTGGAGGAGATTCCGTAGGATTCACGAGAAGCCACGATGAAATTGTAAAGTAAACAAACGAAGATTGCGAAAATATCAATTACTATAGAACGTAATTAGTATGTGGTATTATCTGAAGAATAGGTTACTGGTAGAAACGCTGGGGAAGGGTAAAAATGAGGTACATGGTTCAAGTAGGCACAAAAATATGGATTTGAAACTGTACTACAGGTGTTTGAAACAGGGCGATTAACATTATGGCGTGACAATTTCAGAATACCCTCCTCACGGTTAAGGTTAAGGTTGCAAGAAATAAGTGTTACCTAGGTCGTTAGAAAGGCGAATTACCCACAATACGCCAACAGTTTTGCGGTTATCGTAAGCTGGTAATGAACTGTCTCATTTGACAAATAATGGCGGATAAAATTTAATAAACGGATCTTTTACATTTTGAAGGTCTATTACGGGTGTATTACAGCAACAAAGAATAATTATTGTTACCTATGCTTTATAACATTTATTCTAATTTCATAAACATACCAATTAAATTTTATATATTGTTTTACTGTTTGTATTCCTAAAGTCATAACATAACAGCATACTCACAGGTCCACTACATGCAGGGCCGGATTTATTGGAGTTAGTGGGCCCCTAGACTGAACATGTGGTGCGGGCCCTCTCCAATTAACGGGTGGGTCTGGGCGTATGGAATACCTCCCAGTAAAACGGTGGTCCGGGTCCCTCCCCCAAAAATTTTTGAAAAGCATATCTTCCAGACCTGCAAATAAAATCATTGTTAAGTGTACAAATTAAATTGGAATGACTGTTTTTTTGTGTGTAAATTTTCAATACTGTGTTAACAGTTTCAAGGTATCTCAGTGTACAACGGCATTCTGGAATCTATGTAAATAATAAAAGGTTGCACTCTTTTTTATGTTACCCTTAAAATACCCTAAACAGAGTAACATTTAGGAAAAATAAAAACCAACTGATTTCCAAAGAGGAAAGTAAAACAATGTTATTGTAATTATCAAAGCATATTTTTATAAAGAACAAAAGTGTTAGGGCATATTTACATTATACAAATCTGTAAGTAAGTAAATCATAATAAGATTGTAGTATACTACTTTCATTAAGATTTGGTTTGATTTATTGGCACTCGCCTATGCTTAATATTAACAAATTTACTTATGACATCTTCAAAATAACTGTTTCAAAATATCACTCTCCAGGCTCATAAGAGATAAAAAGTCCAGCCTAACTTCTGACATGGTTGTCCGGAGCCTGTTTTTAATAAGCTTCGAAAATGGTCTTTCACCACTACTGTTGGTAACCATCATTGACACAAATGCATTCGAAGTGCCACTTTCACTTTCCTTTACGTCCTTTTCTAGAAGGAGTTATTTAAAGTTAAACAAAGTTTTTTTATCCAAATTAATTTAATTGCGGACTTTTGCCCCAATGGGGGCAAAAGTTCGCATTTGACATGTTTTGGAAATATATTTATTTACATGAGTCGCAGTAGTTGAAAGTTGAAATTATAAAAAGAGTGTTTTAATCAAACCTTAAGGGATTCATGATATTTCTGACAAAATATAACGATACCACCTTTTCCTCTAATAACTTCTACTGTTGTCTGAAACACGAACCAAATAACTTTTGTGCAAGTTGACTGTCCTTTTTTTCTTTTTGTTTGTGGTGCAGGCCCTTAGGTGGTAACCTATGTAACCTATGCTTAAATCATAGGCTGACTACATGACTGTAGTGATCTTTCTACACTGCCAACAGATTCGTCTCTTCTTCAGCTTATTATGTAATTGACTCGTTCATCTTCCAATTACCGTTTCTCAAATAATAATTGTAAATTAGTTATTCTTTCTCCTGTGAAACGCCAGCATAAAATTATGATAACATTAATATTGAGAAGGTTGAAAGTATAGTGGAAATAAATAATAGACATGCCCCAGGCAATGGAGAAATAACATGAGGACAATGTTGCAATTGATATACGATAATGAAGGAAACAATGCCAGGGATCCTGATAAAGCAGTGTGAAAGGAATTCAGTGTACATGAGGGAATAAGGCAAGGAGATGGTTTGTCAGCAAGTTTATTCAATATTGTAATTGAAGGGATGATAAGGATGTGTCATATCAAATAGTGAAAGCAGTCAAGTTGTAGCTTATGGAGATGATTTAGCCATAGTAACAAGGAGAAGATGGAACCTGGAAGGATATGATGACTGCAAATAAACCATGGCAAGACCATATATATGTAGAAGGTGAAAAAAAGAACAAGTAACAAAGCTGTGAAGGTAAGGAATTACAAATTTGATAGTGTATTAAAATTTTAAATATGTAGGAACAATAGTACATGATAAATATGGCAGGAGAACAGAGATAACTTAGGTAATACAGGCAGTATCTAAAGCATTCTTGTGGTGTAAAATTCCACGAGAAGGAAGGGAAACAATGAGAAGACCAGAATAAAAAATACAGCAAGCTGTAAAAAATGCACATGGTATGCACCAAAAATGGTCTGTTTGTCAAGGAATGGTGAAGAAAAGCTGTGAGTATTTGACATAAAGATTATAAGAACGGTTCAGGGACAAAGAAAATAGAAGATGAATAGTGAAGGATGACAAATTGTGAAATATAAGAAATTCTAAAAGGAGAAGATATAGAAAAACTAATAAACACTGAAAGAATATCCTGGTATGGGCATGGGTGCAGAAGGGAAGCAGGAAAAGCTTTAAAGAAGACCCAACAACTGTATGCTAACGGAGTGAGAGGAAGACGGAGACCAAAAAATTGATGGGAGGACAAAGTAATGGAGGAATGTGAGCAGTGTAGATGTTGAAAATTGAGGGAACAGGGGAGTTGGGAAAGAGTAGTTAAAGAAGCAAAGACATGTAAACCTTTAGGATATTACATGAAAGAAATTATGTTATTAGGTTTTCTTTGTTTGGTTATTCTAAACGGTGGTAAAATTAGTATTCAATTTGTTTTAACAAAGAATACTGAAAAGATAAAAGGAAGTCAACATGAGTTGAAAATTTGCTGAAGTCATTACACTAAAACTAAATTGTAGGAAGGCTGTAAAGACTTCAGGTTTATTAGAGAGAAACCTAATTGTCAAATAACATACGATGTTAATTCTAAATTTTATAATGGATATTTGCCACCATCAGATTATCAGTAGCCCTAGGTGATAATTATTTGAACAAGTACTATTGTTTAAATATTTTAGTAGGAGTGACCATCTCTTCTTCTTACCGTTTTACTTACTGTTAAAATTCTAATAGAATTAAATAAAATCTCACTTTGTTGTTTATGTGGTAGCATTCAACTTCAATTGAATGCATTGGGGCAACAATAGGGGAACGTGTTGATGGTGCACAGACTTTCAGTATACAAAACTGATAAACAAATGATAACAAGTAACATATGTTTAGGACATATTGAACATTAGGGAGGGAGAACAAAAATGTAGAAGTGGAACGGATCTAGAAAACTTGCTTTTCTTTTAGATGAGAGTAACTGTACACAGACACTGGTGATACAAAATATTTGACTTTTATTTACACAGAGTTTAAGTGGAGCCTTACTAAGAAAGAAAATACTCCGACGTCAGCTCGAAGATATAGGAATAATCAGTGTGGTATTTCATAAGAAAAGAAATGAGTAGAGTAAATTGAAATTAGTATATTGTAAATGGGACTAAAGAGTAAACAAATGGTAAGTTTCCCAGATGATAGTTGTGGGTAGGAAAGAAAAATTCAAGTGGAGCAATGCTGACATAGTGTGACAATACTGTCACATCAGAGAGACAATTCCGATAATACAGTAATATCAGAGAGACTACCTTGGGTGAAAAATAGAGAGGTAGATGGTGGAAACAGAACATACACCCATGCTGAGTTTGGGGTGCATTAAAGCTGAAGAAAAGTAATATTTTTTAATATGTTTTTTCTCTGTTATCTGATCTCATAGTTTTTTTTTGTTATATTTTGTTACTGCGAACTATATAGTTGTGTGGGTTGTGGGGTTTAATACGTTTTAGGAATGGGTTTGTTTTCATGTGTGGGTCCCAATACCAAAGTACTCAGTCAAAATGGTTGGTAGTTTCATCTGGGGAAAGTTAAATCCAGGCTTAAACCCTCCATTTGTGTATCATGTGTGAACAGATACTGATCAGTAAAATAGTGATGTTATTTCATGAAGTAGTACTTACTTAATGTCAGCAGTTAGAAAACTATCAAAGAGAAACAAAGTCTTTTATGTTGCTTATCAATGACGAGTTGGAAGATGTCATGAATAATCGGAGTGATGTTTTTGTGTTTCAGATTAGTAAAGACCAGCCTGAAGTGCACAGCAGGTGGCACACCGATGGCCTCGCAGGCGACCAGGAGAGCGTTCCCTCGACGCCTGTGCGATGCTACAAACACAAATGAGAACTTACCCCCAGTGGAAATGCATATTAGTCCTTTAAAAAACTTTGCTCCTAGTCCTTCCAAAGTGAGTAATTTTGTGTGTGTGTGTGTGTGTGTGTGTTCTTTAAAGATAATATGTTCACTACATTTTGATCATAATCATAAGTAATCACATAAGAAAATTTATTATAATTTGGGCATTAATTAAACCTGAAGAATTTAGAGTAAATAGAAGTGGTAAAGTTAAACAACAAAAGTTTGTAGACATTTATCTCCGTATTTCAAGTACCAAGTAATACTTTATGAAACATTATGACAGCACGTGAAGGATAGAAAGCTTCATTTTATGCAAAATGAACTAAATTTAATGAAAGTGTCAAATGAATTAGATCATTCATAAAATACTAAATGAGACCAAAATCTTATTTAATTTTAGAACTTGAGCATTTTAAAATTGTATAAATATTATTCTTATGGTACAGAAAAGTTTAGTTTTATTTCAGGCCCACAACAAGTGTAAGAGGAAAATATGAATACATTACTTTTTAATTATTTATGTATTGTTAGAATTAAGTGTTGTTATTAACAAAATAATGTGAATTTATATGTTATTTATGTTGAATCAGACAGTTTTCAAAAGAATACCTCCAACCACTTGGGACAACACTATGGTCTACGATGTAGTAAAAGTGACACAATCAGAATGTTGTAAAATTTGTTTTTAAAGTTCCTTATGAATTAAAGGTCAGAATAGCCAAATACTTTCTTAATGTGGCTGTTTCATATAAATAACAGATGGCAAAATGAACAGAAGGTGGAACAAGCACCAAGAATGTAAAGCACAGATTATGAGTAGCTAAAAGTGCATTCAGGTAAAATAAATCTATGAAACACGCTTAAATAACAACCTTGCGTCTGCAAGAAACTAATAACAAATTATGTAATTACATTTGAAGTTTGTAAGTTTCGTATGTATAGTTTGTAAACATCAACACTGAAAGTAAAATAATTAAAATCCCTAGAAGCTTTGAGACTCTATGCTGGAGAAGTGCACTGAAAAATAGAAAAATAGAACTGCTGGTATGGAATTTTATAAGATAGATATGTAAGGTCAGTATTTTACACAAGGTTGTAGAGATCCATGTAATGGTGTGTTGAGCCATAATGGACGATTTTTCTGATTGATTATACATATTTAACAAGATTACTTTGTTTTAATGTTCCGATATTAATTTTTTGTTAGATGGGGGTAAAACAATTCTTCAGTTCAAACTTTCGTTATAATGGATTTCTTTGTAATGAAGAATTCAGTAATTTTTAATTAAATAATTGATTACAAACTAATTCATTACATTTAACAAATAGATTAATATGACATGGTGTTATATGGTTGTAATGTGTGGAATTGAATGAGCATGATATGTTTTATCTAAACATTGAAAATGAAAGAGAATGTGCATTCGAGTGAGATTTTTCATTGAAGACTATTGAACATGATTTGGTTGCTAAATTGTTAGGAATGATGTAGAAAAGGTGAAGATTGATTATACTGTTTCCGTTCTTAGCTTAATCCTGATGTAAACAAACAGGCATGGCACATCTGAAACGCTATTTGCTGCTTGAATTAGAGGGGCGTCACTCTGACAGAAGAAGTACAGACAGGGTACATATAATATTGATACTGTATAAACACACATAAATTGCAGTAATTTGTCCTGACCAAAGTAAAATTTCTGTGACAATGTCAGACTGACAGTGAAATATTTTATAACACCAGTTAATGGCTTTCTTTATTAACCGTTTAAATATTGCAACAAACAAAAAAGTAAATTATATGTCAAACGATAATAGGAGCTGTGATAATTACCAGTGTACTGAATACTATCAGTTGCTGTCAGAGAGTAATTCAGTGCCTTCCATATATGTGTGTGAACTTGTATCATAACTGAGTCGGCGTTCTTATTATTGATAAGATTGTCCACAATTACTTTGGAATGTGGGCCAGTTGCCATAGCTTATCTTTTTCCTTGATTATATGCTGCATACAATGACTTCACTTGTCCGCTGTTCTTTCATGTACCACCTTCTCAATAAATGGTTTTATATCAAGTAGCTAATGTTGTGTTGTGACGGGCAACATGTCCTTTCAACTGGCTACATATTAATTCAATATGATTCAGAATAAAGTGATAAGGAGCCGACGTGCCTCGATTTAAGTTGCAACATAACTCTCACACTACTGTGTGAACAGTGTCAACACCCCTGACAATAGCGTATCAGATATGCCACATTGGTTTGTTTACATCAGGATTGAACTAAGAAAGTAAAGAGTAAACATAACTACTACTAATAATGCTGTGATTTAAGGCACCATTAGTTCTCTAAAAAACATAATGCTTTCATTGCTGTATAAATCATTGCAAGTGTGTTCAAAATTTTATTTTATTTTAACTACACTGACATTCTAACTTAATGTTATTTAGTTTTATTGTGTAGTAATTTTTAAATTTTATAAAAAAGGAATTTACACAATGGATAAATACTTTAGGTCTTTTTTATCTTAGGATAATCAAAAGGTTACGACCTTATGTATAAAGTAAATAGAATGGGAAATATTGAACAGAATTAGCAAAGTTTTAGCATCATGTAGAATGTTACATAACCCGTTCTTCAGTAAAAAGGCAGCAGTAAACAAAAGGTGGAGATGAAAGTAAGAATCAGTTCTGCTGTCAGTGGTTTTATGTATCTATGAATCATGGATTACTATCACAAAAAGCAAAATAAAAGATGTGAAATGAAAGCTCTACAAAAGATCCAAAGGGTTTTCAGTATGGGAGAGGTGAAAAATGAAACGATTAAAAATAATCTATAGGTCAGAAGTTTACTAGAAAATGTTGACACACAGTAGCTGAGATAGTTTGGGCAAGTGGAAGGAGAAAGAAACAATAAAGGAATGTAGGAATGAAAAACAAACAAAAGCATGGATATCTGACATATGAAAGAACAGTTAACGGAAGAAGACCTTCATAGAAGGGGCACAAAGAATAGTAACTTATTTTTAGCATAATTTTTTTTACAGACCATCCTTAGTTCACCATCCACTGTAATCTTGTTCTGAATGCAACATAACATTTTAATATTTATATTGATAATTTCAATACTTATTAACATTTACGAAATTTACTATGTTATTGGTAGTACTATATATTTTTTTCCATTTTTGTTTGTGTAGTTCACTATTAACAAACGAGTGGGTGGGGTGAAGCTCCGAGTACCCTTAGAGGATCAGGACACAAATTCACAAGACAGTGGAATCAGCTTTGGTGACGATGGCAAACCATCATCGCAAGAGTTCCGATTCGCACAGCCAAGTGGATTTGCCCCACGCCGGTTGACACAGGAATCACCTCGCAGGAGTATGGCAAGCAACCTTTTCAGTTCCTCCAGTAGTGACTCAAATGATGATGGTTTCATGGACTTCATTGTACCGGTGAGTCAAAAAGTAACAATGATTGCCTGTTTTATAGTGATAATTTATATATATAAATTTGTGGCCAAATTAGATTTGTACATTTCTGGTTTTTTGTATGCGTATGGCCACACATGCAATAAACACGGGACATGAATTCCCAAACATAACGAACATGTCACTAATAAAACACATACCACACAAAGGCACCATAATGAACATTTGGGAAAATTTACAAATATACAAACATAAAACACAAAACAAACTAATACCTGAACAAATACAAATCAATACAAAACATGACGCAATTTTCAAAGCACTCAACATCGAAAATACACAAAATACTAATAGATACACCACAATCACACACAATAAAACCAATTTAAAGTACCAGAAGCCAACAGGAAGCCACAGTAACAACCAACCAACACATATGTACTTCACCAGACACAAAATCCGGATGACTGAGGATGGGTAAAAAATGGTACCCGAAACATGTTCCTAATAAGGAAAGAAATATCTTGAGGTAAATTCGTTACAAAAATTAAATATAATATATACATCAGAAACGGACTGTAGCAAAAAGTCTTTGAATATATATTGCAACAGTACAAATAGGTTGAGTACTGTGCATTGCACCAAGTAATTTAAATAAGTGATTAGAAGAAATAAATAATGCATTTTGATAATAATAAGAATTCAGCCTGCAATATAAATTGTAAAAGAGACGCCTGACTTGCAGGTTGGGACAGGTGATTGACGCCAGCTGCTCTTTGTATGTGTGTACACATGTAAAGGGTGTGTGTGTGTGTGTGTGTGTGCGCGCGCGCGCGTGCGACTTGTTCATTCATGAAAAGCGCCACCGTTTTCAGTAACGATATAAATTATTGTGTTTAAATTAATTTATAATGCTTGTGTGCGTGGTAGCGAAAAACTAAAGACACCAAAATGTGTGGTTAAAAATAACGAACAAGTGTATAAAAAATTGTGAAAAACGAATGAAAAGTGTAATGATAGGAAGTTAAAAATCAATAGTAATTAGAGTAAGTAAGATAAGGAAAAACGGTTTGTGCATGATGAACACCTAGAAATTACCGATTGGATGAATATCGGATAATGTGCCAAAGACTTCGCACTTTGCGAAGACGAGCAAATTAAATGTAACAATAAAGCGTGGGTTAAGAGTGACGCTCTCGACACTTTCAAACATGCAGAATATTGTCGAGACATGATTTTGGTGCCCTGGGTATAAATACGGGAACACGCAAACATCTTTTTTGTCTCGTCAGACCATCATAGCGGCTGGAGGCTATGTCCAAGAACTACAACTCGATTCTCATTCAATCATCAGAACAGCTGGAGGCTATGTCCAACAACTAGAACTTCTAGAATTGATTGACAACCATGGCAGCCAAAGTATCTACATAGAAACAACAACTACCGTAGATCAACCACAAGCAGAAACCAGAGTCTTCAAGACTGCACATCCATTTGAGTGAGCAGTTGGAACCAGAGACCATGGCCAGGAACGAGAGAATCCAGTGAACCAGAGTACGAGAGACTACAAGACTCCTAGAATACCCGACTCCAGGACCGAAGAGGATCATCCGTATCCGGGACCGAAGAGGACACGCTTCAGATGTACCACACAAATAACAAGGTGACAAATAACCATGCATTTATAAGAAACCGAGACCGAATCAAAAGACTTTAAATATTAAAGAGAAAAAGAAAAGAATAAACAATTCGATTCTAAGATGAGTCAAGTAACTGTATAGTTGTAGATATGTTTTTGTTTGTACATTAAGTACAGTAATATGAAAGACTGTAACGATAAGAGTTAGCAGTAACTGTAATTTAAAATATAATTGTTAGTAGTAAATGACGACCTTTTCAGAGAAATTAATAGAAAGCAATGCATATGCAGTAACAAAGAGAAATTAGTAATATAAAGAAAAAAAGAGTTGGTTAATTAAAAGAGTAGATAATCAGTAATGGAATTGAGCTAGAGGAGCAGTATCGAAAATGTATAACAATGTATTAGCAATAAGATTTTATAATAATATGTTTTTGAGTCAAAATAAACCTGCCAAAAAATACGCAAATTACCCTAAGACGCTCAAATTAATATAGTGAGTGCTTAATCGAATTAGCTATGATTTGTGCTATCTCGATTCCGTGCAAAAAATTGCTATTTGCTAATAATTGCAAATAGTTGAAAAGGTTCGGGAGTGGGGGCTATCACGCGACATGCAGGTATCGACAGCATGATTTTGGAGCCAACTGGTGCGGAATCTCGAGAGGGTATAAATTAAGGGTTCGACCAAAAACCCTTCTCTTCATTTCAAGACACAGTTGCAGTCGGACATGCTGTCCGTCGGCAGAACAGTTTTATTTTTATTTCTATTACAAGTCGCAGTAACGAAAGAATAAAACGTTTGTTAAATTCGTGACAATATTCCGGAAAAAGTAATTACCGAAATCGTAAGTCTACCAAGAGTATATACGGAAAAGCTACCAGAGCGACGAGGGATGCTGGACGTTAGAAGATGTTTAAGATCTACCTTGCAGCAGATAACAACTCTCTGATGAGGACCACACTGCTGTAGAACGACGCTGGACTCTAGACGTATCCAGGACCACGCCAGGACACAAGGAATGGAAAACTAACTCTGGACAACGCTGGACCCCCGACAACAAGTCGTAAGATCATCAGAACTCGAGGTGACATGCGTAATGCATTTTAAATGATTTTTAAAAAGAGCACATAAAGACTATATCAAAAGACAATAAATTAAAACAAAGAAAAATTTATACTTAGTAAGAATATTTTAGAAATATAGATAAATGTTTAGTCGTAAGAATGAGCGATCGCATATAAAGAAATAATAAATAAAAAGAGAATTTAAAGTTGAGAGATTATAGTTTGTTATCAAAATAAATAGTTAAATTGATTTGATAATTGAATTATAGAAAAGAATAATTTAAATTTGAATATTAAAACAAATGCCAGTCTAAAAGTAATTAATATAAATTTAAATTTAATTTTAAACATTGGTATAGACTGAGCGAGTTGAGGTCAGATCTGAATTAAGAGAATTCAATTCCAATTACATTTTAATTTTATATTTTATTAGTAAATCAATTTATTAACATGTCTAGATTAAGATTATTAACATGTCTAGATATAAGAGGTTTTTAAATATGTGCAACACTGCATATTATAAGATATAAACATTTAATAATGAGCAATATCGTGACCGACGATTATTAAGGATGTTTATGATTATGTATAAGATTGAGTAAACAATAAATATGAATTTTAAATACTCATAAATGCAATACTCTTATTATAATTACACCTGAACCCCAATTACACATATAACCTATATTTATGTATATGTATCGTTGTATAGAATGGCTCCCAAAGAACGTGGGGCTATACAAATTATATTACATATAAATTTGTACAATAAATATCGTTATATAGAATGTCGCCCTTGAACGTGAGGCCCGACACGCCTACATTTAATAATTAATGTATGCTCTATGATTACCAATGTTTGATGAGTTATATGATATAACTAATATTATATTTTAATTAATTTTGTATATTAGTATTTTTAAATTGTTGTGTGTATTGTATTGTAATAACGCAACTGGCGCCCACCCAAATAAACAGGTGTAATTGTAACAGGAGTAAATAAAAATAAATAAATAAATAACAGTTTAACAATAAATAAATTAAAGCTTGCATACCGTTAATAATAATAAATAATAATACCGTTAATAACACTAATAATAATAAATTATAAATAAATATTTTTAATAATTCAACATGACGACTCCAGGAAATTTGGACATAGAGGCATTTCAAACGATGATGCGTGCTTGGATAGACGAGATAAGCACAAAACAAATAGAAAACATAAATGCTAAACTTAAAGAACAAACAGAAAGTTTAGAAAATAAATTAGAACAATAGACTGAAATTTTTAATATTAAATTAGAACAACAGGCTGAAAATTTTAGACAAGACACCATAAAAAGTACGGAGAATTTAGAAGAGTTAACAGAGAAAATTGTTGACTTCAACTCACATATTGAGACTATCACAGAAAATGTATGTGAAAGAATTGTTAAGCAAACGGAACAAATATGTGAAATGATGGAATGTAAACAAACAGTTGTAATTGGAAGTAAGAGAGAACAGACTTTCATAATTACTGATGATAATTCTAAAACAATAATTAACTCTAGGGAGGAATGTAAAATACATTTAATTAAACACTCGTACCTTGTTGGCGGAGGTATCCAAAGTAGTGGTTACACTCACACACTAATAAAACAATTCAAAAAGGTAACACGATTGAAACAAATCACACGCGACAAGGGTACGCACAGTAATTATCGATTAAACGATAATCATAATGATAAGCACAATAATTATAAAAACTATAAAGATTATAATAAACGAAGCACAAAAGAATGTTCCACTGTGTATGTTAAACGTATACAAACTACTGAGGAATGCGTTCGACAAGAGGGGCGCAGCAGTTTTCGGTAAAAAGTAATTACCGAAATCGTAAGTCTACCAAGAGTATATACGGAAAAGCTACCAGAGCGACGAGGGATGCTGGATGTTAGAAGATGTTTAAGATCTACCTTGCAGCAGATAACAACTCTCTGATGAGGACCACACTGCTGTAGAACGACACTGGACTCTAGACGTATCCAGGAACACACGCTGTTGTAGAACGACGCTGGACTTAGACGTATCCAGGAACACATGCTGCTGGAGAGTGACGCTGGACTCTAGACATATCCAGGACCACGCCAGGACACAAGGAATGGAAAACTAACTCTAGACAATGCTGGACCCCCGACAACAAGTCGTAAGATCATCAGAACTCGAGGTGACGTGCGTAATGCATTGTAAATGATTTTTAAGAAGAGCTCATAAAGGCTATATCAAAAGACAATGAATTAAAACAAAGAAAAATTTATACTTAGTAAGAATATTTTAGAAATGTAGATAAATGTTTAGTCGTAAGAATGAGCGATCGCATATAAAGAAATAATAAATAAAAAGAGAATTTAAAGTTGAGAGAGTATAGTTTATCAAAATAAATAGTTAAATTGATTTGATAATTGAATTATAGAAAAGAATTTAAATTTGAATATTAAAACAAATGCCAGTCTAAAAGTAATTAATATAAATTTAAATTTAATTTTAAACATTGGTATAGACTGAGCGAGTTGAGGTCAGATCTGAATTAAGAGAATTCAATTCCAATTACATTTTAATTTTATATTTTATTAGTAAATCAATTTATTAACATGTCTAGATTAAGATTATTAACATGTCTAGATATAAGAGGTTTTTAAATATGTGTAACACTGCATATTATAAGATATAAACATTTAATAATGAGCAATATCGTGACCGATGATTATTAAGGATGTTTATGATTATGTATAAGATTGAGTTAACAATAAATATAAATTTTAAATACTCATAAATACAATACTCTTACTATAATTACACTTGAACCCCAATTACACATACAACCTACATTTATGTATATGTATCATTGTAATATATATATATATATATATATATAGTAACGTACCAAATTGGCAGTTACATAAGATAACTATCTAATACGTCAAATAAAAAGATATCATGAAAATATTTCAACGTGCATAAAAGAAGGAGCAGGAGAATATAAACAAAGTGTGTATCTACGAACGAATATTATTGAAACAACACAACAAAGAAGAAGGAAGAGTAATAAGGATATCATCGAGTATAAAAGAGAGAGAAAATGGCAATGAGCCAATATAATATGTTAGCAACCAGGCCCAATAGATCGAAAATAGTGAGGGGATATGACGAAAATAGTTACTAAAATAAAAAGGATACGAATCAAGTACAACCACAATGATGATAAAACAAACGAATTTGTTTATTAGTATAAAATAATATGGAACAATGATTACCATAACCACGAATAAAAATATGGAAGAGTATGACAAGACTAAGGGAACATTGATTATCACAAATAATGTATAACCCAGGAGAACACCGATAGTGAGCAGCGACCAACCAGAAGAAGAAAAGAAGAAGAAGAGGAAAGGAAACATACCATGAAGAATGAAGATAACGTATGGACAGTACAAGACATCAACATTCACAAGATATACAAGGAACTAAAAATAATATAGTGACCGGAAGAAGTGTAATGATTATTCGAAGATCAATGACAAAGAAACCAGTGTTTAGCATCATTGAGTGATCGCGAACAATAACAGTGAAAGCTTAATATAACTGTAACAACCTGTGATATGATAACCATTTTACCCCAAATAAACACCACAAACAATACAAGTGAAAATGTTTATAACAGAGAAAAATGATTAACCATTATAAGTGAAAGAATCCAAGATTAACTAGTTAAAATACACAGACAATTAGTGTGACAAGTTTAATCAAGATTGTAACATCATATAGATAATCATTAAGACCACCAAAAGAAATATGAGACAGAACAGTAAATTAATTGTTCATAGGGACTAATAATAAAAGCTTTGTAAGCCTTAAAATGAAATGTGCCTGAATGCCATAGCAAGACAGGACAAAATATAAATGAATTCCAGAACAAACAGTAGCAAATAAGCTAGTTTGTTAGGTATAAAACAATCAATGTACCAAAAACTAGGTGCAACACACCAAGAAATGTAATATTATTAGACTAAGAATACCTGTGTTATTGTTTCAACAAATAGTGTAAAAATGTGTATAACTTAATAATTAAACCATTGTAGTAGAATGCCATCATGAGATGGAAATAGTTGAGTCAAACACTGCATAAAAATATGTTGCACATTGTTGTCAGACAACTGACACATAACCTCACAGAAAGTGAACCTAGAACATAAAATCATGTACATTAGTTAAACCAAGCTACTATCCACAATTGTTTCAAACAAAGACTAGTTAAGAATAATAATGCAAACCAATAAATACCATATGTACTGAAGGACACAGCAAATGAATCAGATTAAATATGATATCATAAAGCCAAATGAACAGAACCCCAATGTGACAAGATAGTTAGTCAAAAAGCATTATCAAAACTTATCAAAAGATTGTGACAAATGTTACCAGTAGTTAGAGAAATGTCTAATACTGCTATGAGAACACATCACAAATGTAATAGTAGTAGTTTAATAATTGAAATATTATAAATTAACTAACTGCAATTGTAAAACCAGATGTAAATAAACACTATACTATGAATTGGAGAGCTTTCAGATAACGAAAAGTTAATAAATACATTGAACCAACAAGGTACAACAATTGTACACTATTTTAATTACTAACATTATATCCCTTGTGTAATAAAATAATTACATAAGTGACAAAATGGAGAAATGAGAACAGAAAGTATTTTGATCATACTACAAGTGTATAAAAAATAACATTTTTAGCAAAATAAAATGTGAACAAATGTAAATAAATGTACATATTAGTGTTAGGATGTCAAACATATGTAATAGGATAAGGAATAATAGCGTTACATGTAATTATAAACAATCGAACATGGTCGGTATGGACGCCATTAACAGATATTGTTTAAAATGTAAATATAACTATTTTATGTACTAACATGAAAGAGAAATGGACTCGAGATGTTTAATAATGAGTATTACAGTGTAATTGTAACGAAATATGGCGAAACAGACTTATTTATATTAAGAATCACCATATGAGTTTTTGAGATGGCTAAGTGAATTAATAATGAACGGATTTTGTGCTTGTTTAGACTTAAAATAAAGCCACAAGTGTCCGCGATTTAATGCCACTACCCAACCGACGATACGACAAAAGATAAGAAAGTTATGACAATTATAAACTTTTCAATCATTGTGCGTATCCATGCATACGTCACACATAATCTCGAACTCATGCTTAGAACTGTAAAAAATTAAAAGTTTTATTTGACCAAAGTGTTTTGGGGTTGAGAGTTTGACCTTTTGAACCAATCAAGTGGCTTAAAATGACCAGACGAGAAAGAGACGCTTTAGCGAAAAGTATCATTCGTTCTGCATCACTCACGACGAGAGGTCTATGCCAAAAAGTCAGCAAGATATTTTTGAAATGTGCGCGTCACCTACAGTAATACGTAAACAGACATTAACCTATACACCACACTATATTACCGAGTGTCCAGTGAATTAAGTGAACAGTGAAATAACACGACCAGTGTATAATAAGGGTCATGTTTTGTGTATTCAATCAGGGAGTACAATACTTTAATTATTTCAAAGAAATTAATGAAAATAATAATTTTCGTTGATGAACGAAAAATATTGTTTTGGACTGCACTAGTCATAACGCTTGAGTGCTTAAACCATGATGGACAATTATCAGAACCTAATAAATGAATTGGAGCACGGTTTAATGTCAATAATTAATTGTAAAATAATTATTTACAATTAAAGAATAATTGAGAAAGGCGGAATTAACTTAGATACCGCTCATCCGTATATAGTATATAGTCGCTTACTTGACTACGACTTTTGAATGAACAAATAATTATTTTCTTGTGAAAATATTTTAATAACTGATAATTATACGTCAAATGATTTATAAATAGAATGTTTGTGACCATATCATTAAGAATTTTATAATTAACATACTTATTCTAAATAATGACTTACGTGTACTAGGTAAACTAACCTAGAACCGATGAATATAATTTTGTCACAAAGAAACAATTCTGTTCTTGAATAATTTTACTGAAATGAAAGCTATAACAAGAGTTTTTTTCTCTAGATTTTTTCTCTTTCCAGTACATGGTTCTAATAGCTAATGAGTCAATAATAATAATATTTTTAGCAGTGCAAATCTCAGAGCACGTGTTGACCATCAACTGCTATATACTTTTGCATAACGTACGATAGTACGATATATCGGTTATGGTACCGAGTTTTATAATTTTAAATTTTGTTCTTTTTTATAGTAATAGATAATTAAATATTGTCAATTAAAATCACATCTTGTAATCTGGTATCATGTATCTTCAAAGAACTCACTAATTTGGTAATATAATTGAATAAAGTGAACCTAACCTCGTTCACCAAAAACATTGTACCATACAACAGTGTTACCAGCCTTGAGATACAGAGATCTCAGGATTTGTTTAAATTTGTTATTGTTTGTAAAAAGATATTATTAATTGTTTTTAAAAGAGTTTATTGAATTTAGTAATTGTCAATAAATCCCCAGTTTATTTATCAGTGGAACCAGAGTTTTGATTTCTATACAATAGATGAAGTAGTTTAATTTTTTCATGAACAGGGCAGTAGTATTTGAATGACTGATATCATTCGAATTGCAATTGAACATTTAATTTATTTTTATTGTTTATGTGCATTCTTTGTGATATTCAAAAGGAATATCTATGTATGTATGTCAAGTGTTTTTACAGTAGAAGAAGTCACCATCGAGAATATTGAAGACATCCATGTCTGGTAAGTGGGGAGGTTGACACAGTGAAGTGATAAATACTCTTTTAAACCACAAACCTATAAACGTGAACACTAATTCAATTTAAATAATAATAACACTATAATAAAAAATCTTAACGTTGTAAATACTGTTACAACGTGGTGCTCCATCGCGGGGCTGGATTGATTGAAGATAACACCTTAAATAATAATAACGGGCTGACATAACAATAAGTCAATCCAAACGTTGCAAATAATAACAACTACAATCTGTTTTATAACAATATATATATATATATTCAATCACTTTCTGCTACAGTTCGTTTCTTGATAGGATATGTATAAAATATTTAAAATTTATATTTATTTTACGTGAAGATGTTATTTTTCCTTTATTTGTAACATGTTTCGAGAACTCCTGTGTTCTCATCCTCAGCCTTCGTGATATTGCATGTGGTGAAGTATTTGTGTGTTGTCTGGATGTTATTTTGGTTTCTTGCTGGTCTCTGGTATTTTAACCATTTGTGTTTTTGTTATTTGATACATATGCAGAGAACATACTAAAACAAATCAATAACATACATCCAAAAATACAATTCACAGAAGAAAATGAAAAACATAACAAAATCAACTATTTAGACATAACCATCACAAGAAACAACAACCATATACAATATGCAATATACAGAAAAACAACTTCTACCAACATCATTATACCTAACCATTCTGACCACCCACTACAACATAAAATGGCAGCATTCTATTCTCTATTTAACAGAATGTACAAAATTCCACTAAACAAACAAGAAACTGACAAAGAAAGAAATATAATATACCAAATTGGTTATGAAAATGGATACAATAAAAATACTGTAAACAAAATAGAAATAAAATCAAATATAAAATAACAACTGAACAATGAAGAATTAATCAAAATGAACAACACATAAATAATAATAACAACAACAACAAATGGGCCACATTCACATACGTAAATACTAAAATGTCAAAGTTAACAAACTATTTATAAACACATATATAAAAATAGCATACAAAACTAATAAAAATGCTTTACAAAAACTAAATAACTCACACAACAAAGATAATACAACTAACTGTATATACAAAATTGAATGCCAAGATTGCAATAAATGTTACATAGGACATACAAAAAAAAAAAAAAAACAGATGAAAAAACGTTATTTTGAACATCTAAATCCATACAAAAAACCAGAAATATATAAATCCAATTTTGCCACACATGCAGTAAACACTGGACTTGAATTCCCAGACACAACAAATGTGACACTAATAAAACATATACCACACAAAGGCACCATAATGAACATTGGGGAAAATTTACAAATATGCAAACATAAAACACAAAACAAACTAATACCTGAACAAATACAAATCAATACAAAACATGACACAATATTCAAAGCACTCAACATCGAAAATACACTAAATATTAATACATACACCACAATCACACACAATAATACCACTTTAAAATTCCAGAGACCAACAAGAAACCAAAATAACATTCAGCCAACACACAAATACTTCACCAGACGCAAGATCATGAAGGCTGAGGATGAGAATGCAGGAGTTCTCGAAACATGTTCCAAATAAAGGAAAAATAATATCTTGAGGTAAAATAAATGTAAATTTTAAATATTATATATATTGTAACAACACAAATTCAGTGTTCTTTAATTTGGGTAGCCCCACGCTTTAGGAGCGTCAAATTATGTAACGTAACAACCCCAAAATGATTTAATTTGGAAAGCCCCAATCTTTTGGAGCGATACGTTATATAACATAACTTTTACTTGTTTGGTTTGGGTGTAATTGTAATAACAAGACAATGTTATAAAGTTTTTAAATGTTTACATTATTTAATTATCAACCTCTTTACTTATTTTGGTAATACAAAAAAATATTCATTATTCCTCACTTGTGCGATATTATATATAGGATTTGTGTGAACAATTTATGTCTAAACAGTTTATACACAAATCTTATTATCTACTCTTAATTATCTATTTCTGCTCTCGGCTTACACATTTAGTGTGGGCATCTTTTGCAATTGCTTATCAATTCACAATGAATTTACTTTTGTTTCAATTATTTCTTTAATTTTTTACTTGGCTTTAATTCTCTTTTAAATTTATAGCATATACATTATTCTTTTAGCAATTAAAGACTACTAATTATTCTACTTTACTTCACTTTAAAAATCAAGCATTGCTCTCTTATAGCATTTACGTTATTCAGCATTTAAATTGTGTACAATTTAAATTCTGTTAGCAACAGTTGGAATGTGTTTCATTCTAGATTCAATATTGTCTATTTATTATTATGGTTTGTTATCACCTCGTTTGATGTGGCAACTTCAGTGTGTCCTCTTCTGGTCCTTGGGTCCCGTCCTTTGTGTCCTTGGATCCTCTTCCCATCCTTGGTCCAATCTTTCATGTCCTCGCGTCCTCTGGTCCTCTTCCAGGATTCCACTGCTTGTGTTTCTTAGTTGTTGTTGGCTCTGCTCACATCATGGGTTGTAGCTGTGTCCAGCCAACCTCTGTTCTGCCTCACAAGTTGTCAGGTGACCTTACTGTAGATTTACGATCACGTAGTTGACTGACATAGCCTCCTTCGGCAACGGTTGAATATCGAAGAAGGAACATTATTAGCGCAACCTGGTATTTATAGCCAGGTCATGCAAAAGCTCAAGTCTGAACAATTTTCATCTTGTCAGATTTTGTCGAAGCGTCTTTACCCCCACTCTGGTTCAATTCACTAATTTCGCCTATCTTCGCGAATTACGAAGTCTGTTTCACACTACACGATGCTCAATCAATCGCTAATTTTTATATGTTTACTATACGTAAATTACACTTCTTTATTGTAAATATAAAAAGAGCTATTCACTTTTTACTTATAGTAATTGCACTTTCCGTCACTTTGTCACCGTCTTTTAACTCTTTGTTCACCTTTATTTTCTACACCCTCTGGTGTCTTTCGTTTTAGAATATCGTACATATTTTTCTTATAATTAAAATAAAACAAAATTACCAATATTTGAAAAGGAATGGTTACTGTTCAGGAACGGACAGGCTTCACACACACAAACAAAATACACGTGTACACAATGCTAGCGACAGGTGGGCCAGATATGCGTGTACGTGCCTGATCACTGTGTGGTGTTCTGTACATTTTAAACAATCCAGCTTGCAATCTGAATCATGTTTATCAATCAATATTTATTTTTTTTATTATTTATTTAAATTATTTTGGCAATGCACAGTACTGTAAATGGTTGTA
Source organism: Magicicada septendecula (assembly GCA_034769895.1). Classification (NCBI taxonomy): domain Eukaryota; kingdom Metazoa; phylum Arthropoda; class Insecta; order Hemiptera; family Cicadidae; genus Magicicada; species Magicicada septendecula. The sequence continues at coordinate 78,216,986 of CM068367.1, read as the reverse complement.
CTGTCATATTATTTCCCTGCTCGGAGAAAAAATTTTAATACCAAATTAAAATTTTTGTTTTCTCTGCATTTTTATTAGACAATAATAATATGGTATTATATATTTTTAAAAAATTTTTTATTATTTACAAACATATTTATTTATTTACTTTTATGTACGAAGTATAATGAATATGTGATTCCTCAACTTTACCCTTATTCGGTGGGTTTGAGCAATCTTCCCCCTTTTTATGCATGTAAAGTGAATGCTTTGTTGTAGTACATCCGCTTCAGTTGTTCAACTTTAATCTTCCTAGTAACCCAGTTATTTATGAATGGAATTTTCTCAGAGAGCTGGCGTGATATTTAACTACCTCCCTTTCTCTTGTGCCGTCATACACAACAAATGTCTGTGCATATGGGTTGAATTCCATTTTTTCCTTATGCTTTATGCCATCCTTCACTCTGGAATTTTACATTTCCTTAATCATAACATTCCTTACATTCCTTAACACTTCCTTAAACATAACATTCCTTAACATTTCTTATATTTCTTTAACATTAACATTCCTTAACATTTCCTTAAACATAACATTCCTTAATATTCCTTAACATTTCCTTAAACATAACATACCTTAACATTTCCTTAACATTAACATTCCTCTTAACATTTCTTACATTTCTTGAACATTAACATTCCTCTTAACATTTCCTTAACATTTTTGCAATCATAACATTTCTTTAAACATAACTTCTAACCTTATTAAACATATTATTAATGGTGAAAACTTCCCACAGACATAAATAACATTTCAAAGCTGATGTATGTTAAGCTTTCATGTTTGGGTTTTATTACTTTAAGCAACATTTCATTAGATAATACTACCTTCTAATCCTGCTTTACCAGTCTGAAGAGAATAGTTGTGTACCTCATATTGCTGGTAGTTGCTCTTGATTCTACTCATTTGTATATTTTCTTTCTTATGCTCTTTTGCTAAAATCTCATGTTATTATATAAGACTTCTTTATATTATATCTCCTTAGAGATGGCAATTTTGTACCCATTTACCTCTTATTCTTAACATATTCACATATTATTATTTCTTATTTTGTTAATATTTAACCGAAATATTTTTTTTTTTCTTAAATAATTGTTATTTACCTGAGGGCGTTGAGTACGATTTGATTTACACCCTCCTCTAAGCTAAAGAATAGTTCGTCGTAGACAGGAAACACATTGTTCCTGTGTAGCATAGTCGCCGCCATGTACCATTTCCGTATTGTATTCCTGCCTCGTTATAGCATGTACTTGCCATGTGAACGTTTGTTTTGACCTTGTAACTTACCTGTTTATAGGGTGAGAATTTATTTCTTCGATGCGATGAAATGAATTCTCTCTTCGCTTCTCTCTCTTCACGTTCAATTACTCTCTCTTGACGAATGCATTGCTTATTAGTCCATGTGTACCCTACATAAACAGCTGTTCACTTCTTCACGCTTCGTCTTGTGGTATAATAATAATCACCATAGTGTTTGCAATTATAATTATTGTGATTATAATTATAATTACCCTTCGGTCGATAATTGTTGTGTGTAATTTCGACGCAAGTGCTGTGTTTTAATTGTGTTATTACTTTCTACGTGTTTTAATACTGTGTGTGTAACCTGCTAATTGGATATTCTTGCTACCCAGGTACGATTGTTTAATTTTTATTTTGCATTCTTCCCTAGTGTTAATTATTTCACTAGAATTCTCATTAGTAATTATGAACGTCTGTTCTCTCTTATTCTCAACTAGCAGAATACCCGTGCTTCGCTACGGAGTTTCACGTTGTACGTAATGAAAATGTTAGTTTAATTAATAAAGTACAATTAAAGTAGGCTTCTTAAAAATAAATAGCTGTTGCCCACAACTTCGTTCGCGTGGTCTTCAATTTAATGCGATAATATATTTAGAACAGAATCTATTCTATTGGGTTGCCATAGTAACCAGATCTAATAGTTTTTTAAGACCGCAAAGGACCCCCCAGAGGATCGTATTGAAAAAAACACCTGTCCTATGTTGGTTCTCCCGTTGCGTAAAATATTTGTGCCAAGTTTGGTTGAAATCGGTCCAATGGTTTAGGTGGAGACATGGAAGACCCCAAAGGACCCCCCAAAGGATCGTATCGAAAAAACACTTGTCCTATGTTGGTTCTCCCTTTGCGTAAAATATTTGTGCCAAGTTTGGTTGAAATCGGTCCAGTGGTTTAGGAGGAGATGTGGAAGACCCCAAAGAACCCCCCCCAAAGACCCCATCAAAAAAACACCTATCCTATTTTGGTTCTCCCATTGTGTAAAATATCTGTGCCAAGTTTGGTTGAAATCGGTCCAGTGGTTTAGGAGAAGATGTGGAAGACCCCAAAGAACCCCCAAAAGGACCCCATCAAAAAAACACCTATCCTATGTTGGTTCTCCCGTTGCGTAAAATATTTGTGCCAATTTTGGTTGAAATCGGTCCAGTGGTTTAGGAGGAGATGTGGAAGACCCCAAAGAACCCCCCAAAGGACCCATCGAAAAAATACAGAAACCTTCGCGGGCGTGGGCACAACAACTCACCGAAGTTTCATCGCAATCGGATGAATGGTATAGGAACGCATACGGGACAAACAAAGAAACATTCATTTTTATATATAAGACTAGCGAGTACCCGGCATGCGTTCCTGATGAACCGCTGGAGTATTGGACATCGGTAGCCTCTTTTCCCCGGGACTCGTCAACCTCCTTGACCGTTCCTGAAAGCACACACAGTCGCTCAAGGTCCGCAAAACAACGTGGACGGTCCGCGAATGCCAAACGAGATCTCGCCTGGGGAGTCAGTCCTTCTAGAATCGCTTGTATCACTTCTGTCTCGGGCAACCCCAATCTTAACACCCGGGAAGCTCTCCGTATATCGCGCACAAAGTCTCCTAACGCCTCTCCGTAGGCCTGTGGGCGATAGAATCTTTCCAACTCAAGCTTGGCGCGTCGTCGAATGGGTAGGAAGAAGTTCAACACCTCCCCATGGAAAGCATCAACACTGTCGCCTCGACGCAGAGCCTTGGTGACCAGACCAGCCAACGTACTCCGGCAATACGGGTATATAAGAAACAAGACCTCCCCGTCGGACACCCCTGGGAAATCTGCCACCTGCAGGACCAGGTCCAAGAAAACCAACAGCTGGTCCTCATCAAATCCATCCACCACCGGAAATTTCTGGAGAACGTCTGTAAGAGGGTGGGGCAATTTCTCGTAGCATATCCCCGCCAGAATTACACAATTCAAAACAAACAATCGTAAAACAAATCCCTACTAAACACCTAACACAAACATAACCTACAAAAACATATTAACAAGAATCGGAAAAACTCAAGTACTGTCCTTCCTTTGAGTAGACCCCCGGGTTTCCTAGCGCCGCGAAAACCTGACCCGCTCCAGAACTAACTCTCCGTCAGTCGCCAGACTCAAAGAAGAAACAACATCAGACACCAACACCAACATACAATCCACACCACCAAACACTAACCACAATATACGACATTTCGACTACAACATTGTCACCATTACAATCGTATGATACCGACTTCCAGTCGGGCCATACCGCATCCCACTAACCGCACGCGCAATTACTTTCATAAAATAAATACGGGAACCCATCCCCACGCGATCTCCGGCAATGTCCAATTTCAAAACAACAAAACCCAACTACAACACGTGCCCGTGACGGCCTCAGGTTTACAATTCAAAACACCTAACAATAATTCATAAAAAGTACATATATACACCTACATTTCATGTCAACTATTAAGTGCCATTATATTTGCTAGACCATCCCCAAGTTTGCAAGCCCCATCACACACCAGGACCCATGGGTTCAAGCCTAGAATGAACCACGCTCTGAGCTACCATTTGTAGCCCCTCTTTCCTTTTATTCTTTTCTTACTCATTTTATTTTATTTTATATTTAAATTTAAAGTTTCTATGTTCTTATTTATTCTTTTGGAAGAGAGGCTACAAGTTATTTAGAACTAGGCGAGAGCCTAGAGAAGCTAAAATTGTGCTGGGTCCAGTATGATGGGACTTGCAAATGAAACACTGATCTTGAGATAACAACAACAATTTATTGTTCTAGGCTAATACAACATATGAGCCCCTCAAGGCAAGATAACTAAGTCTTTGGATTGTTAAATACAATTAAATTAATATGTGGCCTGCCAAAGTGGAACAAAGAATAATAACTATTAACAGCACTAAGTGTTGGATGAGTATTAATATCTAAATGATCATTGACTAGTGCATCGTGGAAAGTTACATAAATAACAATAATATAATTATAAAATGGCACACAACTTCAACCGACAAGTAATCATATTTTTATAACACGACATAAATACACAGAAATATACACATGCATAATTAATATGACAATGTAACAATCATGTAAAACTAACAACACATATAATTAACATCAACAAACGTTTACAGATAAATAACCCATCACATGTTCACCCCGGTTATCAGCGCATATAAGTATCTTGTTCAACACCCATAACCCCCTTATTCTGACCAAGTGTCCGGCCCCCTCTAATGCGTAATTAATAAGTGAATAACCCCCCCCCAAAACCTTCATTAAAATCTCCCAGGAACGGAGCAGACATGCCCCAGTTTTAATAAAACAAGAAGTAACTAAATGAATAATGTGAACCCAGCGGCCCTGCGCACAAATCCCAAGCCGATGTCTAATCATCAATTTAAATCCCATCAATTACGATAATGAAGAGTATCATCACAAGGTTAACATGGATGTCCGGTTGCCTAACTGCATTTCATATTTCCTTTTACTTTCAAAACAGAATTTGTAAAAATAGTGGAACGTGACCACCATGAATATTAATAACAGAACTGATTAATCTTGTATTGTTTAATGGTTAATTAATTGTTATAGTGAGCCATAAAATTTATCGTTACAAAATTTACTATGGTAAAAATACAAACTGTGACAATGGTAAGTTTAAAGTGTACAATTAGCTCAAAACAGAATCTAAAACATGAATTTTGTAAAAACGGAATCTAAGTCATGAAGGTATTAAAACCAGCTCACAGTCTTCCAAAACTTAACTACCGGCAGGGTCAGGCATCGGGCGAGATCTAGCAAGATCTGACACATACAGACCTGCAGTGGGTGGACGTCTCCTACGGGAGTCGACCACGGTTTAAAACATCTCCCAGATTATGAATGAATAATAAACTACATGCCCACCTGAACCAAAAGATCCGTTAACATAACCATCCCAACATGCTTAAAACATAAACAGAATTAGATTCAACTCCATCTACCGGACTCCCCTCGACCCGGGCGGTGCGTGACCCCGGCCGAGTTTTCACTCTCAGAACGAGATATACATGACAGTAATAGGGGAGGCGTAAGCCTTACAAATTACAAATAATACATGCCACCCATTGTCCAAAAATAACTGTCCAAACTGGAGCGTCTGCATGAAAGTGTCACAGAGTTTATCGGCCACAAAATTTAGAATGATATGGTTAAATTTCACCTGGTTTGAGGCGTGGGTCTGAGGGCTGTGTAGTGTGTATCCAGTCCATCCTTCCGGCTGACATAGCTGACGAAGGTTTTGAAATTACAGCACCGGAGGCAGTTGTTCGGCCATCCTTCCGGAGCGGGGCAGATTCCCGGCTACATCGGAAACCCTGCACAATTATGTCTGGGATTACTCATAAGTTCATAAAACACACACTACCACATTTACCCGCTGACAATGCATGGCCTGTCCAGTTTATAACTCCGAAAATTGACTAAGTAAAGAATGCCATTGAATGTAGTAAATCGCTTCAAAATAACCCATTAAAGAATTTAATACATAATATGTTCAGATATAGTCACTCCATAATAATGATAACTTGAAATAACTGTTATGCAAAAGTTTTCATGATGCACTTACAGGAATTAACAACTTTTAACAAGTCCGTGATATACACGGATTTCGGAAAATTACTGACTTACGCCCTATCTGGGTTTAGTTAATTTAGTAGGGTCATTACTAGATTAATATAAAACATAATTATATCATTAATGTTACAATCAATTAACCAGGGTTGAGATTGAGCATACATAAAACAAATTTTAACCTGAAAGTCACCACGTGGTAAGGATTGACTGCAATATATATCGTAACGCATCCACTTTAATATCAATTAAAAGCACTCTGTTTTTATAAATAAATAATATACATATTTTAATAGACTTACCGGAGGTCGCGTAGGCTTCTACTTATCCATAGAAAAGGTTGGAAGACGAAAAAACTGTTCAATCTACTCTGTCAGCCGGGGACCAGAATGTGAAGCGCCGAGCGTCGTATTGGAACTGAACTAACTGGCTCTTGAAAAAACCGTACGTAACAGCGATAGGGCGCGCGCGAGGCGAGCGGCGGAGGGGTAGATCTCAATGATAAAGTCCAGTTGACCATATCAAAGGACAATTCCTTCACGTCGACAAATACGTAATTTTTAATAATGCACAATATAGATATAGGAACATCGCCGCGTTTTCCAAAACGCGGCACACCCCCACCCCAAAAGGGCAACCCGGTTGCCTCACTCTGAAACTCGGGAGAGTACCCTGCAGTGTACCCCCTTCTTAAATACTCTGGTGGACATCGTGGGTAAGGCGGCCCGGCGGCACTTGCTCTCAGGAGAACCACCATCCCCATGCAACCCTCTCTGCCACGCCAACGCCACGGGACCGCCCCAACACATCACCCTCTCCGGTGACCATCACCTACTCCCACCGGTCCCACTCACATATTCGTCCTAAGACCCAACAAGGCATCTCACACCTTGATATGTGAGCGACCAAACTACTCCTCTCGTCCATCTCTCGGACCGACCAGCCACATGCACCCACAAGGCATCTCCAACCTTGCCATATGGCTGGCCCACTTCCCTACACAAGGGCGGACGGCCCCGCTTAGCAGACAGAGAGGACCGCACCAAGGGCACACGAACATTAATCCCATCATTTACTCGTTCGAATACACCATAACTAGAGGGGGTTTACTTTTATACAGCACCTACTACACGACTTTCTCTCTCAACAAAAATAACACCAGGAAAACCGGAGAATGCGGCATGGCTCGGACCCTATTATGAACAACATCAACTATTAACAACCAACAACAGCACACCATCACTCCACCTAACCTTAAACAGGGGAAACTGACGATCTCAAAGACCACGACCATCTCGAGGACCACAATCTACTCACTTCCCCATCAATAGTTTTTTTTTTTTTTTTTTTTTTTTACTAAGGGCAGGGGTAGGAAAGGAAAATTGGGAAGATAAATGGGGCAAGGATCATTAATGGGTCGATAGTTAGGACTAAGTTAAGGACCTGGTTCCCTCCGAAAATGAGGATGAATGGAGGAAACCAAGGCTCGCGTGGGCAGGGGCGCAACCCTGAAATAGATGAACACCACTGGGAGTGTGGGGAACATCTACCCGCTACCCGTTAACCTCTGCTTCTTACCTTTCTATGGGGCACTTTAGGTATTCGCTCCTTTCGGACACCACTCTCTAAGAAATTATCTCGTGTTGAGCTGTACTGACTGGTTTCTTCGGAATCAGAATCAAGGCAACATACCTCACTACTTTCACTCCGCTTTGGATTATGCTCATCGTCTAACTCCTCTGCTACAATTTCTTCCTTTTCTACAACTTCCCCTTCTTCGTCCACATAATCCAAATCAACATCATGACACTGCACCTCCTCAGCATCTTCCCGTTGCTCCTCTGATCCATCTTCAACCTCCTCTAGTTGCTCACCTGGTCCACCTGAAACTTCCTCCCGTTCCTCGGAATCCTCAACACTACTTACAGAAGGCGTCTGCACATCTTCACACACTACATCACTCTCACTCACAAACTCTACAACGCTGCCACCTAATTTCTCCTCAACTTCTACCTCATCTACTTCTACTACACTTGTGGCATGGACATCCCCTTGTCCATCCACAACCTCAGAAACATTTGCAGCCCGGACATCCCTGTGTCCATCTGCAACTTCAGACTCTACAGTCTCCCTAACACCTACAACTATACTCACCTGCGCAGCATCTGCAGACCGCTCTTCTGACTCTTCTGTCGATTCCACTCCTTGACCACCTTCAGCAACTACAACGTCCTCAACATTTTCCACCCTGGAATCCAGCTGTCCAGGCTCATGTGCAATGACTACATTAATTTCTACTGGCGATGGTAAAGCTACACCATCAAGTGAGTTCTCATACGCCGGCGTAGGCGATGACGATATTACCGGATCTGGATCCGTCACGAACCGAGATGTAAATACCGGAACAAATTCTGCGGCCTCTGGATTCAACCATGACGTCCTCTTCGAGTCCGGTAATTCAGTATTAACTGACGCGCTCTTATCCTCCTGCATTGTTCCCACGAAGTCATTCCGCTCTTCTACTTCTGCTTCCTTTTCTTCATCTACCACTCTCTTAGGCACTTGTACTTCCTCTGGAACCTCCAAAGCTTCCTTTTTCTCCAAATAAGAAGGATGCCCAACTACAGGCTCCCTACTTGCCGATGGTTGTTCCCTAACATAATTTCTTCTTCCCCTGTTAATTTCATGTTTCTTTGTTTTCTATGCTGTAGCTGTTGTTACCGCCTTCACACTTGCCACCCCCTTGTAGCCTCCATCACTTCCGGAATATTCTGGCTTTCTAAGCGTCTCTTGGGTTCTCCTCCAACCACCATGTTTGTCCCTTTTGGCTCTTCCTGATGAACCGCTGGAGTATTGGACATCGGTAGCCTCTTTTCCCCGGGACTCGTCAACCTCCTTGACCGTTCCTGAAAGCACACACAGTCGCTCAAGGTCCGCAAAACAACGTGGACGGTCCGCGAATGCCAAACGAGATCTCGCCTGGGGAGTCAGTCCTTCTAGAATCGCTTGTATCACTTCTGTCTCGGGCAACCCCAATCTTAACACCCGGGAAGCTCTCCGTATATCGCGCACAAAGTCTCCTAACGCCTCTCCGTAGGCCTGTGGGCGATAGAATCTTTCCAACTCAAGCTTGGCGCGTCGTCGAATGGGTAGGAAGAAGTTCAACACCTCCCCATGGAAAGCATCAACACTGTCGCCTCGACGCAGAGCCTTGGTGACCAGACCAGCCAACGTACTCCGGCAATACGGGTATATAAGAAACAAGACCTCCCCGTCGGACACCCCTGGGAAATCTGCCACCTGCAGGACCAGGTCCAAGAAAACCAACAGCTGGTCCTCATTAAATCCATCCACCACCGGAAATTTCTGGAGAACGTCTGTAAGAGGGTGGGGCAATTTCTTGTAGCATATCCCCGCCAAAATTACACAATTCAAAACAAACAATCATAAAACAAATCCCCACTAAACACCTAACACAAACATAACCTACAAAAACATATTAACAAGAATCGGAAAAACTCAAGTACTGTCCTTCCTTTGAGTAGACCCCCGGGTTTCCTAGCGCCGCGAAAACCTGACCCGCTCCAGAACTAACTCCCCGTCAGTCGCCAGACTCAAAGAAGAAACAACATCAGACACCAACACCAACATACAATCCACACCACCAAACACTAACCACAATATACGACATTTCGACTACAACATTGTCACCATTACAATCGTATGATACCGACTTCCAGTCGGGCCATACCGCATCCCACTAACCGCACGCGCAATTACTTTCATAAAATAAATACGGGAACCCATCCCCACGCGATCTCCGGCAATGTCCAATTTCAAAACAACAAAACCCAACTACAACACGTGCCCGTGGCGGCCTCAGGTTTACAATTCAAAACACCTAACAATAATTCATAAAAAGTACATATATATACCTACATTTCATGTCAACTATTAAGTGCCATTATATTTGCCAGACCATCCCCAAGTTTGCAAGCCCCATCACACACCAGGACCCACGGGTTCAAGCCTAGAATGAACCACGCTCTGAGCTACCATTTGTAGCCCCTCTTTCCTTTTATTCTTTTCTTACTCATTTTATTTTATTTTATATTTAAATTTAAAGTTTCTATGTTCTTATTTATTCTTTTGGAAGAGAGGCTACAAGTTATTTAGAACTAGGTGAGAGCCTAGAGAAGCTAAAATTGTGCTGGGTCCAGTATGATGGGACTTGCAAATGAAACACTGATCTTGAGATAACAACAACAATTTATTGTTCTAGGCTAATACAACATATGAGCCCCTCAAGGCAAGATAACTAAGTCTTTGGATTGTTAAATACAATTAAATTAATATGTGGCCTGCCAAAGTGGAACAAAGAATAATAATTATTAACAGCACTAAGTGTTGGATGAGTATTAATATCTAAATGATCATTGACTAGTGCATCGTGGAAAGTTACATAAATAACAATAATATAATTATAAAATGGCACACAACTTCAACCGACAAGTAATCATATTTTTATAACACGACATAAATACACAGAAATATACACATGCATAATTAATATGACAATGTAACAATCATGTAAAACTAACAACACATATAATTAACATCAACAAACGTTTACAGATAAATAACCCATCACATGTTCACCCCGGTTATCAGCGCATATAAGTATCTTGTTCAACACCCATAACCCCCTTATTCTGACCAAGTGTCCGGCCCCCTCTAATGTTTAATTAATAAGTGAATAACCCCCCCCCCCCAAAACCTTCATTAAAATCTCCCAGGAACGGAGCAGACATGCCCCAGTTTTAATAAAACAAGAAGTAACTAAATGAATAATGTGAACCCAGCGGCCCTGCGCACAAATCCCAAGCCGATGTCTAATCATCAATTTAAATCCCATCAATTACGATAATGAAGAGTATCATCACAAGGTTAACATGGATGTCCGGTTGCCTAACTGCATTTCATATTTCCTTTTACTTTCAAAACAGAATTTGTAAAAATAGTGGAACGTGACCACCATGAATATTAATAACAGAACTGATTAATCTTGTATTGTTTAATGGTTAATTAATTGTTATAGTGAGCCATAAAATTTATCGTTACAAAATTTACTATGGTAAAAATACAAACTGTGACAATGGTAAGTTTAAAGTGTACAATTAGCTCAAAACAGAATCTAAAACATGAATTTTGTAAAAACGGAATCTAAGTCATGAAGGTATTAAAACCAGCTCACAGTCTTCCAAAACTTAACTACCGGCAGGGTCAGGCATCGGGCGAGATCTAGCAAGATCTGACACATACAGACCTGCAGTGGGTGGACGTCTCCTACGGGAGTCGACCACGGTTTAAAACATCTCCCAGATTATGAATGAATAATAAACTACATGCCCACCTGAACCAAAAGATCCGTTAACATAACCATCCCAACATGCTTAAAACATAAACAGAATTAGATTCAACTCCATCTACCGGACGCCCCTCGACCCGGGCGGTGCGTGACCCCGGCCGAGTTTTCACTCTCAGAACGAGATATACATGACAGTAATAGGGGAGGCGTAAGCCTTACAAATTACAAATAATACATGCCACCCATTGTCCAAAAATAACTGTCCAAACTGGAGCGTCTGCATGAAAGTGTCACAGAGTTTATCGGCCACAAAATTTAGAATGATATGGTTAAATTTCACCTGGTTTGAGGCGTGGGTCTGAGGGCTGTGTAGTGTGTATCCAGTCCATCCTTCCGGCTGACATAGCTGACGAAGGTTTTGAAATTACAGCACCGGAGGCAGTTGTTCGGCCATCCTTCCGGAGCGGGGCAGATTCCCGGCTACATCGGAAACCCTGCACAATTATGTCTGGGATTACTCATAAGTTCATAAAACACACACTACCACATTTACCCGCTGACAATGCATGGCCTGTCCAGTTTATAACTCCGAAAATTGACTAAGTAAAGAATGCCATTGAATGTAGTAAATCGCTTCAAAATAACCCATTAAAGAATTTAATACATAATATGTTCAGATATAGTCACTCCATAATAATGATAACTTGAAATAACTGTTATGCAAAAGTTTTCATGATGCATTTACAGGAATTAACAACTTTTAACAAGTCCGTGATATACACGGATTTCGGAAAATTACTGACTTACGCCCTATCTGGGTTTAGTTAATTTAGTAGGGTCATTACTAGATTAATATAAAACATAATTATATCATTAATGTTACAATCAATTAACCAGGGTTGAGATTGAGCATACATAAAACAAATTTTAACCTGAAAGTCACCACGTGGTAAGGATTGACTGCAATATATATCGTAACGCATCCACTTTAATATCAATTAAAAGCACTCTGTTTTTATAAATAAATAATATACATATTTTAATAGACTTACCGGAGGTCGCGTAGGCTTCTACTTATCCATAGAAAAGGTTGGAAGACGAAAAAACTGTTCAATCTACTCTGTCAGCCGGGGACCAGAATGTGAAGCGCCGAGCGTCGTATTGGAACTGAACTAACTGGCTCTTGAAAAAACCGTACGTAACAGCGATAGGGCGCGCGCGAGGCGAGCGGCGGAGGGGTAGATCTCAATGATAAAGTCCAGTTGACCATATCAAAGGACAATTCCTTCACGTCGACAAATACGTAATTTTTAATAATGCACAATATAGATATAGGAACATCGCCGCGTTTTCCAAAACGCGGCACACCCCCACCCCAAAAGGGCAACCCGGTTGCCTCACTCTGAAACTCGGGAGAGTACCCTGCAGTGTACCCCCTTCTTAAATACTCTGGTGGACATCGTGGGTAAGGCGGCCCGGCGGCACTTGCTCTCAGGAGAACCACCATCCCCATGCAACCCTCTCTGCCACGCCAACGCCACGGGACCGCCCCAACACATCACCCTCTCCGGTGACCATCACCTACTCCCACCGGTCCCACTCACATATTCGTCCTAAGACCCAACAAGGCATCTCACACCTTGATATGTGAGCGACCAAACTACTCCTCTCGTCCATCTCTCGGACCGACCAGCCACATGCACCCACAAGGCATCTCCAACCTTGCCATATGGCTGGCCCACTTCCCTACACAAGGGCGGACGGCCCCGCTTAGCAGACAGAGAGGACCGCACCAAGGGCACACGAACATTAATCCCATCATTTACTCGTTCGAATACACCATAACTAGAGGGGGTTTACTTTTATACAGCACCTACTACACGACTTTCTCTCTCAACAAAAATAACACCAGGAAAACCGGAGAATGCGGCATGGCTCGGACCCTATTATGAACAACATCAACTATTAACAACCAACAACAGCACACCATCACTCCACCTAACCTTAAACAGGGGAAACTGACGATCTCAAAGACCACGACCATCTCGAGGACCACAATCTACTCACTTCCTCATCAATAGTTTTTTTACTAAGGGCATGGGTAGGAAAATTGGGAAGATGAAATGGGGCAAGGATCATTCAACAACAATCTTTCACCATCAATGTTTCCAAGTAAAGTTCGCATGCAAAACGTTTATAAGTAATGCACACCTGCAATTAATAATGTACGTAAATATTAATGGAAATTTGATTTTATTGTATTTTACAAAACAGAAGAATAAATAATTTCACGATACCAGCAAAAAAAAAACTTCACTGACAGTGTTTTCACTTTAGCACACAAAGAGTTATATAATATTAATGGCTGGTCCCTGAAGTTGACGGTTTTGATTCTTCCCGAACTGAAGCTACAGGCTTAAAAAAGGTTGAAATTGTAGACTATTTTGCCCTGTTGTATTGTTTTTTAATAATTTCTTGACGCATTTCTTTGATGATTAAATGGTATTTTAGAAATTCTGGGTCAGTGTCAATAAAGTTAATAACTGCATCGAGATTTTCCCGCACCTTGGAAAGTGTAGGCTTAGGAACATTATCGTCATCCTCTTCATCGTCACTATCATCTCCAACTTCTTCTTTCTGACCTTGCATTTGATAGATGATTTCTTCCTCTGTTAAATTCTGGTAGCGTACGTCATCTTCATCGGCACCCAACCATTCTCTTATGTCTTCAATGTTGGTAGCTCCAAAGGCACCTGCATAATCTTCATCTTCCAAACCTTGCAGGTCGATCTCTGGCTCTTTATCGTACAAAATCTTATTCCATGCATTGCATAATGTAGATATTTTGATCTCATTCCAGCTGTTTGCCCAATTATAAATAGCACTTTTAATACTGTATTCCTTTATTTTTTTAAGAGTTTGTTCACCCCTATTGTCCATTTCTTCATCGTCCATAAAAAATACCATGCATTCGTCGAGTTGTTTACGTCTGTAAAGGAGTTTGCAACTGAGGATTACTCCCTGATCCATTGGTTGGATAAGCGAAGTCGTATTGGGAGGCAAGAACATAGGTTTGATTTTTCCATCGCTGCTAGCCAATAAATTACTGGAGGGATGAGCAGGAGCATTGTCTAATATCAACAAAGCTTTAACATCCTCTTCTTTTATTTTTAAAACATCTAGCTGGAATTTTCTAACCTCTGGCACAAAATTATGAAAAAACCAATCGCTGGAAAATTTGTGAGTAAACCATGCAGTCTTGTTTGCTTTGTAAATAACTGGTAGGCTTTCCATAATGTTTTTAATTGCTCTAGGCTTAGCTGATTTCCAACAACGACAGATGTTAGACGGTGAGACCCATCTGCGTTTGCACATAAGAGAGCAGATAGTCTTTGTTTATTTACCTTTCGCCTGGTGTGGAATTGTCCATTCTATAGGCCTGAGTATTCTGAGGAATGGATCTCCAAAACAAGCCTGTTTCGTCACCATTATAAATTTGGGAAAGAAGAAGTTTTTCATCAGTAATTACTGCTTTAAGTTTTTGGCGAAACGGTTCGACACTAGAAACATCGCAACTTAAACTTTCCCCAAATATTTTCCGGTTTACAATGGAATGCCGCTGCCGAAATTTAAAAAGCCATCCTGTACTAGCTTTAAAATCAGTTTCTCCCAATTTTTGAGCGTATCTTTCCGCCGCTGCCTGCAATTCTACACCTCTAACTGGAACACCAACTGAACATTGCTGCTTGTACCAAGTGTATACAGCATCGTCAATATTACTGAACTTTGCTGCAGTCATTCGTTTTCTTTTAACAATACTCACATTTGGCGTATCTTGTTTTAAAACAAAATTGGAAATTTTTTCTGTCTTTTTTTATATCATAAAACGTAGACTTACTAATTCCAAACTCGTTTAAAATATTCTGCACAGAATAACCAGCGTCTATTTTACTCAACACTTTCATTTTGTCTTCTAAAGTTGTCTTGTATTTACCTCTAGCACTCATATTGTAATACAGTACTGTAAATTAATACTAAACAGTGTTTGAAGAAAATGTGGTTTGAAAAGCTGTACGCAACTAAGAAATAACGTCAGTACAATAGAATGCACACGAATACAATAACAATGACGCACACACTACCAAAGCAGCAGTTGAAACTGGACTAAACCCAGTCAGGGTGGGGGTGCGTATAGCACATTTTGCCAACATAACACTTTAAGAATTCCCTAAAGGCAAATGTTTTCACAAAGAATTCACAAAAGCAAAGTTTAATTTTTTTTTTAGGGAGTCCGAATTATCGTAAATTCCGAATTAGAGAAGTCCGAATTAGAGAGGTTTCACTGTATGTACAATTTAAATTCTGTTAGCAACAGTTGGAATGTCTTTCATTCTAGTTTCAATATTGTCTATTTATTATTATGGTTTGTTATCACCTCGTTTGATGTGGCAACTTCAGTGTGTCCTCTTCCGGTCCTCGGGTCCCGTCCTTCATGTCCTTGGATCCTCTTCCCATCCTTGGTCCAGTCTTTCATGTCCTCGCGTCCTCTGGTCCTCTTCCAGGATTCCACTGCTTGTGTTTCTTAGTTGTTGTTGGCTCTGCTCACATCATGGGTTGTAGGTGTGTCCATCGAACCTCTGTTCTGCCTCACAAGTCGTCAGGTAACGCTTACTGTAGATTTACGATCACGTAGTTGACTGACATAGTCTCCTACGGCAACGGTTGAATATCGAAGAAGGAAATTTATTAGCGCGACCTGGTATTTATAGCCAGGTCATGCAAAAGCTCAAGTCTGAACAATTTTCATCTTGTCAGAGTTTGTTGAAGCGTCTTTACCCCCACTCTGGTTCAATTCACTAATTTCACCTATCTTCGCGAATTACGAAGTCTGTTTCACACTACACGATGCTCAATCGATCGCTAATTTTTATATGTTTACTATACGTAAATTACACTTCTTTATTGTAATTATAAAAAGAGCTATTTACTTTTTATTTATAGCAATTGCACTTTCTGTCACTTTGTCACGGTCTTTTAACCCTTTGTTCACCTTTATTTTCTACACCCTCTGGTGTCTTTCGTTTTAGAATATCGTACATATTTTTCTTATAATTAAAATAAAACAAAATCTACCAATATTTGAAAAGGAATGGTTACTGTTCAGGATCCCTACATTTTAAACAATCCAGCTTGCAATCTGAATCATGTTTATCAATCAGTATTTATTTATTTTTATTATTTATTTAAATTATTTTGGTAATGCACAGTACCGTAAATGGTTGTACTGTCGCTCGCTCTCTCTCTTCTCTCTCTCTCTCTCTCTCTCTCTCTCTCTCTCTCTCTCTCTCTCTCTCTCTCTCTCTCTCTCTCTCTCTCTCTCTCTCTCTATATATATATATATATATATATATATATATATATTGTAGAGTGACAGATAATCCACACAAATACATTACTCAATGATCATTAATAAAGCTCTAATATATGGAATATCCAGATGAGAATCAATTAAAAGGCACTATTAGTTAATATACTCACAAGAAAAGTTAAAATAAAGAAAAAATCTGCAAATAATATATATACTACAAATTTAAAAACCCAGAAAACTAAAAATGTGAATAACAAAATTACCCAGGTAAGATAGAAGCAGGCAATTAAGATACCCCGACAAAGAAACCAGACCAGAAGAAACAAAGGCATACACAGCGAAATGGTACTGAAGAAAGAAGGAAGAAGAAATATAAAATGAACAAGAATACTGAAGAAAGAAGAAGGAAGAATGACCAAAAATACTGAAGAAAGAAGAATGACCAAAAATACTGAAGAAAGAAGAAAGAAGAATGACCAAAAATACTGAAGAAAGAAGAATGACCAAAAATATTGAAGAAAGAAGAAGGAAGTGAGACGACCCATATAAAATAGAAACCCCATAGGGAGAGAACCCAAAAACCCCAAAAATAAATGAATGTCCAAAGAGAAAGTATAACACCCCAAAAAACCATATCACAATGTAAAACTGACAAAAAACCAAAAGTGTTAATAGTATTAAATAACAGTGCATCCAAAAAGTTATTGTTTAGTTTGTATGAACAAATCTTCACAGTCCCCCCATGGTTGAATATTTCATGTTATAAAGCTAGAAAAGGACTAGTAATAATATTAATAAATCACCATGGACAAGTGTAAGTTATCGAATTATAACTGATAAACTTTAAAAAGGTGCACGAGTTGCAGTACAAAGTAATAAACTTTAAGTGTTTTGTGAACAGTATCTATTTTGATATGAAATAGTAATATTACTAATGAAAGGCTACTGAAGCTATATGAACATTCCATAGAATGAAATAAGAAACAGATAGCCAGTGTTATACTTAAAGAGGGGGAATAAATCTTTAAAATTGCGAAATACAGAGCAGACTGTTAATAATTAGTTTTAAGAAGTGTTAACCATTATATGGAACCAAGATGTTATGTTCCTGTTCCATATAATAATTAGACAAATAAGAATTAGTAGTAAGAGATATTATTGTTATAAGCTGTTATTTTGTTGTCAATTTAATTTAGGAATGCCCTATCTAAAAGTAGATATCATTCCCAATGTTATAAAATATTTTTAATTATGTTACTAGGTAATCAATACACATTAAAGGTATTATTCAAGGTACCAGTTTTGATAGAGATAGGTGTTATATTTTAATTGTACAATCAATAATCACTGTTATACCAGTCAAAGAACTAATTCTTAATAAAGTATATAAGGATAAGAAGTCAGAGAAGGATATAAAATAACTACATTGGTAAAAAATTTGCAAATAGCAACACATCAAATCTAGGCCATATAATGAATTTAAACTGCAGAATAATTAATAAATCTAGTCTTATAAGCCAGTTAAACTGACAATATTTATGCAAGATAAACTCAACATATAGTATACCATGTAAATAAGGCTTTCTAAAGATATGGTCATTATATAAGTAAAATTATTTATTTATCTAATAAAATTACCATTAAAACTGGAATAGACTAACTGACATTATCATAGGAGGAGTCATAGACAAATGAATTATATTTAAAAACCATCAATAATAAAGTAAATCGCAATAAATTAAGTAAGAATAGACAATTATATCAATTTCAGATTTAATAGAATAATAATTATATTAGGAAAAATGGCTATTATTTGCTTAGACAACAGGAAGTATACTTTTAGGCCTACATTCCAAAAATGTAATAAATATAATTTTCTAATGAAACTTTGTAACACTAAATTAATTACTAGCAAAATAAGCAGAATAGAATAATGAAACCGAATATGTATTTAATATTTCGTACAGTTAACTAATAATGAAATTATTTTCTGAGCATAATGTATCAAAATAAAATGTATCGGAAGCTAAGATAATTTGAAACAATGTATAAAATATATTAAATAGGCTAAGATTTTCAGGAGACGAAGGAAATCAGAACAGTTCATTATTATACGTTGAAGAGTGCACTTAATGTGAATTTTTGCTAGAAATAACCTTTAATGGCGGTTACGTTATAACCCAGTTCGGTGAAATTTTGTATAAAATTATTTTGAACTATTTTATTTATTGTGAAGTGGTGAAGTTGACCTATGAACAGCGTAACACCAATAAACTGAACCACATAAAACTAATTAAACTGAATAACACTGATATCACACCATATACAGACTGAAAATTCGAGGTTAAACCGACACACATAGACACAATGAGATATATCCAATAACAACATTTTACACCAAGTGAACTATTCCATCATACACCAGTGACATTCCAATATATCCAGGACGATCATATACAATTGCTGAGACCATTTACACGAAGAAAGGACATCTTTATTTCAACAAATACTTCGTCAATGTTAGAGGCTTCATCGCACATGCGTCAGTCGGCCATTTTGATCCATTCTCACTGCTGTAGAAAAACGACATTTGGCTGAAATTGGTTTGAATAAAAATCATATATAAACTTTTATTATTTCTAATTATCATTGTATTGTTTAAATTTAAGGCATTTTATAATTGTAAGTGTTATACTTTCCTGCCCATGACCTTCTCTGGCTATATCTTAAATAACCGTTCAAAGAACCCTATTTTTATAATACTAATGTAAACTGTTTATATCGACCGGCCCTGAGTGAGTCGATACTACATTGTAACATCGATTTTAATCGAACAAATTCATTATTTTTATTAATAAACGTTCTGTTTTGGTAATTTGGAGTTGATTTTCTTTATAAAAAGGCTTAACAGAAATTAATCAGGAAACCCAACTAACCGAAAGGCGGTATATACGAAACGACGAACGTTTCAAGAAGAAGAAGAAGAAGAGAGCCGTCTTTCGCCTAAACTTGGAGTTAACCAGATTGTCTTTTAAACAAATTTACTGAAAGTGACACTATTACCAAAATAAACACAATATCATCATAATTTTAATTACAACCAATAAACTCGATTTGTTCCTAAATTTTAAGAACTTAAATACTCAGAAAACATTTTTTCAGAAAATTCTTTTATTTGAAATAAATAATAAAATTTTTTTATTTCAAATTGTGATAACATTCAAACAGATTTTATTTTGTAACCACGAAGACCAGGAACGTTACCAAATTGATGTTTCCAAAGTGAAACCATAACTACACATACACAATTAAATTATTTTGTTTTATTACAAAATTGGCGTCCAACTAAAGGGCTGTAATTAGGGGTTGAAAGGCTGTAATTACTTGCCCAATTTCTAATTCAGCTTGGCAGCGGTTATCCAGCCAGGGAATCAGGGAAGATGCAGCGTCGTGCCACATCAAAGAAGAGAGCGGCGGAGGCCGAAAAAGAACTCAATATGGATGATAAGGAGGCGACCCCAGTGGAGGACGTGGAAAAGATATTAGAACGGGTGGAACATAAAAAACCAGCACCACCAGAGGAACAACCCGAAGTACCCACACAAACAGGGGAAATCAATGTTCCGGAGAAGGAAACAGAAAACATGACAGTACACGAAATGTTTAAGGCGATGATGGAAAATAGTAAGAGAATGGAAGAAAACTCACATAAAAAAATGGATGACACCAACCGGTCACCCAAGGAAGAATTAAGCAAGAAAATGGATTCCACCGAGGAAAACTTGAACAAGAAAATGGATTCTACTACAGAAGAAAATAATAAAAAGTTAGAAGATTTGAAGAATGATAACCAGTCCACCAAGGAAAATTTGAGTGATATAAATAAGAGCATAGAGGCAACAAAAGAAGAATTGAAAAAGGACAACCAAGCAACAAAAGAAGAATTGAAAAAGGACAACCAAGCAACAAAGGAAGAATTGAGTAAAAAGATTGAAAACACCAATAAGAGAATTGAGGAAACCAGTAAGAAAGTGGAAAAGAAAATGGAAGAAAATAAGAAGAATTTGGAAGAAAAGATGGAAGAAACCAGCAAGAAAATAGAAGATGACAACCAACAATTAAGGGAAGAATTAAGAGAAAATAATAAGAAAATGGAAGAGAAGATGGAGGAGAGGTTGGAAGAGTTAAGAGAGGATAACCAACTATTACGAGAAGAATTACGAGAAGTTAACCAAGAGAATTTAGACAAGTTAGATGAACGAATGGAACTATTAAGAAAGGAAATGAACAAGGAACTCAAAGATAATAAGAAATCTATGACCAAAAGGCTGGAAGACGAAACCATAACTATAAATCAACAGATAAGAGAAGTTGATGGAAGATGTCGACTGACGGAAGTGGAGGTACAAGAGTTCAAGGAAGTAGTGAACACCAAGGTCACAAATCTTGAAGAATCTAATCGCAAGAAGGCAGAAGAAAACCGAACGGAAAGCCAGGAAGAACTCAGTAAGGTACGAACTCGAATTACGGAAAGATGTGACGGAATGGAGGAAGCGATGACTAACATCACTGGTCAAGTGAGACAGAACCAGGAGGACATGGAAGCAATTCGGAACCGACCAACCAGCTTCACTAATATCCCATCAACGAGAACAGAATGGCTTAACTTCCGCCAATATAAAAGGAAGCCGATGGAGTTCTTGGCCCGTATCGAGGAATATATGGCCAAACATAGAAATAATCGATGGTCCAATAGTCGAGAACTATTAGACGAATCATTCCGGGATATGACGGACAATTGGTGGATGGCGAACAGGAGCGAAATAAATGATTATCAGCAGTTCAAAAGTTTGTTCAAGTCCAAGTATTGGTCAGAGACCACCCAGAATTTAATAAGGGACAACATCTGCAATGGCCGATACAAAACTCAGTTTGGCAATACCATGACTGCATACTTCCTTGGGAAGGTGTGCCTGGCCAAGCACCTGGAACCAGCCATACCAGAGGAATGCCTGGTGAACAAGCTTTCCTATCATTATGACGAAGAGGTCATAAGAGCTCGAAGAGGTAGCCAGATAAAGACCATACAGGCGATGACGGAGCTATTAGAAAATTATGAGAACGAAGAATATTACAGGCAGAGTAGAAGGAGAAATGAGCGGCCAGAAGTTCGAAATAATCCGTCATCGAACAATAATAGTCAACAGATCAACAGTGGGTACCAAGGAAACAGATATAATCCAAATTACCATAATCAGAACCCCACGTATGGTAACAACAACAACAATAACCACGGTAATACAAACCCGAACATTAACCGAAATAATAACGGGTTCTCCGGTAATCGAAGTAATTATTACCCGAATAATAATGTAAATAGCCAGAGAAACCCCAATCATACCAATAACACCGAGCGGTTTTACAATAACAATAGGGGTTACCCTAATAATAATAACAACAACAACAGGTTCTCCCGACCCCGGGTAAATTTTATACGGGCAGAAGGAAACAATCATCGCAGGTATAACCATCAACGGCGGAGCAGCGTACACGAGTACGAAGATCGACACAGAAGCCGAGAACGGGACAACTCCAGTTATAATCCGCCAAGGCGAAGTACCAGCCTAGATGACCCGGAGCGGCATACAAATAGGGAACAAACATACGAACCGAGAACTGAAAGGCTGGAACCTACTCAAGGTTTCCCCACTGATGCCTCTGTTGGTCCAATTAATAACCAAGATGAGGAGAATTTAAACGGAAGGAGGCAGTAATAAACAATAAGGACCTTTTGCTGCTTCTATCGCCTGGGTATATAAAAGAATTGCCAAGAGTAAATCATCACAATAAAATTACTATCATTCGATGTAATTATTTGAAAAATATTCTAAATGAACTACTGGAGGAGGATGACACTCGCCTCCCTATAATAAACAATGAAATAATTTATATTAATGCAGAAATCGAAGGAACATTCGCACAACTAATGATCGATACAGGTGCCAATGTATCTATAATTAACACTACAGAATTGGAGAGAATCCAAAGAAAATGTGGTAAGTTATTGCCAACCTTACCTATAAATAACATTGTATTAATCGGTGCCACTGGTCGCCAAAACAAGACAATCAGAAAACAAGTGTCATTGAATGTCATTAGTAAGGGTATAGCTATGAACATGGTCTTCCTAATTGCGGCAGGATTACCCTTCAACATATTAGTGGGATGTGATGTGCTGAGAAGGAACTCGGCTATTATCGATTTATGAATGGAGAAGGTATCACTTTTTACCGGAGATCTGACCTGGACGGCCGATTTAGTCGGTAGTGAGATAACACTTCCCAGCAGTATCCACCAGCAAATACGTAGCATTAATTATACTAATACTAACACCATTTCTAACACCATAGTATATGAAACTACGGACGAAGATTTATGGTCCCAAAAAATACAGGAGATAAGGGATTTCCGAAGCGGAATTAATAGAGAAATTACCCAATACTCAAGCAAATCAATTGATAAAAATTTATGAAAAGTACCGCTCAGTATTTTCCGATGAGCCAGGCAAGGTAAGAAATTATCAATGTACCCTTCAATTCCGAGATACAGTGGAGTTTAATAGGAAATCCTACCCTATTGCGCATTCTCGAAGGGAGGCTGTGAGAGCGGAAATCAACCGAATGCTTAATAGCGATATTATAGAACCTAGCCAATCCCCATACACCAGCCCTATTGTCGCAATTCCCAAGAAAAACGGCCAAGTCCGGCTTTGCTTGGATGCAAGGGAAATAAACAAAAAAATCATTAACGATAGAACATCGCCCGGTGAGATTGAGGAAATCCTGAAACGCTTCCATGGTACCCAATACTTCAGCACCTGGGATACGGTGTGCGGCTACTGGCAGGTAGAGTTACACCCACGGAGTCGCCAATATCTGGCTTTCATATTCGAGGGACGCAATTACCAATTCAAAAGATTGCCATTCGGATTGGTAAACTCAGTTGCCATCTTTGTGACCTGCATGGACCAGATATTGGGACAAGAAGCACTTCAGTTTACAACAGTGTACGTCGACGACCTACTAATAACATCTGAAACGTGGGAGGAACACTGTTACCATGTGGAACATGTGCTTGAGAAATTATCTGCCAGTAACGTCACGCTGAAGTTGGAAAAATCCAAGTTTATTGCCAGAGAGGTGCAATTTTTAGGATTTAACTTGGACGATCAAGGAATCTCACCGTCGGCAGAAAAGGTGGAAGCCATCCAGAAATTCCCGGCACCCAAAAACAGGAAGCAGTTACAGTCGTTCCTGGGACTCTGCAATTATTATAGAAAGTTCCAGGAACAATATTCAGAGTTAACAGCGAGGTTTCAACCTCAATTATCATCCAAAAACAAATGGGTATGGTGTAAGGAACAAGAGGGGATTTTTCAACAAATTACGGACAAATTTCTGGCTACTATAATACTTCGCCACCCAAACTTTAAGTTACCATTCTTCATGAATTGCGATGCCAGCAACATCAGTCTGGGAACGACACTGTATCAAGAGGACGAGAAGGGTCAACATCAAGTAATTAGCTTCGCGAGCAGGTCTTTGAACCAGTGCGAAAAGAATTACACGGTGACGGAAAAAGAATTACTGAGCGTGGTATTTGCTTGCGGTAAGTTCCGCACTTACATTTTGGGATACCCTGTTACTGTCCGAACTGACCATAAATCTATTTCGTTCTTGAAAAGCTGCAAACTGAACCATGGCAGACTAACGAGGTGGATACTTGCCCTTCAAGAATACCATCTACAATGGGAGTACATCCCAGGTAAAAAGAATGTAGTAGCGGATGTGTTAACCCGGGTCAATGTAGAAGAACAAACTTTCGAAGGGGAGAAGGAAAGCGTGCTAAAAATATACCATCTTCTTAGCACCAGAGCCGATTTAACAACAATATTGACCAACATGAGCACCCACCAACAAGCGGACCCGAAATTGAGAAACCTCAAACTTCGGCTAGAAGAGGGAGACGAAACCGTTGCTCAATATTACCAGATAAATACACAAATATTGTTCGTTAAAACCTCCTTGAAGGAAGAGATCTGGAAGGTGGTTGTTCCGACACAGATTGAAAGGGAATTGATAGTGAACTACCACGTACGTTACGGGCATATGGGCGCCCTCAAGGTAATAAAAGCTCTGGAGGAGAGCTGCCATATAAAAAACATCAATAGGAAAGTCCGAATGTATATAAAAAGTTGTAAAATCTGCCAACTGGTAAAAACTAATAATGAGAAGAAGGAAGGTGTGAGGATCCCAATCACTTCCCAAGCAAAATTGGGGAAGGTGTTCCTAGACATTTGCGGACCATTTCCCTGTAGTGGAGGTCGACACCAATATCGGTACCTAACCATCATAATGGACCACTTCACCAAGTATGTTAAGCTATACCCTACTAATCGAGCGACTACCCGGAAAATTCTGGGGATACTAACAGAACAGTATATCCCACACCTGGGGAAACCATCTTCGATCATTACTGATCATGGAACCCAGTTTAAGGGTGGAAAATGGCGAGATACATTATTGTCAATGGGCATTCGTACATACAAGACCTCGGTCTACCATCCGAGCAGTAATCCGGCAGAGCGGGTGTTGCGAGAAGTGGGGAGGATCCTAAGAACTTATTGTCACCATCAACAAAAAAGGTGGCAAGACTATCTAGAAGCCACGGAGGAATTCCTCAACTTGGCATACCATCCAGCTATAGGGATAACCCCATACTCTGCTATGTACGAGAAACCACCCCCACGAGAGATCACGGATATACTCGAGTTCCCCAGTAACCATATGTACAGATTTGGCAAAGCTAAATTCTACAACAAGGTGGCAGAAGACCAGATACAACGGCAAAATAAGTATCAAAAGGCTAGTGGTAAATTAATAATATATGAAAAGGGAGAAAAAATTTTGCTAAAAAATCGTGAATTACCCAGCACACTGGAAGGAATAACGAAGAAGTTATTGCTGTTATACACCGGACCATATATCATATCCAATGTGAAAAATAATAATACTTATGAAATAAAGGAAATAGATTCAGAAAGGATAAAGGGTGTATATAACCAGGCTTCCATGAAAAAATATTATGAGTAATTGAATGTATGGAAGATTGAATATTTAATGCAAAAAATTCAAAAACGAAGTAAGAGCAACTTACTACCTATTATTTAGGAAACAATTTATGAAGGAAATAAGGAAGAAAAAGAATTTATTGAGATTAAAAAATTCAAAAATCAAGTAAGAACAATTTACTACCTTATATTTGAACTTTTGGGATTAATAAAGAAGAAAAAGAATTTGGATAATACATTACAAACAATTATATATGGGACCAATTCTGAAAAACTTTCGAGAATAAAGAAATGGCAGTACAAACCACTGATGCAATTAAAATGAATAAACTTATTGTGAAGTAAAATTAATGAGAATTTTATGTAAAATAAACAGAGATAATAAACACATTGTGACTTTCCACACACTTATATAAATAAATATAAATGTATCTGTATGCAGGAATAACCAGTAACCTATATTCGGGTCTGTTTACATTACTTGCATGAGGCACGTATGTCACGCGCACCATAATTATGGTACTTACCATAGTTGGAGCATCTGGTTACTTCAATCTTGTTGTTTTTATTATTACCTAGGGTCCAAGGATTCGACTCAGCGTGATTGCTGACAGAGACAGGCATAGAAATGAGAATACGTTCAATTGAAACATTAACCATTAATAGTGATTTATTTAGTAATTTATTTGAGCGTGTACACCGGATAAAATTTTCAACATGGCGGCCATTACTTATATTGGCTCTCTTTCATCATTAAAATTCTTTTATAGCTTATTAAACGTTAGTTTACCAAATTTTATATATTAACTATGCAGCTGCTTCATTATTAAATGATTTTACTTATATTTTCTTAAAACAAACGCAAACCAACACCCCGTTTGGATGTCGACATTATCATGCACGCCCCGCTTTCTCTCTCACATTCATACTTATAATCTCAATTTACTTTTTGTGTACACATATCTGCAATTTGGGTAAAGAGCTCTTTAATTAAATTTTGGGTTTACACTTTCCTGATTCGGTAGACTGGAAGTTCTAGAAGTGGATCACATGTTGCTTCCTCAAATGGCGTGGTTACATTTTACTGAATTCACAGACTCTAAGTATAATTTTGAAAAACAATTACTGCACACTGTTTTAGTTCTCCTGTAGTTGATACTTATTCACATTTTGATTACATTTTGAATTATTTAAGACACTAAAACTGACTAATTCAGGCCAGCACAATGGTTAGCGTGTTATCGCCATGATGAATTTCTGCAGACTGGGTCAGACGTTGTATATCTAGTTTTCGTCTGTCTTTTACACTGAATTTACATGGTGGTTATTGTTATTTGTTCACTATTTACTTTTAGTTACATTTTGTTAATTCAAATAAACACTTTCGCTGACTATTTTATGCCAGCACAATTTTAACGTGTTACTGCCATGGTGATGTTCTGGAGACTGGGACGAAAATTATGCAAATTTTACATATGTGTGTGTGAGTAAACGTCATCGTTCTTTGTCTCTTGTTATATAATCGCCTTGTTAGTTACGTATTTTAATCACGTCATTGTTGTTTTAATGACGTTTGGCGTTGTCGGCCAGTGAAACAGAAGTATGAAGCGCCGTTATTAGTGGCTGTAACCATTATAAGTCTTTTTATCGGCACGTACACTGCTGTCCTTGAAATTATTTTGTTGTCTCGGAACTGCGTCGTTGTAGGCAAAAACCAAGGGAAATTGTATTACCCATAGAAATGACTTTAAAAACATCGAAATACCATAATTTACTACCTTGCATACCATACTTTTTGTATCAGACTTTTTGTACTGTCACAAAACCCCCTCAATGAAAGGTTTTGTGTCGAGACACAAAAACTTTCATTGACTCATTCACACCTCTCTAAAAGGATCAGCTCAGATATGGAGCCACAACCCCCTCTAGTGTTATAAAAAAATCAATCACTTACCCTTGGTCCAATGATGAGGTTCGCACCTTCTGACCTTACTGGACTTCTCCAGAGAGATCCCTACACCATAAGGCCATGAGGCACTTTACGCTCCTGTTCTGACGCACCGGCCAGCTCAGGACCGCGGTCACCACACCATAAAACTCTGAAACATTCAATACAAAATTTTAAAATAGTGGCCTTCTCTATATCCATATCCACAACTGATATGTTTCCTCTTAGTACGTTGGTTTGCGTTTTGGGGCATTGGTTTGCTTAATTCTACAAGTTGCAAACAATGTATATCAAGAATTAAGACAGAAAATTCCTGCTCTTTTAACAATCCGGTATCTAGTACACATTTCTGACTTCTGTCAATTATATTTACTCTCTCTTTATCACATGAAAACAATTTCTCTTAACCTAAACAAAAATGTACTTTACTGCTTTAGCAACAACCATTAACCCTAATATTTTACTTCATATAATCTTACAATATCTATATCATGGCAAACAACTTTAAAGCTTTATACTTTCTTTACGATCTTTTCTTATGTTTAACTTTCTTTATAACAGAATCATTTCTAGAGAATGGACAAACTTTACAAAATTTTAATATTATAATCGTTACTATCCTGGTAGTAACCTCCTATCCACACACACTATTGTTGTCATAATAAAACACAATACAACATTGTACATCATAAGCATTAAACACTAACACTGAACAATTCACATTACTGAATTCATATTTTCATAACTTGTAGCAAAACTTTATCAACTTTCGATTAACTTTTATCATTTAACATTCATTCAGATTCTATACACAAAATTTTCAAATTTATCATCACCTTTCCATTTACCTTACCTTTCAGTTACATCACCTTTCTACTATGAATTTTCCTTTTCTAACCCTTTTATCCTTAACTAGTTTGGGTGACTCTCTATTATTCATTATTCTCTATCTCTTATTTTGGCATTTGTCAACCTAACCTTACTCACCTCTTTTTCTACTAACAACCGCTTCTAACCATTTACATATAATATGACACCAATATCTCAATAATAACCCCCTTCACAAATCCCATTTAAAACCTCTGGCACCGCTCATTTTTGTACTAGTATGTGTGTGCCCGAACTCTAACCAACTCATTCCCTTATCGGTTCCTGACCCTTTCAGGTAACCCTTTCCGGCGCTAAACGGTCCCTTCCTGTCTCAACATCTCTCGTTGGACTCCTACACCAATACCCTTATTACAAAATATCACCAACAACAACTATAAAATTACCATTCACCTTACTCACCTCTACATATAATCCCTACCTACTGTGTCCCTAAAATATCTAACACCTCTTTATATATTATCAGCATCTCAACACTTTATTTTCCCTAACTCCCATTAACTCTGTTTGACTAACTCCAATGCCCTTATTTATCACTATCCCCAAACTCTTTACAACATTTCACATTAATATACCATTAGAAAATTCATCACTTATGTACTAACAACAATACCTCTCAATATCTAAATCTATTACCTGCATAATCATTTACTAACCCTTTAGAATCTAAATCTCATAATATCCTTTAAAATCATTATTAACTTTTCTACAGTACATAGTTTACATAAAAATACATAAAATACACAACAGCAAAGTACACAAATACATTGACATTAATATACACAAACATATACAATTCACCTTATCATCTTATCATTTACCATAAATCAATCATAATCAGTCCATTTCAAAAACACTATCACATTTTTAAATGTTCATAACACAATAAAATAATTATCCTCCATTGTCAAATAATAGTCTTATCTTTGGTCTGTACAATTTATTTTTTATTAAATACATTATATTAACATCGTAAATATAACACTTATTTAAATTCTTATATTTTACAAAACCGTCATCATTAATAGGGGGTTATTACCTATCAATTCATCATA
The DNA here is from genome assembly GCA_034769895.1 of Magicicada septendecula. Lineage (NCBI taxonomy): Eukaryota > Metazoa > Arthropoda > Insecta > Hemiptera > Cicadidae > Magicicada > Magicicada septendecula. The sequence continues at coordinate 78,187,268 of CM068367.1, read as the reverse complement.
CAACCTGTAACGATTGGTTATTGTCCTGTCACCTCCAGTATAATTAGTCACCACTAGGTACGTTATAAAGTCATTATTTCCATTATCATCTTCTCCTACTGCTATATCAGCTTCAACCCAAGGTAAGTACTTATTTTTATTATCAATCATCTCTACTCCTAACCTTTCCATAAATTCTTCATAAGTTCTACTCATCTTAAAAATCTCTATTTCTCTCTTTCTCTCTCGCTCATCACAATACCTCTCACTCTCAAAATATCCCTCACCATAACACCAAGTTACACTCTCTCTCTCAAAACATGCAGGGGATACTAACTTATCATTACAGCACCACCTGTGAAGTGCACAAAAAACCAAGGGAAATTTATCTGTAGACCTATCGTCTTTCACATACTCACGTGAAGCCATTTCTTCACCCCCCCACTACAACATTATGGGAAAAATTTACCCCCTGCAACCCCTTTATCTGTAAATTCTCTCTATACTTTCTCTCTAATTCATCAACACTTTTTATCACTTCATTATCAAATTCTACTCCCATTATACTTTTATCACCACTCTCAATACTCACACAATTATTTTCTAACACCATATTTTTAATTCTATTATCATAATTCTCACCACTACTTACCTTGTCTTTATTTTCATTCAGTTAATCTGATTCTCTACTATTCTCTACCCCCATTTTACTCTTGTAATTTTCATCTACTTTATTCTTTTGTCTATCAAACTTCTCATTAACTAATGCAACTATTTTCTCTTCCGTTTTATCGAAACGTGCGTGCATTTCATCAATTCGTTTATCAAAATTAAAGTTTTGTTTTTTGATTTCGTTTTTTATTTCGTCAAATTTTACATTAAAATTATTCTGGATTCCTCTAATTTCGCTTTTTTGTTCACTAAACAGCATTTGCATCATTTTCATAATTTCGTTATTTTCAGCCCTGTTATTTGGGACTGGTGTTGAGTGAACAACTCCTTCACTCATTACTATTGATTCTATCATACTTACCGCTGGAGAAAAAGCTCGATGTTTTGAACAGGTTAGGGCACGGCGAGAGTGCTGCGTCTGTGGCCAGGTTAATGGCTGTCAACGAGTCAACTATAAGAACGATAAAAAAAAGTAAAGAAACAATAAAAGCTAGTGTTGCTAGTGGAACTGCTTCTAGTGCTAAAGTTACCTTTATGCTCGATCACAAAAGAAAGTTCCTTTAAGTAGCTTAGTTATACGTGAAAAGGCACTGAGAATATACAAACATTTAGAGCAAGGTGTTGGCCAATCTAAATTTCAAGCTAGTAAGGGATGGCTTGCTTGCTTCGTCCACCCCCATAGTCTTCACAATTTGAAAATAGTGGGAGAAACAGCCTCAGCTGACCATAGTGCTGCTGAGAGTTATCCTGAACAATTAAAAAAATTAATTGAAGATAAAGGATATTTGCCGGAACAGGTATTTAACGCAGACGAAACAGGTCTGTATTGGAAGCGCATGCCCAAGAGGACATACATCTCTAAAGCTGAACGCTCTGGACTAGGTTTCAAGGTCTCGAAAGGCAGGGTGCTCTTGTGTGCTAACGCTTCTGGTGACTGTATGGTGAAACCAATGGTAGTGTATCGATCGCTGAACCCACGTGCCTTGAAAGGAAAAAACAAATGTCATCTTCCAGTGTTTTGGCGTGCAAACAAGAAAGCATGGGTGACAGGTGCATTGTCAATGGACTGGCTGAATAACTGCTTCGTTCCTGATGTTGAACGGTATCTATCCAAGAAAAACTTAACCTTCAAGGTTCTCCTGATCTTAGATAACGCTCCAGGACACCCCGAGGCTCTCCAGTTCGCCCATCCAAATGTTGAAGTTGTATTTCTGCCCCCAAATACTACTTCACTCATACAACCGATGGACCAAGGAATTATCGAAGCATTCAAGCGATACTATACACGACGCACATTCAACAGGATACTGGAAGCTATGGAGAATGACCCAAGTCTGACAGTCACTGATTGCTGGAAACTGTTCAACATCACTGACTCCATCACCATTATTAAAGACTCTCTTGACGAAGTAAAACAGTCAACTTTGAATGCCTGTTGGTCCAAGCTGTGGAAGGAGTGTGTTAATCAACGTTTGCAACACAAACTCCCAGCCGTTAAGGATATTGTAGATGCTGCAAGACGTGTGGGAGGTGAAGGATTGGCAGACATGAAAGATGACGACGTCGAAGAACTTCTTCAGTCACACAAGGAGGAGTTGAATGAAGATGAATTGGAAGAAATAATACGATCGAGTGAGGATGGGGATGATGACGAGGAGGACAAAGAAGAACAGAGAGAAATGACGTCTTCTAGCCTAAGCAAAGGAATACTTTTGGCTAACAATCTCGCTGAATTTTTTCTTGACATCGATCCCATCATGGAGCGGAGTATAAAATTCAAACGGGGTTTGGAGGATTTATTATCTCCATACAAGCAGCTTCAGAAGGAGTTTCAAAATAAAATGAAGCAGACTTCTCTTTTATGCTATTTTAAATCATCTGGTGGCAAGTCAACTGACGTCCCTCACCCTTCCACAAGTGTCGATTCCCATGCCTCGATTTAAAATTGTTTTGATTAAAATTTTGCGTTTAAATTGTTTGTGTGTTAAAAATTGTTTTTATTTTAAAATTTTATAGTTGTCTTGATTGTTCATCTCTTCTTTCACAGCACTATCACTTTACTAAAAATGAACTTTATCTTGTGAAAAACTTACTTTTTTCGTCGGACGCGTTTCGGCTTAAGTATCCGCCTTCTTCAGCTTTTAGTCAGACTGCCATCATTTCGTAACGGTTTTTGTGTGGAAGGTGTAGTGGGGGTGGTGTGTGGAGGAAGGGGATTGGTGCAGGGATTCAACTTGATGTTTGTTTTTTGTAAAATTGTGTCAAAAAGTGTATGTGATTTATATTGTAATTGATTCAATTACAATATAAATCACATACACTTTTTGACACAATTTTACAAAAAACAAACATCAAGTTGAATCCCTGCACCAATCCCCTTCCTCCACACACCACCCCCACTACACCTTCCACACAAAAACCGTTACGAAATGATGGCAATCCCTGCACCAATCCCCTTCCTCCACACACCACCCCCACTACACCTTCCACACAAAAACCGTTACGAAATGATGGCAGTCTGACTAAAAGCTGAAGAAGGCGGATACTTAAGCCGAAACGCGTCCGACGAAAAAAGTAAGTTTTTCACAAGATAAAGTTCATTTTTAGTAAAGTTAAAATTTTAATTTGAAAATTGTAGTAAGCTATAAAACTGGACTTACTTAGCACTAAAAACTGGCCGCTATTTTTTCCTTGTCTTAGCGGCTTTTTCGTTATAATGTAATACAGTATGTATTTTAAAAATTTTGAAAATTTTTATAATTAAGTAACTGTCAGCTATTTGAAATCATTGGACTGGTTTTATACATTCGAACAATGTAGTGTATACTGTATAATGAAGAGTTGTACAGTATTTTATATTTCTGGCTTTGTTTCAGATTCCCCTAACCTTACTTTTCCCATATAAAGTTAACTTCACCAACCGCGGATTCACTAACTGCGATGTTTTGTAGGAACCTAACCCCCACGGTTGGCGAGGGAATACTGTACATCCAAAGGACTTATACATATCACATACATATAATAAGGATATTAATCACATATCCCTAATTAAACATTCCTTTATGAAACATTGAAAAACTTTATAGATATATAATAGATATAAAACACGAAAATGTGAACAACAACCTTCTCTTGCCAAACGGTAGTAAAAGCCAATTCATACGTAGTTATTTTACAAGTAATGAACACATATTGGCGTCCAAATTAGTACTTGAAACATGCTCCCAGTACTATCTCACATATGACATTAATAAATCAAAGATGTCAAGAAAAGAAACAAAATTGATCACACAAACACACACTCACCATACAATATGTGTAATGTTTAGTTTGAATTTTATTATTAATATTATCTGCATGTTTCCAGCTTCAGGACGATGACACTATATTACCACCAGGATTGAGTGGCCTGATAAGTGAACCAATCATCAACAACCCAAATACAGCACATGTGAGTCATCCACAAAGACCGGTTTACAGAAGATGTATTTCAGAGAACATTATGATGTCATCCCCTGTAAGTTTCTTCACCAAAATTTTTTGAACAAATTTAGAGAAGGTTCAGTGATGTTATTGTAAAAAAAATAACATATTTTTTGTGAACATTGAATAGCACTTACGGCTACCATGTAGTCAGTTACAAGATGAGAATTCATCTTTTTTTTTTAAAGATGATTTTCTTAAAAAATTTTGAATTTTTGATGAAGTTAATGAATTTTATGTAAATTTTGTTAAAATTTTACTTAATTGTTTAGAATTGTGTATAGTAATTGAGATTCTCAGTCTGTATTCTTGTTTATTGACAGATCCTCATTTATTCAGTTTGCAGTCACTTCAGTGACAGTGCTAGTTTTTTATATTTTTATTATATACTAATGAGAATATGGCATTGTTGAAACACTAGTAATAAACATGATGTTAATTTATGTATATTTAATATCCTAATTAGCATGTGGTATTTTTTTTGCAGTTAATTGAAGACTCTGCGATTGGCAAAAGGCCAGCACTTACTAATTTGGAAATGCCCACAGTGAAGCGACACAAGCCATTGGGAGATGTAACAGTGCAAAACATTCAGTCTCCAACGCGTGGAACTTTGTTTGATTATGGTTTTAAAAAAATGAAGTCACCATTTACTGGTGAACAGCTTGAATTGCAGCAGAGCCCCAAATTGCGACACAGTATCTCAGCAGATGCGTCCGTTGTAGTTCCCCACCGCCATAAGTTGAAACACAGCTTCTCGGAATCAGACCATGACATGATCAAAAGCGCTCTTTCAAGATGTACGTATGTTTATGTAAACTAAATTGCACATGCAGTAAATAAGATTTATTATTTATTAAAACTCAGCTTGACTTACCACAAATTGAATCTGGGATAAAGAATCTGATAAATAATCTGGGAGGTATATTACCTTATTTGCAGACTACTGTGGTATGTCCGAAGGAAATAATTCAAAGGGATTAACTATAAAAATTCTATCAGAAAAATAAAATGCAAAATTTAAGTAAGGGAAAAGATATATTGTATCAAGAAATCTCTCACAAAACAGAATGATTTAACCCTTTGAGTCCTAGGTTTTACAAGCTGAGACTAAGCTTACAGTGTGAGTTTCTTACTGTTCTATATCATAGTCTTTGCTTCACTTCTCATTGTAATGTATGTAAATATATTCAGTTTCCTTGGGCATATATGTATCATCAAATATTTTATACAAACTATGAGGAAAAAACTACCCTTAAAGTTGTAGGGATTGAAAAATATCAGTGAACTACCCTTCTTTGTCTGGTTTACACTGAATTGTAAAATTTGATTGAATACTGTAAAATCTGTTAGAAATTAATTAAAAAGTTTTAATTCATAAAAATTGTACTCCACTACTAACCAGATGGTGATTTCTGTCATTGAATCAGTACACCAATAGTCTTTTATTCTATTTTTTCCGACAGGCCATCAAACAATATAGACCAAAAAAGTGTACATTTCTGTTAAACTAGTATCTTTCCACTTTCCTATTATGTTTTGGCTATAAATAAGTTTATTTTCTACAAGGTATTTATAATGCTGTCTGGTGGTAATAATTTGAGCATAAACTTAGAAAATGTACTAGTATGTTAGTAGCCTATGACGCGTGTTCTGTGTAGAACGTACCAGTATGTTAGTAACACTCAGAGGGTTAATTTGAGGTTTGGGGATGGTCAGTGTAGTGAACCTATGACAGCTAGTTCATTGATAAACTAATTTTAATGTATCATTTATTAAAAAAAAAGGAATAAAGCAAAAATTGTTGCAGAAATTTTAAAATCACATTTATGAAGTATGCAAATGTGCATATAGTAAACAAAACAAAGTGAGAATTGAATTTTTTAGTACCATCGATAGCAATATTAGTATTTTAGAAAATGTTAGGTCATTTGATAGTAATGTTATGTTATATAGTGTATGTATGTTAGTGTTAATATTTGTAATTTTATTTAAGGGTGTGTGGAGTGCAGATTCGTCTAAAAAAATTAATTGATTCATGGTATGTATGCAGTGAAATGTCAAGTATTTATGGTTTGTATTATTTGTGCACAGCACTGGATGAAAATTTGATTGGTGATTTCACACGCCCATTTTCCCTGCCCGTTACAAACGGCACGCACCAGGATATGAAGTATGTCTCATGTGAAACTCTCGCGAAGCTCATCAATGGTGAATTCGAGGACATCATTGGGAGTTATGAAATTATTGACTGCCGGTAGGTTTGACAGACGTGTGCATGCATATGTGTAATCTACATCTGTATAATGATTTTATGGCAATTAAAATAAAACGGTGTTAACTTAAATGCAATATGTGTATTCCTGGGTGCTGACAAGATAATGGGCAGGGTTTAATGAGGTCAAGGGTAAGATGTTTTACTGCTACTACTATGTCTCTTTTAAACAAGTTGTTTTAAGTTGACATCTCCCTTGAATTATAACTTCTGCCTTTGCTTATCAAACAATTCTAATAATTCATTTTATGTATAGTCTTCAGATCGCTGTTAGAACAAAATTCAAATAATTTACCTTATATTTAATCCGCTAAGCGATCTTCTATTTATATGTTTTTACAACATGTTTCGGGGATAAATCCCCATCCTCAGGTAAAATATTTATTCACCCTAATGCATAGGGGTCGTCGAAAATGTTAACACACATAAAATGTACTGGGTCACGTATCACGTGCTTGTGTGTTGTATGTGTTTTTATCTAGTCTTATGTGTTACATTTTATGTGCGTTAACATTTTCGACGACCCCGATGCATTAGGGTGAATAAACATTTTACCTGAGGATGGGGATTTATCCCCGAAACATGTTGTAAAAACATAAATAGAAGATCGCTTAGCGGATTAAATATAAGGTGAATTATTTGAATTCTAATAAGCTAGACTTTCTTTGGTATACTGTTTTCCTTCTATTTGTAGATGATGGATCATACACCCACGTAAGCCATCGTTCATTTGACATCCCCATGAACACGTCCGTACTATCTAAACTTATTTTTGATTGATTCTGATAATGCTTAATTTTAATTCCCATTCTGTTTCTAATCTCTAATGTCTGCAACACTTTATCCGTTAATCCATCGCTACAGCTTTGATTTTGGCCTTATTTTTTTTGCATTAATCTCCCATGATACCACCATACAATGCATTCCAACAGTTCCTACTGCAACTTTCACAACGATATTTTTATGTTTTTAATTTATGTACATCATAATAGCCCATTTAGTTCTCTGATAGCAGCGCTATAGTCTGTCCAGTCTCATAGAGATTCCTTTATTACTACCATCATTTTTTGGTTACTTTCACTCCCAAGGTATTTTTTGTACAGTGTCATATGTACAGTTTTCCTAACTAATCTTCTGTTAGAATAATGTGATCATCTCTAAACAGCAGCTAGAATGCAAGCTGTCTGTGGGGAGGGGGGTACTAACATTTTGTGCATGTTGTTCCAGCATTAATTTCTTAATGAAGGCATTTATAGATCAGTCCACTGTTTCAGCAAGTCAGATAATGTAGTGTGGCATATATTTGAAACGGTTTGTTTCATACTTAGGATATCAGTTTGTAACGGTACAATTCTGGTACCATAATAATTTTGGGAAATCATTGTTCCAAAGCATAATTATTGTATTTCATTTTATATCCCATATAAAAGATTGGTAAAGTTATTGAGAATTTTCAATAACGCAATTTTGAGTTAACAGGATTTGTGTCGAGGTCGGTGGAAAATGACAAAAGTAGCAAAAAACAGTTCGTCATAATAACGGGTAAACAAGCCTAGCCCATGATTACGTCAGACGAAAGAATGCAAGGCGCATTATTATACAATTGTTTTTAACTAGGCTTGGCCATACAAACAAAAGACTGGTGACGTAGTTTTTGCCCCACCTCTGCAATGCTCAGTGGTGAAACGTGGTCATTTTCGTCCAGACAGTGAAGCGTGCCAGCCGGCAAATTAAACACAATTAAAGTTATATTACAAGTTGCTTGGTAATAGATTTATAGTTTAGGAGGTATGGTATACAAAGTATTAGTGCTATGTTTCCATGTTAGACTAGTATACAAAAAGTGGGATAAATAGTCTTCGGACTGCTAGTTAGTTTAAAATGTATTGTAAATGGCTATATTTCTCTAGTAGTTATCCTCATATTGAAGTATTTTCTTATCTATTTATTCAGAGGCCCATTTAAATTTATTTTAAACAGCATCAGGACCACAGAGTTTTAAGTTTATTCAAACCTTTGAACAAGCATCAGACAGTTTGTTACCATTTTTATACAACTCATGTTTTATGAAAATCATTTTGGACCATTCACATGGATGTGTTTTCCTGTTTGGAATTACAGTGACAAAAAGTTCTGGACTCTTTTTGGTCCATTTCAAGGGGCAGGTACTTCCACTTCTATCTTTTGCCCTCCTTCTCTTGATTATGAAGACTGTAATATGTTTGTGCTTTCTGTACTGTTTCCGCATCAGATACTTGTATTTTGTCTCTATTATTCCCATACTGTTTATATCCTTAATTACATGATTTCATGGACTTCATTGTACAGTTGACAGCACTCCAACGTCCATTGATAGTTGACGCACTTCTTGACTGTTTATGTGTCTATACTACTCAGTTTTTGTTGTTCACTAAATTCTCGTAGTTTGGATTTTATTTCCTGTTTAAGGTACTGCTCTTTTCTCCTTCACCTATTGTCTTTTGGACCAGTAATTCTGCCTAAAGTCTTTCTTAAAATATATTTGACCATTCCTCATCTGTATTTACTTGGTACATCATTTCTGCCCTGTTCATTGCTTTAGGTGTTACTGCTGCTTTGCATATAATTTGTATAATTCTGTTATACTCTACATCCTTCCTGTACTTGTTGCTGCCTTATGACTTCCTGGCATTCTGTTGCTTCATGTTTTCTTAAGGCTCTTCTAAAAAAAATTGTATATTTTGTTAATGCATAGTGAAATTATTGAATCAGTGGAACATCACAAGTACATACATATATTACAAAAAACATACCAGGTTTCTTTTATGTCACTTAACAGAAAAACCATACATAAATCATGTCTCATGACAATCTGCGTCAGAAATGTTAAAATTTAAAGGTATCCATATTCTGAAATCAACAGGTTTGTTTGGTCTGCTGGTTGTTTTCTGTTTTAAGTAACTAACTTCGAACCCATAACTGCAGCTGCTGAACCAAGAGCTTTTTTGTTGATCTTCAAGTGCTATTTCTCCTATTTACTTTTCTCTTTAATACTGCCACTAATATTGCCATTGGCAATTTGTTTTTCAGACTCTTTTTTTATCTATCCACTTCCTATGTCTCTCCATTGCATACCCTATTCTTCGATGATATCTTTTGTATTCTTATTCGGAAGAGTTCTCAAAAGCCTGTATTTCACCTGCATCATTGTCCTGTAGCCCATGACTGAGTGCCCTGTCATCAAAGGAAATTATTAGATTATTTTGTTGTTTTGATTCAATTGTTTTTGCCATTGCAGCTTACATGCAAGCTGTTTTTGCTATTCCAATTCAGAGGACGGTTCTATGCACTGAGGCTGTGCTACTTGGGAGTTTAAAAATCTTTCCCTGTTTGTAATGGAATGTCCAGTGTAGCTGTAGTGTTTCCAATTATCATTAATCTCTCATTTCCACAATTATCAAATTACCATAAATCTGAAAATGTTAGATACACAACACCTGTTTCATTTCTCTGACACTGTCTCTTGGTAAGGTTAATCACACTCTGTAATGTACAGTGGTTGGAAACAACATAGACACCTTTATTATATATGTTGTAGCATCTTCCTTACACCTTATTTCCATTCTTTGGGTATTATAGATTCTCACTATTATTGTATAGGCTAGCACTATTGCTAATTAATTTTTTTTAAATTGAAATACAGAGTAACATGAATATTTTGTAAATGCTGTGTGTTAGTACATCAGTTGATTTAGTAAATAATTAATTATGAATAGACAGGCAGCCACTTTACTGATATAACTGTTATGTAACTGATGGCTGAATTTTTTGCTGTAAATCGTATAATATTTGATTTTATATACACGTGTCTACTGTCTATATCAATGATTTATGACTAGCTGTAACACTTCACAATTGAAATGTTATTTTACAATAATTATTGTTTTAAGTTAGATTATTTTTATATTATTTATTTACTGACATTTTCTCACGTCTTTAGTCGTCATAGTTATTCTTTTCTTTAAGTTGAATTTATATTTAATGCATTAGTAGAAGGGGCCACAAACAAAAGAATCTTCGCTCCACCATGTGTCCAGTGCGTCATATTTGTCATATTAAATGGTACAGTTGAGCGATACTCCATTCCCTCTGTGTGTGTGAGTGTGCGCGCGCGCATGCAATAACAAATACTGTATTTGTTTTTTTATGTATGAGAATCCTTTTATGTACTACATGTGATAAATTTTTAAATTAACGACTTACAAAGAACGTAACATTGACAGTATTGCGATAATGGCATAGTGTACATAGCATGTAGCTAAGTAGTGAGGGTATTGATGGGAAAGGTGTCAGTCATATGGATGGGAGTGAGTGGCTGACAGAGGAGAAGATGCTTAGATCATTCTTGTCGAAGGTTCTTTTGTTATTTTATCATTACAAGAATTTCCAGAAAGCCCTGCTTTGTAAATACATCTTACTTGAGACTAATTTGGTTGGCAGTTGCGTGTCTGGTTACTTCCAAGCCAGAATATCCTGTAACCGTCATCTTCCTAACGCTATATACTTTGTACTGAATCTTCTAATTGATTTGTAACAAATTGGTTGTGCTTAACCTCCTAAAAGGCGTACCTTGTAGTGTTGTCTGTTTTATAAATTTTTTGTAATGATCTTTCATGTTGTGAAGTGATTCTCTTGATTAAAGTTTTTACTGACCTGTGTGTGTATTGCTTGTCTCCCGCACCGTGTCTCTAAAATGTTTTGTATAGATCTCTAAAATGTTTTATAGATTTTTGTTCTTTTAACTACTAACATCTCATGTTTCTGAAACATAAAGGAAGTGCTTCCCGTAGTCTTTGTTTTTATTTATTTTTTTTATAGTCTCCACACTTTCCATTTTGTGGTATTTTACTTCCCCAAGTGTTTATATGAATTGATTATTGCTTTGTAAGTAAATCGTTGAGTTTCTTGCAGTTTTTTTATGTAATACCTTCAGATAAATATTTTTGTAAGCAAAATTTATTATTTTTTATATAAATGTATAATTTATTAAATTTACTGAAATTTAGTAAATTTTACTTTCTGAAGGACTCATTACTTGAAGATATTATATGAATTGATATGATGAAGTGTCTGTCCATCTTTTTCGATCTTCACTTCATCTATTTCTATTTTTAATCAGCAGCAAAAAAGATAGAAATTGACAATCAGAAATTAAAGATTACTAAACCTTGTAATAAAAACTGCTTGTCGGGTAGTATCACCAAATGGTCAGACAGCTCTCACATGACTTCAGTCATTTTGCACATGGTATAACACATTACTGTATGAACAGTGTCAACACAACTGACTAGCAGCATTTCAGATTCGCCAAATGCATTTGTTTACAACAGGAATGAAACCAACAGAATGAAAGCAACATCCTATTTATAATCATGTCTCTTACTGTCATGTATTAAAGGGTATGAAGTCGTCTATAAAATATTACATCCCTGCTCTGAATGTCAAATTCTTTTCAGTTGCATTTTAGTAGTACTACGTTTTTTCTTTATATGCTTTTAGTAAAATTACTTACGGTCTTTTCTTTTGTCATCAGCAGATGATGTTATTAGATGGTTAAAAAATTTGAATCACTACATAAATGATAATTTTTAAAAACTTGTTTGTTTGAAAAATTTGTCTATTTATTAATACCAAATTTACCATGTCTGTCCCTTACCTCCCATAAGTGTGGAAAAGGTGCAAGTAAGATTAAGTAAATAAATTTATTGTGTAAATCTAATTTTTTTAATTTTTTTTTAATTTTTTTTGCAGCTATCCTTATGAATATGAGGGAGGACATATAAAAGGAGCAAAGAATATGTACACTCGTGATCAAGTGATGGAATACTTTATCCATTCTAAAAGTAAACAAATGATGAACACAAGTAGCGGCTTGTCATCTCAATTGGAGAAACGTAAAATTGTCATTTTCCACTGTGAATTTTCATCTGAAAGAGGACCAACCTTGTAAGAACAATGTTTTCTGTTGAATATAGTTTAATGGTATTTTTTTCTGTACGTTTATTAAAACTTAATTGGAGATATTTATGACAATTATTAAATTTGTAGAATAGGTTTTAAGAACGTTCTAAGATGTTTTGTTGATATTTCCAGTTCACACCAATATTATTATATTCCCAGTTAAAGAATATCGCAGTGGATATTCTTGAATCTCCCCAAAGCATGGCCAGGTGGGTAGCTGGGGGGGGGGGGCTGCTCATGGCAAGGGGACAGAGTAGGTCTGGTGGCAGGCTGTTTTGGCTGTCCCATACAAGGTTTTGCCAAGGTCTTACCTGTGTTCAGGAGCATAGCAGATTCCTTGTTCTGTGGGAGAGGAACCAAGTTTGCGGCTGTTAAGGATACATTCTGACTCCAGGGCATGACTGGTGTGGCCCCATCAGAGTGGATACTCAGGAACGCTGGAATGCTGGTTTCTTACATCTGTAAACATTGTTCTACTATTATGAATTTGTATATAACATCACTGGATGATGGTAGCTACTCTCACAATTTAATTGGCACTCCAGTGTCAAATATAGCTTCTCCTGTTTCCTCACACTGCTTATACCCCTTCACACTTCTAATTCATGAACTGCACATATTGTTCAACTTGTGTCAAGATATGTGGCAGTTTGTATGTAGTTGAATTGTTTGAGTTGATCTTCAAAAGTAGTTTCTACACTGTCGTTTACATAATTTATTTCTTCTATTCATTTTATAAGCTTTTCTGAGCTCAATTTCAGATTTTTGAGTTTACAATCTACAGTTATACACACATTATATTTTCTTCACCAGCAAATTTACAGTTATGAATCAGGGTACTCTACGAGGATCAGTTGAAAAGTTCGCGGAGTGGCAACTGTAGCTCAGCGGTACAACTAAAATTTTTCGTGTGCTGCAAGATTTGTATTTTATGTGAAGTAGTGTTAATTTCCAAATCTATCTATTGATTTATTCATTGTTTAACAGCTGTTTAAAATTGACATGTCACACATGTTTTGAAAAACAGACAAAATCAAACATCGTGGTGTGATTGATTCTTTGTTAAAAATTGTTTAGCACCAACGGAAATTTTAAATGTGTCAGGAGATGCTGCGACTTCAAAATAAATGGTGTGTAAATAGGCACTTGATTTTAAACGTGGTTGTACGAGCATTGAAAACGTGGTCGCACTGGATGCCCAAAAAATGCAACAACTCCAGATGCGGCAGCTATCTTGCGCAACACTTTTTCACACCAAGTTCTTGAGTTAAAGTATGATGCACACGCTCATATGAGATGCCTATGATTTCAGCAACATCACCCACTCCTCAAGCTGTGGTCTTTTCCATCACCCTATGAGATTTTTTCAATAATGCCATTTTTTGTTGCACATTTTGGACGTCTACTCCTGTGATAGTCTCCAGTGCTTGTACGACCACGTTTAAACTCGAGTGTGCTGCACTTGAAGGCGCAGCATCTCCTAACACATTCACAATTCGTTTTGATTTTCCATTGGTGCTAAAACGTTTTTAACAGAGAATTCATCATAACACGATGTTTGATTTAAAATCATGCGTGACAGGAAAATTTTAAACAGCTGGTAAAAAATGAATAAATTGACATATATTTGGACATTAACAGGTGTTCACGCGAAATATACTTCTTGCAGCACATAAAAGATTTTAGTTCTACCACTGAGCTATAAATGTCGCTCCGCAAACTTTTCAACTGACCCCTTGTAGATGAGAAAAGTAATCAAAGTAAAGAGCCATGAATGCCAGCTGTAAAGGTGCAATCTACAGTGGGGCAGATGAGAGCTGCTTGACATTGGACAGCAATTTTTTTCAGAAACTATAGGATTTCTTGTACATCATTTAAATACAACATACAGTCATGATCAGTTCCAACAGGAAGTCAACAAACATCACACAATTCTTCGTAAATTCAGTCCGCTCTCATAATCTGAAACACAGAATATTTAGCCATTTTGTGTTTGTAAATTTTTCAGTTTACCTGGGATATGTGTATCAGCACTACATTTTAGAACTGTCTTAAATGAAATTTAAAATCTAAGGTATGGTATACTAAATAAACAAGCCTATAAAAAATAAAAATGGAATTCTGTTGTAAGTATATTCTACAATATCCTCTGTCATTAAAAGAATCTTAGCTAATAAAATAATGTACTGCATTGGAACAATACAGTGTATAATGTAATGCATTGCATTACATACAATGTATTGTGTAATAGGGGTAAGTTAATTTATTATTCAGTATGTCATAACAGTATACAACCAAAATAAAACACCTATATAAAGAGTTTTTATCACACAGGCTTTTATATTGTATTAGTATAATATCACCCCTTGTTGTTATAAATATTATATTATATTGTAAATGTCCATATGTTAAAAGTCTAAATAGCATCATCATGTTTCATGCCTGGCTATCTTACTTCGTTATCACTATCTCCTGTTTCAAGTTCAGCACACTGTTAATAATCTCTCTCAGACTGCCTGCAAATTCAATAACCATTATTGAATACAATAACTAAGTTAATAATAAATAATATATTATATATATTTGCTCAAGAGTATATTTTTTATTATTTATTTTACCAAGTTTTGACAGTGTTTGTACATTACTCTGTTATCTTCATAAATTTAATGTACAAATGTATAGTTGAATTGAGATTTGAGATTTACAAACATTTTTCTTTTTTGAAAAAGTGTATAAAATATTATTTATTATAAATACTTAAATAACAACAGTAGTGTGAGCAATTATGAATATAATAATCCATCATCATCATCATCACCACTCCAAGGACTAGACCTTAGACCTGTTCTGGAACCCATCTCCTCCTCAGTCTACCGACATGTCTCTTCCCAGTAGGGTGATGACCCAAGGCAGCCACAGGTAGATGGCTATCAGGCATGCGATTCAAGTATTCACACCGTCTCCTTCTGTGGTCTTCAACTTTCTGGTGCAGTGATACAATGTTTAAATCACATCTAATATCCTCGTTCCTTCTCCGATCCAAGAGAGAACAACCTTGCGTTCCTCTGAGAAATTTCATTTCGGCTGCCTGAATCCTCTGCACATCCCTTTTACCAAGAGTCCATGTCTCACTAGTATACAGGAATGTGGGGACAGCCACAGTTTTATAAAATTTCATTCGGGTATCCTTCCGTGTTTTATTTTTCAGGTACCTATGAATCGTTCCACAGAATATATAATAACTAAATTACTTAACTTTGTGAGACTACCGTAGCTGTAAATAATATTATTATGATAAGTAACAGACATCATGGACACATTTATAGACATCATATAGATATAAACGTATCTGCCTGTGAGTGTTAGGAACCATGGATGGCCAAAGCATTTAGTGTAACATGATCCTGTAAAGTTGTATAGGTCTACATATGAATTTCAGAGATATGCAGTTGTGTCTGTACAGTAAATTTATTTCATGAAATTAAAATTCTCGTGTGTAAAATCTTTTATATAAAATTAGAAGACAGTTTTGTCAGCTGTCTGAAGTCCTTATAATAGAAGTATAGTAATCTAACCATTAAATCATTCTCACAGGCTTTGAATTTTAGAATTGTTAAATCTTGAGGATATTTACTTTATAGTTTATAATGTTGTAGCATTATTTACAATTTGAGATGATTTATATTCTTGTGTATCAGTTTTTTATCAGACGTGATCATTCACTTGAAAACAAATTATAAGTTTCTGTGAAACCAAAAAGCAATAATAGTCATTAGTTGTTTAAAACACAGTGTTCAAGAAAACATATCATTAATAAAGAAAATTGTATGCAAAAATAAATTGGCAAGTGTTGTCATTTGATGATTAACAACAAAACTTCTGAATATTAATTATGAAAGTGAGTTTTGTACGAGAACAGCATAATTGATATTTGAATGTTTTGTGTTTTTTTTCCTAATTTGAATTGAGATTTCTTGTTGTCTTTTAGATCTCGCTTCTTACGATCAGAAGACAGGGCATCAAATAGTTATCCAAATTTGAACTATCCAGAAATGTATTTGCTGCATGGTGGCTACAAAGCTTTTTTCAGCGATCACAGCGACTTGTGTGAACCGTCTGCCTATCGAAAAATGGTCGACTGTAGCAAGGAAGAGCTTCAGCACTTCAGAATGAAATCGAAAACGTGGAGCGGTGACAACAATACCAAGGGGCGTTCCTTAAAGCGTGCAGCACTCAGGCTTGTGATTTAAGCTAAATGAAAATAGTTTTTTATAACCTAAAATGTACCAGATTTATTTAGAATTTTTATTATATACGTAATACGCTTTGGTCATATTCAGATATCGGGGTTCATGTCATGCAGGTAATGTAATAATTGGACAAAGACATCTGGTCTTATTGTTGTATTTTATGTGAGAGTTTTTGAAATCAGTTTATCAGAGAACTTTGTTAATTTTCTTTGACATTTATATATCACAGATATTTTACTAGCTTTTTTCTTTGTAAATTCAAAGTGAATCGAATCTTCCATATTGAGAATACATGCGTGGTCGTATAATGGAGCTATTTTTTATATAAACTTTCAGAATAAAGTGCTTGTAATTTTTGTGATAAGTACCTCAACTTTAGAATATTTTTTGTTCCTAAAACGAAATGATGATGAGAGAAATAAATGTAGCAACATTATATGTATGTGGAAAGAAATGTAGAAATATTCTGCATACTAATTCTAGTATTTTTGCAATTGTTATGTGGAAGACACAAACCTCTTTTGCCATGTTAGAAATATGTGTCCGTTTTCATCAACTGTAGTTGACTTTTGGTTATATCCATTTTTTGGTGAACTTTTTCTTAGGAGGAAGTGACCGAAAATCATTTTTATAGTAATCAGTACAGGGTACTCCTAATGTATTCATTATGTTCTATTTTTTAGTGTGTTATTTTATTAAAAAGAGAATAGCAAAAAAACTAGCGTACAGTTTGTTTTTTAACTATGTTGATAAAGAAAGTGATCTCCATATTTTATGTACATTTAAGTGAGTGTTGTTGCTGTGGTGTAACTGATAATGTTTGTATGAAGTATACTTAATCATAATAAAAGACTGCTGGTAGAGACAGTGTTTGTGATCTGATGTGTTCATTGTGCGTTTCAGATTCAAGGGTTATCTCACCCTCACTAGCTTTTGATTTTATGTGTCGTTCAAGAACCACAGATAAAAATTTGTTTTTTGTAAGTGTGTGAAGCAATACAAAAGCAGTTTTTTTCCTTTATTTGTATCAAGTTGACTCTTCTTCTGTCCAACAACAAAATGTCCAATCACAAAGTTGTATTGTTTTAATTGAAACTGCCAGAATTGTATGTTCTTGTGGATTTGAAAGTTGTGTGTTATTATTTTTAAGCATGAAGGTGTTGACTACATTGAAATTGCACATAAATTGTACAATTTAGATATCTTTTAAAAATATTATATATATTTTTTTTATCTTGGAATTGTAAAGAGATATATATGTATGTTTTATTTTGTATGTGACCAGATTGAATATTGAAATTAAATCATTTCATTGTAATTTTGACGTATAATTCATGTATTTTTGTGTCTAGTGTTGAATGTGTGATTTTCGTTTCTTAACCAGAAAATGTAGTGAACTGTATTTCTTATGATAAGTAGTTTCTTAAAACTTATTTTCAGTGTTGCCATGTTAGTGTATAACAAAAATAAAATTTTTACATATATATATATATATATATATATATATATATATATATATATATATATATATATATATATATATATAACATTGGTTTATAGCGTCTGTCGTCGCTGTCTGATTTCCAGACTTCCTCTCCAATATTTTTTGTCCTGACAATGTTCTTCTGTCAGATTCTTCTTACTTAGAGCTTTCTGGATACTCTCTCCCCATGATCGTCTGGGTCTTCCCCTCTTCCTCTTCTCCGGGGGTAACCATTCCATTATCCTTTTTGGCAACCTTTCTCCTCCTATCCGTTTTAACATCTCTAGAGCTAGAATTTTCCTTTTGTCTGCTTCTGTCATTCTCCAACTCTCAGCACCATACAACAGAATACTCTTTAGGATAGTATTGTATATCTGAACTTTCCTTCCTGTAGTTATCTGGTCATGCCACCATATACTATTTAGCCTTTTCATAGCCCTCCGTCCCATGCCTACTCTCTCCTTTATTTAATCTGTATCTCTGCCATCCTGCTTTATCTGTACTCCTAAATACTTATATGCCTGGCAATTTTCAATTTCTTCATTATTTTCCAATTGTAAGTTGGTTTCAGTACCTCCCACGCGTAAATACTTGGTCTTTTCTAGATTTATTGACAGTCCCCAGCTCTCGTATTCGTCTTTGATATTCCGAGTCATATACTCCAAGTCCTCTTTGTCTTGTGCTACTAAGACCTGGTCATCCGTGAATTGTAATGTGAAAATATGGGTTCCATAAAAATTTTTACATTGAAGTGTCAATTTTATATGCAAAAAATTTGTATGATAAATTTATTGTGGAATAGTCTTAAAATTATTTATTAACATTTGTAGTACCAAACAAGCAATTATTTTAGTTGTGTTCAAGGCAACAACTAAACTATAGTTCATTAGATTCAAGATTTGAATTTTCTTTATATTTCTTTGGCTTTGATAAGTAGGGTTACATTTTGGGTTCCTTGTTGCTTCTGTTCGGATGAATTATCTGAGTTAATACTTTTCAGAAAGCATTGTACAGTGTCAGCTACGGGCTGCTTTAGTGTGTCCTGAATTGTGGAGGGGCATGAAATGAAAGGGACATGGTTGATCTGGGGAGTGGGGCTTTCCTCCAAAACATATTGCCTAAAGTGAGGTCTAATTTGGAGCTAAGAAATATTGTTTTACCTAACTTTAAAAAGATTTTGGCAGTTGTATTATTTTAGAGCTTAAATATTTCCATTAAATCAGTTTGTAAATTAAGTGATTCATAAAATCAAGTTGATATGTTAATATTATTTTTAATTTGTTACAATATATGAGTTTTTTCAGTCTACATTCTCCTTTACTAATCAATAAGGCATCCTTAGACATTTTTGCCAAAAATCTTACTGAGTATATATCCTATTAAGGATAATATACTTAGTCCAAATAAAGAGTTTTTATACTCTACATGAAAGAGATCTTTAATTAATTACTTGTGTGGGAATTTGAGGGGTTTAAAACTTTAAGACGTTTAACTCCACTAAAGAGATACAGTGTTTCAGGTAACTTCTTTGTGTGCCCATGCAGAACGGTATATTGTTGTTTACCATGCATTATTAACTATGTACCTCTTCGTTACTATGTTCATTCTTATTACACGTGTCTCTTTTTTTTTGTGCCAAAGCAGGAACATGTTGTAAATCACTAAGAATTATATCTTTTCAATCCTTTAGTCCTTTAAGAAAACAACGGTAATGTCAGAACCCAAATATTATTATTTCAGTTCTCGTTTTAGATTGGTTAAACTTGTTGGGAATAAAGTAAATATATAATCTGGTCACAAATAAATTATTTATAGTTATAAGATACTTTAATGAATATATTATGTATTTTACCATCAATTATGTTTATAGTTGGTAATACCTAATGCATAGTGTTGTTAACAAGATATTACAAATTTGTTATGTACAAGAAAATAGTTACCAATGAGTTTATGCAGTATCCTGGTCTAGTGGTACTGATAGGAAAAATAAAAAAAAAGTATATTACATTCACTTTATTATAATGGCTGACGTATATTTATGATTTAGTGTTTAGCATATACATATGTATGTGTGGAGAACATCACTGCCACTAGAAATATTATTATTATTATAAGTAAATAGTGCCTTGTTTTGTCTTTAAATATTCGGCACACGTGGTGCAATTATTAAGTGTGAATGTTTTAAGTATGTATGTAAGTATATAGTAATTTGTACAGTTATACTGCTACCACCGTTTTATTGTGGTATATTAAATGAGTCGATGTTGATGTGTTTTGGGGTAGTGGTAAAGAAAAAAAAAAACATACAAATAAAATTGATAAACAATAATTTTATATGGAGTTTGTTTTGAATTCCTTACATCTGTCCTGCACCACAAGCGCTCACTTATGTGTGAGATTGATTAGTATGGAAGCTGGAACAGCTAACTAACTGTTTGTCTGACTAATTTTAGTTTTGACATCAATTATAACCATCTCTGTTTTTGCAGATACAGATGCCAGTTAATCTGGCAGATTGTGTGAATAACAATTTTTCTACTTGCCTGCCTCCCAGCCTTGTTAATTTTTACGTACTCTCTTCCCCTTTTTGTATACTGTTGCCATTGTTCCTTCCATCCATTGAAATCCATCCTATTCAGTGCTTCTTCTGGAAAACTGCAGACATTTGTGATACAATTTAATATCAAGTCACACAATCATTGCCGCTTAACTTTTAAAATATGAATTTTTCCAGTGAAGGGTTTGTGAGGATGTGAAGCTACAAATTAGTGTCACATAAAATTTACTAATTTACTAATAAACATTGAATAATTATCAGGCGCCATGATGGAAATTACCAACATATGATATTAGGCTTACCTTTCGGTCCAAAATTCGTGTTAAACGAACCAGTAATAGCGAAATGTACCTGAAATAATTCACTCGTACTTGTATTTTTGACATTACCCTTTATTCAAATCACATATTCCCATATATCATTACAAAATAAACAAATAGTGCCAAACATGCACATGTTTACGCCTCGGGGCGTATTCCCATTTATCTGAACATTAATAAGAAATAAACATTGTAAACATAATAAACATAAATTTACTACCCCCACTATTATTCTTGTAATTCTCGTCTACTTTACTCTTCGGTATATCAAATATCTCGTCTACTAACGTTACTGTTTGTTTTGTCAATTTATCGAAATGAGCATGCATTTCATCGATTCTTTTATCTAACTTAAAATTTTGTCTTTTAATTTCATTTCTTAATTCATCACAATTTACCTCAAAACTATTTTTGATTTCATTTTTCTGCTCGTTAAATTGTTAATCAAAATTATCAAATCTTACACTCTGTTCATCAAATTTGTCATTCAATTTAGTAAATTTAACATTAGAATCAAATTTTTGCTCATCTAGCTTTTTGTCTAACTTTAACAGTAATTGCATTATTGCACTAGTTTCATCTGGTTTATTTTCTGACCTAGTTGAGATGGAGGTTAATGTAACTGTCTCTACAGATGCAAGCATATCAGGCTCGTCAATCTGACCAGTTTGTATTGATTGAACATCCATTTCACCAGCCAAATCTACATCAGTTGTACTGATTCCTATTGTTATATTGTCATTAGTACTCATTTTTGTTATTTTATCTTACTAAAACATATATGTTTATAACCTAGGAATTTAACCGTATTTTACTCAACGTGTTTGCGTACTTTCGCAATTACTTCAGGTAATTATTTCGCTTTCCTGGTAGGTATTACTCCACCTAAAATTACGTTTTATGTAGAGTCCCTGTTCGCAAGGCGACCAAATGTGAAGCTACAAATTAGTGTCACATAAAATTTACTAATTTACTAATAAACATTGAATAATTATCGGGCGCCATGATGGAAATTACCAACATATGATATTAGGCTTACCTTTCGGTCCAAAATTCGTGTTAAACGAACCAGTAATAGCGAAATGTACCTGAACTAATTCACTCGTACTTGTGTTTTGGACATTACCCTTTATTCAAATCACATATTCCCATATATCATTACAAAATAAACAAATAGTGCCAAACATGCACATGTTTACGCCTCGGGGCATGTTCCCATTTATCTGAACATTAATAAGAAATAAACATTGTAAACATAATAAACATAATGAAATATAGTATAATACGCTAAACAATACCTGCACAACCCAGCACTTAGAAGATAAGATTCGTCTATCGTGCACAATCTGTTCCTTCTTTACTTCGATTTCGGGCCCACACCGTCGTGTCTACCCTCGAAAACACTTTGGGCAGATTCTATACGCACGCAGTTTCGACGATCCATTGGCTGATGACACCTGTTCAATTCCTCACCGCCCCAACATTTCTGATATTTTTAAATAGTTATGTAACCACTTTTGGTGGTGTAAAAGTTAAAATTCACACTTAGTGAACCTCTTGCCGGCCAGCTACGTTCACAATCTAGGAGGAAATGACCCAGAGTCTTTGTTTAACATTGCATAGGTGGGGCAAAAACTACGTCACCAGGCTTTTGTTCGTTGTTTACAGCCTCGAGTTGTTTACAGAAATGTGCATTCCTTCCACTGACGTCATCAGGGCTAGTCACGTTATCTCTATCTGTGACATACGATTTTTTGCTGTGTTTGCCATTTCACAATGAAAGCGATCGAAATCCTGTCAATTCCCATCTGCGTTTTATAAAATAATTATATAGTCCACTCACCAAAATTTTACAGGGATTATGAAATATTTAAATAATTATTACCAAATAATTGTTAAAATATTTTAATACAATAATTATGGTCTTTTGTACCATGTTTTTATAAATTTAGGATTGTACCAGAATTGTACCATCACAACGATTGGACAAAAAATAACATAAATTTTAAATTATTCGTGTTGACGTTTCGACAGTGTTTATTGTCATCATCAGACCTGTGTATGAATACAAAAGAAATGTCAAACAACAGAACAATTATTTGAGTGCGCGTGCGCGTGTGTTGTGAAGTTGCTAATTAATATATTTTTATAATAATAATGTACATCTCCCATTTACCTTTCTTCTGCCCAGAGTTGCGTCACACGAACGTTGAAATGCAAGCGTGATTATCAGGTTACATAACAAACGTACGCAAACTCGCATTTATGAAGAGAAACAATTAAAATTTTATTCCATTCTTTCAACCTTTTAACATTTTATTTCCTTACTTTTAAATTTTACTCAAAGTTACTCAAATTTTCTGCTGACATTTTGATTTGGTTGATCGAAAAAGTCACACCAGATCAAATTGATCAAGTCATCTCAGCAGAAATACCAGATGTCGACATTGATCCAAACTTATTTGAAGTCGTCACCAAAAACATGATTCATGGTCCATGTGGCTTACTCAACAACAATTCACCATGCATGTCTGATGGGAAATGCACGAAACGATACCCAAGAGACTTACTTGCTGAGACTATCACTGGCAATGACGGATATCCACTCTATCGTCGACGATCAACTGAAGATGGCGGCAAATCCATCACATTAAAAGTATGAAACAATGATGTTGAAGTCGATAATCGTTGGGTTGTACCTTATTCACCGTTACTCTCGAAAACGTACAAAGCACACATCAATGTCGAGTATTGCAATTCGGTGAAATCGATCAAGTACATTTGCAAATATGTCAACAAAGGAAGCGATATGGCAGTTTTTGGAGTGGGAAATGCAACTGCATCTATCAATGAAATCGACCAATATCAACTGGGACGCTACATTAGTAGCAATGAAGCAGTATGGCGCATTTTATCATTTCCAATCCATGAACGACATCCAACAGTTGTTCATTTGGCAGTGCACCTTGAAAATGGACAGCGTGTGTACTTCACAACAGAAAATGCACGTGCAAGAGCATTGTCACCACCGCCAACAACGTTAACTGCATTTTTCTCATTGTGCGGGGATGATATGTTTGCAAAGACGCTACTTTACTCTGAAGTGCCAACATACTACACATGGAATGCATCAGCAAAAAAGTTTCAACGTCGCAAACAAGGTAAAGCAGTTGAAGGACATCCCAACTTATATTCGACTGACGCGTTAGGCCGCCTGTACACTGTTCATCCAAACAATGCAGAATGCTTTTACTTGCGATTACTGTTAATCAACATACGTGGACCGACATCCTTCCAAGAATTGAGAACAGTAAACGGTCAAGTATGTGCCACTTATCGTGAAGCTTGCCAAGAATTAAATCTTCTTGAAAACGATGCACATTGGGACACTTCACTCGCTGACGCATCGAATACTGCTCAACCACAGCAAATACGCACGTTATTTGCAATCATATTGACAACGTGCTTCCCATCCAATCCAAAAGATCTTTGGAAAAAGTACAAAGACTACATGAGTGAAGACATCCTACATCGTTTGCGTGCAACGAATCAAAATCCGGACATTCAATTCACACCAAACGTGTATAATGAGGCATTGGTTTCGATTGAGGACACATGTTTGGCAATCGCTAACAAAGCACTGGTACAATTGGGAATGGCTGCGCCGAATCGATCTACAAACGACCTTTTCGATCGTGATTTGCAACGAGAAAAACACTTTGATATCGACGAATTGGGTACATTTGTTCAAACGAATCTTCCGAAATTGGTTCCAGAGCAACGCATAGCGTATGACAGAATTATGCATGCAATTACAAGCCAAAGCGGGGGATTGTATTTCCTAGATGCGCCCGGAGGCACAGGCAAAACTTTTCTCATTTCACTTATTTTGGCAACCATACGATCACGAAAAAATATTGCACTGGCAATCGCATCATCTGGAATTGCGGCAACTCTTTTGGATGGTGGCCGAACAGCGCATTCAGCACTGAAATTGCCGTTGAATATACAAATCACTGAGACACCCACATGCAATATCAACAAAAATTCTGGAATGGGTAAAGTACTCCAATCATGTCAACTCATTATATGGGACGAATGTACTATGGCGCACAAAAAAGCATTGGAAGCGCTTCATCGTACACTAAAAGATTTGAGAGGAAATGAACAGCTCTTCGGTGGCGCACTCATTTTATTGTCTGGTGATTTTCGACAAATTCTACCAGTTATACCACGTTCAACACACACTGATGAACTTAATGCATGTCTCAAATCATCAGTTCTATGGCGACACGTACAGAAATTGACTTTGAAGACCAATATGCGTGTACAGCTACAACATGATGCATCCGCTGAACGTTTCGCAAAACAATTGTTGGATATTGGGAATGGGAAAATGGCAATCGATGAATCCACACAATGTATCACATTGCCAACAAACTTCTGTAAAATCACAGCAACCACAGACGAATTGATTCACAAAGTTTTCCCAAATATCGCACAGAATTACAAAAATCATCAGTGGCTCAGTGCACGTCCTATATTAGCAGCCAAAAACAACGATGTCAATGCCATCAATTTCAGCATTCAAAACGAAATACCAGGCGAAGTGACAACGTATAAGTCCATCGATACTGTAATGAATCAAGACGAAGTTGTCAATTATCCAACTGAATTCTTGAATTCACTTGATTTGCCAGGCATGCCGCCGCACGTTTTAACATTGAAAATTGGCGTGCCTATCATTCTTCTCCGAAACATCAATCCACCACGACTTTGCAACGGTACCAGGCTTTCAGTGAAACAGATGATGAACAATATCATCGAAGCTACAATTTTAAATGGAAAATTTAAAGGAGAAGATGTACTGTTGCCACGCATCCCAATGATTCCGACAGATATGCCATTCGAGTTCAAACGTTTGCAGTTTCCGGTGCGACTCGCATTTGCAATGACCATCAACAAAGCACAGGGACAATCGCTACAAGTGTGTGGACTAAATTTGAAAAATCCATGCTTCTCACATGGACAGCTGTATGTGGCCTGCTCACGCGTCGGAAAACCTTCGGATTTATTCATGTACGCACCAGCCAGAAAAACAAAAAATATTGTGTATCCAAAAGCACTTCAATAAACAGAATTAAAACACAAACACTTTCTTTCTTTGAGTGGCATTGCAACGCATGCCGGGTACTCGCTAGTTATTCATAAATACAATGTTCTGAATCCTTTACATTAATTCTTTGGGAGCATGTTTTCTCACATTATAAGATTACAATACATATTCAATGTTCAATACATAGTTATACAGTTACTTCTCATTTAATATAAACACATAATAATTTTCATAACAATAATACATCCTTTTTCTTTAGTCAACATCTATTTTTGTAATCATATTTTCATTTTTCACTTTTTAAATAATAATAATCTTCATGGCCACATTTCATTTTTCATCTTGACATAGTCAACAGTTACATTCATAATTATACCTTCATTTTTCATAACAAATATTTTCATCCTTTACATAATATCCATAATAAAATAATTCTTATCGCTATCTTTTCACTTTTAGTCACATATTTTAATTGTCAATATATCTTTTCATTGAAGTTTGATTGTAAGTATTACTGGTTATCATAATAGTCGGTCACTGGTTACTGGTTACCATAATTCAGTGTATATTTTATTCATTTTAACCGTAATAGTCGTTCTCCTCTCTTCTTGTCGATCGGACTTCTTTAGCATCCATACTCCTGTCCGTTCTTGACCTATATCGGGCTATCATCTGGTTTTTCCATTTGAAAGTCATTTGGGCTGAGTCTGCCTTCCATTCTTCTGTCTTCTTTCTCTCTCTTTCTTCAATATATTTGTTTCCATTGTTCTTCTGGTGGCTGTCAGTACTGACGTTTGGTAACTCTCTCAATTTGGTTTGGGTATCGTCATCTATCTTCTGATTGGGTACTTCCGTTAATTGGCTCCTCTTCTTCCGCAGTTCTCTGATCTCTCTGGCGTATCCTTCTACAATCCGGTCCCATTTCTCTTGGTAGCCTTCCTTTTTCTTAAAGTATCTCACTCTTCTTTTGGAAATACGTGGTTGAGATATTCTGTTGGTCCTCTTCTTCTTCGTTGTTACATAATCTTCCTCTTCGTCCATTGTCTTGAAACTCCTCCGATACTCCTTCTTGAAGATCCCTTCTTCATGGTTGATAATCGGTAAGTTGACCACATTAATCAGACCATTTCTAGTCATTTCAATTAATTCTTTTGTAATTCTTGCCTTCCTTGGGCGTATGGTTCTTCTTTCTTCCATCTTCACCTCTTCCTTTTCTTTAATTATTTGGATCTTCTTTTCTCCACTATCTTTAGGCTCTGGACTTGTCGGTTCCATGTTTTTATTTTCAGGTACCTCTTCAATCTCCATTCGATCGTCTACTATTAATTCTCTTCTTATCTTCTTAACACTCTCTTCTGCCTCTTCACAACATCTTTTTATTGTTTTTCCTGATTGCTTGTAATTATCCTTCACTACCGTATTTATTGACTCCACGATCTCCTTGTCATCTCCCTTTATTCTCTTATTCATGCAGTCTAATCTCCTATTGATCTTGTCGATTTTCTGGTTGACTCGATCAATTTTTACTCCCAACTCTGCCGATAATTCTTCCTTCATTATGGCCATTTTATTTTCTAATAATTCTTTGGTTTTCTTTTGCCCATCTTCCATCCTCCTGTTCGTCTCATTTATCTGGTTATTAAATTCTTCTTTTAATAATTCCATATTTTTCTGGCTCTCCCTCTGGCCTTCTTCTATTTTTTGGTTGGTGGATCGACTGGCTTCTTCTATTTTACTGTTTAAGTCCGCTTTCAGTGATTCCTGGCCTTCCTTCAGTGACTCCATCTGCTTGCTTAACTCCTCCTTAGTGGACCGATTGTCTTCCTTCAGTGACCGTAATATCTCTAAAATACTGGCATTCATTGTTGCCATTGACTCCTCGGGTTGGCGTATTTCCGGCAGAATGCCTTGAGATATGATTTCCGGTTCCTCCACGTCTGGTTGTTGAACCACCTCCGCTGGTTCAATTGGTTTGTCCTTTACTTCCAATAAAATTTCTTCCACGTCTTCCGTCGACATAGCCTCCTTTTCTTCCCTTCTGGCCTCCTTTTCCGCTTCTGTTGCCCTCTTTCTCGACGTTGATCTCGACTTTGATCTCGACTTTGATCTGCTGGTGTACATCTTGATATGCTGGTAATGTACCTGCTGTCTTTTCACGGATTGGGTTGATTAGGTTACTGGTTATGGTATATTTTCCCTAATCCGCGCTCAGACGTTGGGCGCCAACTTGTAACGGAATTTTTTTTTTACAAGTACAAGTACATTTGTTGATATATTTAGTTTGTTGTGTGATTATTATAGATTCGTAGATAGTACGATAATATCTTATAAGTCTTCTTAGTGGATCTTCACTCACTTCTGCCCCGCGATGGAGCGCCAACTTGTAAATGAACTTTATAAGTGTAAATATAAGTGGTGTAGTAGTGTGAGTGCAGATACGCACCGGTATCTACGATAATGTTGTTTTTTATACAATGTCGTAATTATAACTATTATGGTTATTAGTGTGATTGTATTGTTTAATGGGTGCGTATTAATAGTCCACTTCTTTGATTTAAAATGTTTCGCGCACTTTGATATATACCTCCCCCACTTACCACACGTGGATATTTCAGTCCTGTTCAGTGACGGTTCCGCTGAAATACATACACTTTACATACAGATAGATATTCAGGTTGAATATTCAATATAGTTATCACACACAATATAAATGAAATAATATCTAAATAATATTCTGAATTATTAGATCTATTTAAACTCTTCCGCCACCTTTGGTAGAACTGATTAAGAATAAATGAACTAATTTAAAATTGAAATGATACTCTTTTCACTGGTAATAAAAGTGGAGGTTTATTAACAATTCGAGATATTATAAAATCTTTGAACAATGAACAATCAATAGCTAACAACCTTTTAGATAATAATTACAAATAAAAAATTAAAAACAAGACTCTGTTCAGCCTCAAGGCTGGTAAACCTGTTATTTGTACAATAGTTTATTCTCAAGAGGTTATGTTCTCTTGTATCAGTGAATTACCATATTCGTAAGGTTCTTTTAGGTAGCATGATACCAGGTACAAGATGTAATATTAATAACGATATAAAATGAACAATAATTAATAATAAACAAACAAATATAAAAATCGAAAATTAATACCATATATCTGATAGTTATGGTACTATCGTACGCGGGAATGCGCACGCAACTTTTAGTACTCGTCTGACAATTATCAAGCTCGTTGGCTTGTACAGTTAAAATGTATCACTTTATTTTAATAATTCGCTTTGAGAATTATCTATTTGCAAGAGAAAAATTAAAAAAAAAAAAAACTCTTGTTATTATTTCCATCTGGTTTGGATTTTACTTGAGAACAGACTGGTAACAGTGAAATTGGCAAATTACCGTTACGATTCTAAGGTTATGTTATAACGGGTATTGTTATAATGGTTAACTATTTATTAATATTTATTATTTCTTAATCTAAATATAAACACATTATTCGTAATATATTGATGTGTTATTATCAGGATTACATTTATTCTTTCGTATGAAAGTTAATAATGTTTACTTTAAAACATCGAAAAATCAAGAAAACAATTTTAGTCAATTGAGTGACTATTGTTATTACTCGTATTTAGTAATAAATGCTTCAAACATAATTTTTTAATAATGATAAATAATTAAAATATTTTTTCAATACTTTAATAATTGTGAATTAATATTTCTTTTAATTCTGATAATTCAATCATGGTTTTTTTTGATACTTCGCCTTTTCTGACTTGCGTAGTATCAAAATTATTTGTTTACGAAATTATTATTTCTGTTTCAATGTTATTTAAATAAAACTTGTACTCCCTGTTTTTTATCTTTCACAACACTCGCAAGTACGATTGACATTATACACTAATCGTACTTGTTTAAATAAATAACTCCGCACATTTCACTCGTATATATTGGTGTAGTGTTAAGGTTATGTATGTTGGTTTACTTAATGTCACTGCCGCGCACAAATTCAAAATTAAAACTTTTTCATGTTGGCGAGTGGCGTGGCCTCTCCGTCGAAAGACTGATCGTGAACTGTGATGCTTCCTCGAAGCGTCTCTTTCTCGTCTGTCTAAGGTTCATTCATTCTATTGGTTGAAAAAACTATACTCTCTGACCCAAAAGCCTTTTTTTCTTAAAATATTTAATTTTTTAACAAATTCAGTTTTGAGTTTGAGGCTTTGTGACGTCAGCACTGGTACAAAAATTTAATTGAAAAGTTTAAAATCACAATAACTTTCTTAATCTATGTCCTATCGTTAAATGGTTGATGTCAGTGAATTGCGGACATCCTGTGCTTTAATTTAAGTCTAAGAATGATTATTTTCCGTCCATCACTTCTATCACTATAACGATTTTATTAATTATCTGTGGTGTATCTTATTTTTATAAGTCTATTACACCAAATTTTACTTATTTATATTAAAACACTTTTTAAATAAACACTCTGAGTCCATATCTCAATTGGTTTGATTCAAAATTTGGGAATAATTGCTCCCTAAACAATATCTCGTTATGGCGTCTTTAGGCGTCCATATTTGATTTTTCATAAGTGTGCTTAAAACTAATTTTTCTTATTTAAAACAGTAATATTACGATCTAATAATACTAGTAACGTCTATTTACATAATTTTACACTAGAATATTTGTATATGACTGTGTTTAATCTACTATTTACATTGTTTTAGTCCCCTCCTATCTGTCATATACAATTGTTACCTTATTTCTGGTTTTCTCTATATAAATGATATCATGTACTAATTGTAATTAGTGTGCACACATTGTACCTAATTCATTATACATAATGGTTAGCTTTTAGCTAGTTCAGAACCCTTCAATCTTTCAGTAATGGGTCTGTTTATGTTGTGTCATATCATAGTAGTCATTTATTTTTGTTAATACAATAACTAAGTTGCTATTGTTACACTTGGTTTGGGTTTCCAAAGTAGTGTTAGACATTATTCTGACTCTTGATAATGTTTTCATTTACTTTTAAACAAGTTTACATGTTATATTTTTCATAAATAACTTGCTCCTCATGGTTTGTTTACATCTGGGTTCTTTCATTATAGTCATTTGGTTTTTAATTATTTGTATATAAAATGACTGTTTTTATGGTCATAGTCTGTTCTCAAAGTAGCATTGGGATTCCCTCTTACTACTGGTAACAACCTTAACAATCTGTGTTCAATCTTTGATACAGTATTTTTCTTAGCTAGTTAGTTATACAATGGTTCAGCTTACTTCTGGTTATATGTACATAGTTAGTTAGTTTACAATATTTTGGTTACAATGCTGTTATTATTATGTTCAGAATCTGTTCTCAAGGTAGTACCAGATATTTATCTCACTACTGGTAATACTTTTATTAACATTGGTATTTGTTTTGATATTGTATTTTGTCTAACTAAATTGGCATACTTGTTCCATCTCTACTATCTCTGTGTCATCATATTTGCTTTGTTTTATTTGCATTGTGCTGCAATATAATACATTGTCTCTTAGGATTTATTATTATTTATAACAAATTCTTGATTGATACCATAGTTGATGATCATTTATTTATATTAACATGTATGATTTTCTGTTTCATAGGTGTCTTCCCTATGGGGTTATGTAACAAATGTACCACATGTTTTAATGCAGTATTTTTCTACTACTAACATGACTTCAGTATGGTATCTTACTATAATATTTTAATTATTTTGTTACACATGTTTATACAACTCCTTCTTAAACAATAACACAAATCCTTTTGCATTAATTACAATATTTTTCTGGTCATTGGTTGAATTTAATTCCTGTTACTTTGTTTGATACATAACAAAGGTTTTTTATTTGTTGTCAGTTCTCTATGAACAATAACATAATTGTTCTATTTTATTCTATTCTGGTGGTCTTATGATTATCTGTATTGATCACAACCTTTATTAAATTAGTCACACTCATTGTCTGTGTTTATTTGACTATTTTAATTCTTGCTGTTTCATTATGAAATTAACATATTTTCTTACACTATAAACTTCATCACTGGGATTGTTTGTGTGGTTTATTCAGTTGAAATTAGTTAACTATTCACAGGTTTCACATCTATGTTAAGTACTCACTGTAATTGTTTGTGGTTCCTTAAATGCTAAACACTGGTTTTCTTTTCATATTTGATAATCATCACTTCTTTTGGTCACTTATATAGTCTTTAGTACACGTGGTTTATGTTGAGTCCTTGCATGATCCATCCATCTTCTTCTCTCTTCATGGTACGCTTTCTTGTCCTTCTTCCTTCTTCTTCTTTAATATTTTTGTCGTAGTCACTATCTTTATTTATTTCCCTCGCTGTTGGAGTTTGTTGGTCCTTATTTTGTCGGTTCCCCTCACTGTTGGATCCTATTGGGTCTGGTTACTGATATTTTGTTTTGGCTCATGGCATTTTCTTTCTTCATTTTGTATTTGATGTTGCTATGTTAATATTATCTTCTTCATCGTTGGATTTTTATATTAATATATTTGTAGATACACACTTTTATACACTTAGGTTTATTTATCTAGACATACTTCCATGCTTTTCTCTTACTTGATGTTATATTAGCTTATATTATGTAACTACCATGTTTGGTAACGTTACATATGCCTTCCTATAAGAATTGATTAATTCTGAATTATTATACTATATTTTTCATTGAAGAATTTATCAATTGTTGTACATTCCATGTCGATTCACATGTTTTTTCCATATATCCCTTTCACTTTCTTCTATTTGAATCATATTTATTTCTTCTCTATGTAGTCATCTCCCTTGTTTATTTAGTTCCCTAATTCCCTAACATAAGTTTAGCTGGGGCAGTTTAGAGCGGCTCACTATGGCTATTCAACTCTACTGGCCATACTAACCTCAATAAATATGGAGGCAAATCATCTCCTTCAATAAGAATAAATGATTGCTGGCATTACTCATCAGTCAATTCATCTCAAATCATCAAAAAATAATAATAGTGGTCGTTCTTCCGACAAATAATAAATATCCTTGGGATTAATTCACGCATCTGCGGTTTATACATTGTTATACTCTCTTTTCTTGATTCAACTTAACAATATTCTTCACATATTATAGGGATAGTTTGTTTTACGTTTCCTCACTGGTATACTCTCATGATTATCTTCGTTAGTATATTACTTTTCATTCTTCTTCATTATTGATTAATCTCTTCATTTTGTATCACATTGAACGTCGTCTCGTCATATTCTTCATTTCAGGTTTTATTCTTCTAGATATAACTCATAAGTACATTTATTTTTCTTCTTCTTTCTCATGGTTTTAATTGGTATTTAAATTACCATGTGGTATTGGCTTTTCTCTAGTAAAATACACTAGGATATTGTGGTTGTGTGTGGTGGTTTGTCTACATTAATACATTTCTTTGGTTTATTCTTCCAATTTCTCATTTGCTCCTTCTTCCTTTCTCAATAGTACGGGTATGGTGTTCTTATTACTTGTTGACGTGGCTCTTGGAAATATTTATGCCATAGTTGTAGTGTGTCGGCCTCGTATATTATTCCCTTTTTCTATAGTACGGGTAGGATGTTCAGTTTTTACTGGTTGACGTGGCTCTTGGAAATATTTATGCCATAGTTGTAGTGTGTCGGCCTCGTATATTTCTTTTTTCAATAGTATGCTATTATTCATAAATACAATGTTCTGAATCCTTTACATTAATTCTTTGGGAGCATGTTTTCTCACATTATAAGATTACAATACATATTCAATGTTCAATACATAGTTATACAGTTACTTCTCATTTAATATAAACACATAATAATTTTCATAACAATAATACATCCTTTTTCTTTAGTCAACATCTATTTTTGTAATCATATTTTCATTTTTCACTTTTTAAATAATAATAATCTTCATGGCCACATTTCATTTTTCATCTTGATATAGTCAACAGTTACATTCATAATTATACCTTCATTTTTCATAACAAATATTTTCATCCTTTACATAATATCCATAATAAAATAATTCTTATCGCTATCTTTTCACTTTTAGTCACATATTTTAATTGTCAATATATCTTTTCATTGAAGTTTGATTGTAAGTATTACTGGTTATCATAATAGTCGGTCCCATAATTCAGTGTATATTTTATTCATTTTAACCGTAATCGTCGTTCTCCTCTCTTCTTGTCGATCGGACTTCTTTAGCATCCATACTCCTGTCCGTTCTTGACCTATATCGGGCTATCATCTGGTTTTTCCATTTGAAAGTCATTTGGGCTGAGTCTGCCTTCCATTCTTCTGTCTTCTTTCTCTCTCTTTCTTCAATATATTTGTTTCCATTGTTCTTCTGGTGGCTGTCAGTACTGACGTTTGGTAACTCTCTCAATTTGGTTTGGGTATCGTCATCTATCTTCTGATTGGGTACTTCCGTTAATTGGCTCCTCTTCTTCCGCAGTTCTCTGATCTCTCTGGCGTATCCTTCTACAATCCGGTCCCATTTCTCTTGGTAGCCTTCCTTTTTCTTAAAGTATCTCACTCTTCTTTTGGAAATACGTGGTTGAGATATTCTGTTGGTCCTCTTCTTCTTCGTTGTTACATAATCTTCCTCTTCGTCCATTGTCTTGAAACTCCTCCGATACTCCTTCTTGAAGATCCCTTCTTCATGGTTGATAATCGGTAAGTTGACCACATTAATCAGACCATTTCTAGTCATTTCAATTAATTCTTTTGTAATTCTTGCCTTCCTTGGGCGTATGGTTCTTCTTTCTTCCATCTTCACCTCTTCCTTTTCTTTAATTATTTGGATCTTCTTTTCTCCACTATCTTTAGGCTCTGGACTTGTCGGTTCCATGTTTTTATTTTCAGGTACCTCTTCAATCTCCATTCGATCGTCTACTATTAATTCTCTTCTTATCTTCTTAACACTCTCTTCTGCCTCTTCACAACATCTTTTTATTGTTTTTCCTGATTGCTTGTAATTATCCTTCACTACCGTATTTATTGACTCCACGATCTCCTTGTCATCTCCCTTTATTCTCTTATTCATGCAGTCTAATCTCCTATTGATCTTGTCGATTTTCTGGTTGACTCGATCAATTTTTACTCCCAACTCTGCCGATAATTCTTCCTTCATTATGGCCATTTTATTTTCTAATAATTCTTTGGTTTTCTTTTGCCCATCTTCCATCCTCCTGTTCGTCTCATTTATCTGGTTATTAAATTCTTCTTTTAATAATTCCATATTTTTCTGGCTCTCCCTCTGGCCTTCTTCTATTTTTTGGTTGGTGGATCGACTGGCTTCTTCTATTTTACTGTTTAAGTCCGCTTTCAGTGATTCCTGGCCTTCCTTCAGTGACTCCATCTGCTTGCTTAACTCCTCCTTAGTGGACCGATTGTCTTCCTTCAGTGACCGTAATATCTCTAAAATACTGGCATTCATTGTTGCCATTGACTCCTCGGGTTGGCGTATTTCCGGCAGAATGCCTTGAGATATGATTTCCGGTTCCTCCACGTCTGGTTGTTGAACCACCTCCGCTGGTTCAATTGGTTTGTCCTTTACTTCCAATAAAATTTCTTCCACGTCTTCCGTCGACATAGCCTCCTTTTCTTCCCTTCTGGCCTCCTTTTCCGCTTCTGTTGCCCTCTTTCTCGACGTTGATCTCGACTTTGATCTGCTGGTGTACATCTTGATATGCTGGTAATGTACCTGCTGTCTTTTCACGGATTGGGTTGATTAGGTTACTGGTTATGGTATATTTTCCCTAATCCGCGCTCAGACGTTGGGCGCCAACTTGTAACGGAATTTTTTTTTTACAAGTACAAGTACATTTGTTGATATATTTAGTTTGTTGTGTGATTATTATAGATTCGTAGATAGTACGATAATATCTTATAAGTCTTCTTAGTGGATCTTCACTCACTTCTGCCCCGCGATGGAGCGCCAACTTGTAAATGAACTTTATAAGTGTAAATATAAGTGGTGTAGTAGTGGGAGTGCAGATACGCACCGGTATCTACGATAATGTTGTTTTTTATACAATGTCGTAATTATAACTATTATGGTTATTAGTGTGATTGTATTGTTTAATGGGTGCGTATTAATAGTCCACTTCTTTGATTTAAAATGTTTCGCGCACTTTGATATATACCTCCCCCACTTACCACACGTGGATATTTCAGTCCTGTTCAGTGACGGTTCCGCTGAAATACATACACTTTACATACAGATAGATATTCAGGTTGAATATTCAATATAGTTATCACACACAATATAAATGAAATAATATCTAAATAATATTCTGAATTATTAGATCTATTTAAACTCTTCCGCCACCTTTGGTAGAACTGATTAAGAATAAATGAACTAATTTAAAATTGAAATGATACTCTTTTCACTGGTAATAAAAGTGGAGGTTTATTAACAATTCGAGATATTATAAAATCTTTGAACAATGAACAATCAATAGCTAACAACCTTTTAGATAATAATTACAAATAAAAAATTAAAAACAAGACTCTGTTCAGCCTCAAGGCTGGTAAACCTGTTATTTGTACAATAGTTTATTCTCAAGAGGTTATGTTCTCTTGTATCAGTGAATTACCATATTTATTCGTAAGGTTCTTTTAGGTAGCATGATACCAGGTACAAGATGTAATATTAATAACGATATAAAATGAACAATAATTAATAATAAACAAACAAATATAAAAATCGAAAATTAATACCATATATCTGATAGTTATGGTACTATCGTACGCGGGAATGCGCACGCAACTTTTAGTACTCGTCTGACAATTATCAAGCTCGTTGGCTTGTACAGTTAAAATGTATCACTTTATTTTAATAATTCGCTTTGAGAATTATCTATTTGCAAGAGAAAAATTAAAAAAAAAAAAAACTCTTGTTATTATTTCCATCTGGTTTGGATTTTACTTGAGAACAGACTGGTAACAGTGAAATTGGCAAATTACCGTTACGATTCTAAGGTTATGTTATAACGGGTATTGTTATAATGGTTAACTATTTATTAATATTTATTATTTCTTAATCTAAATATAAACACATTATTCGTAATATATTGATGTGTTATTATCAGGATTACATTTATTCTTTCGTATGAAAGTTAATAATGTTTACTTTAAAACATCGAAAAATCAAGAAAACAATTTTAGTCAATTGAGTGACTATTGTTATTACTCGTATTTAGTAATAAATGCTTCAAACATAATTTTTTAATAATGATAAATAATTAAAATATTTTTTCAATACTTTAATAATTGTGAATTAATATTTCTTTTAATTCTGATAATTCAATCATGGTTTTTTTTGATACTTCGCCTTTTCTGACTTGCGTAGTATCAAAATTATTTGTTTACGAAATTATTATTTCTGTTTCAATGTTATTTAAATAAAACTTGTACTCCCTGTTTTTTATCTTTCACAACACTCGCAAGTACGATTGACATTATACACTAATCGTACTTGTTTAAATAAATAACTCCGCACATTTCACTCGTATATATTGGTGTAGTGTTAAGGTTATGTATGTATGTTGGTTTACTTAATGTCACTGCCGCGCACAAATTCAAAATTAAAACTTTTTCATGTTGGCGAGTGGCGTGGCCTCTCCGTCGAAAGACTGATCGTGAACTGTGATGCTTCCTCGAAGCGTCTCTTTCTCGTCTGTCTAAGGTTCATTCATTCTATTGGTTGAAAAAACTATACTCTCTGACCCAAAAGCCTTTTTTTCTTAAAATATTTAATTTTTTAACAAATTCAGTTTTGAGTTTGAGGCTTTGTGACGTCAGCACTGGTACAAAAATTTAATTGAAAAGTTTAAAATCACAATAACTTTCTTAATCTATGTCCTATCGTTAAATGGTTGATGTCAGTGAATTGCGGACATCCTGTGCTTTAATTTAAGTCTAAGAATGATTATTTTCCGTCTATCACTATAACGATTTTATTAATTATCTGTGGTGTATCTTATTTTTATAAGTCTATTACACCAAATTTTACTTATTTATATTAAAACACTTTTTAAATAAACACTCTGAGTCCATATCTCAATTGGTTTGATTCAAAATTTGGGAATAATTGCTCCCTAAACAATATCTCGTTATGGCGTCTTTAGGCGTCCATATTTGATTTTTCATAAGTGTGCTTAAAACTAATTTTTCTTATTTAAAACAGTAATATTGCGATCTAATAATACTAGTAACGTCTATTTACATAATTTTACACTAGAATATTTGTATATGACTGTGTTTAATCTACTATTTACATTGTTTTAGTCCCCTCCTATCTGTCATATACAATTGTTACCTTATTTCTGGTTTTCTCTATATAAATGATATCATGTACTAATTGTAATTAGTGTGCACACATTGTACCTAATTCATTATACATAATGGTTAGCTTTTAGCTAGTTCAGAACCCTTCAATCTTTCAGTAATGGGTCTGTTTATGTTGTGTCATATCATAGTAGTCATTTATTTTTGTTAATACAATAACTAAGTTGCTATTGTTACACTTGGTTTGGGTTTCCAAAGTAGTGTTAGACATTATTCTGACTCTTGATAATGTTTTCATTTACTTTTAAACAAGTTTACATGTTATATTTTTCATAAATAACTTGCTCCTCATGGTTTGTTTACATCTGGGTTCTTTCATTATAGTCATTTGGTTTTTAATTATTTGTATATAAAATGACTGTTTTTATGGTCATAGTCTGTTCTCAAAGTAGCATTGGGATTCCCTCTTACTACTGGTAACAACCTTAACAATCTGTGTTCAATCTTTGATACAGTATTTTTCTTAGCTAGTTAGTTATACAATGGTTCAGCTTACTTCTGGTTATACGTACATAGTTAGTTAGTTTACAATATTTTGGTTACAATGCTGTTATTATTATGTTCAGAATCTGTTCTCAAGGTAGTACCAGATATTTATCTCACTACTGGTAATACTTTTATTAACATTGGTATTTGTTTTGATATTGTATTTTGTCTAACTAAATTGGCATACTTGTTCCATCTCTACTATCTCTGTGTCATCATATTTGCTTTGTTTTATTTGCATTGTGCTGCAATATAATACATTGTCTCTTAGGATTTATTATTATTTATAACAAATTCTTGATTGATACCATAGTTGATGATCATTTATTTATATTAACATGTATGATTTTCTGTTTCATAGATGTCTTCCCTATGGGGTTATGTAACAAATGTACCACATGTTTTAATGCAGTATTTTTCTACTACTAACATGACTTCAGTATGGTATCTTACTATAATATTTTAATTATTTTGTTACACATGTTTATACAACTCCTTCTTAAACAATAACACAAATCCTTTTGCATTAATTACAATATTTTTCTGGTCATTGGTTGAATTTAATTCCTGTTACTTTGTTTGATACATAACAAAGGTTTTTTATTTGTTGTCAGTTCTCTATGAACAATAACATAATTGTTCTATTTTATTCTATTCTGGTGGTCTTATGATTATCTGTATTGATCACAACCTTTATTAAATTAGTCACACTCATTGTCTGTGTTTATTTGACTATTTTAATTCTTGCTGTTTCATTATGAAATTAACATATTTTCTTACACTATAAACTTCATCACTGGGATTGTTTGTGTGGTTTATTCAGTTGAAATTAGTTAACTATTCACAGGTTTCACATCTATGTTAAGTACTCACTGTAATTGTTTGTGGTTCCTTAAATGCTAAACACTGGTTTTCTTTTCATATTTGATAATCATCACTTCTTTTGGTCACTTATATAGTCTTTAGTACACGTGGTTTATGTTGAGTCCTTGCATGATCCATCCATCTTCTTCTCTCTTCATGGTACGCTTTCTTGTCCTTCTTCCTTCTTCTTCTTTAATATTTTTGTTGTAGTCACTATCTTTATTTATTTCCCTCGCTGTTGGAGTTTGTTGGTCCTTATTTTGTCGGTTCCCCTCACTGTTGGATCCTATTGGGTCCGGTTACTGATATTTTGTTTTGGCTCATGGCATTTTCTTTCTTCATTTTGTATTTGATGTTGCTATGTTAATATTATCTTCTTCATCGTTGGATTTTTATATTAATATATTTGTAGATACACACTTTTATACACTTAGGTTTATTTATCTAGACATACTTCCATGCTTTTCTCTTACTTGATGTTATATTAGCTTATATTATGTAACTACCATGTTTGGTAACGTTACATATGCCTTCCTATAAGAATTGATTAATTCTGAATTATTATACTATATTTTTCATTGAAGAATTTATCAATTGTTGTACATTCCATGTCGATTCACATGTTTTTTCCATATATCCCTTTCACTTTCTTCTATTTGAATCATATTTATTTCTTCTCTATGTAGTCATCTCCCTTGTTTATTTAGTTCCCTAATTCCCTAACATAAGTTTAGCTGGGGCAGTTTAGAGCGGCTCACTATGGCTATTCAACTCTACTGGCCATACTAACCTCAATAAATATGGAGGCAAATCATCTCCTTCAATAAGAATAAATGATTGCTGGCATTACTCATCAGTCAATTCATCTCAAATCATCAAAAAATAATAATAGTGGTCGTTCTTCCGACAAATAATAAATATCCTTGGGATTAATTCACGCATCTGCGGTTTATACATTGTTATACTCTCTTTTCTTGATTCAACTTAACAATATTCTTCACATATTATAGGGATAGTTTGTTTTACGTTTCCTCACTGGTATACTCTCATGATTATCTTCGTTAGTATATTACTTTTCATTCTTCTTCATTATTGATTAATCTCTTCATTTTGTATCACATTGAACGTCGTCTCGTCATATTCTTCATTTCAGGTTTTATTCTTCTAGATATAACTCATAAGTACATTTATTTTTCTTCTTCTTTCTCATGGTTTTAATTGGTTTTTAAATTACCATGTGGTATTGGCTTTTCTCTAGTAAAATACACTAGGATATTGTGGTTGTGTGTGGTGGTTTGTCTACATTAATACATTTCTTTGGTTTATTCTTCCAACTTCTCATTTGCTCCTTCTTCCTTTCTCAATAGTACGGGTATGGTGTTCTTATTACTTGTTGACGTGGCTCTTGGAAATATTTATGCCATAGTTGTAGTGTGTCGGCCTCGTATATTATTCCCTTTTTCTATAGTACGGGTAGGATGTTCAGTTTTTACTGGTTGACGTGGCTCTTGGAAATATTTATGCCATAGTTGTAGTGTGTCGGCCTCGTATATTTCTTTTTTCAATAGTATGCTATTATTCATAAATACAATGTTCTGAATCCTTTACATTAATTCTTTGGGAGCATGTTTTCTCACATTATAAGATTACAATACATATTCAATGTTCAATACATAGTTATACAGTTACTTCTCATTTAATATAAACACATAATAATTTTCATAACAATAATACATCCTTTTTCTTTAGTCAACATCTATTTTTGTAATCATATTTTCATTTTTCACTTTTTAAATAATAATAATCTTCATGGCCACATTTCATTTTTCATCTTGATATAGTCAACAGTTACATTCATAATTATACCTTCATTTTTCATAACAAATATTTTCATCCTTTACATAATATCCATAATAAAATAATTCTTATCGCTATCTTTTCACTTTTAGTCACATATTTTAATTGTCAATATATATTTTCATTGAAGTTTGATTGTAAGTATTACTGGTTATCATAATAGTCGGTCCCATAATTCAGTGTATATTTTATTCATTTTAACCGTAATCGTCGTTCTCCTCTCTTCTTGTCGATCGGACTTCTTTAGCATCCATACTCCTGTCCGTTCTTGACCTATATCGGGCTATCATCTGGTTTTTCCATTTGAAAGTCATTTGGGCTGAGTCTGCCTTCCATTCTTCTGTCTTCTTTCTCTCTCTTTCTTCAATATATTTGTTTCCATTGTTCTTCTGGTGGCTGTCAGTACTGACGTTTGGTAACTCTCTCAATTTGGTTTGGGTATCGTCATCTATCTTCTGATTGGGTACTTCCGTTAATTGGCTCCTCTTCTTCCGCAGTTCTCTGATCTCTCTGGCGTATCCTTCTACAATCCGGTCCCATTTCTCTTGGTAGCCTTCCTTTTTCTTAAAGTATCTCACTCTTCTTTTGGAAATACGTGGTTGAGATATTCTGTTGGTCCTCTTCTTCTTTGTTGTTACATAATCTTCCTCTTCGTCCATTGTCTTGAAACTCCTCCGATACTCCTTCTTGAAGATCCCTTCTTCATGGTTGATAATCGGTAAGTTGACCACATTAATCAGACCATTTCTAGTCATTTCAATTAATTCTTTTGTAATTCTTGCCTTCCTTGGGCGTATGGTTCTTCTTTCTTCCATCTTCACCTCTTCCTTTTCTTTAATTATTTGGATCTTCTTTTCTCCACTATCTTTAGGCTCTGGACTTGTCGGTTCCATGTTTTTATTTTCAGGTACCTCTTCAATCTCCATTCGATCGTCTACTATTAATTCTCTTCTTATCTTCTTAACACTCTCTTCTGCCTCTTCACAACATCTTTTTATTGTTTTTCCTGATTGCTTGTAATTATCCTTCACTACCGTATTTATTGACTCCACGATCTCCTTGTCATCTCCCTTTATTCTCTTATTCATGCAGTCTAATCTCCTATTGATCTTGTCGATTTTCTGGTTGACTCGATCAATTTTTACTCCCAACTCTGCCGATAATTCTTCCTTCATTATGGCCATTTTATTTTCTAATAATTCTTTGGTTTTCTTTTGCCCATCTTCCATCCTCCTGTTCGTCTCATTTATCTGGTTATTAAATTCTTCTTTTAATAATTCCATATTTTTCTGGCTCTCCCTCTGGCCTTCTTCTATTTTTTGGTTGGTGGATCGACTGGCTTCTTCTATTTTACTGTTTAAGTCCGCTTTCAGTGATTCCTGGCCTTCCTTCAGTGACTCCATCTGCTTGCTTAACTCCTCCTTAGTGGACCGATTGTCTTCCTTCAGTGACCGTAATATCTCTAAAATACTGGCATTCATTGTTGCCATTGACTCCTCGGGTTGGCGTATTTCCGGCAGAATGCCTTGAGATATGATTTCCGGTTCCTCCACGTCTGGTTGTTGAACCACCTCCGCTGGTTCAATTGGTTTGTCCTTTACTTCCAATAAAATTTCTTCCACGTCTTCCGTCGACATAGCCTCCTTTTCTTCCCTTCTGGCCTCCTTTTCCGCTTCTGTTGCCCTCTTTCTCGACGTTGATCTCGACTTTGATCTGCTGGTGTACATCTTGATATGCTGGTAATGTACCTGCTGTCTTTTCACGGATTGGGTTGATTAGGTTACTGGTTATGGTATATTTTCCCTAATCCGCGCTCAGACGTTGGGCGCCAACTTGTAACGGAATTTTTTTTTTACAAGTACAAGTACATTTGTTGATATATTTAGTTTGTTGTGTGATTATTATAGATTCGTAGATAGTACGATAATATCTTATAAGTCTTCTTAGTGGATCTTCACTCACTTCTGCCCCGCGATGGAGCGCCAACTTGTAAATGAACTTTATAAGTGTAAATATAAGTGGTGTAGTAGTGGGAGTGCAGATACGCACCGGTATCTACGATAATGTTGTTTTTTATACAATGTCGTAATTATAACTATTATGGTTATTAGTGTGATTGTATTGTTTAATGGGTGCGTATTAATAGTCCACTTCTTTGATTTAAAATGTTTCGCGCACTTTGATATATACCTCCCCCACTTA
The DNA here is from genome assembly GCA_034769895.1 of Magicicada septendecula. Classification (NCBI taxonomy): domain Eukaryota; kingdom Metazoa; phylum Arthropoda; class Insecta; order Hemiptera; family Cicadidae; genus Magicicada; species Magicicada septendecula. Next base: position 78,143,330 of record CM068367.1, on the reverse strand, counting down.
CCACACGTGGATATTTCAGTCCTGTTCAGTGACGGTTCCGCTGAAATACATACACTTTACATACAGATAGATATTCAGGTTGAATATTCAATATAGTTATCACACACAATATAAATGAAATAATATCTAAATAATATTCTGAATTATTAGATCTATTTAAACTCTTCCGCCACCTTTGGTAGAACTGATTAAGAATAAATGAACTAATTTAAAATTGAAATGATACTCTTTTCACTGGTAATAAAAGTGGAGGTTTATTAACAATTCGAGATATTATAAAATCTTTGAACAATGAACAATCAATAGCTAACAACCTTTTAGATAATAATTACAAATAAAAAATTAAAAACAAGACTCTGTTCAGCCTCAAGGCTGGTAAACCTGTTATTTGTACAATAGTTTATTCTCAAGAGGTTATGTTCTCTTGTATCAGTGAATTACCATATTCGTAAGGTTCTTTTAGGTAGCATGATACCAGGTACAAGATGTAATATTAATAACGATATAAAATGAACAATAATTAATAATAAACAAACAAATATAAAAATCGAAAATTAATACCATATATCTGATAGTTATGGTACTATCGTACGCGGGAATGCGCACGCAACTTTTAGTACTCGTCTGACAATTATCAAGCTCGTTGGCTTGTACAGTTAAAATGTATCACTTTATTTTAATAATTCGCTTTGAGAATTATCTATTTGCAAGAGAAAAATTAAAAAAAAAAAAAACTCTTGTTATTATTTCCATCTGGTTTGGATTTTACTTGAGAACAGACTGGTAACAGTGAAATTGGCAAATTACCGTTACGATTCTAAGGTTATGTTATAACGGGTATTGTTATAATGGTTAACTATTTATTAATATTTATTATTTCTTAATCTAAATATAAACACATTATTCGTAATATATTGATGTGTTATTATCAGGATTACATTTATTCTTTCGTATGAAAGTTAATAATGTTTACTTTAAAACATCGAAAAATCAAGAAAACAATTTTAGTCAATTGAGTGACTATTGTTATTACTCGTATTTAGTAATAAATGCTTCAAACATAATTTTTTAATAATGATAAATAATTAAAATATTTTTTCAATACTTTAATAATTGTGAATTAATATTTCTTTTAATTCTGATAATTCAATCATGGTTTTTTTTGATACTTCGCCTTTTCTGACTTGCGTAGTATCAAAATTATTTGTTTACAAAATTATTATTTCTGTTTCAATGTTATTTAAATAAAACTTGTACTCCCTGTTTTTTATCTTTCACAACACTCGCAAGTACGATTGACATTATACACTAATCGTACTTGTTTAAATAAATAACTCCGCACATTTCACTCGTATATATTGGTGTAGTGTTAAGGTTATGTATGTTGGTTTACTTAATGTCACTGCCGCGCACAAATTCAAAATTAAAACTTTTTCATGTTGGCGAGTGGCGTGGCCTCTCCGTCGAAAGACTGATCGTGAACTGTGATGCTTCCTCGAAGCGTCTCTTTCTCGTCTGTCTAAGGTTCATTCATTCTATTGGTTGAAAAAACTATACTCTCTGACCCAAAAGCCTTTTTTTCTTAAAATATTTAATTTTTTAACAAATTCAGTTTTGAGTTTGAGGCTTTGTGACGTCAGCACTGGTACAAAAATTTAATTGAAAAGTTTAAAATCACAATAACTTTCTTAATCTATGTCCTATCGTTAAATGGTTGATGTCAGTGAATTGCGGACATCCTGTGCTTTAATTTAAGTCTAAGAATGATTATTTTCCGTCTATCACTATAACGATTTTATTAATTATCTGTGGTGTATCTTATTTTTATAAGTCTATTACACCAAATTTTACTTATTTATATTAAAACACTTTTTAAATAAACACTCTGAGTCCATATCTCAATTGGTTTGATTCAAAATTTGGGAATAATTGCTCCCTAAACAATATCTCGTTATGGCGTCTTTAGGCGTCCATATTTGATTTTTCATAAGTGTGCTTAAAACTAATTTTTCTTATTTAAAACAGTAATATTGCGATCTAATAATACTAGTAACGTCTATTTACATAATTTTACACTAGAATATTTGTATATGACTGTGTTTAATCTACTATTTACATTGTTTTAGTCCCCTCCTATCTGTCATATACAATTGTTACCTTATTTCTGGTTTTCTCTATATAAATGATATCATGTACTAATTGTAATTAGTGTGCACACATTGTACCTAATTCATTATACATAATGGTTAGCTTTTAGCTAGTTCAGAACCCTTCAATCTTTCAGTAATGGGTCTGTTTATGTTGTGTCATATCATAGTAGTCATTTATTTTTGTTAATACAATAACTAAGTTGCTATTGTTACACTTGGTTTGGGTTTCCAAAGTAGTGTTAGACATTATTCTGACTCTTGATAATGTTTTCATTTACTTTTAAACAAGTTTACATGTTATATTTTTCATAAATAACTTGCTCCTCATGGTTTGTTTACATCTGGGTTCTTTCATTATAGTCATTTGGTTTTTAATTATTTGTATATAAAATGACTGTTTTTATGGTCATAGTCTGTTCTCAAAGTAGCATTGGGATTCCCTCTTACTACTGGTAACAACCTTAACAATCTGTGTTCAATCTTTGATACAGTATTTTTCTTAGCTAGTTAGTTATACAATGGTTCAGCTTACTTCTGGTTATACGTACATAGTTAGTTAGTTTACAATATTTTGGTTACAATGCTGTTATTATTATGTTCAGAATCTGTTCTCAAGGTAGTACCAGATATTTATCTCACTACTGGTAATACTTTTATTAACATTGGTATTTGTTTTGATATTGTATTTTGTCTAACTAAATTGGCATACTTGTTCCATCTCTACTATCTCTGTGTCATCATATTTGCTTTGTTTTATTTGCATTGTGCTGCAATATAATACATTGTCTCTTAGGATTTATTATTATTTATAACAAATTCTTGATTGATACCATAGTTGATGATCATTTATTTATATTAACATGTATGATTTTCTGTTTCATAGGTGTCTTCCCTATGGGGTTATGTAACAAATGTACCACATGTTTTAATGCAGTATTTTTCTACTACTAACATGACTTCAGTATGGTATCTTACTATAATATTTTAATTATTTTGTTACACATGTTTATACAACTCCTTCTTAAACAATAACACAAATCCTTTTGCATTAATTACAATATTTTTCTGGTCATTGGTTGAATTTAATTCCTGTTACTTTGTTTGATACATAACAAAGGTTTTTTATTTGTTGTCAGTTCTCTATGAACAATAACATAATTGTTCTATTTTATTCTATTCTGGTGGTCTTATGATTATCTGTATTGATCACAACCTTTATTAAATTAGTCACACTCATTGTCTGTGTTTATTTGACTATTTTAATTCTTGCTGTTTCATTATGAAATTAACATATTTTCTTACACTATAAACTTCATCACTGGGATTGTTTGTGTGGTTTATTCAGTTGAAATTAGTTAACTATTCACAGGTTTCACATCTATGTTAAGTACTCACTGTAATTGTTTGTGGTTCCTTAAATGCTAAACACTGGTTTTCTTTTCATATTTGATAATCATCACTTCTTTTGGTCACTTATATAGTCTTTAGTACACGTGGTTTATGTTGAGTCCTTGCATGATCCATCCATCTTCTTCTCTCTTCATGGTACGCTTTCTTGTCCTTCTTCCTTCTTCTTCTTTAATATTTTTGTTGTAGTCACTATCTTTATTTATTTCCCTCGCTGTTGGAGTTTGTTGGTCCTTATTTTGTCGGTTCCCCTCACTGTTGGATCCTATTGGGTCCGGTTACTGATATTTTGTTTTGGCTCATGGCATTTTCTTTCTTCATTTTGTATTTGATGTTGCTATGTTAATATTATCTTCTTCATCGTTGGATTTTTATATTAATATATTTGTAGATACACACTTTTATACACTTAGGTTTATTTATCTAGACATACTTCCATGCTTTTCTCTTACTTGATGTTATATTAGCTTATATTATGTAACTACCATGTTTGGTAACGTTACATATGCCTTCCTATAAGAATTGATTAATTCTGAATTATTATACTATATTTTTCATTGAAGAATTTATCAATTGTTGTACATTCCATGTCGATTCACATGTTTTTTCCATATATCCCTTTCACTTTCTTCTATTTGAATCATATTTATTTCTTCTCTATGTAGTCATCTCCCTTGTTTATTTAGTTCCCTAATTCCCTAACATAAGTTTAGCTGGGGCAGTTTAGAGCGGCTCACTATGGCTATTCAACTCTACTGGCCATACTAACCTCAATAAATATGGAGGCAAATCATCTCCTTCAATAAGAATAAATGATTGCTGGCATTACTCATCAGTCAATTCATCTCAAATCATCAAAAAATAATAATAGTGGTCGTTCTTCCGACAAATAATAAATATCCTTGGGATTAATTCACGCATCTGCGGTTTATACATTGTTATACTCTCTTTTCTTGATTCAACTTAACAATATTCTTCACATATTATAGGGATAGTTTGTTTTACGTTTCCTCACTGGTATACTCTCATGATTATCTTCGTTAGTATATTACTTTTCATTCTTCTTCATTATTGATTAATCTCTTCATTTTGTATCACATTGAACGTCGTCTCGTCATATTCTTCATTTCAGGTTTTATTCTTCTAGATATAACTCATAAGTACATTTATTTTTCTTCTTCTTTCTCATGGTTTTAATTGGTTTTTAAATTACCATGTGGTATTGGCTTTTCTCTAGTAAAATACACTAGGATATTGTGGTTGTGTGTGGTGGTTTGTCTACATTAATACATTTCTTTGGTTTATTCTTCCAACTTCTCATTTGCTCCTTCTTCCTTTCTCAATAGTACGGGTATGGTGTTCTTATTACTTGTTGACGTGGCTCTTGGAAATATTTATGCCATAGTTGTAGTGTGTCGGCCTCGTATATTATTCCCTTTTTCTATAGTACGGGTAGGATGTTCAGTTTTTACTGGTTGACGTGGCTCTTGGAAATATTTATGCCATAGTTGTAGTGTGTCGGCCTCGTATATTTCTTTTTTTCAATAGTATGCTATTATTCATAAATACAATGTTCTGAATCCTTTACATTAATTCTTTGGGAGCATGTTTTCTCACATTATAAGATTACAATACATATTCAATGTTCAATACATAGTTATACAGTTACTTCTCATTTAATATAAACACATAATAATTTTCATAACAATAATACATCCTTTTTCTTTAGTCAACATCTATTTTTTGTAATCATATTTTCATTTTTCACTTTTTAAATAATAATAATCTTCATGGCCACATTTCATTTTTCATCTTGATATAGTCAACAGTTACATTCATAATTATACCTTCATTTTTCATAACAAATATTTTCATCCTTTACATAATATCCATAATAAAATAATTCTTATCGCTATCTTTTCACTTTTAGTCACATATTTTAATTGTCAATATATATTTTCATTGAAGTTTGATTGTAAGTATTACTGGTTATCATAATAGTCGGTCCCATAATTCAGTGTATATTTTATTCATTTTAACCGTAATCGTCGTTCTCCTCTCTTCTTGTCGATCGGACTTCTTTAGCATCCATACTCCTGTCCGTTCTTGACCTATATCGGGCTATCATCTGGTTTTTCCATTGAAAGTCATTTGGGCTGAGTCTGCCTTCCATTCTTCTGTCTTCTTTCTCTCTCTTTCTTCAATATATTTGTTTCCATTGTTCTTCTGGTGGCTGTCAGTACTGACGTTTGGTAACTCTCTCAATTTGGTTTGGGTATCGTCATCTATCTTCTGATTGGGTACTTCCGTTAATTGGCTCCTCTTCTTCCGCAGTTCTCTGATCTCTCTGGCGTATCCTTCTACAATCCGGTCCCATTTCTCTTGGTAGCCTTCCTTTTTCTTAAAGTATCTCACTCTTCTTTTGGAAATACGTGGTTGAGATATTCTGTTGGTCCTCTTCTTCTTCGTTGTTACATAATCTTCCTCTTCGTCCATTGTCTTGAAACTCCTCCGATACTCCTTCTTGAAGATCCCTTCTTCATGGTTGATAATCGGTAAGTTGACCACATTAATCAGACCATTTCTAGTCATTTCAATTAATTCTTTTGTAATTCTTGCCTTCCTTGGGCGTATGGTTCTTCTTTCTTCCATCTTCACCTCTTCCTTTTCTTTAATTATTTGGATCTTCTTTTCTCCACTATCTTTAGGCTCTGGACTTGTCGGTTCCATGTTTTTATTTTCAGGTACCTCTTCAATCTCCATTCGATCGTCTACTATTAATTCTCTTCTTATCTTCTTAACACTCTCTTCTGCCTCTTCACAACATCTTTTTATTGTTTTTCCTGATTGCTTGTAATTATCCTTCACTACCGTATTTATTGACTCCACGATCTCCTTGTCATCTCCCTTTATTCTCTTATTCATGCAGTCTAATCTCCTATTGATCTTGTCGATTTTCTGGTTGACTCGATCAATTTTTACTCCCAACTCTGCCGATAATTCTTCCTTCATTATGGCCATTTTATTTTCTAATAATTCTTTGGTTTTCTTTGCCCATCTTCCATCCTCCTGTTCGTCTCATTTATCTGGTTATTAAATTCTTCTTTTAATAATTCCATATTTTTCTGGCTCTCCCTCTGGCCTTCTTCTATTTTTTGGTTGGTGGATCGACTGGCTTCTTCTATTTTACTGTTTAAGGTCCGCTTTCAGTGATTCCTGCCTTCCTTCAGTGACTCATCTGCTTGCTTAACTCCTCCTTAGTGGACCGATTGTCTTCCTTCAGTGACCGTAATATCTCTAAAATACTGGCATTCATTGTTGCCATTGACTCCTCGGGTTGGCGTATTTCCGGCAGAATGCCTTGAGATATGATTTCCGGTTCCTCCACGTCTGGTTGTTGAACCACCTCCGCTGGTTCAATTGGTTTGTCCTTTACTTCCAATAAAATTTCTTCCACGTCTTCCGTCGACATAGCCTCCTTTTCTTCCCTTCTGGCCTCCTTTTCCGCTTCTGTTGCCCTCTTTCTCGACGTTGATCTCGACTTTGATCTGCTGGTGTACATCTTGATATGCTGGTAATGTACCTGCTGTCTTTTCACGGATTGGGTTGATTAGGTTACTGGTTATGGTATATTTTCCCTAATCCGCGCTCAGACGTTGGGCGCCAACTTGTAACGGAATTTTTTTTTTACAAGTACAAGTACATTTGTTGATATATTTAGTTTGTTGTGTGATTATTATAGATTCGTAGATAGTACGATAATATCTTATAAGTCTTCTTAGTGGATCTTCACTCACTTCTGCCCCGCGATGGAGCGCCAACTTGTAAATGAACTTTATAAGTGTAAATATAAGTGGTGTAGTAGTGGAGTGCAGATACGCACCGGTATCTACGATAATGTTGTTTTTTATACAATGTCGTAATTATAACTATTATGGTTATTAGTGTGATTGTATTGTTTAATGGGTGCGTATTAATAGTCCACTTCTTTGATTTAAAATGTTTCGCGCACTTTGATATATACCTCCCCCACTTACCACACGTGGATATTTCAGTCCTGTTCAGTGACGGTTCCGCTGAAATACATACACTTTACATACAGATAGATATTCAGGTTGAATATTCAATATAGTTATCACACACAATATAAATGAAATAATATCTAAATAATATTCTGAATTATTAGATCTATTTAAACTCTTCCGCCACCTTGGTAGAACTGATTAAGAATAAATGAACTAATTTAAAATTGAAATGATACTCTTTTCACTGGTAATAAAAGTGGAGGTTTATTAACAATTCGAGATATTATAAAATCTTTGAACAATGAACAATCAATAGCTAACAACCTTTTAGATAATAATTACAAATAAAAAATTAAAAACAAGACTCTGTTCAGCCTCAAGGCTGGTAAACCTGTTATTTGTACAATAGTTTATTCTCAAGAGGTTATGTTCTCTTGTATCAGTGAATTACCATATTCGTAAGGTTCTTTTAGGTAGCATGATACCAGGTACAAGATGTAATATTAATAACGATATAAAATGAACAATAATTAATAATAAACAAACAAATATAAAAATCGAAAATTAATACCATATATCTGATAGTTATGGTACTATCGTACGCGGGAATGCGCACGCAACTTTTAGTACTCGTCTGACAATTATCAAGCTCGTTGGCTTGTACAGTTAAAATGTATCACTTTATTTTAATAATTCGCTTTGAGAATTATCTATTTGCAAGAGAAAAATTAAAAAAAAAAAAAACTCTTGTTATTATTTCCATCTGGTTTGGATTTTACTTGAGAACAGACTGGTAACAGTGAAATTGGCAAATTACCGTTACGATTCTAAGGTTATGTTATAACGGGTATTGTTATAATGGTTAACTATTTATTAATATTTATTATTTCTTAATCTAAATATAAACACATTATTCGTAATATATTGATGTGTTATTATCAGGATTACATTTATTCTTTCGTATGAAAGTTAATAATGTTTACTTTAAAACATCGAAAAATCAAGAAAACAATTTTAGTCAATTGAGTGACTATTGTTATTACTCGTATTTAGTAATAAATGCTTCAAACATAATTTTTTAATAATGATAAATAATTAAAATATTTTTTCAATACTTTAATAATTGTGAATTAATATTTCTTTTAATTCTGATAATTCAATCATGGTTTTTTTTGATACTTCGCCTTTTCTGACTTGCGTAGTATCAAAATTATTTGTTTACAAAATTATTATTTCTGTTTCAATGTTATTTAAATAAAACTTGTACTCCCTGTTTTTTATCTTTCACAACACTCGCAAGTACGATTGACATTATACACTAATCGTACTTGTTTAAATAAATAACTCCGCACATTTCACTCGTATATATTGGTGTAGTGTTAAGGTTATGTATGTTGGTTTACTTAATGTCACTGCCGCGCACAAATTCAAAATTAAAACTTTTTCATGTTGGCGAGTGGCGTGGCCTCTCCGTCGAAAGACTGATCGTGAACTGTGATGCTTCCTCGAAGCGTCTCTTTCTCGTCTGTCTAAGGTTCATTCATTCTATTGGTTGAAAAAACTATACTCTCTGACCCAAAAGCCTTTTTTTCTTAAAATATTTAATTTTTTAACAAATTCAGTTTTGAGTTTGAGGCTTTGTGACGTCAGCACTGGTACAAAAATTTAATTGAAAAGTTTAAAATCACAATAACTTTCTTAATCTATGTCCTATCGTTAAATGGTTGATGTCAGTGAATTGCGGACATCCTGTGCTTTAATTTAAGTCTAAGAATGATTATTTTCCGTCCATCACTTCTATCACTATAACGATTTTATTAATTATCTGTGGTGTATCTTATTTTTATAAGTCTATTACACCAAATTTTACTTATTTATATTAAAACACTTTTTAAATAAACACTCTGAGTCCATATCTCAATTGGTTTGATTCAAAATTTGGGAATAATTGCTCCCTAAACAATATCTCGTTATGGCGTCTTTAGGCGTCCATATTTGATTTTTCATAAGTGTGCTTAAAACTAATTTTTCTTATTTAAAACAGTAATATTGCGATCTAATAATACTAGTAACGTCTATTTACATAATTTTACACTAGAATATTTGTATATGACTGTGTTTAATCTACTGTTTACATTGTTTTAGTCCCCTCCTATCTGTCTTATACAATTGTTACCTTATTTCTGGTTTTCTCTATATAAATGATATCATGTACTAATTGTAATTAGTGTGCACACATTGTACCTAATTCATTATACATAATGGTTAGCTTTTAGCTAGTTCAGAACCCTTCAATCTTTCAGTAATGGGTCTGTTTATGTTGTGTCATATCATAGTAGTCATTTATTTTTGTTAATACAATAACTAAGTTGTTATTGTTACACTTGGTTTGGGTTTCCAAAGTAGTGTTAGACATTATTCTGACTCTTGATAATGTTTTCATTTACTTTTAAACAAGTTTACATGTTATATTTTTCATAAATAACTTGCTCCTCATGGTTTGTTTACATCTGGGTTCTTTCATTATAGTCATTTGGTTTTTAATTATTTGTATATAAAATGACTGTTTTTATGGTCATAGTCTGTTCTCAAAGTAGCATTGGGATTCCCTCTTACTACTGGTAACAACCTTAACAATCTGTGTTCAATCTTTGATACAGTATTTTTCTTAGCTAGTTAGTTATACAATGGTTCAGCTTACTTCTGGTTATATGTACATAGTTAGTTAGTTTACAATATTTTGGTTACAATGCTGTTATTATTATGTTCAGAATCTGTTCTCAGGGTAGTACCAGATATTTATCTCACTACTGGTAATACTTTTATTAACATTGGTATTTGTTTTGATATTGTATTTTGTCTAACTAAATTGGCATACTTGTTCCATCTCTACTATCTCTGTGTCATCATATTTGCTTTGTTTTATTTGCATTGTGCTGCAATATAATACATTGTCTCTTAGGATTTATTATTATTTATAACAAATTCTTGATTGATACCATAGTTGATGATCATTTATTTATATTAACATGTATGATTTTCTGTTTCATAGGTGTCTTCCCTATGGGGTTATGTAACAAATGTACCACATGTTTTAATGCAGTATTTTTCTACTACTAACATGACTTCAGTATGGTATCTTACTATAATATTTTAATTATTTTGTTACACATGTTTATACAACTCCTTCTTAAACAATAACACAAATCCTTTTGCATTAATTACAATATTTTTCTGGTCATTGGTTGAATTTAATTCCTGTTACTTTGTTTGATACATAACAAAGGTTTTTTATTTGTTGTCAGTTCTCTATGAACAATAACATAATTGTTCTATTTTATTCTATTCTGGTGGTCTTATGATTATCTGTATTGATCACAACCTTTATTAAATTAGTCACACTCATTGTCTGTGTTTATTTGACTATTTTAATTCTTGCTGTTTCATTATGAAATTAACATATTTTCTTACACTATAAACTTCATCACTGGGATTGTTTGTGTGGTTTATTCAGTTGAAATTAGTTAACTATTCACAGGTTTCACATCTATGTTAAGTACTCACTGTAATTGTTTGTGGTTCCTTAAATGCTAAACACTGGTTTTCTTTTCATATTTGATAATCATCACTTCTTTTGGTCACTTATATAGTCTTTAGTACACGTGGTTTATGTTGAGTCCTTGCATGATCCATCCATCTTCTTCTCTCTTCATGGTACGCTTTCTTGTCCTTCTTCCTTCTTCTTCTTTAATATTTTTGTTGTAGTCACTATCTTTATTTATTTCCCTCGCTGTTGGAGTTTGTTGGTCCTTATTTTGTCGGTTCCCCTGACTGTTGGATCCTATTGGGTCTGGTTACTGATATTTTGTTTTGGCTCATGGCATTTTCTTTCTTTTTTTGTATTTGATGTTGCTATGTTAATATTATCTTCTTCATCGTTGGATTTTTATATTAATATATTTGTAGATACACACTTTTATACACTTAGGTTTATTTATCTAGACATACTTCCATGCTTTTCTCTTACTTGATGTTATATTAGCTTATATTATGTAACTACCATGTTTGGTAACGTTACATATGCCTTCCTATAAGAATTGATTAATTCTGAATTATTATACTATATTTTTCATTGAAGAATTTATCAATTGTTGTACATTCCATGTCGATTCACATGTTTTTTCCATATATCCCTTTCACTTTCTTCTATTTGAATCATATTTATTTCTTCTCTATGTAGTCATCTCCCTTGTTTATTTAGTTCCCTAATTCCCTAACATAAGTTTAGCTGGGGCAGTTTAGAGCGGCTCACTATGGCTATTCAACTCTACTGGCCATACTAACCTCAATAAATATGGAGGCAAATCATCTCCTTCAATAAGAATAAATGATTGCTGGCATTACTCATCAGTCAATTCATCTCAAATCATCAAAAAATAATAATAGTGGTCGTTCTTCCGACAAATAATAAATATCCTTGGGATTAATTCACGCATCTGCGGTTTATACATTGTTATACTCTCTTTTCTTGATTCAACTTAACAATATTCTTCACATATTATAGGGATAGTTTGTTTTACATTTCCTCACTGGTATACTCTCATGATTATCTTCGTTAGTATATTACTTTTCATTCTTCTTCATTATTGATTAATCTCTTCATTTTGTATCACATTGAACGTCGTCTCGTCATATTCTTCATTTCAGGTTTTATTCTTCTAGATATAACTCATAAGTACATTTATTTTTCTTCTTCTTTCTCATGGTTTTAATTGGTATTTAAATTACCATGTGGTATTGGCTTTTCTCTAGTAAAATACACTAGGATATTGTGGTTGTGTGTGGTGGTTTGTCTACATTAATACATTTCTTTGGTTTATTCTTCCAACTTCTCATTTGCTCCTTCTTCCTTTCTCAATAGTACGGGTATGGTGTTCTTATTACTTGTTGACGTGGCTCTTGGAAATATTTATGCCATAGTTGTAGTGTGTCGGCCTCGTATATTATTCCCTTTTTCTATAGTACGGGTAGGATGTTCAGTTTTTACTGGTTGACGTGGCTCTTGGAAATATTTATGCCATAGTTGTAGTGTGTCGGCCTCGTATATTTCTTTTTTCAATAGTATGCTATTATTCATAAATACAATGTTCTGAATCCTTTACATTAATTCTTTGGGAGCATGTTTTCTCACATTATAAGATTACAATACATATTCAATGTTCAATACATAGTTATACAGTTACTTCTCATTTAATATAAACACATAATAATTTTCATAACAATAATACATCCTTTTTCTTTAGTCAACATCTATTTTTGTAATCATATTTTCATTTTTCACTTTTTAAATAATAATAATCTTCATGGCCACATTTCATTTTTCATCTTGATATAGTCAACAGTTACATTCATAATTATACCTTCATTTTTCATAACAAATATTTTCATCCTTTACATAATATCCATAATAAAATAATTCTTATCGCTATCTTTTCACTTTTAGTCACATATTTTAATTCTCAATATATCTTTTCATTGAAGTTTGATTGTAAGTATTACTGGTTATCATAATAGTCGGTCCCATAATTCAGTGTATATTTTATTCATTTTAACCGTAATCGTCGTTCTCCTCTCTTCTTGTCGATCGGACTTCTTTAGCATCCATACTCCTGTCCGTTCTTGACCTATATCGGGCTATCATCTGGTTTTTCCATTTGAAAGTCATTTGGGCTGAGTCTGCCTTCCATTCTTCTGTCTTCTTTCTCTCTCTTTCTTCAATATATTTGTTTCCATTGTTCTTCTGGTGGCTGTCAGTACTGACGTTTGGTAACTCTTTCAATTTGGTTTGGGTATCGTCATCTATCTTCTGATTGGGTACTTCCGTTAATTGGCTCCTCTTCTTCCGCAGTTCTCTGATCTCTCTGGCGTATCCTTCTACAATCCGGTCCCATTTCTCTTGGTAGCCTTCCTTTTTCTTAAAGTATCTCACTCTTCTTTTGGAAATACGTGGTTGAGATATTCTGTTGGTCCTCTTCTTCTTCGTTGTTACATAATCTTCCTCTTCGTCCATTGTCTTGAAACTCCTCCGATACTCCTTCTTGAAGATCCCTTCTTCATGGTTGATAATCGGTAAGTTGACCACATTAATCAGACCATTTCTAGTCATTTCAATTAATTCTTTTGTAATTCTTGCCTTCCTTGGGCGTATGGTTCTTCTTTCTTCCATCTTCACCTCTTCCTTTTCTTTAATTATTTGGATCTTCTTTTCTCCACTATCTTTAGGCTCTGGACTTGTCGCTTCCATGTTTTTATTTTCAGGTACCTCTTCAATCTCCATTCGATCGTCTACTATTAATTCTCTTCTTATCTTCTTAACACTCTCTTCTGCCTCTTCACAACATCTTTTTATTGTTTTTCCTGATTGCTTGTAGTTATCCTTCACTACCGTATTTATTGACTCCACGATCTCCTTGTCATCTCCCTTTATTCTCTTATTCATGCGGTCTAATCTCCTATTGATCTTGTCGATTTTCTGGTTGACTCGATCAATTTTTACTCCCAACTCTGCCGATAATTCTTCCTTCATTATGGCCATTTTTCTTTTCTAATAATTCTTCGGTTTTCTTTTGCCCATCTTCCATCCTCCTGTTCGTCTCATTTATCTGGTTATTAAATTCTTCTTTTAATAATTCCATATTTTTCTGGCTCTCCCTCTGGCCTTCTTCTATTTTTTGGTTGGTGGATCGACTGGCTTCTTCTATTTTACTGTTTAAGTCCGCTTTCAGTGATTCCTGGCCTTCCTTCAGTGACTCCATCTGCTTGCTTAACTCCTCCTTAGTGGACCGATTGTCTTCCTTCAGTGACCATAATATCTCTAAAATACTGGCATTCATTGTTGCCATTGACTCCTCGGGTTGGCGTATTTCCGGCAGAATGCCTTGAGATATGATTTCCGGTTCCTCCACGTCTGGTTGTTGAACCACCTCCGCTGGTTCAATTGGTTTGTCCTTTACTTCCAATAAAATTTCTTCCACGTCTTCCGTCGACATAGCCTCCTTTTCTTCTCTTCTGGCCTCCTTTTCCGCTTCTGTTGCCCTCTTTCTCGACGTTGATCTCGACTTTGATCTCGACTTTGATCTGCTGGTGTACATCTTGATATGCTGGTAATGTACCTGCTGTCTTTTCACGGATTGGGTTGATTAGGTTACTGGTTATGGTATATTTTCCCTAATCCGCGCTCAGACGTTGGGCGCCAACTTGTAACGGAATTTTTTTTTACAAGTACAAGTACATTTGTTGATATATTTAGTTTGTTGTGTGATTATTATAGATTCGTAGATAGTACGATAATATCTTATAAGTCTTCTTAGTGGATCTTCACTCACTTCTGCCCCGCGATGGAGCGCCAACTTGTAAATGAACTTTATAAGTGTAAATATAAGTGGTGTAGTAGTGTGAGTGCAGATACGCACCGGTATCTACGATAGTGTTGTTTTTTATACAATGTCGTAATTATAACTGTTATGGTTATTAGTGTGATTGTATTGTTTAATGGGTGCGTATTAATAGTCCACTTCTTTGATTTAAAATGTTTCGCGCACTTTGATATATACCTCCCTCACTTACCACACGTGGATATTTCAGTCCTGTTCAGTGACGGTTCCGCTGAAATACATACACTTTACATACAGATAGATATTCAGGTTGAATATTCAATATAGTTATCACACACAATATAAATGAAATAATATCTAAATAATATTCTGAATTATTAGATCTATTTAAACTCTTCCGCCACCTTTGGTAAAACTGATTAAGAATAAATGAACTAATTTAGAATTGAAATGATACTCTTTTCACTGGTAATAAAAGTGGAGGTTTATTAACAATTCGAGATATTATAAAATCTTTGAACAATGAACAATCAATAGCTAACAACCTTTTCGATAATAATTACAAATAAAAAATTCAAAATAAGACTCTGTTCAGCCTCAAGGCTGGTAAACCTGTTATTTGTACAATAGTTTATTCTCAATAGGTTATGTTCTCTTGTATCAGTGAATTACCATATTCGTAAGGTTCTTTTAGGTAGCATGATACCAGGTACAAGATGTAATATTAATAACGATATAAAATGAAGAATAATTAATAATAAACAAACAAATATAAAAATCGAAAATTAATACCATATATCTGATAGTTATGGTACTATCGTACGCGGGAATGCTCACGCAACTTTTAGTACTCGTCTGACAATTATCAAGCTCGTTGGCTTGTACAGTTAAAATGTATCACTTTATTTTAATAATTCGCTTTGAGAATTATCTATTTGCAAGAGAAAAATTAAAAAAAAAAAACTCTTGTTATTATTTCCATCTGGTTTGGATTTTACTTGAGAACAGACTGGTAACAGTGAAATTGGCAAATTACCGTTACGATTCTAAGGTTATGTTATAACGGGTATTGTTATAATGGTTAACTATTTATTAATATTTATTATTTCTTAATCTAAATATAAACACATTATTCGTAATATATTGATGTGTTATTATCAGGATTACATTTATTCTTTCGTATGAAAGTTAATAATGTTTACTTTAAAACATCGAAAAATCAAGAAAACAATTTTAGTCAATTGAGTGAATATTGTTATTACTCGTATTTAGTAATAAATGCTTCAAACATAATTTTTTAATAATGATAAATAATTAAAATATTTTTTCAATACTTTAATAATTGTGAATTAATATTTCTTTTAATTCTGATAATTCAATCATGTTTTTTTTTGATACTTCGCCTTTTCTGACTTGCGTAGTATCAAAATTATTTGTTTACGAAATTATTATTTCTGTTTCAATGTTATTTAAATAAAACTTGTACTCCCTGTTTTTTATCTTTCACAACACTCGCAAGTACGATTGACATTATACACTAATCGTACTTGTTTAAATAAATAACTCCGCACATTTCACTCGTATATATTGGTGTAGTGTTAAGGTTATGTATGTTGGTTTACTTAATGTCACTGCCGCGCAGAAATTCAAAATTAAAACTTTTTCATGTTGGCGAGTGGCGTGGCCTCTCCGTCGAAAGACTGATCGTGAACTGTGATGCTTCCTCGAAGCGTCTCTTTCTCGTCTGTCTAAGGTTCATTCAATTCTATTGGTTGAAAAAACTATACTCTCTGACCCAAAAGCCTTTTTTTCTTAAAATATTTAATTTTTTAACAAATTCAGTTTTGAGTTTGAGGCTTTGAGACGTCAGCACTGGTACAAAAATTTAATTGAAAAGTTTAAAATCACAATAACTTTCTTAATCTATGTCCTATCGTTAAATGGTTGATGTCAGTGAATTGCGGACATCCTGTGCTTTAATTTAAGTCTAAGAATGATTATTTTCCGTCTATCACTATAACGATTTTATTAATTATCTGTGGTGTATCTTATTTTTATAAGTCTATTACACCAAATTTTACTTATTTATATTAAAACACTTTTTAAATAAACACTCTGAGTCCATATCTCAATTGGTTTGATTCAAAATTTGGGAATAATTGCTCCCTAAACAATATCTCGTTATGGCGTCTTTAGGCGTCCATATTTGATTTTTCATAAGTGTGCTTAAAACTAATTTTTCTTATTTAAAACAGTAATATTGAGATCTAATAATACTAGTAACGTCTATTTACATAATTTTACACTAGAATATTTGTATATGACTGTGTTTAATCTACTATTTACATTGTTTTAGTCCCCTCCTATCTGTCTTATACAATTGTTACCTTATTTCTGGTTTTCTCTATATAAATGATATCATGTACTAATTGTAATTAGTGTACACACATTGTACCTAATTCATTATACATAATGGTTAGCTTTTAGCTAGTTCAGAACCCTTCAATCTTTCAGTAATGGGTCTGTTTATGTTGTGTCATATCATAGTAGTCATTTATTTTTGTTAATACAATAACTAAGTTGTTATTGTTACACTTGGTTTGGGTTTCCAAAGTAGTGTTAGACATTATTCTGACTCTTGATAATGTTTTCATTTACTTTTAAACAAGTTTACATGTTATATTTTTCATAAATAACTTGCTCCTCATGGTTTGTTTACATCTGGGTTCTTTCATTATAGTCATTTGGTTTTTAATTATTTGTATATAAAATGACTGTTTTTATGGTCATAGTCTGTTCTCAAAGTAGCATTGGGATTCCCTCTTACTACTGGTAACAACCTTAACAATCTGTGTTCAATCTTTGATACAGTATTTTTCTTAGCTAGTTAGTTATACAATGGTTCAGCTTACTTCTGGTTATATGTACATAGTTAGTTAGTTTACAATATTTTGGTTACAATGCTGTTATTATTATGTTCAGAATCTGTTCTCAAGGTAGTACCAGATATTTATCTCACTACTGGTAATACTTTTATTAACATTGGTATTTGTTTTGATATTGTATTTTGTCTAACTAAATTGGCATACTTGTTCCATCTCTACTATCTCTGTGTCATCATATTTGCTTTGTTTTATTTGCATTGTGCTGCAATATAATACATTGTCTCTTAGGATTTATTATTATTTATAACAAATTCTTGATTGATACCATAGTTGATGATCATTTATTTATATTAACATGTATGATTTTCTGTTTCATAGGTGTCTTCCCTATGGGGTTATGTAACAAATGTACCACATGTTTTAATGCAGTATTTTTCTACTACTAACATGACTTCAGTATGGTATCTTACTATAATATTTTAATTATTTTGTTACACATGTTTATACAACTCCTTCTTAAACAATAACACAAATCCTTTTGCATTAATTACAATATTTTTCTGGTCATTGGTTGAATTTAATTCCTGTTACTTTGTTTGATACATAACAAAGGTTTTTTATTTGTTGTCAGTTCTCTATGAACAATAACATAATTGTTCTATTTTATTCTATTCTGGTGGTCTTATGATTATCTGTATTGATCACAACCTTTATTAAATTAGTCACACTCATTGTCTGTGTTTATTTGACTATTTTAATTCTTGCTGTTTCATTATGAAATTAACATATTTTCTTACACTATAAACTTCATCACTGGGATTGTTTGTGTGGTTTATTCAGTTGAAATTAGTTAACTATTCACAGGTTTCACATCTATGTTAAGTACTCACTGTAATTGTTTGTGGTTCCTTAAATGCTAAACACTGGTTTTCTTTTCATATTTGATAATCATCACTTCTTTTGGTCACTTATATAGTCTTTAGTACACGTGGTTTATGTTGAGTCCTTGCATGATCCATCCATCTTCTTCTCTCTTCATGGTACGCTTTCTTGTCCTTCTTCCTTCTTCTTCTTTAATATTTTTGTTGTAGTCACTATCTTTATTTATTTCCCTCGCTGTTGGAGTTTGTTGGTCCTTATTTTGTCAGTTCCCCTCACTGTTGGATCCTATTGGGTCTGGTTACTGATATTTTGTTTTGGCTCATGGCATTTTCTTTCTTCATTTTGTATTTGATGTTGCTATGTTAATATTATCTTCTTCATCGTTGGATTTTTATATTAATATATTTGTAGATACACACTTTTGTACACTTAGGTTTATTTATCTAGACATACTTCCATGCTTTTCTCTTACTTGATGTTATATTAGCTTATATTATGTAACTACCATTTTTGGTAACGTTACAATATGCATTGTGGTGTTGAATGAATCTATCTCGTAGTTTTTTCTTCGTCTGGCCCACGTAAAATTTATTTGCAATCTGGACATTCTATTTTATATATTCCATTTTTATTGTGAGTATTGGATTTAGTTTTAGGTTTTATTTTATTAAAAATTATATTATCTGTATTATAAGATATTTTTAAATTAGGATATTTAAATATTTTATTTAGTTTTTGAGTTATATTTCCGTAATAAGTGAAGGTTGTATATTTTATATTATTATTAATAGATGAATTTTTAAATGTAGTGTTTTTAGGAATTTTATTAGTGATTTTATGTTTAATTTTATTTTCTAATTTATTAATAGTTTTTATTTTGTATCCATTTTTGACTGCTATTTGTTGGATAATTTTTCTTTCTTTGTTTCTTTCTGTGTTATTTAATGGGATCCTAAGCATTCAGTAAAACATGGAATTAAATACTGCCATTTTGTGTTGGGGAGGATGATTAGAAGTATTTGGTATTATTAAGTCAGTTTGAGAAGGTTTCCTGTATATTGCGTATTCAAAATTTGTTTCATTTTTCTTTATTGTTAAGTCTAAATAATTTAATTTAGTATTAGATTCTTCTTCTAACGTGAATTTTATTTTAGAATATAAATTATTTATGAAGTTGAATATTTTATTTATATTTATACCATTGTTTTGGGAAATGTACAGAGTGTGATCAACGTATCTAAAATAACATCCTAATGGGTCGTTTAATTTTATTATATTTATTATTTGTTCGTCGAGTTTTTGTAGGAAGATTTCTGATATGATAGCGGAGGTTGGGGCTCCCATAGCAAGGCCATCTGTTTGATAGTACAATTTGTTGTTGTATTGAAAATAATTTTGATTCAAAATTATTTTTAAAGTATTAGTTAACTGTTTAATGTATGTGTTACTTTCGTTATTTGTTTTCAGATTATTTATTATAATATTTATAGTTTCTTCAATGGGAATGTTTGTATACATGTTTGATATGTCGAATGAATATAATTTTGTATTTCTGTTTACTTCTACGTTTATTAGTTGTTCCGTGAGTTTGATACTATTTTTTATATTGTGTTTTGCTGGAAGTTCAATTTTATGTTTTATACATTGATACAAATTCGATTATTCGTTAATTTTATATTAATAGAATTATTTCGATTGTTATTAATTCACTTAGAAACCTCTGATGATACTGTTTTTTCAGTGAAACGTGCATCAGATGTTAAAAAGAATATACAATATTATCTACTTGCAGAAGAAACAAATTGAAAACATCACAAATTATATATATATATTGTAGCGCGACAGAAAATCCACTACTTATTAAGTCATATAAAATCATAAAAATTAATTACACCACATATGTTAAAATAATATTGAATGAGATTTAATGAAATCAAAGGAATGAACCACAATAAAATAAAAATCCTCATTACATTATATAAAAACCACTGTTTAAATATCAAAGAAATTATTAAAAGCAACTCCTATTATAAGATCAGGAATTTACCCAGGAAGTTAGGAGCAGTAAACAAATTAAATAACACCATATCAAGAAGAAAGAGAATCAGTTTAAGAGTGGTGAACACCAAAATACCCCAAAGACAAGAAGAAGGAAGAATAAATTTTGTGATCAGGAAGAAAACAATACCCTGAAACCTTTAGAGAAGAGCAAGGTCCGTGTCAGTAAATAAATTAGATGCTCCAAACTAAACATCAGTCGAGATAACACGAAGTACCTTGGTTTACCCAAGAGTGAAGAATGAAGACAAGAAGACCAGAAGAATGAAGATTAGAAGAAGGACAAGAATGAAGACAAGAAAGAAGATAAGAAGAAAGACAAGAAAGAAGATAAGAAGAAGGACAAGAAAGAAGATAAGAAGAAAGAGAAGAAAGAAGACAGGAGGAGAGGAAGAAATAGTATGAAAGAAACACCGTTGTAAAACCTATTATTATTATTAACTACCATCAACCCCAAACCCATAAAAACGATTAAAAAGAAACTATAACATACCAAAATCCTATAAAAATGTAATTATTTAGAAACCTAAAGTGTTGTATAGTATTATAAGAAGTGAACCGACTAAAGCTATTGTGTGATAAAGAAAATAAACAAGTCTTAACAGTCCATGATTACTAAAGATCTGGTCTGAGATAGTGAGACTCAAAATATCAGAACCACCAGTGAAAGTGAATTTGTGTAAGTGTTTTTTGGAAATGCAATAAACTTAAAGTTAGTGATACTATGACTTATCAATATGCTATATAACAACTTTAATATCCAATAATAAACAGCATCATAAAATAATAAAATGGAAGATTTCCAGTATTTTATTATTTTAATGTAACTCTTTATTTACAAGACATTTGTAAAAAATGCTAATAACTAGAGTATGGGTGGTCACGTTTACTGATGAAGGGGATCATAAATAATAATGGTTTAGACCAGAAAGGACTGGCATTAATTTAGTATTCATAGGTTTAAAATGTTTAAATAGACTGTTTGTTCACAGCCATAAAATCAATGTATTTGTAAGAGTTATTA
Source organism: Magicicada septendecula (assembly GCA_034769895.1). Taxonomy (NCBI): domain Eukaryota; kingdom Metazoa; phylum Arthropoda; class Insecta; order Hemiptera; family Cicadidae; genus Magicicada; species Magicicada septendecula. The sequence goes on along the minus strand of CM068367.1, from coordinate 78,121,505 downwards.
GAAAATAAGATTGATATGTATTTAAAATAAGTTATGTTTGCTAAATAACAGCATACATACCATTAATAATGTTTCAGTAGGTATGCTGTGTTAATTCAAAAGGAGTTAAATGTATATGTTCAAACCATGTCAGCAATATGTTCAATTGTACAGATTGCTAAATAATGTTCATAATTATTATTTTTTTTTTACAGTAGTGTTAATTAAATACTACACCTCACAATAAGTTATAAACCATTTTATTTTCATGTAATAATAACTATGTAGTCAGAGGAGTGGTAGGATTAAATTTATTTGAGAAAGACAGAAATGTAAAATTCTAAACTCTAGGCCATTTGGTGAATTCACAGAAACCATATAAACCAGTATGATTCACTTATAAATCCTGTAAACTAGCAAGATTTAGATAAGGTAAATCAGTTAACCACTACTGGGAATGATCCTATGAGTTAAAATGATAATAAGGAAATATACCTTAAAATATTGTAAATTTTCAAAATATATAAATTAATTAATTTTAAAGAGCAATGTCAAATTCAGAGACTAACACAAAAAACCAGTTCAAAGGTTCAATTTATATGTATTTAAGGAAAGGAAGAGAATTATGACTAATTACAATTTATTATAATAGTATTAATAACAATTAAAATGGAAGAAAAATTGTATAAAGGCGGAAATCAATGTATGAGGCTAGATTTCCAAAAAGGAAAGAAATTTGGTGATTTCCACAAAATGTCTACAGATATGGACTATAATATATCAATTTAAAAGGAATGAGATGATTAAACCAATGATAAGGTTCATAATTCAGGAAAGTGATGAATAACATAAATAAATTCCATATATAATGTAATTTTGTATCATGTATATGGGTAATCGAAATATGTTAACAATACTTTTTCAAAGATTAACTGGGCCAGATTTTGACCAAGTTAAAATAGTCTTTTGTTGAATATCAAGCTGAATAGTTGTGTGATAAAACGTTCCTTAAAACCGAGTAGAAAATGGTATTACGGTTAGCCATTCATATAAGTGAATCGAGAGTTAGATGAATTAAACACTTTTTTAACTAAATCTACCAAAACTTTAACGACAATAGTGAAAACTAACACCTAACTTCATTATACGAGTGATCTAAAACAGTAAAACAATATATTTGATATAATTCACGCTACAACTCATAACCACTTCTACAGACAAATTAACCCACAGAAGTGAACACATACCAAATAACTTAATTAACACAAGTATACACGGAACACTTCTTCAGAACACACCAAACAACCTAATAGACAGATTACACCAGTGCGGGGACATTTCAAACATTCATGAAAGTAATTTTGCTGTGAGTTTTTAACACGACGACATCGCAGTAACTTCGCCATATCTAGTAGCGGCCATCTTGAAAATACGAATCTGCCTTCCACATCGAGTGACGTCATAGAAGCTACATATGGTCTGACAAAACAATTTATTAAACATTATATATCAGAATTATTTAAATATTGTAAAATAAGAATTAAGGAAATTACTTTAATTGTTAATGTTATACTTTCTCGTTACCCTTCTCTGACTATTAATATAATCGCTCAAAGAACCTGTCCTTTTTATAATACTTATAATAATTTTTTCTACTGTATGCACGAATCGATAATTCCCTGAGACGGAGTCGATAATTGTTCTCAATCGATAAAAAATCGATTATTTGTTAAATTGTTTAATAAATCCATTTATTTCAATTGTATTTATTTCTTATTATTTCACATGCTCATTTAAGGTTATTTATTGAGGGAAAGAGACTTCAAGAAGAAGAAAATATTTTAATTCAGTGAGATATTGGACCAGCAAGGAAAATCATCAATCGATTGCTGACCGGAGTTAATCTGATTAACTCCAGACTTGGTTCAGATCTTCCAGAAGTGCTCAATAGTTAATAAATACCTTCCTAATTCTTAAAATTTTTACAGAACGTTTAAAACAGCATTATTTCTTAATTACAAACATCTATTAAAACATAAATTTTAATTTTTTTTGAAATAAAATTTTTTCTATTATCTTTTTTTGTAAAGACCGGCATACAGGGTCTATTACAAAGTGGCGTCCAACTTAGAGGGCTTGATAAGATAAGCCTGGCAGCGATTAATTAATAGAAGAGAGAAAAATGCAAAGACGAGCTACTAAAAAAAAAAGGGCGGCAGAGCCCGAAAAAGAGGTTGACATGGGGGATAAGGAGGCAATACCCGTGGAGGATCCGGAAGTGATGGTAACACCAGTGGAAGATAAACAACCCGTACCACCAGAGGAACAACATGGAATACCAACACAGACCGAGGAGGTTACATTCCGGGAAACTCTAATGAAAATGATCATGGAGATAAATAAAAACATAGAATCCACGAAGGAGGATAACAAATCCATAAGAAAGGACATTGAAGAAAATAGTAAAAAGATGGAGAATAAAATGGATTCTACCAAGGAAGATTTGGGTGGAATAAATAAAAGCATAGAAAATACCAACAAAAGGATTGAGGAAACTAGTAAGAATTTGGAAGAGAAGATGGAGGAAAACAACAAGGAAAGGAAAAAGGACAATCAATCTTTGAATAAGAAGATGGAAGATCTGAAAGAGGACAATCAATCTTTGAGTAAGAAGATGGAAGAGAAAATGGAGGAAACAAGTAGGAAAATGGAAAGCGACAATCAACAACTGAGGGAAAAGTTGGAGGAAAATAATCAGAAAATGGACGAGAATAATCAAAGGTTGAGAGAAGAACTAAGGGAAGTTAACCAAGAGAACATGAATAAGTTAGACGAGAGGATTGAATTAGCTAAAGAGGAGTTAAATAAAAAGATAACAGAGACGAAGAAATCCATCGTAAAGAAGTTAGAACAGGAAGTCGTGGTTGTCAACCAGCAGATCAGAGAAGTAGACGAAAGATGTCGTCAGACCGAAAACGAAGTGATGGAAGTCCGGGAAGTAATACATAAAGAAATTACACATGTCAAAGAACAACAGGAAACGAAACTGGAAGAAAACAAGAAATTTGCTTTGGAAGAAGTGAATAAAGTGCGGACACAGGTAACCGAAAGATGCGACAGCGTGGAAGCCGCTATGACGAACATAACCGGACAGGTGCGTCAGAGCCAGGAGGAGATAGAATTGATAAGGAACAGACCATCTGGATATCATAATTTCCCCATGTCAGAAAACAGAGAATGGCTCAATTTCCGGCAATATAAACGGTAGCCCATGGAATTCTTGGCACGCATAGAGGAATACTTAGAAAAACACAGAGGGAACCGATGGGTCCAGAACAGGGAAATCCTTGACGAGTCGTTTCGGGAGGTGAATGACCATTGGTGGATGGGCCAACCGGAGCGACATCGACAATTATCAGCAATTTAAGAGCCTTTTCAAGGCCAAGTACTGGTCGGAGACAACTCAAAACTTGATAAGAGACAATATATGCCACGGCCACTACAAACCACAAGTCGGTAGTTCGATGACAGCTTATTTCCTCGGCAAGGTATGTATGGCCAAGCACTTAGAACCGGCCATACCTGAGAAGTGCCTAATAAATAAGTTGTCATACCATTATGATGAAGAAGTAATTCGTGCGAGGAGGGGCAGCCAAATAAAAACCATCCAGGCAATGACCGAACTCCTCGAAAACTATGAAAATGAAGACTACTACCGACAGAGTCGTAGAAGAAGTGATGGGCCCGAACCAAGGACGTATCAGAACAACAACCAGGGTACGAACAACATAAACACTGGGTACCAAGGAGGCCGGGCATACCCGCAAAATAACAGTTTTAATAATAATAATAATGTTAACAATTCTAGTTACAATAATAATACGTGTCCAAACCATCCAAACCCGAGTCGACCCTCTAATGGTTATCAGGGTAACCGCAATCCCTACCCTAATAACACAAATAGTCAGAGAAGCCCCAATTATGGTAATGATCGTTACCATAATAATAATAATCGTGCGGGGCCAAATAATGGTAATCCCGTTAATAATAGGTTTCCTCGCCCTCGAGTGAATTTCATACGAGCCACAGATGGACGACAGCGAAGATACAACAACAATCGAAGAAACAGCTACCGCGGATATGAAGAAAGTCGGAGGAGCCTAGAACGGGACCAACCAAGGTACTATCCGGCAAGAAGGAGTAATAGTTTAGACGATGCTGAACGGAGCTCTAACCACGAACGACCGGAAGACCATAGGACAAATCGACAGGGGCCCACTCTAAGCATCCCAAATGAGGCATCAACTAGTATGGCACAAAGGAACAATGATGCTGAGCCTTTAAATGGGCACAGGCAGTAATAAATCGCCAGAACCCGTTACTGCTCCTAAATACTGGGTATAATCATAATAATGAGTGTAATCATAAGTATAATAACAATCATATCACAGTCATAGGGTGCAACTACCTAAAGGACATACGACATGAGTTATTGGAAGAGGATAACAGTAATCCCACCAATAACTTTAATAACGAAATTCAAAAACAAAGTAAGATCAACTTACTACCAAGGATTTGAAAAAAACTTTTTGAAGAGATAAAAATAAAAGAATTACATGTCAACGCAGAGATAGAAGGCATCCCAGGCAAGAAATCCACTAAATTCCAGAGATAGAAGGCATCCCAGGCAAGAAATCCACTAAATTCCAAAAACCATGTAATAACAACAACACGTACGAAATAAAGGAAATGAATTCAAATAAAGTTAAGGGTGTCTTTAACCAGGCATCCATAAAGAAATTTTATGAATAAACACCCTCAAAATTCTAAAAATAATGTAATATCAAATTACATACAATTATTTGAAAGAACCATTTTGGAAGGAGATAAAAGGAATTTTGAATAAACACCCTCAAAATTCAAAAATAAGGTAATACCACATTACATACAATTATTTTAAGAAAAACTATTTGGAAAGATATAAGAAGAAGAATTTGGACTTAATAATCCAAATTCCAAAGCAATTGTAAGATCACCTTACATACCAGTTATTTATGAAAAAACTATGTGGCAATAATATAATAATAAAGAAGGAGAGAATTTAGAAATAAAAATCGTCTAAATTCCAAAAACAATGTAATAATACCTTACATAACAACTATTTGAAGAAAACTTTATGGCAAGAATATAAAAAAGAATTTAGAATGAGAATTCGTCCAAATTTAAAAACAAAGTAAGTTCACCTTACTAACCAGGAATTTGTGAAAAACTTTATGGCAAGAATATAAGAGAAGAATTTAAAAACCCCTAAATTCTCAAACAAAAGTAAGTTCTCCTTACGAACATATTATTTGAAGAAAAAACTATTTGGAAAGAATAGTATAAAAAGAATTTTGACTTATCAACAAAATTTTAAAAATAATGTAATACCAAATTACATACAATTATTTAAAAGAAACATTTTGGAAAGAGAAGGAGAAGAAGTTAGTAATAAACCCTCAAAATTCAAAAATAAGGTAATACCACATTACATACAATTATTTTAAGAAAAACTATTTGGAAAGATATAAGAAGAAGAATTTGGACTTAATAATCCAAATTCCAAAGCAATTGTAAGATCACCTTACATACCAGTTATTTATGAAAAAACTATGTGGCAATAATATAATAATAAAGAAGGAGAGAATTTAGAAATAAAAATCGTCTAAATTCCAAAAACAATGTAATACCTTACATAACAACTATTTGAAGAAACTTTATGGCAAGAATATAAAAAAGAATTTAGAATGAGAAATCATCCAAATTTTAAAACAAAGTAAGACCATCTTACTAACCAGGAATTTGAAATAAACATTTTGGAAGAGAATATAAAACAGGAATTTAGAATAGAACCAACAAAATTTAAAAACAAAGTAAGTTCACCTTACTAACCAGGAATTTGTGAAAAACTTTATGGCAAGAATATAAGAGAAGAATTTAAAAACCCCTAAATTCTAAAACAAAAGTAAGTTCTCCTTACGAACATATTATTTGAAGAAAAAACTATTTGGAAAGAATAGTATAAAAAGAAGAATTTTGACTCGTCCAAATTTTAAAACAAAGTAAGACCATCTTACTGACCAGGAATTTGTGAAAAACTTTATGGCAAGAATATAAGAGAAGAATTTAAAAACCCCTAAATTCTAAAACAAAAGTAAGTTCTCCTTACGAACATATTATTTGAAGAAAAAACTATTTGGAAAGAATAGTATAAAAAGAATTTTGACTTATCAACAAAATTTTAAAAATAATGTAATACCAAATTACATACAATTATTTGAAAACTTTATGGAAATATAAGAAGAGTGAATTTTGAATTGTGTATAAGTCAAGTTTCCAAACCAAGAGTAAGTACAACTTACCAACCAATTATTAATAAAACACTTTGGTGAGATAAACAGAAGAGATTTAATACCATATTTATGGTAAGCATAAAATATATTTACCATGTTTATAAAGGATCATAATGGGATGAATAAAGGAAACAGACTTTAGAATTAAAACGAATAATTCTGGAAAGTATGATCATGTCTAATTTCAATATAAAGAGTAAAAACCTTTCCATAAAATGATGCCAAAGGAAATAAAAAAAATGTAATACAATTTGAGTTGATACGATTTGAGTGATTGAATACAATAAAATACAAAAACTTATGTGGAATTAGGAGATAATAAAACTTTGAAGTGGTATAAGGAGAAATTATGACCTCATTATAAAATTAATAAAAAACATTCATTCGAAAGGATAATAACCATGACAGGAATAATGTGAGAATAATATCAAAGATATGTGTAATTAAACGAATTAATATAAAATGATGTATGAATTAAATGTCAATGATAATAACGACAGTTATAAAAAAAGTTCTAGAACAAAGAACAAGTGGAAATAATAAAAACAGAGCAATAAAATAAAAATGTCAAAGATATGCAACTATAAACAATGCAGATTATAATAAAAAAACCAGAAGGTAATAAAGAATTTATAACCAAAAGCTTTATATGATAAGAAAAGTTGAAAAATGTAATAATAGAAGAGCTTCCTACCATAATATCAAATGAATGAAACATCCAGTTAACGAGTCAGAAGAACAACTGAGATAGGAATATTAAAATCTCTGAGAAATATAATAAGTAATAAGTGAAGTATCCCAAAGATATTTTTTAAATAGTAACAAATGTGTACTATTCTGAATAATTTTTTAATCTGTCTGTAGATAATTCCAGCAGTATTAATATGTTTTTTGAGCAGAGATGATTTGCCTCTGTACTCAAATATGTGTGAAGTATTGGACAGCAGAGGAAGTAGTGTACAGTGCCTCTCTGAACTGAACCAGCTCACAAAGTAGGGAACGATAGGGAGGAAATATCCCAAGGAAAAAATACTAAGAAGAAATATGAAAATGAAATAATAAATATGAAACTCAGATGACTATTACTATCAAGGAAGATCAAGTGAGAATGAGAAGGATATAAACTCAAATATAAGTAAGAAAATTTTTAAAATGGAAGGAAGTCCAGAATAATAACAAACCTAGAATAATTATCATAAGCAATTGTTTCAGACAAAGCAAGTATAGTCTGAAAAAATTACTTCTGGAGAAGGGCATTCTGTAGCGCGACAGAAAATCCACTACTTATTAAGTCATATAAAATCATAAAAATTAATTACACCACATATGTTAAAATAATATTGAATGAGATTTAATGAAATCAAAGGAATGAACCACAATAAAATAAAAATCCTCATTACATTATATAAAAACCACTGTTTAAATATCAAAGAAATTATTAAAAGCAACTCCTATTATAAGATCAGGAATTTACCCAGGAAGTTAGGAGCAGTAAACAAATTAAATAACACCATATCAAGAAGAAAGAGAATCAGTTTAAGAGTGGTGAACACCAAAATACCCCAAAGACAAGAAGAGGAAGAATAAATTTTGTGATCAGGAAGAAAACAATACCCTGAAACCTTTAGAGAAGAGCAAGGTCCGTGTCAGTAAATAAATTAGATGCTCCAAACTAAACATCAGTCGAGATAACACGAAGTACCTTGGTTTACCCAAGAGTGAAGAATGAAGACAAGAAGACCAGAAGAATGAAGACTAGAAGAAGGACAAGAATGAAGACAAGAAGAAAGACAAGAAAGAAGATAAGAAGAAGGACAAGAAAGAAGACAGGAGGAGAGGAAGAAATAGTATGAAAGAAACACCGTTGTAAAACCTATTATTATTATTAACTACCATCAACCCCAAACCCATAAAAACGATTAAAAAGAAAGTATAACACCAAAATCCTATAAAAATGTAATTATTTAGAAACCTAAAGTGTTGTATAGTATTATAAGAAGTGAACCTACTAAAGCTATTGTGTGATAAAGAAAATAGACAAGTCTTAACAGTCCATGATTACTAAAGGTCTGGTCTGAGATAATGAGACTCAAAATATCAGAACCACCAGTGAAGGTGAATTTGTATAAGTGTTTTTTGGAAATGCAATAAACTTAAAGCTAGTGATACTATGACTTATCAATATGCTATATAACAACTTTAATATCCAATAATAAACAGCATCATAAAATAATAAAATGGAAGATTTCCAGTATTTTATTATTTTAATGTAACTCTTTATTTACAAGACATTTGTAAAAAATGCTAATAACTAGAGTATGGGTGGTCATGTTTACTGATGAAGGGGATCATAAATAATAATGGTTTAGACCAGAAAGGACTGGCATTAATTTAGTATTCATAGGTTTAAAGTGTTTAAATAGGCTGTTTGTTCACAGCCATAAAATCAATGTATTTGTAAGAATTATTAGAAAATAAGATTTATATGTGTTAAAAATAAGTTATGTTTGCTAAATAACAGCATACATACCATTAATAATGTTTCAGTAGGTATGCTGTGTTAATTCAAAAGGAGTTAAATGTATATGTTCAAACCATGTCAGCAATATGTTCAATTGTACAGATTGCTAAATAATGTTCATAATTTTTTTTTTTTTTTTACAGTAGTGTTAATTAAATACTACACCTCACAATAAGTTATAAACCATTTTATTTTCATGTAATAATAACTATGTAAAGTCAGAGGAGTGGTAGGATTAAATTTATTTGAGAAAGACAGAAATGTAAAAGTCTAAACTCTAGGGCATTTGGTGAATTCACAGAAACCATATAAACCAGTATGATTCACTTATAAATCCTGTAAACTAGCAAGATTTAGATAAGGTAAATCAGTTAACCACTACTGGGAATGATCCTATGAGTTAAAATGATAATAAGGAAATATACCTTAAAATATTGTAAATTTTCAAAATATATAAATTAATTAATTTTAAAGAGCAATGTCAAATTCAGAGACTAACACAAAAAACCAGTTCAAAGGTTCAATTTATATGTATTTAAGGAAAGGAAGAGAAATATGACTAATTAAAATTTAATATAATAGTATTAATAACAATTAAAATGGAAGAAGAATTGTATAAAGGCGGAAATCAATGTATGAGCCTAGATTTCCAAAAAGGAAAGAAATTTGGTGATTTCCACAAAATGTCTATAGATATGGACTATAATATATCAATTTAAAAGGAATGAGATGATTAAACCAATGATAAGGTTCATAATTCAGGAAAGTGATGAATAAAATAATTAAATTCCATATATAATGTAATTTTGTATCATGTATATGGGTAATCGAAATATGTTAACAATACTTTTTCAAAGATTAACTGGGCCAGATTTTGACCAAGTTAAAATAGTCTTTTGTTGAATATCAAGCTGAATAGTTGTGTGATAAAACGTTCCTTAAAACCGAGTAGAAAATGGTACTATGGTTAGCCATTCATATAAGTGAATCGAGAGTTAGATGAATTAAACACTTTTTTAACTAAATCTACCAAAACTTTAACGACAATAGTGAAAACTAACACCTAACTTCATTATACGAGTGATCTAAAACAGTAAAACAATATATTTGATATAATTCACACTACAACTCATAACCACTTCTACAGACAAATTAACCCACAGAAGTGAACACATACCAAATAACTTAATTAACACAAGTATACACGGAACACTTCTTCAGAACACACCAAACAACCTAATAGACAGATTACACCAGTGCGGGGACATTTCAAACATTCATGAAGGTAATTTTGCTGTGAGTTTTTAACACGACGACATCGCAGTAACTTCGCCATATCTAGTAGCGGCCATCTTGAAAATACGAATCTGCCTTCCACATCGAGTGACGTCATAGAAGCTACATATGGTCTGACAAAACAATTTATTAAACATTATATATCAGAATTATTTAAATATTGTAAAATAAGAATTAAGGAAATTACTTTAATTGTTAATGTTATACTTTCTCGTTACCCTTCTCTGACTATTAATATAATCGCTCAAAGAACCTGTCCTTTTTATAATACTTATAATAATTTTTTCTACTGTATGCACGAATCGATAATTCCCTGAGACGGAGTCGATAATTGTTCTCAATCGATAAAAAATCGATTATTTATTAAATTGTTTAATAAATCCATTTATTTCAATTGTATTTATTTCTTATTATTTCACATGCTCATTTAAGGTTATTTATTAAGGGAAAGAGACTTCAAGAAGAAGAAAATATTTTAATTCAGTGAGATATTGGACCAGCAAGGAAAATCATCAATCGATTGCTGACCGGAGTTAATCTGATTAACTCCAGACTTGGTTCAGATCTTCCAGAAGTGCTCAATAGTTAATAAATACCTTCCTAATTCTTAAAATTTTTACAGAACGTTTAAAACAGCATTATTTCTTAATTACAAACATCTATTAAAACATAAATTTTAATTTTTTTTTAAATAAAATTTTTTCTATTATCTTTTTTTGTAAAGACCGGCATACAGGGTCTGGTTACAATATATATATATATATATATATATATATATATATATATATATTTCAATCACTTTCTGCTACAGTCCGTTTCTTGATGTATATAATACTATAATACTTATAACTATTTTACCTCAAGATGTATTTTTTCTTTAGGGACATGTTTCGGGAGATCCTGTTCTCCCATCTTCAACCTTCGCCATCTTGCTTCTGGTGCAGTATTTGTGTGTTGGCTTCTGGATGTTATTATGGTGGTTTGTTGGTCTTTGGTCCTTCAATGTTGCATTATTGTGTGTGGTTGTGGTATCTGTTTTTGTATTTTGTGTATTTTCGATGTTGAGTGCTTTGAATATTGTGTCATGTTTTGTATTGATTTGTATTTGTTCTGGTATTAATTTGTTTTGTGTTTTATGTTTGTAAATCTGTAAATTTTCCCAAATGTTCATTATGGTGCCTTTGTGTGGTATATGTTTTATTAGTGTTACATTGGTTATGTCTGGGAATTCATGTCCTGTGTTTATTGCCTGTGTGGCTAAATTGGATTTATATATGTTTGGTTTTTTGTGTGCATTTAGGTGTTCAAAATAACGTTTTTTTAGCTGTTTTTTTGTTTGTCCTATATAACATTTATTGCAATCTTGGCATTCAATTTTGTATATACCGTTGGTTGTTGTATTATCTTTGTTGTATGAATTTATTAGATTTTGTAATTTATTTTTATTAGTTTTGTATGCTTTTTTTATATCTGTGTTTTTAAATAGTTTTGTTAGTTTTGACATTTTATTATTTATATATGTGAATGTGGCCCATTTTTCGTTGTTGTTATTATTTATGTGTTGTTCAGTTTGATTAATTCTTAATTGCTCAGTTTTTATTTTGTATTTGATTTTATTTTCTATTTTGATCATAGTATTTTTATTGTATCCATTTGCATAACCAATTTGGTATATTATATTTCTTTCTTTGTCAGTTTCTTGTTTGTTTAGGGGTATTTTGTACATTCTGTTAAATAACGAATGAAATGCTGCCATTTTATGTTGTGGTGGGTAGTCAGAATGGTTAGGTATAATGATGTTAGTGGAAGTTGGTTTTCTATATATTGCATATTGTATGTGTTTGTTGTATCTTGTGATGGTTATGTCTAAATAGTTGATTTTGTTATGTTTTTCTTTTTCTTCTGTGAATTGTATTTTGGGATGTATGTTATTGATTTGTTTCAGTATGTTCTCTGCATTTGTGTTTTTGTTATTTGATACATATAGTCCATCATCTACATATCTTATCCATATGCCATCTGGGTCATGTGTTTTTATGATATTTTGTATTTTGGTGTCTATATGTTGTAGGAATATTTCTGCTATTATGCTTGATAATGGTGATCCCATTGCTAAACCTTCTTTCTGTTGATAAATTTTGCTATTAAATTCAAAGTAATTTTGTTTTAGTATTAGTTGGAGACTATTTTTTATTTTGGTTATATATTGTTTGTTTTCATTTTGTTCTATAAGTTTGTTTATTATTATGTCAATTGTTTCTTCTACTGGGATATTAGTGTACATGTTTGTTATGTCATATGATGTGAAAAATGTATTTTCATTTATATTTATTATTTTTAGTTTGTCTATTAATTCGTATGTATTTTTTATGTTATGATGGTTATTTGTTAGTTGGTTATTTTTTAGTTTTTGTGCTATTATTCTTGCTATTTTGTATGTAGGAGCTTTTTTGAAATTGATTAATGGACGTATTGGGTTGTTTGATTTGTGTATTTTTATTAGGCTGTTCATTTTAGGTGGTTCTGGATTATTGTTTATATATATGTCTATGTTTTTATTGTTGAAAATGTTTTTATTTGTTTTTATTAGTTTTATTGTTTGTTTAAGATAGTTTTCTGTTGGGTTTTTATCTAGTTGTACGCATTTATTATTGTTGATGAAGTCTTCGGTTTTTTTGATGTAGTCTGTTTTATCAATGATTACTGTTGCTTGACTTTTGTCTGCTTTAGTTATTATTAAATTATTGTTCTTTACTTTATTTTTAATTTCTTTTATTGTTTTATTGTTTTTCTTTTGTTTATCTTTGTTTTTCATTTCGCTAGTGATTATTTTTTTTAATTATATGTGCTGCTTCTGTTCTTTTTTCTTCTTGTATATTGTCTTTTATTAGGTTAATGGCAAATTCTGTTTCTACTATTAAATTTTCTAGATTTTTTTTCCTTTTTGGGTTATGTTAGTTTTTGACATATTGTTTAAATATTCTGTTTCTTTTTTGTTAAATTCTGTATTGCTGAGGTTAATGGTTCGAGGGTAAAATGTGTGTTTATTTTTGTTTTTTTGTTCTTGAGTTTTGTTTTGTTGTTTTAATGTGTTAAGTTTTTTGTTGATTGTATAAGTCTTTTTGTTTTTCTCAAATCTTATTTTATTTTCTATGTTATTGTATTTATTGTTCCAAGTGATTGGATGTAATAAATTTGTTAGCTCTAAGTGTAGTTTGTATATGTCTAGTGTTATGCTATTTTTCTTACTGTATAATTGATTAATTTCGTTTTGTATCCATAGCCTTTGTGCTTGTTTTATAGTTTTTTGTGCAGTCATATTTTTGTTGTTTGTGTTTATGTTGATGTATTTAGGTGTTAATTTATGTTTTTGGCATTGTCTATTGAAGTATATGTTTATGTTTGTGTTCATTAGTTGTTTTTTTCGTGTTTGGAATTTGTTTAACAATTTGGTAATGTGGTTATATGGAATTGTGGTTATGTTGTTTGTGTACATGTTAATGTATATTTATGTGAGAGATGATTTGTTATCTGTTATTTGGTAGTTGATTTCACTTATTTGCTACTCACTTCACTATTTTTTTCTTCACTATACACTTTTGTTTTTGCTTTGTTTTATAACCTCACTTTTCGTTTTTTCACTGTAGGCTTATTTACCTTGTATGGTTATATTATTTCAATCACTTTCTGCTACAGTCCGTTTCTTGATGTATATAATACTATAATACTTATAACTATTTTACCTCAAGATGTATTTTTTCTTTAGGGACATGTTTCGGGAGATCCTGTTCTCCCATCTTCAACCTTCGCCATCTTGCTTCTGGTGCAGTATTTGTGTGTTGGCTTCTGGATGTTATTATGGTGGTTTGTTGGTCTTTGGTCCTTCAATGTTGCATTATTGTGTGTGGTTGTGGTATCTGTTTTTGTATTTTGTGTATTTTCGATGTTGAGTGCTTTGAATATTGTGTCATGTTTTGTATTGATTTGTATTTGTTCTGGTATTAATTTGTTTTGTGTTTTATGTTTGTAAATCTGTAAATTTTCCCAAATGTTCATTATGGTGCCTTTGTGTGGTATATGTTTTATTAGTGTTACATTGGTTATGTCTGGGAATTCATGTCCTGTGTTTATTGCATGTGTGGCTAAATTGGATTTATATATGTTTGGTTTTTTGTATGCATTTAGGTGTTCATATATATATATATTGTAGCATAACAGAATTTTCACCTTAAACATAACTTAATACAACATTAAAAAGAAAAAGAAGAAGCAATCAATAGTGAGTGATAACTAAATGGTTAAAAATGAATTAAATAAACTGATCATTATAGTCAATCAAATGTTAAAAATAGACTCTATAACAAAAAAAACTCTTGGTCTAAATAAAAGAAACCATCTATATAAAACCCCAGTACATCATGAGTATACCCAGTAGGATATGGAGGAGTAATGAAAAAATAATCATGGACAACTTATGGACAATTAATGACATCAGAGGACCTAAATACAAAAATAATAACATACTCATAGAAGGAGAAAGAAGGAACAGACTATTTCAAGCTTAATACAAAGAGTGCAGAATTAGGAAGGGTTATTTCCAAAATCTCATGAAGGACATGTACAAATTAAGTAAATTTAAAACAATGACAGAACTTAAACCCAGTAACCCAAGTTACAGGATACATTACAAATGAAGTAAAGATTGTAAAGTAGATATAGATATAACTTCAGAATAATGAATAGAATGTTAGATAGAAGGAGTTAAAGACTACTATTAGTGTAGATAATAAAAAGTAATGTACTATAAGAAACCATAATAAGAATTAAAGACTACCATTAGTGTAGATAATAAAAAGTAATATACTATAAGAAACCATAATAAGAATTGAAGACTACCATTAGTGTAGAAAATAAAAGTGACATACCATAATAAAACATAATGAGAATTAAAGACTACCATTAGAGTAGATAATAAAAGGTGTTATATAATAATAAACCATAAGAGTGAAAGACAGGAAATGACTGCAAATATATTAGTTATGAGAGTATTTAAATGTAAAAAATATAAGGATTGTTGAACGTTAATATAGATATGAAAACATGAACTTTCAATAGATGTAATGGAAAATGTTAGATATAGAATGTTTTGTTATGATTAAATAAGGTAGTTGAAAATGTTAGATTATAAGATGTTTTATTATAATTAAATAATATAAATGAAAATGATAGATTATAAGATGTTATGTTATAATTAAAGAATGTTAATTAATTTTAAAGTTTTGTTAAGGTAGGGAAGGCAAGGAAGTAATAGTGATATCTTTTTGAATTGTAAACCATAGAAATAATAAGGTAGCAAAATAGTTAAAAAACCAATAGCAAGCCAAAACCGTATTTTAGGCCAAATTCAACTTTTACCATATAATCAAGTCCAAAAGGATAAATTAAATAAAACTGTATAAAATTAGCAGAGATTAGTCAATTTAGAATAAAGATACTTAAATATAATCATCACAGAAATATGTAATAGTAAATGTAATGATCAGAAGATAAAATTAACTTTATTGGAGATGTGTAATATAATGCCTAACAGTGGACACAGTACAAATAAAATGTAAATTAATCAGTATTAGAGTAATATAACAACAAATTTGTAACGGGACAGATTTATGGGTATTTTTATTTATTTACATTTTCGGGGATTTATAAAAAATATGTGCAAATTTTATTTCAACGGTGACCAGACCAGGTGTTGAGTTGTAAGAGCAGTTTGAACAAAGACGACGCAATATCACGTTGTGCAATCAGTAGAGGATTCCGCACCACCTTAGTTTCCAAGAACTTTGTTTGTGTTTGACCGTGCGCCCGTATGCATGACACGGGTATACGCGCGCAGTGACGCTACTTGTGCCAAAACTAAGATGGCCAGGAAACAATCTTTATTCACTTTATCTACCAGGCGACGGATATGAAACTTTAAGTCACGCCTACACTGTGACATCGAGCCAAAAGCATCTAAATATCGTCGGCGTACAGGACTAAAATACTGCTATGTATCATGGGCATAGCCACTAATCTGCAACAACTTAGGCTGTGAGCGGCAACGAAATCCGTTCGCCGGCAGGCATTAATATCCGCCCGCATGAGATAGACGCTTACCCAGTCCACGAGAAACTACAACAGCCAACAGACGCAGTTAGTGCCACTCGGGCCCGGTCGGGTAGAACTTTTTAAATATGAATAATTCAGTGTAGTAACGCCTTAATACCGACCGGGACCCAAGAAATTAATAAACCTATTACAGTTACAAATTGGTGCAGTGACGTGGAGTGAACGGTTAAAATACGGACCTTGGAATCGCGGGACAAAACACGTGTTCGGCCGGCAATGCTTTATTGGACGGTTTTAAACTATAAACAATAAAGGAATATTTAACATATGTCAAATAAGGGTAAAGTACTAAATGGTGTGAAAGAGAGAGTGAGCAGAATGGGCTGTCTTAGTAATAATAATAATTAAAAATGGTACCAAAAAATATTCCAAAATTGGTCTTGTAGTGTTCTTGTAATAATCATAAAAACGTTATGAGTAATTAAAATTATTTAGTTTACGGTATAACCATGTGTTAGTCTAAGTTATTTCGTCATTACCACTTTCTCATTTCTGTGCTGCAAGATTCGTCTAAACGTTCCGGGTATCTTCTGAATTATTAATTGGGGTGGTCAGATTGCTAAATTGTCCTGTTTTTATTAAGGTAAAGTGTGTAAGTTTTCGATATTTTAATCTATAAAAATATCGTGGCGACTCTGGTCTTCTGATAAAATTTAATACGAGGTAAGTAGTTGAGAATGAGTACAGTTAAGTCCTGGCAGTAATTTTATTTATTAATATATTTCGGTGTATTTTGAATGATCACAAATTGTTAAAGACAAGCAATAATGATGAAATAAGTAAAATTATTTAAGGACAATGTTAATATAAAACGACTGGTAAACCATTTAATTTCCAATTATGTGAAAAATAATAAGGCCTATAAGAAATGTCAAAAAATGTCAATTTTAAGCTTATTTGAAACCAAATTAGGTCATATTGGGTATTAATTTATGTAAAATTAGAACAGGAATATTGCTAGATACTTAAATTTTCATAAAATTAACAAATAATTAAGTTATAGCCGTAAAATAGTAAAAAATGTCATATATTTCTATAAGATCAGATCTGGACAAAGACGAACAGCTGATTTCAGACAATGGGACAAGATACTAAGATATTTCAGAAATTACTATATTAAACGACGATTTGAGTGAGCAGTTGATTGTTAAATGTGAACCTGAACGGATGAGAACGTACAGAAGGAAGATCCAAAAAATATAAATTATTAGAAAAAAGTGAAGGTGTAACATAAAAAATTACTACAGAGGTTATAAACTCAAAATTACTAAAAAATAACTTGAACAATAACGAAGTGAAGAACGAATTTCAGTTATAATACGATCCATCACAAATGCACTAAGAATCATCTGCCATATTGAAATTGTTAAATTAACACCAATTTCATGGCATAACGAACTCAACCAGATTTGAACATTGAATACGACACCAATAATCTTGCACCAAACTACCTAGCCGAGTAGAAGAGAACACTACAACCAAGTATCCAGAGGGACTACGTCATCGCAGAAGAAAATATTCACAATTACATTTGAGGGAGAAGGAAAACTTAGGAGTCTGCGTGGTTGGCGAAAATTCGAAGTCGATGGCCGCCATGTTTCCAGTTTGCATAGCGAGCCATACACAGCCACTTTGAATAAACGATGACGTGACGTCATGCACTGCTGAATGGTTCGAAAATTTCTTTATTAAATGACATTATTTCCAGAGATACAGTATGTTACTTTTACGTAATAGTATTTAAGTTTTATTTAATTGTAAGTATTGTATCGTGTAACTTGATCTTCCCTGACCGCTTCGACAGTTCAAAGAACTCTATTAATTAATCTTGTAATTTAATGTATTTGTCTAGTTGACACAATCGACCTGTGAGTTGAGTTTTAGCCGCAGCCATAGTCGATGTGCGTAAGATTGTCGCACCGCTTTTAAAATAAACATCAGAATTGTTTCTAAACACTCGTTTTCATGATTATTTGAGTTATTAAAATTAGTTTATTTCATTCCTAATTTAATTTAGAAGTATTAAACGAAAGAAATCAAGAAGAAGAAGAAGAAGAAGAAAAGGAGCTGAGCTGGAAGAGAATACACTTCGACCCAGCTTGACATAATCGGATTAACACGGTGAAACAAATATTTCGTCACGAAGTCATACACAATTACTAATTCATAGTTTAATTAATTGAACAATAATAATAATAAATAATAAAAATAATTACTTAATTAAAAAATTAAATAAATAAATAAAAACATTATTAAAAATTTTTTTTTTATAAATTAGTAACTTAAAAATTTTTTTTTCATCAACATAAATTTCATTTGTGATAGACATTCATCATAAATTTGTTTTACATTACAAATTGGCGTCCAACTTTAGGGGCTAAAGATAGAAATTGAAAGGCCGACGAATAAAAACAGTTTGCCCAGTTTTCTATTTTTAGCGGCAGCTGTTAACAGGTCAGGAGAAGAAGCAAGATGCACAGGAGAGCAACATCCAAGAAAAGACCGGCGGAGGCCGAGCAGGAATAGATATGGAGGATAAGGAGGCGACTCCTGTGGAAGATGTGGAGTTGATATTACCTCCAGCAGAACCAACCGAACCAGTATCCCAAGGGAAACAACCCGACAAGCCGACACGAACAGAAGATGTGGCAATGCAAGAAATATTCAGGTTAATGATAGAGGAAATTAAAACCGACAATAAGCAGTCAAGGGGAGAATTAGGCAAGAAGATGGAAAGTGATAACCAACAATTGAAAGAAGAGTTAAGGGAGAACAGTAAGAAGATGGAAAGTGATAACTAACAATTGAAGGAAGAGTTAAGGGAGAATAGTAAGAAAATGGAAGAGAATAGTAAGATCGAGGAGAAGAGGGGAGGAAATAAAAAATAACAATAGATTATTAATGGAGGAAAATATTAAGAAAACAGAGGAGAAGATGGACGAAATAAAAACTGACAATAAACAGTCGAAGGAGGAATTAAATCAAATAAGCCAGAAATTGGAAGAGACCAATAAGAGAATGGAAGAAACCAGTAAGAAGATGGAAGATAATAATCAACGGTTAAGAGAAGAATTAAGGGAGACTAGCCAAGAGAATATGAACCGGTTAGATGGAAAGATGGAAGCATTAAAGGAAGAATTGAGTCAGAAGATGGCAGGGAACAATGAAACAATCAGCAAGAAGGTAGAAGAGGAAATAATGGTAATAGAACAAAAGATTACAAAGGCTGACGAAAGATGGAGTCAGACTGAACGAGAAGTACAGAGTGTTAAGACAGAAATAACACCAAGGTTACAAACATAGAAGAAACGAATAGGAAGAATTTAGAAGAAAAACTAAATGAAACACGCGAAGAATGGGAAAGAGTGCAGGACCGATTCACAGAAAAATGTGACGGCATTGAAGCTGCTGTGACCAGTATAAATGGTCAGGTTCGACAAAATCAAACTGACATAGATCTTTTTCATAGTCAACCAACTAGCATCACCAGTTTTCTCAATACTGAAAATCGAGAAGGGATTAACTTCAGGCTATACAAAAACAAGCCCTTGGAATTGCTAGCCAGAATTGAAGAGTACTTCGCAAAACACCGAGGTAACCGTTGGAGCGCAAATAAAGAAATGCTAGATGAATCATTCAAGGAGATAGCCGATAATTGGTGGATGGCGATAAGGGACGAAGTTACAGACTATCAGCAATTCAAGAGATTGTTTAAGGCTAAATATTGGTCTGAGTCTACGCAGAACATCGCTAGAGACGGAATATGTCATGGGAAGTATAACCCATATGGGGTCAAACATTGACCGCATATTTTTTAGGAAAGGTGTGTGTGGCCAAACATTTAGAGCCCAGAATACCCGAAGAATGCTTGGTCAGCAAACTATCTTACCATTATGAGGAGGACATAATCAGAGCTCGCCGCAACAGCCAGATTAAAACAGTACAAGCGATGACAGAATTGCTTGAAATGTACGAACACGAAGACTATTACAGCCAAAGTCGAAAGAGATATGAGAAACCTGAGCTGAGAAATAACACCAACGATACGAATAATAATAATAATAATCAGAACAGCAATAATAATAATAATTATTATAGCTCCGCGAGCCGGAATAGTGTAGGGTACAATAATAATAATAATAACAATAATGTCCATCGGAATAATAATAATGATAATAATAATAATAACCGTCAACCAAATAGAAACGGTTATTACAATAATAATAATTATGGTTCAAATGGTCAGAGGAACAATATATAATGGTCATAACAATAATGGAAATTACCCAGCAGGAGGTAATAATAATCATAGGACATATAGACCTCATGTAAATTATATCAGAGCAGAAGGTAGTGGCCAGTGGAGATACCAGCCACAACGAAGGAGTAGATTCTATGAGTATGAAACACCTCAAGTAAACCAGGTAGGTAACAGTCATAGAGGATATGAACACAGACGCAGTTCGAGCCTGGATAATCAAAGAAGACCACCTGTAAATGAAGCCCAGCAAGATGACCGAATTGAACCAAATGAAGCAGTTCCAGGACTCAGATTGACGCTGCTATCAGCCATGTCCGTAACGATACAGAACATTTAAACGAAAGGAGGCAGTAATAAACAGTTACAACCCTTTACTGCTCCTATCTACTGGGTATGGACAAGAGTCAAGCTTTAAAAAAGAAGATAAAAAATTCACTATCATCTATAATAATTATTTAAAGGATATTAATTCAAACAAGACAAAGGGCACCTATAATCAATTGTCAATAAAAAAATATTTAGAGGAGAATTAAATTCAAAATTCTAAAAACAGTAAGGACAACTTACATGAAATATTCGAATAAACTCATAAAACGAATTTTACAAGAAAAAGAAATTACTAAATTCTAAAAACAATAAGGACAACTTATACCACATATGTGAATAAAATCTTATGGAACAAGTTATGATAGAAAATTATTATTAAATTACTAAATTCTAAAAATGATAAGAACAACTTACAAGAACTATTATATAAAGGAATTTTGCAAGGAAAAGAAATTACAAAATTCAACAAACCATAAGGACAACTTACATGAAATGTTTGAATAAACTCTCATGAAACAAATTTTAAAAGAGAATGATTCTTAATCACTTACAAAAATAACTTAAACAAAATAGTTAAGAAGGAAGAAAAACAAACAAAGAAAAAAAGACATAAGAACAAATTACACTAATAATTTGAATGAACTCTTACATAAAAGAATTTGAGAATAAATGGAGTACAAATATGTAAACTTTCTCAGACTCTCCAGGGACAAAGCAAATAAGAACATGTTCCAGTAAGTAATGAGAAAAACCTATATCAATTGATTGAGTAAATTAATGTTACAAGAAAAATATATCCATCAATGTTAAAAGTGTCATAAGAAGAAAGTATAGCCAAGTATTCATAAGAACCAGTGTTGAAAAAGAAAAACCCCTAATAAACTATCACAGCTGTAAAGACTATACTACAGCCTGTATTGTAATAGTGACCATATGATAACAGTAACAACTATTATAAACTATGTAAATGAGATAATTTAAGACAAAAATGATACAGAACTTTTAAATGAAGAAAGGAAGAGGAAACCAGAATGTTTTTATAACTTAATCAAACTCACAATGAAAATAATTTGATGAAGAAGCAACAAGGAAGAGGAACCAACTAAATAAGAACCAAGTATTAAGACCAGAACCTGAAAACCTGGTACCATAATGATAATATTATTGTAATAACCACTATTATATTGATAATTAATGGAAGGAATTAATGTTATGCCATGAGCAATAGAATGACTCATTGAATGCCAAATGAAGAAAAAAAAAATCTATATAAATGCTAATTACTATGTAAACAAGAGACAGATAATACCAACAACAAACAAAGAAAAGAGTGCAAAGAAAGGATTAAATGTGTATTATACCCTATACCTAAGCCACATCATATGGGATGAGCTTTAAAATAGAAGAAGAATCAAGTGTATAAAAGTATTAATTAATTTGAAACATTATGAAGTGAAGAATCCAAGGATGTTTATTATTAGTCGAAAAAGACTACTTTTAATGATTTTTAATTTTTATGACTGGATGTAGAGAAATTCCATCAGTCTTATAATTGAGCAGAGATGATAATTCCTCTGAGCTCAGCTAAGTGAAGTATGGTCAGCAGAGAATGTAGCCGAAATGTGCCACTCTGAACTGTTCCAACTCACATGTTATGGAATGTTAGGGAGTGAACATCCTGGTGATGAAGCACCGAATAAGAAAAGAAGAAATATCTATAATAACAATGGTATACATAAGATTAAGGATTATCTATTAATGAATAAAGAAGCAAATGAAGGATATACATATCAACTGAGAGAGCAATGGTGGAAAAATAGGTATATACAGTGAAATCACGAATAAAACTATGGCAAATAAAAGAATCAGTAGTAATTATTTCATCCAAACTAAGAGTATGATCTGAATTAATCACTTTTACAGGAGAGCATATGTAGCATAACAGAATTTTCACCTTAAACAGAACTTAATACAACATTAAAAAGAAAAAGAAGAAACAATCAATAGTGAGTGATAACTAAATGGTTAAAAATGAATTAAATAAACTGATCATTATAGTCAATCAAATGTTAAAAATAGACTCTATAACAAAAAAAACTCTTGGTCCAAATAAAAAGAAACCATCTATATAAAACCCCAGTACATCATCAGTATACCCAGTAGGATATGGAGGAGTAATGAAAAAATAATCATGGACAACTTATTAAATTAATGACATCAGAGGACCTAAATACAAAAATAATAACATACTCATAGAAGGAGAAAGAAGGAACAGACTATTTCAAGCTTATAACGTACTTATTACTTTGAGATTTTTTTTTTTGAGGGAGTTACGCCAGCAATTAAGGCCCGTCAAGAGAGACACGAGTTAGCATTGTTCGAGGGTGAGCGACGGAAGGAACAAACCTTTCCTTTCTACTTAAATGACATAAAAGCCGTTAAAGGACAATGCGTGCTGCAACACATGTTGCGATGAACAGGGCCATGCGTGGGAACACTTGACTTTACAAATATGACAAAGGAACATTACCCTTGCATCCGTTTCAGTAGCAAGAAGAATAGATAGGCATCGCTAAGAGCATTGTTCCAAGCATATGTGAAACTTACAGAAAAAACAATAGCTGGAGCACGGACAATGTAGCAGGAGACGAGGAGACATCTGCGACGTACACAGATGTTTGCCACCCATAAGTTCGCTAGAGGAAGTCGACAGTGTCCGAACAATACGTTATTTCGACACGCTACACCAAAAGGGACAGATGTGACTTCAGTAGCAAGGTCTTGATGCAGATTCCGAGAAAGTGGCAACGTCCTGATGACAGCAGCTCGTCGTGTCAACGTGGAGTATGTGAGATTCAAGTAGAGAAGCCAACCAGCCAATTACAAACGAGAATTCAGAAGGGAGTAACTGTAAGGGATGATCTTGACAGAAACCGACGACCAGAGAACAAATCCCGAGAAAGAACGTCCCTCTCCAAACGGCGCTGGGTGGAGAATTCACAAGAATCACAGACCAGAGGCATGAAGACAGAGGGAAATCCGAACAACTGTCCTATCAGAGCTATTTTGGTGGGAAAATGAAGCGTTCGTAGGAGTAGCGAGAGTGGGAAAACGAAGGGCATAAAAACTGTATGCAAGAGGAGACGCACTCTCAGTATTATTTTATCTCGGTAGTATTTTATCTCAGTATTACTTTAGCTCAATATCAGTCTAAATTTTATCTCAGTATTACTAAAATTTTATCTCAGTTTTCATAAAGATTTTGTTTTGAGATATTCAAAGTAGTGTTCGGTATCAGTGGAAGTTCGGGAGTAAGACTTGGAGCGTTAAGCCGAAACAGTGGTATTCGCGACGATGCGCGACTAACGAACTTTGTAAAATTCTAAGCACTACGCTAATACAATTAGTACTGTAAGAAGTGGTATGATACAGTAGTAACATACTTGAACTCTTTATCAACGGAATGAATCGGTATATAACAAGACTTAATTTGTGAGACAACATTATTTCATAGAATAGAGACAAGTGCCGATGATGTTTTATATGCGTCTAATGAACTTGAAATCAATCAAGGCGTTACGGAAGAGTCGAACACGTAATTTGAAAGATAACTAAGTGCGTGGCAGTATCGAACTAAAAATCGCATGAATAGACTGACGCGATACAAATAGTCAATGAATCCTTAGTGCAAGTACCGCGACTTAAACTGAAATAATATTATAAAACTTATAACGGATGTCATGAAGTGCGAACTAGCATTCTGAAACGATGTACGTATAACAATTGGAAGTTCGAGTTACAAGTGTTTCCAGGACTAACATCAGTTGTCACCCAATGGATCCAAATGGACATGCAACGGGAGCGAGACACTACGACGACTTGAGTAATGTACCAAAATAACCACTTATTATAATTCCTAGTTTATCGTAATACCGCTGACCTGTCACTTAGAACTCACTGCCTGAGATATTTCAAAATAGAGTCATTATAAATACGAATCCATGGTTAGGAATAAATAATATCATAGAATTATACACGGATTATGTTATTAGTGTAAGTATATGATTATTCAAATATGTATGTGTTTAATATGTTTACTGCAGGTATATGTGTATTTCATGTGTATAGGTGTTGAAATATGTTACGAAGTATATCAATTAGTGCAAATCTCAAGCACGCAACATTGATAGTTATTAACGTCACTACACACGAGTAAGTGTAAGCATTTGACTGTTTCTTACAGATACTTTAAATATGTTATAGGATTTAATTATCTTTTGGAAAAGTTGTAGGTACTCTTATTACATGATTTCTTTTATACAATGAATACAAGCAACATGCCATATTGTAATAAATGTAATTTATAATGGATTCGATAGTGTTGAGTTAATTTATTTTAAGACCTGGCATACAAGACAATTCTTTAACAAGTAAAATCCACAATCAATGATTTAGATTCAATATGATTTAACAAGTACCATGTTCATAAATATTTTAATTCTTGGAGTTTTATTTGGTAGTAGAAGAGAAGATTAATTACTCTTGGTTGATAGCATTGCCGATTACACATTTGAGAAAGTTGATCAAGATTTATTAATTAAACAGCAATTAATTTATGCAATTAATTAAGTATACATAAATATTAACATTGTATATGACTGCCCAACGCGTGGCACAAGGAAACATGTTCTACTAGATAATTGTAACCAAGAGAAAAATTTATATAATTACAATTTAATTAATTTATGCAATTAATTAAATATGCATAAATATTAACATTGTAAATGGCGCCCAACCTGAAGGCAGATCAATAAGGTCAATTCTTATTAATAAGCTGGTTAAGTGCAGGCAGCGGTAAGCTAGAGTAGTTTGTAGTTTGACAAAACAATAGTATAAGTACTAAAATATGACAGATTATTATAAACCAAAATAACTCTGAATGATTACGCGAAGTCAGTCAAGAATGGCGACTAATAATCCCGAAAGCCAAGAGTTTGATATCAATAACGAATTGAATATAGAAGGACAGGAGGAGAGTACGACGCCAAGCGACGACGTCAGCGCGGGTGAATCAGAGATAAGGGCGGGGGGACAGATGTCCCAACCCGGCGAAATGAATTTGCAAATGCTATTTGAATTCTTTAAACAATGAGATGAGAAGATGACAGAGAAATTAGAACAGCAAAGCAAAAAACAAAAACAAATGCAGGAGGAATTAAAACGGCATAATGAAGAACAGATTAGCAAAATAAAACTAGATTTACAAGATTACGCTAAGAAGTGGGAGGAGAAAATCAGCGATCTACAAAAGAAGAGTGAAAGTGGAATAAAAGAGTTGAAAAATGAACTGAAGAAACAGGTGAGAGAGAATAAAGAAGTGAGAGAGAAGGACCGCCATGAGTGGCAGGAAGCCATAAATGATACACAGAAAATGGTTGAACAGATCGATCAAAAACTAGATAACCATATCCAAGACACAAATAATAGAAACGAGGAATGGAGAAGAGAAATACAGAATAACATTACACAACAGCAACAAGAACAGGGAGAAGCCGTCAATGTACTCAAACATTAAATCATTGAAGTTGACGACCGACAGCGTACAGCAGAACAAAGACCACGATGACGGAGAAAGAAAAGGACATAATAATTGAAGAATTAAAAGGCCACATCAACCACATTAAAAGCGGACAAGAGAGACTGCAGCGACAATTAGCGGAAGCCGAAATTGGACCGTCTACGAGAGTGATCGGGAACAACAACTGCGAGCTTAAGTACAACAGAACGGACCGTTTTCCCATTGAGTTTTTGAAGGAACTGTCCGAACTTCAACATATGTACTACCCAACAGACAACGTTAAATGGATCGGAAAACATCTTGAGGCTGATGCAGTGATATGGTGGCACGTAGTACGTGATCAAATAAAGAACTTTGAAGAATTCAAGGAGATCTTCACACAAAAATATTGGGGCCCAGTGAAGCAGGACGATGTCAGGAATAATCTGGAGTATGGTCGTTTTGATTGGAGAGGAAGTATGAACGCAGTCCAATACATGGAGCGGCAACTCTTAGAGAGCCGACAATTGACACCTCCACTCACAGACTACCAATTAATTAGGAGAATTACGCGTCATTACGGACATGAATTGGAAATTGCCTGTGTGACGAGAGACGTATGAACTATTCAAAACTTGGAGTCATTAATTTCAGAATATGCGATGATTCGACAGAGAAATCATAGGGAAGACAGATTCGTGCGACAGGGAGAGAAGTTGAATGACCGAGATACGAGAGGGGTGGCGCAGATCAACACGCCGCTGTAAGCAAGGTCACAGAAACGAAGCCAACCCACTGGCAACACAGAAAAGGTGAGGGTGGTAATTATAGACAATTCCAAAAATTCGGTGAAAAGTCGACTGTAAATACTATAGAATTTGTTAACAATAGCGCCTCCATGTCAAACGGTAAGGGGAGCGAGGTGATAGAAAAAAAAAATTAAGTGGGTCGTCTCGGGAGATAGCCACGCACGAGCCCACATTACAATGTTATGAAACTGACATACTTTTACCTGACTTGCGACAAGAATTAATCCTTGACGAACAGACACAATTAGAAAGACGCATTTCTAAATGCCCAGAAATAGTAATAAAATTCAAAGATGAGGTTACGGTAAACGCCTTAATAGACACAGGAAGTGCCATCAATGGTTTAGCCGAGGATTGGTTTGAGAGGAACAAACAACGCTTGCGCCCTTACGAGGAACTCCGCATGAATAACACACTAATTGTAAGTGCAGTTGGCGGGAAGTCAAAATTAATCCGTAAGCAAATTATGTGCGAAATTATCATTGATAATGTTAAGTTAGATTGTGTTTTCTTAGTAATACCAAATTTAATTAAGGACGGCATACTAGGTATTAGTTTTTTAAAAGAAGAGGGATGTGTTATTGATATGAATAAGGGAACCGTCGAATTCAGAGGGAGGACTGGTGAACAGGAACTGCAATCACCTATCATACACATGGAACTAGTAGAAGAAGACTTGGACGGGATCGAGAGAAGGATAAATGAGAAAGTTGACAGCGTGACATGTGAAGATGAAGCGATGAGAGAGGAACTTAGAAGAATCTTGCTAAAATGTAAAAATGTATTTCGCGAGAGTCCAGGACGGATGGATTGCTATGAACATGAGTTCAAAGTGACTGATGAAACACCATATTTCCAACGCGGGTGGCCAATCCCAATAGCATATAAGGAAAAGGTGGACGCCGAAATCAGCAAAATGTTAAGGTATGGCGTGATAGAGAGATGTAATAGTCCGTATGTTAATCAAATGGTCACTGTAATCAAAAGGGATGGAAACGTGCGACTGTGTTTGGATGCAAGAAGAATAAATAGCGTGACAGTTCCAGATTATGAAGGACCGACCCCATTCAAGAAATTTTAGCGAGATGCAGCAATATGAAGTACTTGTCAACGATTGATCTAACGAGTAGCTTCTGGCAAGTTCCGTTGAAACAACAGTGCCGAGATTACACAGCGTTTCTCTATGAAGGTAAATGTTACAGATATGCAGTCACACCATTTGGACTAAGCACCAGTTCCGCCGCCATGACAAGAGGTTTGGACATGGCCTTAACGGACAGAGTGAAGGAAAGTACTATCATATACGTCGACGATTGTCTGTGTTATTCAAATAACGTACGAACGCACCTGAAAGACATTGAAACATTACTCGTAAACCTTTTAACAGCAAACCTAACGATAAACTTGGAGAAGTCGCAATTTTTCCGCAAAGAAATCGCATACCTAGGGTACCAATTAACTACAAACGGTATACGTGCATCCGAGGAGAAGGTAGCGGCGATCAGGAAGTTCCCAATCCCAAAGAATCAAAAACAATTAAAGGGATTCCTGGGTCTTACAAATTTTTACAATAAGTTTACTAACAAGTACGCAAAAACCACGCGACCTTTGTTAGATTTACTCAAAAAAGGTAAGAAGTTTAATTGGACGCCCGATCTTGACCGATGTTTCCAAGAAGTTAAGGACCTATGTATTGACACCATCATATTAAGTTTTCCACAGATCAATAAGAGATATTTCCTGCAGTGTGATGCAAGTAATTTTGTGTATGGAGGCCAGTTATATCAGCTGGATGATGACGGAAACATCTGCGTCGTAGCGTATACCAGCAAGACCTTCAAAGGAGCAGAACGAAATTATTTTACAACGGAAAAGGAGCTGCTAGGCATAGTTAGGTGCTTGGAGAAATTTCGAATCTACGTTCTGGGACAGCCGTTGACTATAATAACGGACAATAAAGCACTAATCTTTATGAGTAAAGGTCACCTGAACAACTCGAGGATCACACGCTGGATACTCAGCATTCAAGAATACGACTTCGACATACTACACTGCAAGGGGAAGGAAAATATCGTCGCTGACATATTGAGTCGATATCCAGAAGATATGACAGGCGAAGACCCAGTCGACGATAGTTTTGAATATCAAATGAATCACATAACAATTAAGATGAGTAAGGAGGTGAGCAAGATACTTAAAAACATCGAAATGTACCAGTCGGAAGACAAGAAATTACGACAGATAATAACTGATCTGACGACAGGTGGTAGTAATAAGTTGTGTAAATTTTATAAATGTGTTAGTAATAAATTGTATAGAAAATGTAAGGGAAAATGGAAGCTCTATGTACCGGAAAGCGTTACGGATAGACTCATTGAAGAAATACATAGAATATATGGTCATGTTGGTAGTAAAAAATGCACAAAGCTATTACAGGAGTATTTCACTTTCGACCAGATGACGAAACGTGTACAGGGATTGTAAAAACGTGTGACACATGCCAAAGATGTATGGACACAAATAATCGTAACCTGTTTGGGGGTACTAGACCATTTATACCAATGGAGAAAGGCAATTTGATTAGCGGTGATTTCTATGGACCTCTTCCAACCACAGCAGCAGGAGTAAGATATATTTTGGTAATAGTAGACAACTTCACCAAGTACGTAAAATTGTACGCACTCAGAAGAGCCACAACAATAGCTACGCTTCGTAGACTCCAACAATATATAAATGAATTTGGAAAGCCGAGGGCGATACTAACAGACAACGGCACCCAATTCACATCAAAACAATGGATCAAAGGACTGGATGAGCTTGGGATCATACCTAAGTATACTGCAATAAGAAACCCACATACACAGTGCATTCAAAAAGTCCCGGGACTGATGCTGCTATAGACATACAGATGGAGCTATCTCTGTGTCACAGCTGGAACACTATGTGACAACCTTCACACACTTCCTGTGACAATTGCATTGTTGAGGACTCATTCCATAGTAAACAGCGACACTGTTAATTTTATCTGGTTTTTCCTTTTAAATGTAGAAAAAGAGCGACAGAAACGTTTTCGATGATGCAACTTGCATATGGAAAAGATTGTTTAAGTCGTAGCAAAGTGTTAGAGTGGTATGCACGTTTTAAAAATGGTCGTGAGTCTCTAGAAGATGATCCAAGAGATGGGCGCCCCTCCACAAGCGTGACTGACGAGAATGTCAAGCGTGTCTGTGCTGCACTGTCCATCAACCTTCAGCTGAGCGTCTAGATTTTATCAGAAGAGATCGGCATCAGTGTGGGTAGTATTTACACTATCGTGCATGACGTACTCGGCAAACGGAAACTGTGTGCCAGGTTCGTTCCACGCTCGTTAACAGCAGAGCAAAAAGAACAACGTGTGGAAGCGTCGCGAAGTCTCGTTGAATGGGCCGATGACAACCCGAATTTCTTACAGAACATTGTCACAGGCGACGAATCGTGGTGTTTCCAGTATGACCCATCTACCAAACGTCAAACAGCTGAATGGCGCGATCCAGGAGATGGCAGACCCATGAAAGTGAGGGCCACAAAATCAAAAGTGAAAACAATGCTGATCACATTTTTTGATTCAAGGAGACTGATCCACAAAGAATTCTTGCCACCTGGCCAGACTGTAACTGGACCATTTTACAAAGAGGTACTTGATCGCCTTTTGAAAAGAATTCGCAGGGTTATGCCAGAAATGTACCGATCAGGGGAGTGGTTTCTTCTGCATGACAATGCTCCAGTCCACTCATCATTGATTGTCTCACAATTTCTCGCTGGAAAATCAGTCACAGTGATTAACCATCCACCCTACTCACCAGATTTGGCTCCAGCTGACTTCTTTCTGTTCCGTAAGCTGAAGGTGGCACTGAAGGGGCAGCGTTTTGATAATATAGAGACAATTCAGAAGAATGTGACAGCTGTTTTAAACACGATTTCGAAGGAGAACTATGTGCATGCCTTTCAACGATTGTATGAGCGATCTAAAATCTGTATAGAGAGGGAAGGGATGTATGTTGAATAATAAATAATAAAATTTTATTTATCTGAAAACTTGTGTCCATAATAGCGTTAGTCCCGGAACTTTTTGAATGCAGTATGTACAAACCTTGCTGAGCGTGTCAATAGACAACTGGGAAACTTGTTTAGAATATTCGTTGCGGATCAACATACGAAGTGGTCCAAGTTCATAAATACAATAGAATGCTGTATCAACGAAGTTTACCATGATACGATAGAGGTAACGCCATACTGTAGAGTCAGTAGATAGCCACCAAATCTTTGTGAGAATTAAACAAAAACGAGAGCAACATGCTAAGCGAGTAAACGAGGCATGTAAACTGATGAAATTTCAATTGGGAGACTTAGTATTAGTGCGTACGCATTACCATTCTGATGCGATGCAAAGGAAAATTGAGAAATTTTGCGAATTATATGCTGGACCTTTTAAAATTAAAGAAGCTCTAGGAGAATCTACTTATGTATTAGTTGACTGCTACAATGAAAACAAAATCCGTGGCAAATTCAATATAAGACAACTAAAACCGTATTATGGAAAAGAAGAATAAGAGTGGAGAAGCGAAGAGCTAATATACATGCAAAGTGAAAGTGTTTGTTATAAAGTGCGTATGGTTAGAAATAGGGTTGACGACCGAGTGAGAGTTGAAAACAAACAGAGAGAGAGGGAAGATCCAACAACCCTACTGGCGATAGACAAGTTGTAAACATCTTTAAAAGTACAACGCCGATATAAGGCAGTGACAAAGAAGGGAGGAGAATGTGACCATAGGACCGGTTGACAAGGGTTTACAATGACAACAAACCCCAATTCGTAACTGTTGTCGACAGACAGAGTTGTGTAAAATAAATATAACCTTCGTATAAAACATTGTTATAAGAATGGTATTAGTTAAGGAAGAAATGGGATGTTAATAAATGTATGTTATAACCGACTATACATATATGTAGACTTCATTACTATGCAACTATGGGAGCAGTAGTCAAAATGTCACAATGACAAGAAGAGTGGCAAACCTGAACGAAGAAGGTATTTGTAGTAGGCGCAAACGCAACCTACTGAGTGGTTCATTCAGAGTTGTCTTGGTCAATTTGAACTTGTATTGATAATAACTAGCAATACGAAGTATGATACTATGTAATATAGAAATTGTATGTTAATTGATAAATGTATTTGTTATATCATTATGACGAAACTAAAAAGTAGCGTTTGAAGGACAAGTATGAGCAACTGAGTTGCGTAATAGCAATAGAGTAGCAGCAATAAATTGCTAAGAATAAATTTTATAAAGAAAAATTGTATTATAAGCATAGACGGAACGATTACGAAGTGAATTAGTTTGAATTTTACAATTGTACACATTTAATTTAATTTGTTGTAAATATTTTATACATGTATTCAACAAAGCTAGGTTTCGAACCACCTAATGATAAGAATAGCAATGAGTATTTGTAATCTAAATGTATCATGTTTTAGAATTAATAATGAGTAATTGTGAAAGGAGCAATAAATTTTAGTAATGTTCGTAAGTAGCTAATAACAATAACTATTCACATTGTATATAAGTAATGATCATATACACATAAAGAATAGCCTGTAGGTAAGTTAATTGCCATTTATTTCTTTGATGTATGTAGGGGTTAATCAATTAACACACTAGAGCATAAGCTCATTCCATAACTATATATATCATTGTAAATGGATTCGTATTTCGGTTTAAAAAGCAATAAATTCAATACTCAGGGTAAACCAAGAAAACGGTTAGTTAGGACAGTAGGTCAGACGGAAGGAATATGTAGGTCACTATACTTGATCCAATGGGAGATGACCAACACACTTGATGATAGTACGCAAGCAAGGGGGTGAATCTGGCTCCGTCGTTTCGCGGATCTTCACGACACACCCGGATTGGGGACTCTATAACGTATTTATTACTTTGAGATTTTTTTTTTAATTTTTGGGGTATTCCGAGGGAGTTACGCCAGCAATTAAGGCCTGTCAAGAGTGACACGAGTTAGCATTGTTCGAGGGTGAGCGACGGAAGGAACAAACCTTTCCTTTCTACTTAAATGACATAAAAGCCGTTAAAGGACAATGCGTTCTGCAACACATGTTGCGACGAACAGGGCTATGCGTGGAAACACTTGACTTTACAAATATGACAAAGGAACATTACCCTTGCATCCGTTTCAGTAGCGAGAAGAATAGATAGGCATCGCTAAGAGCATTGTTCCAAGCATATGTGAAACTTACAGAAAAAACAATAGCTGGAGCACGGACAATGTAGCAGGAGACGAGGAGGCATCTGCGATGTACACAGATGTTTGCCACCCGTAAGTTCGCTAGAGGAAGTCGACAGTGTCCGAACAATACGTTATTTCGACACGCTACACCAAAAGGGACAGATGTGACTTCAGTAGCAAGGTCTTGATGCAGATTCCGAGAAAGTGGCAACGTCCTGATGACAGCAGCTCGTCGTGTCAACGTGGACTATGTGAGATTCAAGTAGAGAAGCCAACCAGCCAATTACAAACGAGAATTCAGAAGGGAGTAACTGTAAGGGATGATCTTGACAGAAACCGACGACCAGAGAACAAATCCCGAGAAAGAACGTCCCTCTCCAAACGGCGCTGGGTGGAGAATTCACAAGAATCACAGACCAGAGGCATGAAGACAGAGGGAAATCTGAACAACTGTCCTATCAGAGCTATTTTGGTGGGAAAAAAAAGCGTTCGTAGGAGTAGCAAGAGTGGGAAAACGAAGGGCATAAAAACTGTATGCAAGAGGAGACGCGATCTCAGTATTATTTTGTCTCAGTATTACTTTAGCTTAATATCAGTCTAAATTTTATCTCTGTATTACTAAAATTTTATCTCAGTTTTCATAAAGATTTTGTTTTGAGATATTCAAAGTAGTGTTCGGTATCAGTGGAAGTTCGGGAGTAAGACTTGGAGCATTAAGCCGAAACAGTGGTATTCGCGACGATGCGCAACTAACGAACTTTGTAAAACTCTAAGCATTACGCTAATACAATTAGTACTGTAAGAAGTGGTATGATACAGTAGTAACATACTTGAACTCTATCAACGGAATGAATCGGTATATAACATAAGACTTAATTTGTGAGACAACATTATTTCGTAGAATAGAGACAAGTGCCGATGATGTTTTATATGCGTCTAATGAACTTGAAATCAATCAAGGCGTTACGGAAGAGTCGAACACGTAATTTGAAAGATAACTAAGTGCGTGGCAGTATCGAACTAAAAAATCGCATGGATAGACTGACGCGATACGAATAGTCAATGAATCGTTAGTGCAAGTACCGTGACTTAAACTGAAATAATATTATAAAACTTATAACGGATGTCATGAAGTGTGAACTAGCGTTCCGAAATGATGTACGTACAACAATTGGAAGTGCGAGTTACAAGTGTTTCCAGGACTAACATCAATCGTCACCCAATGGATCCAAATGGACATGCAACGGGAGCGAGACACTACGACGACTTGAGTAATGTACCAAAATAACCACTTATTATAATTCCTAGTTTATCGTAATACCGCTGACCTGTCACTTAGAACTCACTGCCTGAGATATTTCAAAATAGAGTCATTATAAATATGAATCCATGGTTAGGAATAAATAATATCATAGAATATTACACATGGATTATCTTATTAGTGTAAGTATATGATTATTCAAATATGTATGTGTTTAATATGTATACTGCAGCTATGTGTATTTCATGTGTATAGGTGTTGAAATATGTTACGAAGTATATCAATTAGTGCAAATCTCAAGCACGCAACATTGATAGTTATTAACGTCACTACACACGAGTAAGTGTAAGCATTTGACTGTTTCTTACAGATACTTTAAATATGTTATAGGATTTAATTATCTTTTGGAAAAGTTGTAGGTACTCTTATTACATGATTTCTTTTATACAATGAATACAAGCAACATGCCATATTATAATAAATGTAATTTATAATGGATTCGATAGTGTTGAGTTAATTTATTTTAAGACCTGGCATACAAGACAATTCTTTAACTAGTAAAATCCACAATCAATGATTTAGATTCAATATGATTTAACAAGTACCATGTTCATAAATATTTTAATTCTTGAAGTTTTATTTGGTAGTAGAAGAGAAGATTAATTACTCTTGGTTGATAGCATTGCCGATTACACATTTGAGAAATTTGATCAAGATTTATTAATTAAACAGCAATTAATTAAGTATGCATAAATATTAACATTGTATATGACTGCCCAACGTGTGGCTCAAGGAAACATGTTCTACTAGATAATTGTAACCAAGAGAAAAATTTATATAATTACAATTTAATTAATTTATGCAATTAATTAAATATGCATAAATATTAACATTGTAAGCTTAATACAAAGAGTGCAGAATTAGGAAGGGTTATTTCCAAAATCTAATGAAGGACATGTACAAATTAAGTAAATTTAAAACAATGACAGAAGTTAAACCCAGTAACCCAAGTTACAGGATACATTACAAATGAAGTAAAGATTGTAAAGTAGATATAGATATAACTTCAGAATAAAGAATAGAATGTTAAATAGAAGGAGTTAAAGACTACCATTAGTGTAGATAATAAAAAGTAATATACTATAAGAAACCATAATAAGAATTGAAGACTACCATTAATGTAGAAAATAAAAAGTGATATACCATAATAAAACATAATGAGAATTAAAGACTACCATTAGAGTAGATAATAAAAGGTGTTATATAATAATAAACCATAAGAGTGAAAGACAGGAAATGACTGCAAATATATTAGTTATGAGAGTATTTAAATGTAAAAAATATAAGGATTGTTGAACATTAATATAGATATGAAAACATGAACTTTCAATAGATGTAATGGAAAATGTTAGATATAGAATGTTTTGTTATGATTAAATAAGGTAGTTGAAAATGTTAGATATAAGATGTTTTATTATAATTAAATAATATAAATGAAAATGATAGATTATAAGATGTTATGTTATAATTAAAGAATGTTAATTAATTTTAAAGTTTTGTTAAGGTAGGGAAGGCAAGGAAGTAATATTGATATCTTTTTGAATTGTAAACCATAGAAATAATAAGGTAGCAAAATAGTTAAAAAACCAATAGCAACCCAAAACCGTATTTTAGGCCAAATTCAACTTTTACCATATAATCAAGTCCAAAAGGATAAATTAAAGAAAACTGTATAAAATTAGCAGAGATTAGTCAATTTAGAATAAAGATACTTAAATATAATCATCACAGAAATATGTAATAGTAAATGTAATGATCAGAAGATAAAATTAACTTTATTGGAAATGTGTAATATAATGCCTAACAGTGGACACAGTACAAATAAAATGTAAATTGATCAGTATTAGAGTAATATAACAACAAATTGTTAAAGACAAGCAATAATGATGAAATAAGTAAAATTATTTAAGGACAATGTTAACATAAAACGACTGGTAAACCATTTAATTTCCAATTATGTGAAAAATAATAAGGCCTATAAGAAATGTCAAAAAATGTCAATTTTAAGCTTATCTGAAACCAAATTAGGTCATATTGGGTATTAATTTATGTAAAATTAGAACAGGAATATTGCTAGATACTTAAATTTTCATAAAATTAACAAATAATTAAGTTATAGCCATAAAATAGTAAAAAATGTCATATATTTCTATAAGATCAGATCTGGACAAAGACGAACAGATGATTTCAGACAATGGGACAAGATGCCAAGATATTTCAGAAATTACTATATTAAACGACGATTTGAGTGAGCAGTTGATTGTTAAACGTGAACCTGAACGGATGAGAACGTACAGAAGGAAGATCCAAAAAATATAAATTATTAGAAAAAAGTAAAGGTGTAACATAAAAAATTACTACAGAGGTTATAAACCGAAAATTACTAAAAAATAACTTAAACAATAACGAAGTGAAGAACGAATTTCAGTTATAATACGATCCATCACCAATGCACTAAAAATCATCTGCCATATTGAAATTATTAAATTAACACCAATTTCATGGAATAACGAACTCAACCAGATTTGAACACTGAATATGACACCAATAATCTTGCACCAAACTACCTAGCTGAGTAGAAGAGAACACTACAACCAAGTATCCAGAGGGACTACGTCATCGCAGAAGAAAATATCCACAATTACATTTGAGGGAGAAGGAAAACTTAGGAGTCGGCGTGGTTGTCGAAAATCCGAAGTCAATTGCCGCCATGTTTCCAGTTTGCATAGCGAGCCGTACACAGCCACTTTGAATAAACGACGACGTGATGTCATGCACTGCTGAATGGTTCGAAAATTTCTTTATTAAATGACATTATTTCCAGAGATATGTTACTTTTACGTAATACTATTTAAGTTTTATTTAATTGTAAGTATTGTATCTTGTAACTTGACCTTCCCTGACCATTTCGACAGTTCAAAGAACTGTATTAATTAATCTTGTAATTTAATGTATTTGTCTAGTTGACACAATCGACCTGTGAGTTGAGTTTTAGCCACAGCCATAGTCGATGTGCGTAAGATTGTCGCACCGCTTTTAAAATAAACATCAGAATTGTTTCTAAACACTCGTTTTCATGATTATTTGCGTTATTAAAATTAGTTTATTTCATTCCTAATTTAATTTAGAAGTATCAAATGAAAGAAATCAAGAAGAAGAAGAAAAGGAGCTGAGCTGGAAGAGAATACACTTCGACCCAGCTTGACATAATCGGATTAACACGGTGAAACAAATATTTCGTCACGAAGTCATACACAATTACTAATTCATAGTTTAATTAATTGAACAATAATAATAATAAATAATAAAAATAATTAATTAATTAAAAAATTAAATAAATAAATAAAAACATTACGAAAAAATTTTTGTTTTATAAATTAATAACTTAAAAATTTTTTTTTCATCAACATAAATTTTATTTGTGATAAACATTCATCATAAATTTGTTTTATATTAAAATATATTGTAACGAGACATACCATCACCATAAGTTTGAACCCAACTTTAGAGAGAAAAAAAATATACCATAACAATGAAATAACACAAGAACCACCACATACAAGGAATAGTGTACCAATTAGTAAAATTATTTGGTGAAAACATGACAAAATAATGCATAATAAATGAAATATAGATAATAATAGTGTAACGATAGGATCCTTGTGTATTCTGAAAATGTGTACGTTTGTGTGTTCGCCTCACACGTAGTGGTCGTTACTTTATGTTGCGCTGACGATGTCCGTAGCGATACTTCGAATTACCAGTACACGCGAGTGTGTGACGTTTGAATACAGTTTAAATACATGAAATACAAAAATACAGTTTATTTCCACCTACCTGCAATGGTTCTTTCAGGGTCCAGAATTCGATCGCACGTACATCAGACGGAAACATGTGTTTCATAGGTTAGTGAAATGACTTACTCTACACATTTTATGAAGAGAAATTATGATTTTTAATTATCAAATTATTGCAACGTTAAAGGTTCATTTTTTCCAATAAATTTTCTCACATGGTTTTCCAAATTTTGTTACTTTGTTTCATACATCTTACCATGGTACACTTAAATTAAATTACTTACGTCTATTGTAGGTAGCCCAGCCTGCCTTTCATTCACTCTCACATTCTTAAAAAACCCCCGTTACCCTGATTTATTAATTTAGTACATTATATAAAACCCCAGCCGGCAACGCGTTCATCCGTTGACCTCGTGGCCGCCCCGTTGTAAGTTTGTAGTCGTCCCGAAACAAAAAAAAAACAAATTTGTGTGTTGGTGTTCTGTTGTTAGTCTCGCATCACTGCCACTGGTTTTAAACGACTAGTTCACTTTTGAGATTAAAAAGAAAAAACTGATAAAATTTAGCAGAGTGCACTTGGCTCTGTGTCGGCCGACACAATCAGAGACGAAAACTGCCGCAAGCGTCGCTTGCGAGCGGGAGGAAGCTGATTTCCACCGCCAACGAATTTTATCGTCGCTCATAGTTGAGTTGTTGCAGTTGAGCGACCATGTGCATGATATATAGTGGTCTTTTCTGTAGTATGCGCCAACGATATTTAGTCGCTTCCGGTTTGATGTCACTAAGGAGGCGGTAACTTAGGTTTTCATATCCGCCGTTTCAGTCAAGTAGATGAAACAGAAAAAGTACTTTTCACCATTTTGGTGGTTCACAACCGCGTCATTCCGAGCGTATACTCACTTGACGCGTGCGTGCGCGCTGTCACACAGAAACAAAGTTCTTGGAACTGAGGGCTTGGTGAATTCTTGCTTACAGATTGCACAATGTCATACTGCGTATTTCTCCTTTGTTATAAACTGTTCTATTTGCCACGTGTTCTGGTTTGTTGGAATAAAATTTACACAATACCTTTGTCAATCCCCGAAAATGAAATAAATTTAAAAATACAAATACCCACAAATTTGGACCGTTACAATACCCCCTCAATGAGAAGTCTTCTGTCCAAAACAGAAGAAATCTCATTGATAAAACCCCTAAGAGGACCGGTGAGGAACTGGTGCCAACAACCCCCTTTTGTTCTCACTCTGCATGGGTAAACGACCCCCCTGGCTCGGCGACTATGGACGCATCTGAACGAGATCACTGGACTTCTCTGTGAGAGATCCCAACACCGAAAAATCGAACAGACACGCACCACGGCGCACCTCGCCTTCTATCATGCTACCCCAACAATCCCCAATCCCTGGCTTAGATTATGCCAGATCCTCCACCGATATGTTTCCCCTCATATGCAAGCTGGGCTGCCTTTAGCAGATACTGGGCTCACACACACTCACATTACATACTGAAAATTGAAAAAATTCTTTGAAAATCTACTTAGATTACAACTCACTGGTTTATTTTCATTTAAAATCAAATCACAAATTTTGTATCTATTTTGAATTATTCTCTTCATTGGGTTTTTCTGTTATTTAAAATAAATCAATTTAAACATTTCTTACAATTAAGAACATCCTTAACCTAACATGGATTACCTAGAGTCTAACAATACAATTCAACAAAATAATTCAATAATAATAAACATGGTTAGTACACAAACAATAAAATAATCAAAGCTTAAAAATATCCATTATCTGGCAGGCAAAAAATCAAGATTTTTTTTTCCAAAAAAAATTTTAAATTCAAAAAAATTTAAATTTCTCAAAATATTTTCTTTTCATATTGAACTTATTTACAGTTTGTTCCAATCGATTTAAAAACGAAAGTTGAATTAACTTCCTTACTATTAACTTATATGACCTCACTATCAGCTGATCAAAACTAAGTCAAGTCCAAAAACCTTGACCCACATACGTTATGTACAAGTTCTATCTGAAAATACATTTAACATCTGTAACATTCTAGCTTGAAACACAAAACATGATAAAATAAAACATTTAAAATAACAAAATATTATTATAAATAATAATCAAGTTGACATTTAAATTATTCAAAATAAACACCTTCTAACTTTACATTTCCAAATTCTATCAAAAATTTGTCACTGGTTCCAATTAAAAATATTTTATATTTTTCTTATAAATCTCTTTCTTTATTTGACAATCTTATTCTCCCTTACTGTGGGTGATTTTAAATACTTATAACAATTTACTTTATCACTTGGTAGGCTTACACTTATAATCTCTACCCCTCTGACTCTAATACTCCTCAACTTTAACTAACATGACACCCAGGTCTATCAAAATATCTATCCATCAATATCTAGCCCCAACTTATCATTAAACTCAATTCGCCACCTTCTCTCTATATATATTGTTATAAGACGACTTGCGCCTTCAAATGTGTCACGCAATATAAGCCTATTCGTTGCTATGAACGGGTATGTTCCCCTGTCTTTACTCTCTTAGGTCGTTTTAATTTACTTAATTATTTAAATATCTGCGATATTTGGAGTTGTGGGATATATTGATTTAATTAATTAATATTAACTTATCTCTCTAAAAAATATCAGTGTTAGTGTGCTTGAAACTTAAATAATTAATGTCTTATTCTGTAAATTCGTTCAACCCTATTATACCTTGAAGAGAATTATGTATCATTTTGTATTTTTACGCTCTCTCTTTGGTGTCGGAGAATTCCGCTATAAGCGCTGTAGTACCGAAGCAACGAAACTTAGAGGTTATTTCACTGTTTATGTTAACCAATTATTCTATACTTAGTCAGTTACTTTTTATACCCAACTCATTAAATCATACTCCAAATAACAAGATTTTGCAACTATACAAAGGTTCTTTATTTGTTTACTTCTTCAACATTGAATAAGATATGTTCTAACTGACATACACATGGGCTATAGATTGCGTGAATCGATTATTTATCAGTCCGATACTTTATTTAGATTCGGTTATATAATGTGTTTTAATTTGTAATTAACTTCAGGGTGTGAAGGTTCTTGTAACTGTGGGGAAGAATAAAAATACATAGATAAGAATGCAAGATTTACAAATTTGAAGTGTTGTGTAGTTAATATGATTTATTCAATAATAATTTACCAGACTAGAACGAAGCAAATTGTGTAGGCGGTTGATTGATAAATTTACTGTTCTGGACGATTATGCCGTACAATATTCCTTCTTCGGTTTAATAAAATGGAATTCTTGTCCTGTCCACCTCGGAAATACAGCTCTCTGGATTGATTTACAGCCCGATTGATGCTCCTTCTGCAATTCCTGGATCCAAATACGTTCTTCTCTCGGTTGAAGCAATTAGTGATGTTCCGTGTATTTGAAAGGTTATAAGTTCTAGTTTAGTGTGTATTATTAGTTGTGATACAGTTAACTCTTTCTATTTGGTTTAATATCTCGTCAATTCCTTTCGGATATGGGACAATTCAAGTCCTTCCTTGTAGAACCCAGTTATTTATTTTCTATTGTGATTTCATACTATAGTCTTGTTTGGTTAAACTGTACTGGCAAGAGTCATGAATATTATCATTAAAATTAAAATATTCCGATTAAATAGACATTTCTTAGGGTTTTTAATCTCATCACATTCAGATCATAAAAAGCAATAATCGAAAATCAACAACTTCTTCATTTCCTGTAGTCCATAGCAACCCAGAATTTTTGTTCCTTCTACATATTTTGTATATAGTGTTTATTTCATATATTTTTTGTCTATTCCTTATTAATTTGTTATCATATCGGAATATAACTTTACCGATAGTTGGTTTATTATTTTCTACACATATTCTGCTGGTTTTTTGATATGAGCCTGTTTCTTTTATATTTACTACTTTTTCGATATCAAACGTTATCAATCGATATCATGGCATTGTGGCATTATCATAATTTGTATAATTTGATATGGTTTATTATATATCATTACTAATTTAATGTTTTTTCTTCTAGCTCTTCGAACCGTATTCATTAATTATTATTAATTTATGTACCTAACCTTTATGTTATGAGTGGTTATATAGTGTTTTTGGCTGTTAGGCCTTTTATTGTATACGGACCTACCTGTGTCTATAACTGGTAAACATCTATAGCCCTTTTACATAAATACATACATATAATCAAATCTTAACTATTAACATTTACATAAACAATTATTTTTTCCATATCTAATAACAATTTTATCTTGACCTATGGATCACATATAAGAACATTCAAATCTATTAACGCTAACTAGCTGCTTCACACATCATTCTACAACAGTAATTGAATAATACATCTTGTTTCATTACCTTTCATTAACTCAACAAGTAATTGGTATAACATAACATAAACTTTATCATAACATTCGTTGTCACAAAATAATATCATTTAACTCAAAATCCTTACTTGCTATTGCTATAATGTAAATTATTGTTTCATTTTTGTTTACTTTCATGGTCATTTACTTTGACAATTTCTGTACTATTCTACTTTTTACACTTCTCATCAGTATCACATTGATTTACTTTTCATTGAACATATATCATTAACTATTATCTAACTTACAGGTTTGTTTATTCTCGTTATTTCTACCTTGCATCCTTATTTATCTTTATCTATAATTATAAATGTAATTATTAGACTTTTGTTTTATCATGGGGTTAGATATTGACTTGTTTATTATTTTGTTAATATAATATTTATGTAACATGGATGCCAGCATTTCTGTTGCGTTACAATATAAAAAAATACTCTATAACCCTTTGTACTTAGGATAAGTGTTTCCCCCCCAAAAAAACTCATTTCCCGTTATGTTGGTTCCTGGATTCTACCTAAGGCAACCCCTTCCTACTAAATCGGTCCCTTCCCATCCCAACTCTTGTTGCGGACTCCCACATTACACTACCCCCTATTACAAAATTACCCTCCCCAATAATCTCAATCTTATTACCTTACTTCAACTACAACAAAATAACATCATCAATTATAAACATCAATATATCACTCAATACTCTACATATATTCTCCATAACTACTGTGTCAACATCAATACTTCTCAAAGTCTAATACATTATTTCACAACAACATTACATTATTTTCATCTCTACTATTTCAACTTTAATTTCAACTTGGACTGATCTATATGTCCCACAAAATAATCATCACCCCCAAAACTATCTTTTATTATTTCTGACAATTCATTTAAAATCTTACCGCATTAAATTGCTTTTCTCATTATTTTCAATAGCATCTGTAATACATTGAAACATTACATTCAACATTAATTACC
The DNA here is from genome assembly GCA_034769895.1 of Magicicada septendecula. Taxonomy (NCBI): domain Eukaryota; kingdom Metazoa; phylum Arthropoda; class Insecta; order Hemiptera; family Cicadidae; genus Magicicada; species Magicicada septendecula. Next base: position 78,077,407 of record CM068367.1, on the reverse strand, counting down.
TGGAACATTTACAACCAATATAACAGTGATATTTTATTGTTGATCAGCTGACATTCTTAACAAAGTGAAAACACATCTCAAAATTTAGCAAATCACATGAAATATATATATTTATCAATACTTACTTCTAACCTCCTTGTTCCCCTTTTTCTGATTCTGATAATTTATGTTAACCGCCTGCCAGTCGGTTTAGTTATTTGCTTAGTTTAAAAAATACACAAATTATATAAAACATATACTTTCTATCAACTCTTATATCTAACCTACTACAATAAAATATTACATTTAAAACATAGAATGAACACCTTATAGTGAATGTATGAGCATCTAGTTATTTAACCGGAACACAAGCATTTTTATTAGATCAAAATCAGAGTTAGCAATTTTTATGTTATAAATTTAAATTCGTGGCTCATCTGAGCCACCTCCCATCCACACACGCTATTGCAATTTCTGTAGGACTGTATCGCCCTTTCGCTTCCACAAAGACTGTATATTTTGGAGGAATTTGACATCTCCGTGTCTTTGCTTCGGCAGTTACATTTTAACATCGGCGGATATCAACATCCTTGGTTATATTTAAACGCCCTTAAAACGGGTCTACCACCTGGCTATGCTGTCCCTATGCGGACAGAGTGGCAGCCGCTGTTCCATAGTTCCTGGATTTCCCCTAATTTCACCCCCCATTTAATTTCTACTATATACCAATTTCAAGTCAGCCATGGTCAAGGGACTTGGTATGACCATAGCTAACCGCTAGCCAAAGCCACGATTAGTGCTGGTAAGGCAGTAATCGCCCGAAAAGTCTGGGAAATCTAACTTGCATTTCAATGCCTGTTCTACTTCGTCATTAGTATGTGCGACACGAGCGTCTATCAGTGTACAAATTGAATTTGCACGAAAAGGTGTGTCGCACATTTTCGCCATTTTGGCCTCCGATGGGGTTAACACTCTCTGTTACCCCCAACCCATTACACTATCTACGAGGGCACAGGCCACCCCCGCAATAGCACCTTAATAACTAAATACTTAAAAAATGTTATATACATTCTATCGTAACATTTTCATTACCCATTTATCCATCTACATTCAAATCATTCATCACTTTCTAACATTGAATTTTCTTAAAATTTTCAAATTTATTATTAATAATTATTATATATCATCTTTCAGTTATTATTAAATTTTTTAATTATCATTTTTATTTAACACAATTATTTCAAACCATCTCATTATTGAATCAAAATCTTCTCATCTGAGTTACACCTGTAGACATTTTTATTATACATGATTCATACTATAAAATTTATATACTTACAGTCCATTTAAAATGACATACACAAAACATATTTACCATACCAATACTTTCACCTCACCTCTGAAACATTTAACACAAATGTTAGTTTAAATCAAACAATTTATCATTTAATTACCAAATTTCCATCTCGTAAAATAATTTAGATTCCTCAGAAAATTTAATTATATAACATTTAAATAATCAATCAAAATATTTAAAACATATCAAATTGTTTTAATTAAATTAAAATACCAATTATTGAAAATACAAACTACATAGCTACCAAGCAATTATAATTAGTCAATTACTGTTTTCAAAATTAATTCTGATATTTATTAAATTGCAAAATATTAATATTATTATTGTTACAACAATTACCTGCATACTTGTTTACTTGACATTCTGCAATACACATAAATGAACACACTACAATTATTTACAAACTTTTGTCATTACCAGTTCCATTTTTTCGCACTTCATTGTCCAAATGTGCCAGGTCAAAACCATAAAACAAAATATTTATAACTGTCCTTTATCGTTTTATAGCCTACCCTCCATCATCATAGATTAATCTTTGTTTTATATAACATTGTTCAATTTCATTCACACACAAATTACTCTCTTGTGTGGCATAACCATAAAAACCAAATTCATTCATGTTACCAAAATAATCATAAAACAAGTCAATGTTAAGTACATCTGTTAAGTCTCCATCAGTAATTATATTCATTATCGGGTTATTTACTTTTGTATTATCAATTAACTCATTATTACTTAGACACACTTCTAACCTTACTTTCCATTCATCATACTCTCTATTCAATTCATACAATTCTGTTTGTTTATTAACATACAATTCTCTATTTAAATCTCTCTCATCACAATACCCTATCACACTCTCAATATTATTCCAGACAGAGGGTACAAAATTATACAACCAAAATAAACACTTCAAATCTTCTACCAACACGGGACTCTTGCCCTTCTTAAACAATACTTGTGAACACATTAAATCATCATCATAAATAATAAGGAGAAAATTTACCCTCTGCCCCCATTCTACCACTATACTATCTTTTCTCTCTCTCTCTAACTCATAAGCATACATTAACATTTCCTTATCACTACATTCTGCCATTTCATCAGTACTCTCACTATTTATTTTCACCGTATCGCTTTCTGATACTAACTCTTCAAATACACTACTATTCTCAGTATTACTTTCATTATTTTCGACATTATCATTATCATTGGTTGACTCTTTATCTAGTATTACATTTTGACACATGTCATTATCATTTTCATTCGTATTATTTTTATCTGGATTTATTACAATAAATACTCCCATTCGCTCACTACTCTGCTCTAATTTACTCAAACTAGTTCTTATTATTTCATTACTATTTTCAAAACATTTATGCATTTCTTGGATCTCATTTTTTAATTCATCAAAACTATTCTTTTGAGCATCGAATTTCTCATTAAAATCCCTATTTTGTCTGTCAAATTTGTCATTAAAATCCCTACTTTGTCTATCAAATTTGTCATTCTGAATATTGAATTTAGCGTCAGAATCACTTTTCTGTTCTTTAAATTTTAACTCTAACATCGCCTGCTGCTTGTCTAAACTCTCTTTCATACTACACACCATGCTACATAAGTATTTCATCATATTATCATTATCATCCGTTTTTTTATTCTGAATTGGCGTTGAATGAATTCCTTCATCCATAATTTTTGATTCTGTTTCGCTTAATTCGATATTCATTTGGCTTTCGTTTTCGATGTCAGTTAAGCTGACATTCTCGTTATTACCTGCCATTTTTATAATTGATATTTAGAATATTTTAATTAATCTAATTTTTTGTAATGTACTTTCTATCTCATGTTAACTTTGCGTAAATGACGCATTTTTATTTTATTATGCTAACCCTAAAACACATGTTTGCCTCTTTGTAGGTGCGGAATGTAATTTATTAAATTCGTTCCTGTCACGGGCACCATTGTGACGTTTAAATACATAAAATACAAAAATACAGTTTATTTCCACCTACCTGCAAAGGTTCTTTCAGGGTCCAGAATTCGATCGCACGTACATCAGACGCAAACATGTGTTTCATAGGTTAGTGAAATGACTTACTCTACACATTTTATGAAGAGAAATTATGATTTTTAATTGTCAAAATATTGCAACGTTAAAGGTTCATTTTTTCCAATAAATTTTCTCACATGGTTTTCCAAATTTTGTTACTTTGTTTCATACATCTTACCATGGTACACTTAAATTAAATTAACTTACGTCTATTGTAGGTAGCCCAGCCTGCCTTTCATTCACTCTCACATTCTTAAAAAACCCCCGTTACCCTGATTTATTAATTTAGTACATTATATAAAACCCCAGCCGGCAACGCGTTCATCCGTTGACCTCGTGGCCGCCCCGTTGTAAGTTTGTAGTCGTCCCGAAACAAAAAAAAAAAAACAAATTTGTGTGTTGGTGTTCTGTTGTTAGTCTCGCATCACTGCCACTGGTTTTAAACGGCTAGTTCACTTTTGAGATTAAAAAGAAAAAAACGGATAAAATTTAGCAGAGCGCACTTGGCTCTGTGTCGGCCGACACAATCAGAGACGAAAACTGCCACAAGCGTCGCTTGCGAGCGGGAGGAAGCTGGTCTCCCGCACCCTTGTCTGTATGGATCGTGTCCAATATTTATTTTTATAGCTGTCCACAAATTCCTGGTAGCTATTCAAGGTGTTTCTAACAGTATCCCACCAATAATCATTCATTTCATGGAACCCCTGATCTAACATTAGTTTAATTCTCTCCCATCTATTTTCCTTGGTACTATGCAAATATTCCTTCATTCTATTTAAATACTCCATAGGATTTTTTATACCCTTTCATATGTGGCAACTCATGACTATTATTCTTGTCTTCTCGTATAACACATGTTTGATTACCATTTTGTTCTATTTCATTGACCCTTAATACTAATTGTCCCATGGTATCCTCTATTTTGGTATTATTGCTGTCCAACTGTTGTCCCATGGATTGAATATTGCTCGTTACCTTCTGTTTGTGTTTGACCAATTCTCTCGTCGTCTGTTCTATGACTTCTTGTTTATTTTCTCTTAATTTCTCTTCCACTTCAATAATTTTATTTATTACCTCTCCACATAACTGAGTTAAATTTTCATTAGTTTTCTCAACTTTCTGGTTAGTTTCTGTAATTCTATTAAATTATTATAAATAAATCACCTTATATCCGTCGTGTGACTTCGTTACGTCGATTAAAATGACGCGTTTCGGAACATCTGTTCCATCATCAGATAAAATCGCTCTATTGAGGTCGTTAAACGTTAAAAACACATGTTACACATAATTGTCCACTATGTAATTCACTTGCTTCCTAAATGGTGCGCACCACGACGAAGCCGATCAGACACTCTTTTTTTAACGTTTAACGACCTCAATAGAGCGATTTTATCTGATGATGGAACAGATGTTCCGAAACACGTCATTTTAATCGACGTAACGAAGTCACACGACGGATATAAGGTGATTTATTTATAATAATTTACTGTTCATACGTGACTTGGATACCAAGAACTAATATGCATTGTAATTCTATTCCTTATTTCTGTTTTATACTCATCTAACTGTTGTTTCAATTCCTCTTTATTTTTCTCACTCTCTTCCTTCAATTGTCCTTTTAATTCCTCCTTATCTTCCCTCATTTGTTTCTCGAGTTCTTCAATATTTTGTTTTAATGTTTCATTATTGCTATCAATTTTTTTATTTAATTCCTCATTATTTTTATCATACTTTTCGTTTGTTTGTTTATTATTTTCTTCTATTCTTCCGAATTGCTCCATCATAATCCTCATCATTTCCGGTAAATTTGCATCCATTGGTTGGTTTAGTTTCTTTGGTTGGTCCCCTTGGGCATCCCTTACTATTATTTCCATTTCAGTTTCTTCCTCTTCAGCACTATTACTCCTTAATTCATATCGTTGCTCTGGTTTGTTAGCCATTTTACAATCTTTAGCTTAATTTTAATTACAAGGAAAAAAATTTTTATGCTAATTAAATTTAACAAAATTGTGTTATTTGGTGCTGGTTTAAAGAAAATCTTTGCTTTCACGTATGGGCGCCATTATCTGTACTGTTGTTTTTTACTGATAGAATACAATAGAATACACAGGTATTGTAATTATTTAATAGTATAATACAATTAATAAATGTACCTACTGTTATTATGTTTTTTTTTTATTTACCAGTACATGTAAAGAAACTCTTTCTCTCAGGGTAAATGATTATTAAGTTATTTGATCGTATTTACGATTGTATCTATTATTTTCTTTTCTTTAAACCAACCCAGATTCAGTTAATATGTAGTATTTTGATAATTAACCATGTAAAAAATAAATAACAAACTAATGTAACTTAACCGACTCTGAATTCTTCCAGCTGCCACGGGTTCACTTCTGGTTGTTGTTTACCTTTTTTTCGATAGCAATATTAGTCTTGACAATCTGTTCCTTTACACAAATTTCTTATTGCTCTAACCGCTGAATGCTGCTCTCCAGGACTACTGCAACACAGATGTCTCCTCGGAACACTTAACTATCCTTTATGGCCACTTAAACTCTTCTTTAGTCCAAGGTTTTCCTCTTCTGTCGTCGTTCTGTCAAGGATATTGTTATATTTCTCGTATTATTATTTATTTATTAAATATTATAATCAAAACTCTGGTATCACAATTTAAATTCCTTTACTGTATTTTTTTTCCTTGTTACATTAACTTGATGATGTACAAATGTTATTTAATATAATTTAAGACTCTTCATGTAGTTACTATTAGATATATAATTAGACTCTTCATGTTACTCTTAATGAATTTAATTGAAGACTCATAACGTTACTCTTAATGAATTTAATTTAAGACTAATAATGTTACTCTTAATGCATTTAATTTTAGACTAATAAACATTTTCTTCCTCACTATACCATACAATTTTTTAACAATTTACAAAATTGCCCCTATGATAATTCCCTAATTTCTTTACATCTGTTTATCATATACCTATTAAAACATATATCATTTTTCTATTTCTTATTAAACATCTTTATTTTACCTCTAATATTCATAATTCTATTGGTTATTTATTAAATTATAATTTTATTACTCTTTACTCTTCTTATAACATTCATTTCAATTTCATATATTATTTTCTGAACATATAACTAAATATGGTTTTATATCATATAGGAATTGACCTCTATGTTGACTGAGTAAGTCGATATTCCCAATGTTTTTTGTTTACATTCAATACAAAATCTGCATCCTTTCTCTTTTAAAATTTATTATCTCCCTATTATGTACTGTGTGCATTTTAACAGCAGTACATAATACCTTCCTTTATTTCATAATTTCAGATATAATTTTAGATGAAATTTTGAAATAACCAACATAGTCTAATCTTAACATTTAAACATCTGATTAATTAGGTATTTGTACCTCACAAAATTCTTTTAACAAATTAGTTTTTTCTTTTATTACTATTACAAATATGGTTCCTTATTATCATGAATCATGATATATTAAATACTTATTGATGACTTAAAACAACGTTAATTAAACCAACTGGTTTTACATCAAAATAATAAATAACAATTGTGCCTAATTTTATGGCTAAAAAACTCAAAAACATGACTAAAACATTCTCTTTCTTTCGGACCTCACCTTCCCAATCCGGGGCATACATTTCATTTGTTCTTTATTGCAGAATTCATTTATTTCTTATCTGACTTATACGGGTGAAGTTGATTAATATTGTAGGTTCCTTTAATTTTTCCATCCTGGTATTTTATTACTACCGTATTGTTATCATTCACTGTATTAATTATGAATGGGCCTACATAACATGAAAATAATTTTTTCATCAACTTTTCCTTACTGCTGGGAAGTTGTCTGTTACGAACCAGTACTAACTCTTCTATATGATAATCTATTTGTTTATATCTCTTCTTGTATTGTCATCTGGTTCTTTCCTCTGCCTTCACTTTAATCCGACTCTCCACAATAACTTGTATGTTCTTCTGTGGTTGAGTGAACCATGTAAAATCAACTAAACTTTCGATAACTCTGGGTGGGCGTTTCTTATACATTGCCTCATATGGTGTCACACCAGTGCTATCATGATTGGCTAAATTTATAAACTCCTCTGCTTTACTAACATATTCGCTCCATCTATTATGTTGATCATGGCAATATGTGCGGAATAAACGACCCACTTCTTTGAGCATTCTTTCGGCCGGGTTACTATTGGGATGGTAAATCGATGTTTTATACGTACGAATTTTTATGGCTCTCATAGCATTCTGCCACTTGACACCTTTAAATTGTGTTCCATGACCAGATATAATACTATTAGGCAATCCTACCTCCTTTATAAACTTTTCTTTAATTATTTTAACTATAGTGTAAGTATTGGCCTTAGTGATGGGATATAATTTTGTAAATCTAGTAAAACTGTCCATGATAATCAATACGTACTTGCTACGTCTCCTACCACTAGTTGGGAATGGTCCACAAATGTCAATAAAAACTTGTTCTAGCGATCTCAATGCTTGATTATTTATCCACCTTCCCTCATATCTAACATTAGCTAACTTGACTTTTTGACAAATATCACATGTTTCTATGGATCAAATTACTTTCTTTTCTAATTTATTCGTCGCTAGCGTTGTGTACATGTGTATTTTGTTAGTGTGTGTGAAACCTATCCGTTCCTGAAATGTAACTAACCCTTCCAAGTAGAATAGTTATATGTTTATTGTTAATTATAAGAAAACTATGTACGATAGGATAAAACAAAAGACACCAAAGTGTGTAGAAATTATAGATAAATAAAATGTTAAAAAACCATACAGAGGTGACGAAAAGTGCAATTAGTATACGTAAAAAATTAATAACTCTTTTGTGAATACCATAAAGAAGTGCAATTTACGTATAGTAATCCCATAAAAATTAGTGATCGAGTGAACATCGAGTGAGGTGAAACAAACTTCGTAATTTGCGAAAATAGTGAATTGAACCAGAGTGGGGGTAGTAACGCCTCGACAGAATCTGAGAAGTTGAAAAGTGTTCAGATAGGAATTTTTGCACGATCTGACTATAAATACCAGGTCGCGCTAATAAAGTTTCTTCTTGATTCAACCATTGCCGCAGGAGGCTATGTCAGTCGACGACACAAATTCACAATTATCGTAAGAGTCACCGAATCAACTAGCTATACAGCCAGAGCTGGAAAAATACATACGATGAGGTCTATGGACACACCGGCAGCATATGACGTGAGACGAGACGACTATTAATCAGCACACACAGAGGACATGACCAGAGGACCAGAAACACATGTAGAGGACACGACCAGAGGACCAGAAGCACATGCAGAGAACACGACCAGAAGACACGACACGGAGGACGTACAGATGAATAACCATGTCAAACGAGGTGATAAAAAAACATTTAATTACAGATAGTTGAAAGACACTAATTAAAGCTTCAATGGAAGACATTCAACCAATATTAAAATAAATAAATGTAAAAGCAGTAAAAATTAGAATAATATTTCTTGTATTAAATTTAGTAATTAGTAACGTAAATGATAAGAGAAATAAGTAATTTTTGAATTAACGTAATTAGTAGTCTTTGATGATAAAGAAAAAAAAATGCATATGCAGTAGAAAGTAAAACAAAGTAATATAAAAGAAGTTTGAATAGAAGTAAATTCATTTTTTTGAAGCTAATGAATCAGCAATTGCAAACATATGAACATACCATGAGTAACCCGAGAGCAAAATAAACATTTTAAAGTAATTACAATTAGATAATAAGAGTTGTATATAACTTATGTATGTAATTTGTTAGCAATAAGTTATGTACAAAAACTTTGTACAAACGATTTAATAATGAGTTATTGTTTAATATCCGATATGAGATATGTTGTTTAAATAAATAAATAATGGAACGATTTTAAACGAAAATAACGTATCATCTTCTTATTACGATTACACCCATGAATTCAATACACAATATATAAATGCATTTAAATTGGTTAACTTGCGTTGTATAAATAATTGTCTCCCTAAAGCATGAGGCTACACAAGTTAAATTAAATTAAATCGATGTATTTATATTGTTGTGACTGGTACTCCAAAAATCGTGGGGCTCCACAAATTTAAATAAATCAACAACAATTTGTATTGTTGTAATGTATATTTACTTGCAGAAATTTCTTTATTGTTATTTACAGTATAATATTTATTTACTGAGAGGAGAACATCAAGTCTCTTGCTCTCTCTCTCTCTCTCTCTCTAAAATAATAACAAAATATATAACTTTTTAGGTACGCGTTTCTTCATTATTATATTATACTATATGCACTTTTATGTCTTAGTGACGTCAGCTCTGAACATAAGATCTTTGATAACACTGCGTAATAATAATAATTTATATAAATTTGTTATTTTTAAACATGTGGTATGTAGAATGAATCAGCTTCGAAAATTTAATCAGAACACGTTCATGAAGCATGTGTTGAATGAAAAAGTATGTTTTCTGTGTTATGTAGGTTATTTATAAAGACTAAATAATTATATTTAGTTATTTTCATATTATAGTTGTCATTCGTAAATTTTCTTTGTTTTCGTTGTTAGAAACAACACAGTTATTAAGTTAATGCGGAAAGGTAATGAAGTTGCATTGTTGAACACATACGTAAATTGAAAAACACGTTTTCGTGTATCAAAACATGAAATAAGTGAAGCTAATAAACATCAATATAATAGTTGTTTAAATTATTTAACTATTATTTAGTTTGATACTTATTGTGTAAGTTTCACTTTCAGAAGTTCAAGTAGAAAGAACGATTTTAAAAATAAATCTTTACGCTGTACGCAGTATACTGCAGTGTGTAGCACGTTGCGGTGTCACTGTGCCCGATGACGTCATATTTGAATAGGGGGGCCTGGAGATCTAGGGGGCCGTGATCTACGCCTGGACAACGCAAACAAACTAGGGCGCAAGACGCCCGTGCATCCTCTGTATGTCTGTCTTTCCGGTGTCAGTAGCGGTGGATGCCATTCCTGACCAAACTTGGTGTACAGTCACAGCTGGGGTTCTCCGCCCTGCATAGAATTTTGTAATATTTTATACAAATCTTGATTCCCTTGTAGGACACCATAGCCACCGTTTTCTAATTGATGCAATGCCGGTGAAGGTAGAGGTGGTTGAAAACCCACATTACTGATGTCACTATTTATGTTGGTTGATGACGGATTGTAAACACAATACTGTATTGGTTTGTTAACAGCACCACTTGTGATGATCCTGACTCTTGCTGATTGTTGTAACAAAACTCTGAACCAGAGCTTGTCTGTGATGACTGCTGCATCATATTCAAATCACTTAGACCGTTCGGATAATCACCTGCAGTATTCATTTCCGGGATGTGATTCATATCATCGTCGGTAAGCGGTTTTACAAGACGATGGTGCTCTGTCCTCTCTGTAACAATGTATTTAGTTGTGCCATAAGGTAACGGTTTAAAATTAATTCGAATATTGTTCTTTCTAGTGTAATTAAAGAATACGTCTTGCACCGCAACATTGTCATTATTATTTTTACTTCGGTTCTGTTCTTCCAATTGTACTGCAGTCAATTATTTTAGACACGGTATTATCTGATGACTTTTATTGTATTCCTCCATAAGGCTGTCAATATCAGCTTATAGCTGCATGCAGCTTCGATCAAAAGCAACACTACTCCGTATATTATATCTATGTAGGCCTACAAGTTATGCGAACTGTTTTCTTGTTTAGCAGCCGATGGAGTGTTACCTCGTGAATCTGATTTGCTTTTCCTATTATCACTGCCAACGTATCTCTGCTTGTGTTCATCATACAGCCTGCCACTTCCAGAAACCGATCTGTTCTTTAATGCAGCCTCATAGCTCTGAAGAAGCCTTTTAAAGGTGAAAACCGGTTCAGGTTGTAAGGTGAAACTTTATGTTTTTACGTATAAAAAACTTTGTGTTCCGAGTCGTTAATATAATAGCTGTATTTAATAAAATTATTATTAAACTAACCAGTCTTATAATACGCCAGTCTTACTAATAGTTTAATTACTGAAATACAGGGTGGATCGCTCGCCAGTGTAACTGCACGTGCTTACACAGGAACAGTTCATAGACAGACTTTTCGTCTTTAGGGAATGAACCCTCTGCAAGATGCTAAGGGTCCATAAGTGACTTCGGAGCGCTCCTTCTTTTCCGCGTGTTTGTTCTGAGAAACGTACACTGTAGATTCGCAGCTTTACTCTGAGCAACGCTCCATAGGGAATGTTGAAAATGTTTGTTCACGGTGTACCCTCATACACACTAAAACCTGCTCTGATGTTTTGATTACGGACATCATAATATTAAAACTTTGGAAACTTGAGCACTACTTAACGGAGATCAAACATTAACTTTTACAAGCCATTAATTTTATGCATATCTTGAAGCAATCATTGTTTTAATAAATTAATACAATCTGTGTACTTATTTCTATTATAATATAAGAATTACAAACTAATATGTGCAATGTGTGTATGTATGAAAAATATATAAATATTTTTCTCCTCTGGAAAATTGTTTGCCCCTCCTGGAAAATATTTTGACCTCCTTGATGGCTTAGGTTATTTACTAGCCTGTGTGGAATATAGCGTTATGACATGGATCAGAATGGTGGGTGTTAAAAAGAAGACACAAACGTATTAAGGAAGAAATGTTTTGCTATAATTATACAATTAACAGAATCGTCGTTCAGGAAATCAGAAGACGAATGGAAAGAAAGAAAGAAAGACTTGATTTTAAAAAAGGAAAATAACTAGTATAGTACTGACAGGAAAGACTTTGGTAACACTGTAGACATCATTCACCCTTGGCCGATATCTCGCAGCGAGAGTCCAATTTCATTACAGGAATCAGATCGCAGCTCCCTTTGGCCAACTCTTCGTTCGACCTACAAACATTTTATCCAAAAGTACAGTCCTTCCTCACGAAGGTTGAGGATAGTCTTCACCCTCCTGACGTTGGCATTTTAGCATTTTAGTTGATACGTCATTTATTCAGAACTCAAGCATCCACTTATTTAATTAATATTTAAATGATTTCAAATATAAATTTTAGGACATGGAAGTCATGTATGGTTCTTCTCCATACAGATTTTTTTTTTAAATAATAAATTGTAAGACTTATTGTTGGGCTTATGTAGTCACGTTGGCCACGTAATAGTTTTTAGAAATCATCGTTGTCTAATTGTCTACTGTCCAAATGTAACTGTTTAATACCATACTACACTTCCTGGAATCATTATGAATTTCCTAGAACCATGTTTCTCCGAGCCAAGTGTCGCGACTTCTAGTCAACTAAGGTATGAGTACTACAGATTCCTGTTGTTTGTTGTTATAATCGATCTCAGGTACGGATCCTCTCGAGAATACAATGGGTATTATTTTATTCTTTAAATTCGTATCACTTTCTCTCTTTCTCAAACACGCGCGCACGCACGCACACATACACACTTTTGATCAGGAAAAAAATTTGTACGCCTTTAACAATATGATGTTCCTGTCTTTTTCATCTTTCTCTTGTTCTACTTCTTCCTGGTTTCCACTTCGTAATCTTCATTTTACCCAATCTTCGTTCTTTCTATTTGTATAGCCATGGTATCCAAATATTTTTCACATTATTATTTGAACTAATTCAACTGTCTGGATACACATGTATCTGACGTACATAAGTATCGTCCAATAGTACGTACTGTCGCAGATGCTCGTCTTTCTCTTGTTCTACTTCTTCCTGGTTTCCACTTCGTAATCTTCATTTTACCCAATCTTCGTTCTTTCTATTTGTATAGCCATGGTATCCAAATATTTTTCACATTATTATTTGAACTAATTCAACTGTTTGGATACACATGTATCTGACGTACATAAGTATCGTCCAATAGTACGTACTGTCGCAGATGCTCGTGTTTTCTTTTCTGTACTTTATCTGCTTCCCCCCCCCCGCACGATTTGGCCACCAAAACACGTATTTGTCATATACATAAGTGTTCAAAGTTTATACTGACTTCGTGTACAATAATACGGCAGTAACATAGTGCCACGTCATCGTAATGTATGAGGGTCATCTCAAAAATAAGTTTCCCTGATTTAGGAAAATTAAAAAACACATGTAAAAATTATAAAGAAAACTATACTTTTATTCAAAAGTTCAATATAATCTCCAGCCTTGTCAATACACTTTCAGTAAAGTACAAACAGTTTTTCATTTCCTTCTTTGAAACACTGCGTACCCAAATTTTGGAGCCAGGCGTCAACCGCCTGTTTCACTTCCGTATCCATTTCGAAACATTGCCCTCACAGGTGTTCTTTGAGATGAGGAAAAATATGGAGATCGGTCGGAGCTAAATTGGGTGAATATGAGGAATGGTCGAAAATCTCCCTTCGAAAGGACTCCAACAAATTCTGCGTGACTCGCGAGGAATGAGGACTTGCGTTGTCGTGAAGTAGAAGAACATTATTGCACAACAAACCTTTCTCTTTCAAAAACGATGCATGCCACCAGCGGACCATTTGAATGCTCATGCACTCAGGTCCGTATACAGAAACTAAGTGGCGATGAATTTCAGCCGCTGATTCATTTTTTGTAACACAAAACCTAATCACACTACGCACTTTTCAATCGGACACGCTGGTAAATGGAAAGTCTGTGATTTAAAATTTTGTGTTGTTACGTAGCTATGGAACGGATGAGGTTTTGGCACTACTGCCACTACACACAAATAAAAAGTTCTCCAACCTTCGTCAGCCTGCTTGCGCCATTTGCCTTTGAAAAAAAAATAGGGAAACTTAGTTTTGAGACGACCCTCGTATTACTGGGCTCCTTTATAGACACCCGTATTCTTCTGCTTTTTCTTCAGTGAAAATTCACACTATAATTTATTAATTAATACTATTAAATCAACACGATCCGTTAATACTACTGAATAAAAATACCAATTTCATAAGTATTAATTTCTCATTCAGAAATTTTATGGGTTAGGCCTAACATGTCTGAGTACTTCAATTCATCTTACATACATGTACTGTAATCAGTGGCGTATCTAGAATTTAGCTTGCGGGGGGGGGGGGTCCGGGGTCAGTCGGTTTCATACAAAAGAAAAAAGAAGTTAAGAGTGAACAACATTACTATCTTCAAAGTGGCTGAAAAACGCGGGGTAACATCCTGAAGAAATCAGGAAGAAATCTTTACAGTAAACTGTAATAACATAATAAAATACGCCTTATTGAAACATTGTTACTGACTGAACTGATTTTTCTATATTTCATATTTCAAACGAATAGCCTAATGCTGTGCGATAAACCCGTTTGTATATTTAAAAAAGAGCTACGACTATATTAGGGCACACACCTGAAAAAAAAAAAAACAATAAAACAGCCTAAAAATTAAGAGGTTAACAAAATTCGTCAACTTTTTCGACCCTCTGGGGGGTCCGGTCCCATTCGCCCCCTCCCCTGTAAATACGCCCCTGCTTGTAATATTATAAATATGATAAAAAATAGAGAAATAAACAGTACTATTATTATTATTTACAACCTAGCCTTTCAATATAAAATGAAATCCAATTAAATTTGATTAAGAAAACTGAATTGTGCACACAGATATGCGAATCGTCATGAACTTTTGGAAACACAGGTTCTACGTATTTGAAGCGTATTGTTTTCCCGAAGCATGTTTGATATTTCCTCCAAATATCAAAAACAATTACAGAGTGAGAAGAACAATCCTGCAGAGAACTAAAAGGCTCTCACAGATCAAGCTGAATTACAGGCAAATGTTGGCAAGGTTGTGGCCTACCTCCACTTTTGTTTAAATTTACACTTAGAGCATGCAATTAGGAGTTCTCAGAAGTTACCAAAAATGAGATCAATATAAACGTTGTGTAGTAGCCCAGGAAAAATAGTGAAAACAATTGACTTTAAAGGAAAAAATTAGATAAAAGCTAGTTTTTTGTACACGTGGTCATTGAACCATAAGTTATAAGAAAACCAATGAGTCTACCACTTAAATTTGTCCGGGGGTGATTTTACAGGGGTCGAGAGGGTTGAAAAACGATGTTTCGCATATAACTTACAAACGAAGTATTTTATCAAAAAATGTTTCAAATAAAAGTTGTAGCTCACAAAATTACCTATAATTTGGTGGGTGTCACATTCCTGTACGTCGAAGATTGTTGGAGTTGGAACAGGCTACATTTAAAACTTAAAGTATACTGTACGTTTTTGTGTGTATTGCATGTGAATGATCTTTTTTTTTTTAGAAGATGATGCCTACATAAGTACATAAGCCGAAGCTTGTGCGTAGGTAATGAGATACAAATATGACTTGAATGATGAACAAATGACCTTACCGGGAATCTATACAGTCTTCTTCTGTACTAAAATTTTGCCTGGGTCGGGTAGACCTTGCTTGAGTTACCATTTTGGTTTTATCCACATGTATTGATTAAATGACGAAAATTATAACATATGTTAGACAAATCAGATTTATTTAAGTATTATTTTTGAATGGTCATCACTTCTTTCACAGCACTTTAACAATTAATAATTAAATGCACTTTCACTTGTGAAAAAACTTACTTTTTGTTATATCCTCATACGCACATTTCGGAGTAGTTTGCTCCTTCATCAGTGAGGTATAAACGCAGAAAGCGTCAAGGCGTTGGTAGTCTGTAACGGTTTTTTGGGGATTGGTTGTGTGTGGGGGTGTGTGTAGATCGAAGGGGGTTGGCGCGAGATTCTTAATTGTGTCCGTTGTGTATTATTGTGTCGAATAGTGTGTTGGATTTAAATTGTAATTGTTCACTGAGTGTGTTGTTTGGTTGTGTTTGTATATTTCGTATTGTTCTGCGGTGTTGAGTTTACACTACATGCCCAAAAGTCGCAAACTCAACACCGCAGAACAATACGAAATACATAGTTCATTGGTAACAAACTGGATGAAATCCTCGTCAGAGTCATTTGATTCCATAACTTCAGTGGAATGAATGCTACCATCCTCAGCCACAGACGCACTTCCAGATAACGGTATATCGTCCATGCTACCCGTTAAAGCAAGAGCCGAATTCTGTTGCGCACTTCAAAGGGAGTGGGATTATTATAAAAGACGCCTAATCCCCGAATTCGTGAAAAAAAGTTTTCTAGGCAATCTTGATTGAATCTAGCGGTCAAAATGTACGTCACTCCATGAATCATTGTCTTTTGTTCATAAAGGCCGAACAATGAATTTAAAGATATAACGAAACCTTTCTGAAAAGGTAGTAAACTTTTTTTACTTGCTACTCGCATGTTAGTTATTACTTCCAAAAACCTTTTAAAAGTATTTTCTTGGCTCCTTAATATTTTCATGCCGTACCCACTTCTGAGGGGCGTTTTCTGGTCTTTTGGAAGTCTCGAGTTTAAAACATTAAATGCACCGTTTACTAGTTCGATATAGCTGCTTTCGCGCTCATCATTTGCAACATATTTCAGCGCCTTTGCTGTACGTTTGGAAAACAACTGTGCAGCAAATCTTACATTTTGACGAGATCGACCAGTTACGTTAAGGTGTATCTGACTAATATTTGTAAAATCGTCAATTCTCCTTTCTGTTGCTGTAACAGATTTTCGATTGTATCCTTTTTAAGCTCAGTGCCGTCCCAAAGTAACAACCCATGGTCTAGAAAATGATCTCTAAGCAGCTTCAAAAGATGAGGTACGTCACAGAAAACCCACACCTTATCGTTTGTAGTTGGGTTAATGAAGACATTTTTTTCTGTGTTTAACCTAATTCCTTCCAGACTTTTGAATTCTTTCCCCCCATATCACACGTCACAGCCGCTATATGAATATTAGCCTACTGCTCTCAACGGCACTGATAATGCTTTTAAGCAATACATCTGTCATGGTCACATCAAAATCATAATAAATGGGTTGCTTCCACTTGGCAAACAGACCCTCTAATCATGACCACCTGAACATTACTGTGGGGCCCCAGAATTACGTCATCTGATGAATCGTAGCACACACGTCTATCAATATTCATTTCATCGAAAGAAAGGACACAAATTCTCTCAAGTTCTGTAAAATTTGTAGCCTTAGCTTTCATTAAAGACAAAACTTCCTGAAGGATGCCTCGCCTGCATTTAAACTGTCGTGTCCACTTTTGGAGAGTAGAATGAGCAGGTAAGGGTAAATTGCGTTTTCTTAAGTAATTGTAGGTCTTCTTTGAAAGTGCTCTTAGCGTGAGTGCATTCGCGATATCTTCTGATGACCACTTAACCCTCTTGTCTTGTAAAAGACATCGAATCTGGCCTGGAGTGAAGCACTTCGGAAGGATATATTTTATGTCTTGATTTAATGTTCTCTGTGTTGTTTTCCACGGGAATGCCTTCTTGAAAGACGCTACATATCTTGCTGTTTTGAGTGTTGTTAGAGCAGCTTGCGTTTGATTTAATGCGAGTAGATTTAGGGTATTTTTCTTTTTTAGCTGTAAAATTTCTTCTCGAAGTTTTGCTATATCTATATCTTTTTGTATGTCCTGATTTGTCTCAGTGCTAGTTTCCTGGTCGATACCTCTCTTCTTTGGGGACAAAGTACTTACTGTTGCTAGCGCTCGTTTCCTCACAGATCTGACTTCTATGCAGGCCTCTCGATCACTGGAGACCTACAGAGGGTAAACAATCCCTTAATTTTGTATGAATCAGGAGTGAAACATAAAAAAAAATTAGGCAAGGATGACATTAAATGAGGTAAATGAACTAATAAATTAACTGAGATGCATAACTCGCTAATATTTTAAAACGAATTAAACCAATCATTATTAGTTTGCGTAGCAAATTATTAACACTACAAAACCCCAACCCAGACTACTGTACTGTTGTCAATTAAATTTATAACCATAATGGCTAAAAGACAAATAGTTCAGTTTTAGTTTTTAAGTTTATGTATACCCTACTTAAAACACACACACAAGCGAGTTAAAACTGAAAACTCGCTTCGCTCGTTCAGTTAAAGACTATACATATTCAACCCACACCAACCAGTAATGCGAGGTCTGCAGTTATAAGTCAGGAGGCCTATAAACCCAGAATCAATTTAGGAACAGGGAGGAAACTTATAGCCTGATTTATGTTGGCTAATAAAATTTGACTAAACTGAGGACATACACACCTGAGTTGTGATCTCGCTTGAATCTGAGTTGCCATGTAGTATTAACATTAAATTTATCAGTTCGTTTACAGCGAGTAAGCCACACACGTCTCAACTCTTCGCTTTTTGGAAACCGGTGGTATATGGTACCAGGTTCCTTAAAGCAACAATTATGACACTGCGCAACAGCACAAGAGGCATTACTACTGCTACCATTTTTATTCATTTCAAACTATACATATATTCCAATGTGTAACATAAGATAAAAACACAACACACACTGACACAATACAAAACAAAAATACAATGACGCTAAAAAAATTAAATTGTTTAGACTCAAACGATTGTAATGAACAAAAACGATACTCAAAAATAACACACTGTACAAAATTCTGTTAATTCTGACCACAATTCCCTAATTCTGATTCTAATCTCCCTTTGTAATTAAACTCAAACGCTGTACTGTGTAGTTCTTCCTCTTCCACCAGGTGACGTCACGCGTCAACAACAGCTGATCGCTAGGTTAGCGCGGGAAGCCGTTATGGCCACCCCCTGGCTAACTTCAGGTACGTTATAGCGCGAATCGCAGCTTCGTGCGCCATTTTCCTACTCTCGTTTCAGTGCTATGTCGTATTTCTAGAGTTTTGTTTTTGCGTTCGATATGACGTCAAATGGTGTTTCATTGCAACCGTAATTATAATTGCTTTCAATAAAAGTTTATAGAGGCTTGTCCAAAATTATAGTTCCTTCCTCCTGTCACAAACAATATGACCACCCCCATCCATACACAATGATGTAACAGGCATTTTGCAATATCCGCTTATTTTATCATACTGCTTATTCAACTAGGGCCGTTACGCACTGTCGACTGGTTGCCGGCAACCACATACTAGGAAACCACAGAGAGCAACCAGAACGGAGCTACCTCTTGTGGAATCTTGCTTCAGTATCTTCCTGGCTACGAATAGATATGGATGTAGAAGACGCAATAATACTTTTCGTGTTGAGTCGGCAGAGAAAACAAAACAAGAAAAAGAAAAGGTATTGGGTACATCCTTTACTGCAAGAACGTCGCAGTAAAGGAGTGTTCACTGTATTTTACAGTGACTTGAGAAGATATGAAAATAAGTTTTTCAATTACGTTAGAATGTCAGTGAGGTCATTCGATGAACTGTTGAATGAGCTGAGACCATCGATTGCTGGTCAAAACACAAATATGAGACAGTGTAACTCTACGAATTAATTACAAAAGTATAATTATATTTATCTCTTACCTTCGGGTTTTTATTCCAAAGTCTTTCAGACGAAAACAGCTGCAAAAGGGATTATTTGGATTTGATATAGGCAAAGATCAAATACACCGTTTGTGCTAACACATTGCCTCCGATTTATTATTCAAAACAACTACTTCGTCTCTCTTTCATAACATTTAGAGCAAATACTTGTAGAATGAGCAACAATTTGTGAAATCAAACATAGTAACAAAATATTTCCTAATTAGCTAGCTTATGACAACTATGGTATACCACAACTATTTATTATTTGTAATGAACCAATACGTGATTTAGCTACACACTCACACACATTCGTTCTTTGATTTTGTCGTTCTATTTAAACCCCACTTCGAGATCTCTGATTTACATTTTAGATTTATAATTTATTTATGTTGAATTATACTCTGGGGAAAAAGGTAAAATAATCTTGGTTAAGACTCAGTTAATACTTAACGTCTGAAGAACTCCGTTGTTTTGCACCTCTGCTGTGAATGCACTGTTTAACACACCATGATTTAGTTTTTCACTGTTTAACTGCGGTACTGTTATTGCTTATTTCAAATTAAGTTGATGCGCCACTATTACTTTAGTTCACTTTAAAATAGCATTTAGTGTTGTTTTGTCGGCCGACATATATTTTCGAACACTTAGCTCGCTTAGGCTGGCCGCGCGTTATACAGTTTTTTGTATTAGTTTTAGTATTTTCAAAGATAGGCCTACTCTTAACTGCGGCCTATCTTACACCCGAGGCCACTATGTAGTTTTTATCTGCACTGTATGCTGCTTATTACCACTCTCTCTGATGACACACAGCAGACTGGAGACTGTGTCACAAGGCTGTTGCTGGCGGTTACGCAATGCGTCTGGCAATTGTTTTGGCTGACTGTATGTATGTTGCATTGCTGTACTGGAGGCTCCTTACAGGTGAAAGTCTGGCAATTTGGAAAGTGCTTAAAATGATATTTGAATTAATATGAAATTAAACTGGGGTGGCTCACAATTCCGTACCGTTACAATACCCCCCCCCCCCCAATAAGAGGTTGAAGGCCGAGGCGTTCAAACTCTTATTGCCTAAACCTAAGAGGATCAGTGAGGATATGGCGCCGCAACCCCCCTGAACACTCTATGACATCATGGGTTCTTACCCCCCTAGTCTGGCGACTGTGACAGCACCCATCCGATCTTACTGGACTTCTCTGTTCGAGATCCCAACACCGAAAAATCGAACAGATACCCGACCCAGTATCGCCTGACTTTAAAACATGTAATTAAAAAAACGACAAGCGGCCTTCCATCACTCCATATCCCACAACTGATTTGTTTCCTCTTAGCCGTACTGGTTCATTGACAACGTACTGGCTCATTTTATATTATAGACCCTAAAGAATAATATTAATAAAACAATATTGGTTTACAATGATACACATAAATTCCAGTTAAATTGAATAATATTCCCCATACAATGTTGCCCATCCAAAATAACACCTTAATTACACAAAAGGACATTAACTCCATTTATACTTAGCTACTATAATTTTTTTTTTTTTTTTTTTTTTTTTTTTTTTTTTTTTTTTTTTTTTTTTTTTTTTTTATACTCCCCTTTTAATCCCTTAACCCCTGATACCCGTTACATTTTAATGTGGTCTGCACGAGGCTTCTTGGCCTTTTTCAGCCTCATCCTCTCCGTAACCCACATCTCCCTCGTGACCTGTAACTGGGTCACCGCCCATCCAGACTCACTATTACCCCCCCTAGACTGTGGCGTCTAGTTGCTTTCACAAGGACTGATGCGGAAGGGGTGGACATTTTTTCTTTTATTCCACCCCCATCCTTGCTTCGGCGTTACAATAAAATTCGGTATACATATAACCTACTATTCTTTTTATATTATACACCCCTAATGGACTACCACCCCTGTCTGGGTGAAAACAGACCTGTTCCAAAATTTAGTAGATTCCCCAAAAATAACCCCCCTACTAAGTCTAACAAACCACCGGGTTGACAAAATAAAACAAACCACAAGCCGGTTATATCAAGTAAAATTTATGATTTGCCACAATTAACTACTTTCACGGTCAGGGTCCGGTGAGGCCATGACCGCACTTAGGTGGGGAATCTACAGTTAAAACATAAAATATAGATTAGCATTGATACAAGTTACTTGGACAGTAATATACACATCTTATTTTCCAGACACTATCTCATCCTGAACATTTTCCATCAGTTGCCAGTGTTAAATAAATGTTTTAATCATTATTGGCATCAATTAGCATTTAATTTATAATTCCAATTTGAATTTAAATGAAAATAAAGTTAAGTTCATTGTTAAAAATCATTGTTTCTATTAATTTTATTACTAAATTAGTTTAGTTGTATTTAATTTACTTTAATTAATTCAATTAATCTCAAAAGTTACAGTAATTGCCTCATTATTATTTTGTCTGTAAAAATTTAATTTCAATTCTTTTATGTCACAATAAAATTTTACTCAAGATACTGATTCAGCATACTACGACAGTTGTTATTGTCACCTCAACATGACTGTAGACTTTAGTCACAACATACCACACCTGTTTATATAAACACTAGTTTGCAAGACTTGTTTAGTAACCACAGTTATAAACATTCTCAGTTTCAGCATTCATGGTTACATCATACACTGGCATATATACTTCCTACAAACTTTTTGTTTCTATAAATCTTCTTGTCAACATATTTGTCAAAATCTCTTTCTTGCAATTCGAACCAAATATAATTTTAATTCACCTTTCAATTATTATTTCTCTTTTAATTACAATTTCTATTTAATGCTATTATCTCAATTCATATTATTGAATCAACATTTTTTCACACCTGTAAGCATTTTATTCTATCTGATTAGTATTATGGACTTTATACTTACAATCCACTTATTGACATGAATACAAAATACACACCACACACACACCAATATCTCCGTGTAACCTCTGAAACATTTAACAACAATGTTATTTCATACAAACCATTCAACATTTTATAATACATAAAATTAATTTCACTACACATGTATTTACAACTCTTCAACAATAATTATTCATTTGTGTCACACTTCAATATCAAAAATCAGCTAGGTCATTACCATATATTAACATATTTAAAATTGTTCATTTATGAATTTCAACCTCCATCGTCAAAAATTAATCGGGGTTTCAAATAACAATTTTCAATTTTATTTACATTCTGTATACGGTTATCTTGTATATAGTAACCATAAAATTTCTGTTTGTTCATTTTACCATAATAATCATATACCAGGTCAACATCGAGTACATCGGTTAAGTCTCCATCAGTAATATTCATTATCAAGTCAGTTATTTTTTCATCATAAGGTAAATTATTATTGTTTGAACATGTATCATCAAAATAATCTTCATTCTCTATTTTAACAGGTAAGTATTTTGTCTCTAACATCTCTCTCAACTCATTATAGTCTCTCTTTACTTTGTATAACTCTGTCTCTCTTTCACTACACCATTCTATATTTAAACTTCTCTCATCATAACACCATATCATACTTTCTCTCTCATTCCATGCAGAGGGTACAAAATTATTCAACAAAAATAAGCAACTCAAATCTTTCACTAATAAGGGTCTCTTGCCCTCCAATACTAACAATTTTGAACACTCTGGTTCATCACAAATAAGGGGAAAATTTACTCTCTGCCCTACACATTCATCTACTCTTTCTTTCCATTCTTTTTCCAATTCAACAACACTAATTATTACTTCATTACAACTTATCATTTTCTCACTCTCACTTACTGTTTCACTATCTATTTTCAGCATATCACTCTCTGATACCACATTCTTAATTATATCATCATTATTTCTCTCACTTATTACTTTTTTATTGTCATCATTACTATTACTCTTAATCTGTTCTCCTATTGACTCTATTATTTGTTCTTTAAATGTATTGAAACATTCATTCGTCTCATTTAAACGTTTATTAATATTGTCTTCTAACTTAACACTCTGTTGTTTCATATCATATAAACGCTCATCAAATTTTTTATTCATTTCACATAAACGCTTATCAAATTTTTGGTCAATATTATTTATATCGCCCTTTAACTCATGGAACTTACTATTCTGTATATTGAATTTAGCGTCCGAGTCACTCTTCTGTTCATCAAATTTCGCGTTAAAACTACTCAAGTTATCAGATATTGTTTTCATGAAATTACACATATCTTCCATTGACAACTGTTTAATTCGTGTTGTCGTTGGGGTAGATTGTGCTACTACATTTTTGTCAGTGAAGCTGACTTCATTATTAATTTTATTTTCCCTATTCAATTTTGGGGTTATTTGGATCCCCGAATCATCTGTATTATTTATTTCATTTGTAATATCTGGTTTTATTTTATTGTCCTGACTCCCATCTGGAGTCGAGTGGACCTCAATATTATGCATAATGGCCGATTCATCAAAATTGTCAACATTAGTTACTTCATTGGCATCGTCATTATTCGCTGCCATTTTATACAAGTTTATATAATGTTACACAAGAATATTAATCTTATCCACTATTGACTTAACCCTTTTTATATTTAATTTACCAAAGCGTCCTCCCTCTCAAATAACCCTTTCTGCAGCTTAATTAGGTCTGGCGAATATAGGTTGTAACCTATAATCGCGCCCCTGTTCGGGCGCCAAATGTAACTCTACGAATTAATTACAAAAGTATAATTATATTTATCTCTTACCTTCGGGTTTTTATTCCAAAGTCTTTCAGACGAAAACAGCTGCAAAAGGGATTATTTGGATTTGATATAGGCAAAGATCAAATACACCGTTTGTGCTAACACATTGCCTCCGATTTATTATTCAAAACAACTACTTCGTCTCTCTTTCATAACATTTAGAGCAAATACTTGTAGAATGAGCAACAATTTGTGAAATCAAACATAGTAACAAAATATTTCCTAATTAGCTAGCTTATGACAACTATGGTATACCACAACTATTTATTATTTGTAATGAACCAATACGTGATTTAGCTACACACTCACACACATTCGTTCTTTGATTTTGTCGTTCTATTTAAACCCCACTTCGAGATCTCTGATTTACATTTTAGATTTATAATTTATTTATGTTGAATTATACTCTGGGGAAAAAGGTAAAATAATCTTGGTTAAGACTCAGTTAATACTTAACGTCTGAAGAACTCCGTTGTTTTGCACCTCTGCTGTGAATGCACTGTTTAACACACCATGATTTAGTTTTTCACTGTTTAACCGCGGTACTGTTATTGCTTATTTCAAATTAAGTTGATGCGCCACTATTACTTTAGTTCACTTTAAAATAGCATTTAGTGTTGTTTTGTCGGCCGACATATATTTTCGAACACTTAGCTCGCTTAGGCTGGCCGCGCGTTATACAGTTTTTTGTATTAGTTTTAGTATTTTCAAAGATAGGCCTACTCTTAACTGCGGCCTATCTTACACCCGAGGCCACTATGTAGTTTTTATCTGCACTGTATGCTGCTTATTACCACCCTCTCTGATGACACACAGCAGACTGGAGACTGTGTCACAAGGCTGTTGCTGGTGGTTACGCAATGCGTCTGGCAATTGTTTTGGCTGACTGTATGTATGTTGCATTGCTGTACTGGAGGCTCCTTACAGGTGAAAGTCTGGCAATTTGGAAAGTGCTTAAAATGATATTTGAATTAATATGAAATTAAACTGGGGTGGCTCACAATTCCGTACCGTTACAACAGTGCATCACAACAGAAGAAAAGAAAAACTGTTGGTTACTTTAAGGTTAGTAAATAACATTTTACTTTTTTTGTGCTGATTATATTTATATTGTGTATATTGATTTTTATTTATGAAATTATTACAGAGTAAGGAAGCATATTATTATTTCTATTTAAGATAAACTTAACTCCACATAATCAGAAGAAGCCGTAGACTCTGTAGACTGGGTTGATGGTGGACGCGCACCGTAGTTTGGCTGCTGATTAACGTGAGGTTCCGTGAAGTAACCTTGGTGATAGTAGTTATTTCTTTCTTGTGGCACATAATTCCGTTGCGATGTGGATGGAAATGACCATACATCTGATAACGAATCCGAGTACTGTGCAGCTTCAATATCATTTATTAGCTTAACTTTAAGTGATGCTTTCCTATGCTGAGGGACTCTTTTAAAAGAAGATAAGAGAGACATCAGAAACATCCTGTCCTCATCTTCCTCCAAAAGTGCATCTCTCTGCATCTTAGATTGTACTGATGACCGCAACAAGTTTACCAGATCTTCACTTTCGCTTTCATTTACCTTTTGCTTCTTCCTCCGATTACGTGCAGTGCGAGAGTACGGAGAGTATGGTCCGACTGGTTCCTCATTTGTGTTTCTCTCTTCTATGTGTGTGCCCTCTTCTTCAATGCTGTCTTCAATAGAGGCTCCAGTGGTGCTTCCCTTTAAAAACAACAGCTGATTGTAGTAAATATACTGGCTTCTACGGACCGCAGCATCACCACTTTTGGTGTCCTTCATTCTTCTCACCTCTCTTGAAAAGCACGTTCTTAAACTTTTCCATCTTTTTTGAAGATTCACACCTGAAATAGAAATAATATTTGTTTAATTAAAAAGCAATGACAGTTTGAATATTAATTATTCATTAATATTATTAATAGTAACATTATTAAATAGGAATAACATGTACAGTATTAATTTAAATAAAACTGAATAATTGAAATATGATTGCAATTCTGTTGCAGATATTTGGCAATTGGTTGCACATTTATGGACATACATTACTCCTACAGACTCGGAATATCAATGATTGCAGAGATAATTGGAGAAGTTTGCTTTTTCCTATGGTATACATTTAAAAACAGATGTTTATCATTACCTTCTAAAGAAAAATGGCTGCAAATCGCGCAAGAATTTGAAATGAGAGCAAATTTTCCTAACTGTATTGGTGCCGTAGATGGCAAACATATCCGTATAATAAAACCTAGTCATAGTGGATCAATCTACTACAATTATAAACATTATTTTTCTATTGTGCTACTGGCGGTTTGTGATGCTGATTATAAATTCACTTATGTGAACATAGGAGCTTATGGGAAAGATAGTGATTCTTCAATTTTCAAGGATTCCGAATTTTTCAAAAAACTTTCTAATAATTCTTTAGAAGTTCCCGAAAACAAACCAATATCTCGAAATAATCCGACGCCTGCTCCATATTTTATAGTTGGAGACGAAGCATTCGGACAAACTGACAAAATAATGCGTCCGTATGCTGGTACACATTTGAATGAAAGAAAAATTAATTTTAATACTCGACTATCTCGAGCTCGCCGATTTATTGAGTGTACATTCGGCATATTATCCAATAAATGGCGCATATTCCACAGACCCATGAACGTCAACGTACAGTTAGCAGTCGGAATAACTAAAGCGTGCTGTGTCCTTCATAATTACATACGAGAAAGAGACGGATATAAATTTGAAGACACGCTTCGATATAAATTTTGATATAAATTTTTCAGTTACTGGGTTCGTTAATAATAGCAACTGTGAAACACCAAGAGCTACAGGTCGAGGTAGTTATTACAGAGATTTGTTTGCAGAGTTTTTTATGAGTGGAGGCAGACTAGAATGGTAATGGTGTTTATATCAATGTGAAGTGATATAATGTAGAAATAGTGATGATATAGTGTGATAAAATATGATAATATACGATAAATATGAGATAATATATGATAAAAAATAGTGAATACTAATAATGTAGAAATATAATGTAGAAAAAGTAATATGTAATGTAGAAATATTGAAAAGGGTGACAGATATTACTACAAAATAGCATATTAATAAGCATGTGACACAATAAATATGTTGATAAATATACACAAATAATCACTGTAGTAAAAGTAAGCCTTACCTAGTTCCTTTTTTGCTGTGATATCCAGTTCTTGACACCAAAACTGTTAACAATTTCCTCCCACTGATTTCTTTTGGCATCTCTATTGGAGTATTCTTCAGATGATATGTCCCAAATGGCTCTCCTACACTCGATTTCCGAGATAAACCTTTCAGTGTCAAATGCCATCTTACTACTGGCTGCCGGCTGGTTGCTACTTCAGTGCGAACACGTGCACTTGACTCAAGCCTCCCCATTGGTTGCCGCTCCACTTGGTCGCCGCGTTGGTTGCTCTTGCATTCCCGGTCGGCAGCGACTCCTTGGTTGCGGCAACCACGTGCGTAACAACCCATTTTGATCATTATATCTCGAGGTTGCCGGCCACCTGGTTGCTGGCAACCAGTCGACAGTGCGTAAGTGACTAATCGTTATCGGTATTATTTAGTCTCAAGCTGACAGAATCGCACTACATGACTGCACCTGAATAAACAGATACTGTAATGTCTAGCCTACAGCAGGTCATAATAATGTCAAGTGGCCGTGATAAACATGAAAATAAAAGTACTATACGAGGCAGCTAAAATAATCTGTGTTGGGTATGAAGTGTTGAGCTGTTGTTATTTCTACACCTCTGCTGTCCTAAAGTTCGAGCTCTGGTGAATCGAAAACATTGAGCCAACACTGTTCAAAACATCAAATTCGTGAAACTCCATATCTAGAATTGCGGGCGCTCTCGCAATAGATAGAGCCAATTCATTTTGACTTTCTTTTAGTGTAAGCACGCAGTTGACTGAGTGAGTTCGTAGACGTATATTGTGTAGCGTTCTTTGTGCATAGAAATATGAGTTCCAGTTCGGATTCTGAATATGTTTTTCAGAAACAAATTACTTCATCCCAGCCAGACACGCTGGCTTTCCTTACATATGGTTGTATCTAGTCTTCTAGAACAATACGATGCCCTAAGACTTTTTTATTGATGCCACGGGTAATCATAGACTTTTGGCAAGCAACACAATTTTGCAGAAATTAAATGATGGTGAAACCAAATTTTTTCTCCAGTTTCTTGATTTTGTCTTGCCAATCTTTAACTCCTTAAATCTAAAGATGCAATCAGAAATCCATCAAATCCACACCATTTACCGTAATGTTGAGGGAACGCTGAAAACTATATTAGACTGCTACATGAACGAGGATTATCAAGAAAAAAACCCCTTGAAGGATGTTCAATATCAAAATCCTTCTCATTTTAAGCCTCTTGATGAATTGTACTTAGGTGCGAAAGTTTTGCTGAATATTGAAACAAATAAGAATTTAACTAGTGAACAGATGAAACACTTTAAACTTCGAAGTTTAGAGTTCTTTATTGAAAGTGTCCAACAGATTTTTAAAAGATTTCCTTTCGCAGATACTGTAATGAAAGATTTGGAGGGTCTTGACCCTAGTTGTGTTGGAAGCAAGAAAATTTCATCTATTGCCACTCTGGCGTCAAAATTTCCGAACTTAGTGAAAGATATGCAGGAACTTGACACTGAGTGGAAGATACTGAGAAACACAGAGGTAGACATAGACAGTGAAAATCCAACAGAATTTTGGAATGCCGTACGTAATGTAAAAAAGGGGGATGGTTCACCTATGTTTCCGAAGCTGTCTACCTTTATGCGGTCACTTCTGTGTTTACCCCCATTCATCCGCCAGTGTTGAGAGAGTATTTTCTACTATAAACCGTACGAAAACTAAAATCAGAAACAGGCTGAGAACCCAAACGATCTCCGGACTTCTTCACACCAAAAGAAATACAAAATCTGCATCCTGCTATGATTTCAAAGTTGGCGCGGAGTTTACAAGTTTGATTAACAACAGTATCTACATGACTGACGGGGAAGAAGAAGAAGAAGAAGAAGTGGTGGAGGAGGTGGTTTAGAATATAATACAACGTTGGTGAGTGAAAATTATATTGTGATAATGATTATACTGTATATATTCTTTTCATTTAAGCTTACTACATTTTCTTGAGATTTGTCAAAACAACTTCCGAAATTTTCGGCAATCTGCCGAAATTTCATGTCAAATCTTCCGAAAAATGTTTTTCAGACCTGGCAACACTGCTTGGCGGTCCAAAGAATGAGTGTCAAATTAAATTCGGCGGTTATATATTAGATCAAACAATATCAAAAACATTACTTAATGAAAATCTAAAAGAGTATAACAAGTTTTGATAGTTTTAACTGCAACAGGTATATCTTTCACGTACGTTTGAAGGTGAAATGTAGAATAAGTTTTTAAAACAGATTTTTGTAAATGTGGTATCTACCGGTGTGCGGAAGAAACGTGTTTTAAATACGCATTTCTTACTTAAAAAACAAATAATATAAATTTACGACATATATTTTAATTTACTCTGCAATCGAATAACCTTATGTTTACGTATTAGTTTTCACAATGGACGAGAAAACTTCGTTTCAGGTGTCGTAGTAGGTTATGTTACCACTAACCTTAAAATTTGAGATCATAAGGTTCTTGTTTGATTTTGTATGAAGGTTGTATGAAAATGGAGTTATATTCATGGTGCATAACGGAGGGGACCTTCCACCCCACGATAGCGACTAGACTATTTTAATTTCTTTGTTTTTATTACGTTATAATTTGTTTACAAGTTATAGGGTATAATTTAAAAACTCCAATTTTTAGTCGTAGTATAGTGGGGTTCAGTATTTAAAAATAACATCATATTTTAGTTTTGTGTAGTTGATTTGTGGAAAATTTTGCGTACAGTTGCTATTTGAGATACTGATAAAAGCTTTTTTTTAGGTTTAATAACTTAAAAAGATGAGTTTTGGCTTGAAAAATGTATTGTCTCCTCGGAATACTTCGAGGCCAGCTCCATCAAGAAGGACATCACTGTTGCAGAACACTTATAAAAAAACACCTACGTAAGTGTATATAGAGTGAAACAAAATTCATTTTGTTTCATTGCGGTGTAGCGATTGAATATTTTGTATGTATCATTGCCTGTGTGCATTTATACAAGAAGAGTGTATCTATTGCTGTTTATTACTAACGGTGATATTTTTATGTCCAAGGAAACTAAGTGTGTCTGGTCGTTCAAATCAGTCAGTACAAATTCTGTGCAAGACATTAAACCATGTAGTAGAAGGATTTGGATCACCCCTACCTGTTCTTATTACTGAAGCATTGACATTTGCAGATAGTAAGTAAATTTTGTATTTAGTAATTCAGAGTTAACTTGCAAATTATGTTTTCATAGATAGCACTTTTTCCTTCAAAGACATGTAAGAAAAATGAATAACTTTTGTCAGATAAAAACGTTTGAGCGGTTTTTGGATTTTCCGTTTTATTTTATTTTTTTGTAGCGTGTTTTGTAAAATATTTGTACAATTCATCAAATTTCAGCAATTCTGACCAATGAAAGTGGAATCTCAAATTCTTTTTAGCAAAATATTGTTTGACGTTAAAGGAAATTAAGCATACATTAATCATCACATTGACCGTCAGGGCACTACTTTTTATGCTGAGTAGCTGTACATTTGTCAGTCTCACTACTGTTCACTTACTCATGGCTTTAACTATCTTGTGTATCTTAAATGTACTTAATGTATCCTGCTTTTTTTTAGTTTAATCTGTTATTGTATCATATAGTATTAGAAAACATATTTTTTTATTTATATGTGTGAAAAAGTAACTGATTGAAATTATTCTTTTTTTTTAAGTGATTAATTATAAAATTGTTGAATATACTCATCGCTTTTCATAAAAAAAAAATTAGCTATTTTTTCAAGATCGTTTCTTTTAATAATAACTATTTTGGCTGTTAACCACGTTGTAATGGTATCATTATGAACATCGAACATTTCGCCCACTGTGTGATATAGCATCCTCAGAGGTGAACTAAATCACAAAATGGGTGAAATATTTGGTGTTCAAAATAATACCAATAAAAGGTGGTTGTCAACTGAAAAAAAGTATTGTTATTTAGTTTCAATCACCAAAGTCTAAAACTGAAAATACACCCTCCTTTACTTAATTTGGATTATGTACTCCAATAATTTTCCATTTCTAATAGCTGTGGATTTTAAATGATTTTTACTAGACATATGTCAGATAAATAGCTGCCCCAGTCAGCTGCTGCATGATCAGGCCAATCTATTATCTGTATACACTAAGTTGGCATCTGGGCCGGTTGTGAATGCCAGGGGATTACCCAAGCCAGCCGCCAGGTAGTCGCCGGCCCAGACGCCAACTTAGTGTATACAGATAATAGTTCATTACAAAATAAATCATGTTATGGAAGTTTTAATAAGCTCTGAATGGCTGCAAAATTGCAGGTAGTTACTTTTGACAACTTACATAATTGAAACTACAAATTTTTTTTTATGAGATAATTTCTCTGTTACATTATTTTATTATTTTCTTGTTGTGTTTATTGATTTCTACAGTTGAATTATCATAGCAGAAATATTCTTCACTAAGAGTCCCTGAGTGTGTGTGGATGATAATAATAATTTTTTTTTATGAGGGCAGGTGGAAAAATTTGTTGTACAAATGTCCAGGTGAGTAGGTTTGGGTATTATGCCCGACCCACTATAAAACCACTTCCCTTTCCTCTTCCAGGACACTAACCTGGGAGTGTTTGACACATCACTTTGGGCTAGCCCCGAGGGCTGTTCTTCAGCCTAGGGATCACATCTGACTTGTTATTCTTCTTGTATATTATATTGTCCAAGTCTATCTTCTTTACCTGAAGAATCTCTTTTGCAAAGCATGCTGCACAATTCCAGGTGTCCTCTTCTCGAGGCATTGCTTCAATAATGTTATCTGGGGAGACATCCTGCCTAGTATCCTCTTGCAATGATTCCCTATGTTACTCCCATCTGTCGCAGATGATGAGTGTATGGGTGACATCGTTTGCAGCTCCCGGCCAATACAGGCACTTAGGTCACTCGGCCTTTCCAACTTTTTTCAGATAAGATAAAAAATACCCTTTGTCCAGTTTCTGACTGGGTGAGGGAATAATTGATCTCTCATTGCTTCCTCTCCACCCACAACTGCACCTGCATGATGAGCCTCCTCACCCAGCAATCTCACTCTTCTTGCTCCCAAGCTCTCTACCAGCTCTCCATTGTCTGGCCTCATGCCTCTTGGTGTCCACCATCACCACCAAGCTCTTTCTTCCTCTGAAAGATGATCTTATGTGACTTGGTGAGAAGGTTGATCAGCATCACTTCAGCAGTGATCAAGACAGCCGGCTTGGAAACTGTGTGGTGGGGTGATGCTACACGAAGAGCAATTTGTCTTTGGATCTGGGCTAGTTTCTTCATGTGGATCCTATGATTCAGGGAGTCTGCCCATGTTTCCGTTCCATACAGTAGGACTGACTGGACAGACACCAATCAGAAGTAGGACTGACTTTAGGCTGCCGATGTTGGCCACGAGCCGATTAAGCACCATCACTCCCATTGCCACTTTGCTACTGTACACCTCATCTGTTCAAAAAAGCTTAACTTGGATGTGATCATCGCTCCAAGGTACTTCACTTCTGGCTTTGACGTGACCAGTTCATCTCTGACTCATACTGGGATTACAGTGGGGTCACTAATCGTCTCCTTAGTCAAAACCATGACTTCCGTCTTACGGAGGACAAACATCAGCCTGTGCGATACCATTCAGTTATTGACTAATCGCATTACCTTGTTGAGCTTGATCTGGGCCTGGTCGATGGTACGAGTAGCGACGAGCACTGCTACATCATCGGCGTATCCTATCAAACACTAGTCTTCTGGCATCTCCATTCTCAGCAGGCTGTCATAGGATATGTTCCTGAGGTCCAGTTCAAGGACTGAACCCTGGGCCACTCTGGCTATGGCCAGCCATCTGCCACTGTTCTTCCTGTGTTCCATAAAGCAGCGCTCTGTCCCTGAGGTACCTGTCCACCATTCATAGCAGGTACCTCGGTACACCAAAGTCATGGTCCAACGTCTCCAGCATGTCACTCTACCTTATGGAGTTGAATGCATTTTTAGTGTCCAGTGTCACCAGCAGCACAAGCATTTGCAAGAAAAAAATCATAGTACTAACAATAATAATAAAATAATAATAATAATAATAATAATTTTTCAGTGAAGAGTTAGTGAGGATCGGTCAAAAATAACACAAATTTTAACTGATTTGTGTTATTTTTGACCGATCCTCACTAACCCTTCACTGAAAAATTCATTGATTGACGATCACTACGAATTTAAGGAAATAATAATAATAATAATAATAATAATAATAATGTAGAGCTTGAGCATTAAAAAATTACAGATATGAAAATTGTCTTGCTATTATGCCATGGTCTGTTGTTGATGAAAGAATTGCTAAATGTTTTGGTAGCCATCTTCAGTAGCAGAGACCAAATTTAATTGTCCAAAAAACTTGATCAACAGCTATAACTTAATTGTTCACAAATTAAATATGTACACCTGCAGATGGATCACTGATCCAAGTGGTCCGAGCATTGTGTTTGTAATGTTTTTGGGTGGTGGAAGTTTGGCATATAACTTGTAACCATAATACATGTTGAAGACCGTTTAACAATAATCACTTGTCTAGGTAATACAGTTGTCAGTGTGAACATATCAAACGAAGGGTGGGCATGGTTTGTTTGTGGACGTCGCCTTTTAGTGTGGCAGGCCAGTGGAAAACGACCTATCAACACACAATGCCGTGAACTGACATTGCCGCCGAGTGATTTAGCACATAGGGCACATCTGGTTACAGTATATACTACTCAGGCCAGCCAGGTAATTGTATGTTTTGCTTGTGTGTGTGTGTGTTATGTAGCCAGTTTTAACAGTAGGTATTTATTTTCCTCCATTTTTCACTGCTGGGTGCCTAAAATCAGCATAGATATTAGGTAATGGTGATGATGTGAACGGTATTGGAAGAAGTAGAATGACTGTATAGGAATCTGTCATGGCATTAGATGAAGTTTTTAACAAAATTGGCTTCGTGCAGTTCAGATCATCATCTTCACCCTAAGCAAGTGGAAAATTGATCAAAATAGATTAAGTGAAAGGACGGATAGTTATCTTGTACAGCTCAACCCCCTTATTCAGTTTTGAAAAGAAATAAGAATGTTCTTAAACATGGCAATGGTTTAGAGTCATAAAATTATAGCTTATTGTATACAAAGCGTTTTTATGAAAATTATCAGAATTTACCTTTTTATTGACTTGTTTGTAAATTTTACCAGGTGTTGTAAGAGGTTTATTTGGTCCCTGTTGTTATATATTATTATTAAGTACATATTATTGTTAAGCATAGTCATGTCTCTGCTATATGTGTTACTATTGACCGGATTAGTATTCTATAGAATTTCATTTTTGCACATCCAATTTGATTCATACAGTTTCAAAATCTAGCCAGTTATGGATTGTTTATATTTCAAATAGAATTACGCATATAAACTGTATTTGAAGATTTAAAATTAATTTTAAAAAATTAATGAACGGTTGTTATTGCTTATGGCTAGTTTGGGTTCATGTCGATTAGCTTTCTGCCATCTCAGTATTGTTGGATGTTATTATTT
Source organism: Magicicada septendecula (assembly GCA_034769895.1). Classification (NCBI taxonomy): domain Eukaryota; kingdom Metazoa; phylum Arthropoda; class Insecta; order Hemiptera; family Cicadidae; genus Magicicada; species Magicicada septendecula. The sequence continues at coordinate 78,042,030 of CM068367.1, read as the reverse complement.
GATTTTGTAAGGTTTGGGTCATTCCATATCAAATCAACCAATGAAGAATTTAATTTGAAACTTCATGTCTCAGATATTGGTAATTTTTTGTATATTTGTTCTACTTATAAAGTACTTCAAAAATACAAAGTTTCAAATTTTTTTGTTGGGTAGTTTTTTTTTTAAGATTTTTTTAAAAACGGCACAAAATGCCATTTTTCACATTGTTTTGAAACAGAAAACTGTGTATAATTAAGGAACCGTTAGACCTAGAAAGCTCTTGTATAGCTCATTTTAAAGGTCTTTGTAAGGGCTTTAATTTGATATGTAACACAACCTACGTTGAACAAAAACCTTTTTTTGGCATGTTTTCAAAAAACGTTTTTTTTGAAAATTTCAAAAACACCATCATCGAATTTTTTCAAAAAAATATATGTTATTTGTAAAGACATTGACTAGAAATATGCAAAGTTTGAAAGTGGTAAAATGATGGGGTTTTTTTTAACAAAAATTTAAAGGCATCAGTGTGGAGGTCGTATTCACGTAAATTTGCATTACAATACCGACAGTTACATTTTATGTCATTTTTAGTTTGACTTAATACCATAATGATAAATTACAAACAATTACTAAGACTGACCTACAAATTCTCTTGAATAAAGTGTCCCATATTGATCTTGCAGTGAAATGATTTTAAGCAACAAAACTCATTTATTAGTTGTATATTACGAATTAAAACATACCTGTAGAAGATTCTAGTCTATATATACACTACACAGTGCAGTCTTATAAGAACAAATCATGTTTGTAAATTAAAATAGTGCTTTTGAATATTAATCATTTAGAGTTCACACATAAGTTAATAATAAGTTGTTCACATTTTCTTCAACTGTTGTTCAAGTAAGTGAGATGAGTCTGCCATTTCTTCTGTGGTCAAAGTATACGTTCTTCCTGTAGCGGTTCTAGGTTCAACCTTTTTCAGAAGGGTGTCTGTTGACACATCCAAAATATCCAACCGTGGTTGAGGATAGAAAAATGATGCTGCAGGTCCTCTGGGATGTAAAAAGCTCACTTTAACTTCTCGTTGTTTTTCCCTAGGATGCATGCAAGCCACCAGAAGTTATCATACGTGACAGTTACAAAACCTGATTCAATTTCTTCTAATTCAGCTGTTACACTATCTGTTATAACTGGTGCTTGTAGCTTTCTTTCAGTACTTGAAGAAAACAATTTTGATGCCATTTGTGTGTCAGAAATAGGGATAACTGCATGTAAATTATGGGTCCCTTTTATAGTTTTTGTTTTATCAAAACGTGTTGCTAACCTTTCTTCATTTTCATTGTGTTCTTCTATTGTACAGTATTTAAACTTGATGCCTGGTATGTTGGTTGCTGCAAATTCATATAATTGATGTGGTGTCATTATTTGCTAGTCATATGGTCGCTGTAAACTTGCTTTCATAGGTAATCTTTTAACAGTCCCCCCTAGACCATCACAGGCACTTTTACCATGTGATGTGGCAAAGAAATGCCACTCAGCATCAATGCCAAAGTCTTTTTTGTGCAAACAAATGTTCTGGAAATTCTTACGGTTTTTATATTGTCCTGCACAACCATCTGAGAAGTAATAAATTATTTTAATCCCTGGGATGTCTTCTTTTAGGGCATTAATCAGGTGCGTCTGAAAGAGATTGAATGCAACAGTTTGTGGGTAAGGCACTCTGATATAAAAACGTAATTTAAGTGCTGTATTTTACTGTCTTCTCCTCTATAGTAGACAACAAAGGGGTGGAGTGTTGCCTGGCTATTGGTCCAATGGTAAGATTGAACCTCATCTTGGAGGACAAATGAATAATTTTCTGAAAAATCACAGGTTACAACCACTTCCCCTTCCTCTAAGTTAGTTTTTGTTTCACGGTAAAACTCTTTTTGCGTGTTTGCTAAAAAAGTGTGTCTTTAACTTTAAAATAGCTTCACTGAAATCTTCTATGAATTCATCCTTTTCTTTTACAACAGTCTCTAACGTACATCTATCTACAGACATCCACTTTTTAATTGTTACACTATCTTTCATCTCATCTTCAAACTTCTGGCGCAGTAAAGCTTTCAAAGGTTCTATCCCGGGACACTCTTTGCATGCATTCAGATAACAGATAGGAGATGCCGGGTTGCACATAATTTTGTACAGGCAGGTTTGGTAGTTTTTTAATGCCACTTCATCTCCATCCAGTACAAAGCTGTGCATTTTTGATCCATTAATCATCAATTTTACATTCTGATGAATTAGACAGACACGTACTGTATGGGTGCCACTCTTTCCGGCCAAAATGCAATTTTTAGGATGGAAATCGCAAAATTTTGAAAAACCTATTTGGTGGCCTGGGTTTTCTTCCTTAAAAATTGTATATGCTTCATTCAAATTGAGTAAAATTAATCTTTTTTAAGATGAAGTTTGTCCTCTTTGCCTCTACGCACTGTGACAACATCTTTCTTACCAGGCATCACTCTACTTATGTCATCACAATTGTAAAAATCAATAACTATCTCTACTGTTGTTGTGTCTAGGGTTTTACCTGGTTTGGGATTAGGAGTTGAAAGGACACCTTTTTCTTTAACTAATTTTTTTACTGCTCTTGCCATATAATCACTGACACCAAATTCATTTGTAATTCTACTTCGGCTCCAGCTTTGTGGCAAAATCAAAAGTATCATCATTTTTTCACTTCCCTTTGTTGTAGTCAAGAACTTTTTTTTCAACTGTGTTATTATTTCCGATTCATCTTTTTCAGCCTGAATTTCTTTAGTTTCAGGCTTGGCAATTTTAGTACTGACAAAATTCTTTTCAAGAGATAGTTTAACTTTATCAAATTTTTGTTCAGTTTTTTTTTCTTTATTGGGGACTCGCCTACCAATTCCTGTGATTTATTCAAATAGTCAAATGATGAGGTGGGATCTGTATAGCTACAATCTTCCTGACTATTATCCCCTGTCAATTTATCATCATCATTTGAATTTGAATTATTTTTGTACCGTTTGCAAATTTTAAGCCTGCAACCATCACAAACCTTCATTCCTTCCTCAACACCTTTGAGGCCTAAAGTACACATCCAGTTAGTTACATTCCGCAGGTTGCCTGACTTAAAATGGTGTGTCTCCTTCAGAGGATTACAGCATTTTACTGAAAACACAGCCCAGTTGGCTAATTTTTCTGGTTTTAGTTTATCTTTGTCAGCCATGGTAAATAAATGAGCACAAATATAAAATGAACCCAAAATGTAAATATTTTCAAAACAGAACTGTTTTCCAAAAAATTTTCACTAGGTCACGTTCACAATCGGTATAAACACGTACTACACCAACAACAGCTATAATGAAAATTAAATAAGAGTACATTTTTAAAAAACTACAATTTAACACTATATATTATACCTATATTGTACCACAACTCACAACTAACTTGGGCAGAGAATGAAACACAACTGATCTGAGTGAGAGAATTTGCGTCGTTATCGATGTGCGCGTTACGATCGCTTACAACTTTGTTGTTGTATACATTTCACTCTCGCATTCGTGTTTTTGGATTTCTCCTGCCGCTCTGCCTATAGAAGCGGCCTCGCCATAACGTCTCTACGTTTTAACTCTATTACTATAGATTCTTTGCTGGTACTTTTTCGAGATTTTCTCGGACACCAGTACTTTTTGGTTGATCTACCGGCCGCTCGGCGCACTCGAGAACATGGCGTTCTAGCGTGTGTGGCATAGAAAAAAATAAATCAATTGGTGTCATAAACTTTTAAAACTGATTAATTTCATAAAATTTTTTTAAGGCAAGTCTTAGTAATTGTTTGTAATTTATCAATATGGTACTAAGTCAAACTAAAAATGACATAAAATGTAACTGTTGGTATTGTAATGCAAATTTACGTGAATACGACCTCCACACTGATGCCTTTAAATTTTAGTTAAAAAAAAAACCATCATTTCTCCACTTTCAAACTTTGCATATTTCTATTCAATGTCTTTACAAATAACATATTTTTTTGAAAAAATTCGATGATGGTGTTTTTGAAATTTTCAAAAAAACGTTTTTGAAAACATGCCAAAAAAAGGTTTTTGTTCAAAGTAGGTTGTGTTACATATCAAATTAAAGCCCTTACAAAGACCTTTAAAATGAGCTATACAAGAGCTTTCTAGGTCTAACGGTTCCTTAATTATACACAGTTTTCTGTTTCAAAACAATGTGAAAAATGGCGTTTTGTGCAGTTTTTAAAAAATCTTAAAAAAAAACTACCCAACAAAAAAATTTGAAACTTTGTATTTTTGAAGTACTTTATAAGTACATCAAATATACAAAAAATTACCAATATCTGAGACACTGAGGTTCAGACCCCTGGTTGACTTGATATGGAATGACCCATTTACTTTTTTTTTGTTCTGAAATGGAGGAGATGGTCTTTATATATTCTTGAGCAAATTTTATATATTCTTTATATATGTTCATGGCAAATTTTATGTTTTTCTGAGCTATAGATGTTGATTTTTTGAGACGAGCAACAAGACACTCATGACTCACGATGTATGTTAAGGAAAAAAAGGGAACTGAGATTTTTTTTGGTTTGTAGTTTCTTCCCAGTCAGTTTCTATATTTCCCAAGTTTTGTTTCAATACTTTTGTTTTGTAACTTTTAATGTTTTTACAATATTTTTTTTTTGAATAGTTTCTGCTGGTTTATCATTAGGTGTGTGTGTGTGTGTGTGTGTGTGTGTGTGTGTGTGTGTGTGTTCTTTGCTAGTTCATTGGCAGTAATTCCTATGTGCGAAGGGATCCATTGTAGTACAGTGTATTTGCTGAATTACATTTGTCATTTGCTGAATTTCTCTCTGAATTAAATTTAAAAGTGGGTCAACCAGTAAAATTGTCATCTGTAATCTGGTTAAGAATAATCATATATGTAGATAAATTGTAGAAAAATTATAATTTTAAACTAGCAGGAAAATCAGTAAAGTTAAGGTTAAAGTTAACAATTATTTATATCCATACTTATTATTTTCGTAAAGTTAAAGTGAATAAATTCATAATCTGATTAAGTGAATAAAGGGTCATTCCATGTCAAGTCACCCAGGTCATGACACCCACCTCCTCAGATTTTGATGAAACTTGACACAATTGATTCTATTACTATCCTGTAACACCTGCAAAATTTTTTTCTCTATCATTTATAGTTTTTTTAATTAATTTTTTAGTTTTTTTAATTTGGCGCTATCCGAAGCCTCGGAAATCGTGCCTTTAACGTGCACTCACAACTTTAAAAATATTTTTCTTGAAAACTATTCAAGATATCATCATGAAACTTTTGCAGGAAGTTTGTGTGTTATACCTAAAAGCAGTGAAAAATGCTCTTATTAACCTATTTCAATCCCTCAAAAAACTAAAAATATTTAAATATAATTTTTTAGAAAGTTAAGAAACGGGTGTTTTGTTTTACAAAAACCACAATATCTAGAGTCTCAGACATGATAGAATGCTCAAATTTGTTTTAAAATACTCTTAAATATATAGGCTATTAGATAATTAAAAAATATAGTTGGCTTTTTAACATGTTTAATTACTGTGCACAACAGAAGAATATCTTTTAAAATTCAAAAAATGATTGAGTACTTACGTTAAACACAATTTATTGTTCAAAATACACATTCAATATTGTGAGTTGTTTGTCTTTTTAATACATGTTAATGCTGATTGAAATACTTTTTCCACTTCATCCAACAGCTTTCAGTTTTTTTCACACAATCTTTTTTGAAATAATACATTCATCCGGTGCCACTTGATTGAGGTGCGTCTACTATACTGATGATGTGTTCCAAAGGCACTATGCACGAATCTTCTCTTTGAGGCAAATAAAAAGATGCAGCTGGTCCTGAAGGGTGGAGAAAAAGAATTTCCGCATCTTCTTCTTCACTGAAGATAGTTTTTACTAGTCCAAAATACCAGTTACCATCGTAATTTGCAGCCACATAATTATTTGAAGATGATTGAACACAAACCCAATCAGAAGAGTTTGATAAGAAAAGATTAGTGCACGGTTAAGACTATCAGTAGTCCTTCTAATTTCAAGGTTGTTTGTCTGAAGTGGTTTGAAATTATGAAAACTTCTAGTACCAGGAATAGTCCGGGTTGTTGAAAATCATTTTTCTAGTTCCAATCGTAGTGAATCAGCATCTTTTTTGTCAATAAAGTGAAAGTGAATGTTTTCAATGTTCTTTTCACAGTAGTTGTAGACAGCACTTGCTGTCATAATTTGATCTTCATCTGGTAGCTGGAGGCTTGCTTTCCTTAAAATTCTTTTTACCGTTCCTCCTAGACCATCACATATTGATTTCCCATGACTTGTAGCAAAAAACGAGTGTTCAGCTTTCATATTGAAGTCTTTCAAATGCTCAGACAGGTTCTTAAAACTATTCCTATTTTTATATTGACCAGGACAGCCATCAGTGAAATAATGAACTGTGTCTATTTCTGGATGATTTATTGCCAGCCATTTTGTAATTTCCCTTTGGACATAGTTAACAAAACTTGTGTCATGCTCAAGATCGTCACTTATAAAACAATGCTTAGAAATCAAAACATTCTCTTTGTTTCTTAAAAAAATTCCTACTGGATGAAGAGTACAACCCCCTCTATTCCAATGATAACTTTGGATTTCATTGTGAATGACATATGAATAATTTTCACTAAAATCCATTACTACAATTGCTGTATTGGGAGGTGGGTTTTCTTTCAATCTCTTAAAAGCTGATGACTGCGATTTAGCGACAAATGAATGGGGTATTAGCTTTTCTAGTGATCTGCTCAATAAAGAAATGTAGTCCTCTACGCTAATAGATTGTTTTACCATCTCTGCTCTGTCGGTATTCACCCATTGGCTTAGTACAATAATTTCTTCTTCTAAATCATAATCTTCACTTAATTTTTCAGTCAAATAATCGATTAATGCAGTGTTTGCAGGACAGTTATCACAATGGCGCAGCATGCAGTTGGAATTTTCTATGTTGCACACAAGCATCTTAATTAGGTCTTTATATGAGTCTTCAATTTTGGCAGCATCCAGTAACAGTTTTACATTTTGGTGGATGCAGCAAATACGTACAGTGTGTGTGCCTGCAGAACCAGCAAGGATACACCATTTAGGTCTCAAACAACAAAATTTTGAAAACCCTACTTTCACATCTGGATATTCCCATTTAAAACAAGAATAGAGTTCTCTCAAGTTACAAAGGATAAGTCTTTTTTGCATGTAAACATTTTTTTTAACACTTACTTTGTCTTTAGCCCCAGGTAACACTCTTGAACTTTCATCATTTTGATAAAAGTCTGTTACAAGTTTAATTGTATTTTCAGAAAGTCTTTTACCTTTTTTGGGATCAGGAATTGCCGAAATACACTTTTCACCCACATTGAATTCCTTCATCACTTTTTCTTTGCTCCAAGATTCTGGAGCCAAAGTCAAAATCTGGATTTTTTGAGACCTCCCAACAGATAAAATCTTTTCTTTCAAAAGACAAATCATCACATCAAAATCCTGTGCCTTTTTAACCATACTTATATCTTCTTCCTCGTCATCAGAACTTGGAACATCTTAATCTAGTGCTTTTGAAATTTTTCTTTTCACAGCCTTAGTTACATTATCAACTTTTCTTTTATAATACGACCCCTTACTACGTGATGACAAGGTGTGAAGCTTTATTGGTGTTAAACCGAAATCATCTAGAGCAGTGTTTGTTTGTGAGAGGGATACATTTCTTGATTCTAATGAATCTAATTCAGTCATGAGTTCATCATCTGTTTCATTCTCACTGACTTTTATTTTTATTTTTTCTTCACAAAAGTTACGGCATGTTGAACAAAGCTTTTGCCCAGGTTTTATGTAAATATTTTTTGCTATCAATTGTTTTGAAAAACTTGAACTTACACTTCTCAACAATTTTTTAATAGGGTTTTTGTGCTTTTTTAACGGGTCTACACAGATTGTTTGATACTTTCAAATACATTTAAAAAGTAGTAGCTATGATGAGAACAGATATTTATAAATTCACACAAATTAATTCCAGATCTAAGGCGAATTAAATCTTTTTCTTCGTCACTTAATTCAGAAACACATTGTAACTTTTTTGAAGGTATGTAGAGTGTTTGGAAACAGTCGGATTTTTTAAATAGTCCAATGCTACAGGCTTGAATATCTGCCATGCTGTTTTGCATACTTCACAGCATGTTATGAAAAAATGTTTAAGTATTATTCTTCATATAATACTTCCAAAATATTTTAGTTATTGAAGCAAAACATTTATAAAAAAATAATAGTGATATATTATTTTTAGTAATTAGCAAAAAAAGGGAGTACTTATTAGAGGGTTTTAAACTGTAAACAAACTGCCAGTACTTACACATTCAACAAAATTATTGTTAAAAAAACATCCATGCCCTACTTGTACACTCAAATTTACCTTTTCTTCAAAACACAAAGTAAACAAAATAAGTTTATATTCACACGAATTTAAATTATCTTCAAAACCCAAAGTAAATTTAAAAAAGTTTATCTTATTACTGCCTCAATAACACTTAACTTAAAAACATTAATTTAAACAATCGTTAACAAGGAAACAATTAGTCACTGTAGGTGTGTCCTCACTTAACCCTAGAACAGTACCCTTCCCAAATCAGCACTTGTTGATACCCACCGTCAATTTGACTGACTAAGGTATTTTATCTCTTTTGATAGACATTATAATGGGATAATAATAAAAGAATAAAAAAGTAGGGTAGGAAAAGGATTTTTAAAAAACAAATGCATTTCTGTACAATTTTCATTAAAAAATGTAATATAAATTTTTTTTAAACCTACACTTTCTGATTTTTACAAAACAGAGTGTTACAAACATTACAGACCTCTTGTCTATTTAAATTGAAGAAAATTGAACGAAAGAGATTATTACATTTGCACTTCCGCTTTGAAATCTATAAGAAAATGTACTAAAAGTGTTCTTACTAACTATTATTTATTTGTATAAATCTGAAACGAATGCAATAGAACAGTCGAATTTGAAACTTCAAAAAAATTATAAAAACAGCTGTCTATAGTAATATTCTTTAGCAGTCTAAACAAAACTTCTTTTGGTGTTCTCCACAAATCGGAGCATTGCATTTTTCACAGGAAACTGCAGTCATCCGTTTCTTTGAGTAGTGGCAAAAGCGGCATGTCCTGCGTCTTGTCTTTTCTTCGGCAGATGACGATTTTTGCTGAGACGGTGTTGTTGAGGATTCTTGTAGGACATTTTTAATGATTTCCCTCAACTCTGAGGGCAGTGTCTGTATCGCTAATCGAGTTCTTTGCCAATTGTTCACCAACTGTGTGTGAAGTTCGAGAGCGAAACCGTAACGTGACAGCGGCTTTTTTGTTGTGGCAAACTGTCTGTAATAGTTGGTAACATATATCACATAGGAATTGACTAATGCCAGATTTATCATATTAAAAAAGAAGCAAAGAGGCCATCTTTTGGTTTTCCTGCTGCAGCTCATGGCTTTACATAGCTGATCGGTGGTATCAACTCCACCTTTGGTTGAATTATATGTTAATATTATTTCTGGTAAATTTGTCTCTTCATTTACCGTTCCTTCCAAATGCATAGAAGAAGCCAGAGTTACAATTTTGTTTTTCTTTGGCATGTAAGACAAAATGGTACAATTCTTATCATAAAGGAATATAGAACTTTTCTTCTTCCGACTGCTAAACTTTAGATCTATAAATTCTTTTGGAAGCTCCCTTGTATTTTTTCTAATGGTTCCCACAACAGTAAGTTTTCTTTCCTCAAAAAGTCTGTTTACCAAGGGAATATTCGTGAACCAATTGTCCATTGTCACGTTGCGCTGTGTGCCTCGGATGCTTGCAGTCAATTTGTCAACGTAGTAATCAGCAGCTGGGGTATCAGCAGGAACAGAGCCTTTTCCTGTGTATACTTCTGCATCCACCATTAAGAGGTGCTACTGTCGCACAGCATTATTATCTTAATGCCATACTTGTTAGGTTTAGAAGGGATGTACATTTTGAACCCACACCGTCCCCTAAATGCTACCAATTGTTCGTCTATTGTTACATAAGAGCCAGGTTTATAGTATTTTTTACAATTGTCTACAAAGATGTTCCAAATGTCTAAAATTGGTGCCAGCTTTGTAATTTTTACTCGCTCTTTTCTCATCTCCTTGTCATCAAATCTAAGACATGCTAAAAGAAAATCAAACCGGAACTGGGACATTGTTGCACGGTAAGAGTTCCCTGAGATTTTACAGTCAAACAAAGCACTAGAATGAAGATGATTGTCTTTCAAAGCAGCAGATAAAACAAGAAAACCAAAGAGTGCTTTTATTTCTTCTCTTGAAGTATTTTTCAAGCTCCCCCAATTTTGTCTAGTGTATTTTTCTCTTGATTTTTCAATGGCAGTATTTGTATGAAGCACAATTTTATCTATTACATCGTCCGACAAAAATAAAGAAAAACATTCTAGAGGACAATAAGTGTATTTGGTTTCTGGTGTTGGACCAGGTCGCACGTGAACCACATTTCTAGCAGCAGTTTTATTTTTTAAAGAGACCGGCTTAGAGTTCCATTTATATCCACTTTTTCCAAATAAGATTAGCTTTTTGGAAGAAATTATAAATTCACAATCCATGGTAGTTCTCTTCATCATACACTGAGATGTACCTGGGTTTTTCTGAATTCTTTTCTTCCTTTTCTTTCCCTTACTGCTGTCTCCCCGGTGTTCAAGGGTGCTGTCATTGGTAAAAGTAGATGGTAAGCAAGGAGCTTCCATATCAGAGGAAGGGTCTATAACGGTCAGCGGTCTAGGTTCATGAACAACTATTTCAGGAATTTCATGGGAAGTGCCTTGGTCTATTCCATGTAAAACTCTAATCGCTTCTGCAATGGTATCTCCTGCCATAAAGTCTTCATCAAGTAGGTTGGAAGGTGCGAGTAATTCACAGTCACTTTCGGCAGAATCGTCATCGTGAATTTCAGACTCCGTGAAGTCATTGTTATCTTGTTCCTCTTCACTCAATTCTTCTAGTACTTTCAAATAATCTTTTTCATGAACAATCTCTCTGTTCATTTTCCCTGAAAAGAAAATGCAACTTCACAAATAGGACAGAGGAAAGATAATTGAAAAACTGAAATATAATAACCCCAGCTGATGTAATAGAGAAAACAATAGGAAAAGTGAAATCTACTACTCACCGACAATTTTATGGGTAAGCGGTAATCACTACTCTCCGTCAAAAAGTCGGATATATATTTACGTATATAGCTACTGACTGACAAATTGATGGGCATACCTGGTTTTGTAACCTTCGTAGCGACGTCAGAAGAAATGCAGCGTCTACTCTCGTTAGTGCCGAATAGCCTACTAACACCCGTTAGCACATACACTGCTCCCCCACCTCTAGTATGAAAGCATAAGTGGGGGGGGAGGCGTAAGAGTTGAAGTACCCATCATTTTGACGTATAGGTAGCGTTCTAGGGTTAATGAAAGATAGGAACATTCAACTGTAGAGAGGAGCATGTCACCACAGGAAAAGAGCCTGTTGAGACAGGCTTGGTGAGTCATGTAAATTATCAGCAGCACAGCTAATAATTTAGCAGCTGCTGATAATTCACCAAATCAGAGTACAGTACTGAGATTAAAATCTGCGTACTGAGCTTTTAAATATTACTTTTAGTTACCCTCATTATTACATTTCAAACTTACTAGTATATCTTTGAGTTGTTTTTATACAGTAGGTACTGTAAGACTTTCCCCTAATGTTTATAAGTTTGTAAAAGTTATAAAAAATAAAAAGCAAACTAAATTTTAACTTTCCCACGGACTACCTATTTAAAAGCAGTATAGTTTTTTTACATAGGCCTATATAGTTCTTTATTTGTATTGTAATTAAACATGTTAAAAAGCTAACTATATTTTTTTAATCATCTAATAGCCTATATATTTAAGAGTATTTTAAAACAAATTTGAGCATTCTATCATGTCTGAGACTCTAGATATTGTGGTTTTTGTAAAATAAAACACCCGTTTCTAAAATTTCTAAAAAATTATTTTTAAATATTTTTAGTTTTTTGAGATTGAAATAGGTTAATAAGAGCATTTTTCGCTGCTTTTAGGTATAACACACAAACTTCCTGCAAAATTTCATGATGATATCTTGAATAGTTTTCAAGAAAAATATTTTTAAATTTGTGAGTGCACGTTAAAGGCACGATTTCTGAGGCTTAGGATAGCGCCAAATTAAAAAAACTAAAAAATTAATTAAAAAAAACTATAAATGATAGAGCAAAAAAAATTTGCAGGTGTTATCAGGATAGTAATAGAATAAATTGTGCCAAGTTTCATCAAAATCTGAGGAGGTGGGTGTCAAATTAATTTTTTATTGGGTGATTTGACGTGGAATGACCCTAAAAGGTTTTGTTAAAACACTCAACACTTACTATTTAGATGCCTTGCTGTCTGGCTGTGTCACCAGAAGGCATGGTACGGTACTGGGCCAGCATTGCACATGAGAGCAGTTGGGTAGAAGCTAATGCTGATCTCCAGGGACAAGAATGTGATTGCCTGCGCCTAATATTGCCTCTTGGAGCTCTTTTAGTGACTACTACGGCTACTCTTGTACTTGTCACTCCACATTTGGCTGCTGCAAGGCACAGCCTTGTATGTCGGACAATCAAAGCGCCCCATGGATGGCTTGGTGGTATTGGACGTCGGATGTCATCTTTAATTTTTGGCTCTATACCGTCTACCCAGATTATGGAAACAGTAAGTTTACATATTAAAATTGTCTCATGTATTGTTACGAGCACAGTTGAATTCTAGTAATCCAAAACAAAACAAATGTTTTGCCTGTCTAGAACATAATAGGTAGAAGATAATTTAATTAAAATATAAGCTTTGGGTGCTTGAAATGATTGTTGATACTATTTTGTGTACTAAAAACATATATATGTAGTTAATAAAAATGAAATTCATAAATATAGCCTGATTAACATAAATGCGTTCTCCTACAGTGTTCTCTGTTAACTATGAAATCTTAATTAAAATAATGTACTTACATGTATAGCATTTTATATATAGCATTTTATAATAAGTACATAATTTTTTATATAGTAATACATACTAATATTCAACTGAAATAAAACATGAAGGATTTTTATCCCAGAAACGTTTGTCATATTGAAGGAACACTCAAAACCATAAAATATTCATGAAATTTAAAATATAACTATGTGACACAAATTATATAAATTTTGATACTGAATGTTTCTTTTTATTTAACTCCGCACAAGCATAGGGAGTAATGTCTTTTTGATCTGTGGATGTTTGTTTCAACATTTGTGTCTTTAGATCCACTTGATCAGTTTTTTGAAACAAATGTCAAAATATATTATAATATACTCGCTCGTGTATCGTCTTCGTTCTCGTACCTCTGTAAAATATAACAGTGTGTCTGAGTGTAAATTGTGTCTGTGTTTCTTACCACTTCGTCCTCGCACGGCGATGAAACTCACGATGTTTGGGTCCGTAGCGAACATACTGGTGACCAGGTATCGTGGTTCCCGATCTGAGGTTCAAACGTAGTGGATAATCTCCGGGTGGCGCCAAATTGTTTGTATAAAACAATTAAAATTGTCTCCTTATCAATGTTTCATTCGAACGATTCGACGAATTCAATCCGTCCCGCCTTTTCTCAATTTTTGTTAATCGAGTTAGCAGTTACAGTATTCGCTACTTGCGCGCTAGGTGTCGCATCAGAAACATTCGCTATACATGATAATTTAAACATACACTTTTCTAATGAAAATAAAACACAATTTAACACACACAGTATAGATTTATTATTAATTTGAAGTTAATATTTTATAGACACAAGTTGTAATTAATTTTTTATATACAATTCTGCACCGGGTAATTCTTTATAAGACTCTTACTCAAGGGTAACCAATCGATTTTGAATGCAACAAACACAGTATGGCGTGTAATGACGCCAATCAACAAATATTTCGATCGATGGTTGTGAGATCTTTTAGCCATGTTAAAAGGTTCAGATGCAATTACAATATTAAAAATACACAACCTTACAATTTTTTTTTCTTAAGTATGGTAATGTGTAATGGTATTTGGTTTGTTTGAGTGTCGTACAAGTGGTTTAAAAGTCGTACATAAATATGAGGTTAGTTCTATAGTTTAACAAAGTTTCAGTGTCTTAATATTACGATTTAATCCTTGCAAGAGAATAAAAGTGATTCAGTGTTATTCAGCATATATTGAGAAATATTCAAAGTGCGTTTATTTTTTGGAAGTTGAAATAATTTAATTGATACTTAACAGCGTGGTAGTACGGAATCACTCTGTAGGTCGGGAAGGAAGGATTGTGGCATCAATATAATTCATTTGTACTTTATTCAAGCTTCGGCCTCTTTTTCAAAGTTGTTTGGATTTATTTAGATATTTCGTCTTCAATTAAACGTCTTCTACCTCTGGTAATGGTGTTCAGTATTCATCAGACTTCTTTACAATCAATTTCTATACATTATTTTACTTTTAAGATGTTTTAAATATGAAAATGTGTTGTACAGAATTTTCGCTTCTGGCTTGCGATAGCGTCACTTTTCAAGTAATTGTATTCAACGGTAATTACCTCGTCAAACCGTTGTTTCCATGGTTACATCATTACTCTCATTGGGCGAGCTCGACATGAATACATTGTTAACAATATTTGAATTCCTTTCAAATCTTCCTATATTTTCTGACTTCCTTCCTCCTCTTATCTTCCTTCTTAGTTATTATCGATTTGTACTGTCATTTATATTTTCTCACAAAGATTATTTTGGTATCCCACAATATTGGGTTTTCTCAAGTTTTTCAAGTTTACAATTAATTTCCTACTTACTAATTACATTTCTCTGTTTATATAATTCCTTAATTTAATATTTGGTTTTTAATAATAACTACCATTCATCCTTGGTGAATTAGTCACCTTGGATTTGTCCATTACATGGTGATTTTTATACAATCAGTAATTGTTTATGTTTGACCGTTAGGCCTGTTTCACATTTAAGTAGCCATTACTGGATTTTTATGGCTTCATACACAATATATTTCATTTAGTCCTAAATCGTTATTTTGCTTTTATAATTAGGTTTAATGGCTCGGGAGGTGTTTTAATTTAGTCTTTTTGTGATCTTTGTATGTAACAAGTGTGTTATTCAATATTACTGGCTAATTATTTATTATTCATTTCCAATATAACATATAACATCTAGGTCTATGGTCTGTATGCTTCTTACAGCCATATCAAATTCATAAACAATAGTTTATACAATTCATTATTTCTTATTTGTTGTTCTGGTGCTAAACAATCTCACCTCTATTGAACTTTTTTTCATTAAACTTCCCTTATAACATGGGTATTTACTTAATGTTAATACAGACTTATTTTCTAATGCTCTTTGCTCTCCCTTCCATGTTAACACCATCTTATTACTTTTCCTTGTGAATCACACCTTTAAAACTTTACAATACATTCTTAAGTTATAACAATACTATTTCATAGTCATTACAGTGAATATCACTACTTAGTGTTCATTATTTACTGAATCAATGTTCTATTCTAAATATTATTCATTGTAACTTTGTTAAATGTTATTGTTCACTCTTAAAACTCAAACATAGGTTATTTTACTAAGTCTTTATCTTAGCCTACTCTCCTCTTACTATTTTTATGATAGACAATATTTGTATTTATTTCTCACTTGCACTTTCTTAAATTATTTAGTGTTCATTATAATTTACTTAGTGTTTCTTTAGTATTATATCACTCTAGGATAAATCACTTTCACTAGTTCAACTTCCATTTATTTCTCATCATTTTATTCTCTTTCTCTACACACTATCTATATAAAATTATTAATATTATGTCTTTCTTTGTTAACAAATTACATATATCCCTAACTCTTTGGTTAGTGTACTTTTATCTATTGTTTTCTATTACTGACTATTTATAATTGTCATTCAATCAATACTAACATTCATTAATAGTTTGGTTCTTAACCGGTTTCATTTTCTTTATTATTTTGGATTACATTATTTCTCCCTTCTCTATTTTTTATTCCTTGTCTAGTTTTCTTGACGTGTTTCATTTTGTTTTCTTCCTCGTGGGTTTGTTCTCTCTTGGTTTTCATTCTTCTTCTCCTTCCTTCGTCTTGTTTCTTTATTTAGGTTTCTTAACTGGCCAATCTCTGGGGTTGGGTCAATGTCGTTGTCTGTCAGTCTATTATTTGTTTCTTTATTAATCACTTTTGTTTTATTACTCCTTCTCCTTCCATGTTAATTACCTTTTATTTATATTTTTTACTCTCTGCATTATTTATTTATTCAAATATAGTAGTATTTAGCATTTTTTATACATACGTATTGTTATCAAAATTGACCTGAATTTGGCGATGTTATAATATTTGCAGAATACTATTGTGTGAATAATATTTAAAAAAATACAAATGGCAAATTTAAAGCACTAATTATTTGCTCTTTTTATTATATGGTGCCTAAAAAACATTTTAAACACACTCTACTATCTGTAGTTTTTTGAAATTTTTATAACCTAGGACAATATTAAAGAAAGACAAATCATTTAGAGTTGTTTCATGTGAATCAGCTGAGCCGTTTTGATTACAAAGGCACAGCTGAAATGGATTGTTATTAAGTTTGAACTTTCAGATATTGATGAAATAGCCAAAAGAAAACAAATGCTTATATATTCCAGATATTTATTCACTGATCTAGTACACTCCTGTGACTTTTTTTGTGTTACATATTTTCTGTTATTAAATAATTTGTTTGTTCAGTGTATAATGATGTAATAATGGACAGAACAATAATAGCCATGAAAAGCTATTGTTGCCTTAAACAGTGTATGCTATGAAGATCATGCAGTTCTTGTAGCTATAAAGAGGAGAAATCGGTAAAGTTTTGTTCATATTTAACAATACTTCCAAACAATATAATGTGCTAACTTATACAGTGAAAACTAAAAATGCTATGTCTGTAGCTGCAACTCCATGAGGGCTAAGTTAGTAGTCAATGATGAAATTGTTGAAGCGGGTAGTGGAAGTTGGCTATCTAGGGGTAATGGTAACTAGCTATAGTTTCACAGGACTAAGTTAAAAAAATACAGGATAATAGGATACATGAGTGATGTTGCCTGGAACAGTAAATATCTAAGTTTAGAAATAAAATCAAGACTATATAAAAGTTGTAATGGTACAGAATTGTATGCTAGAGAGACAGTAAAAAATTCAATTCAGTTTTAATTGTCAGTATTCACCTGTGAGGTGCCCCATTGTCACCTACAATGTTATGGCAGACTATTTATATTTATGTTTATGTCTGAAGCCTGTAGCCTGCCCAACCAGACATATTACGCAATAGCTTGCCAGCAGCAGTCTCCCTTGTGAATCACAGTAAGCAGATTGTCACCATAGTGTTTGCATCAGACAGTGGTAGCAGATGGTAGTCTGCTAGTGTATTAACTAAAAACCGTGGCCTCAGGCGTGTAAGATAGGTCGAAATTAAAGTAGGCCTATCCAGTAAAACAACAAAAAGTGTACAAACAATATAGCGCGGTGCAGTTTCAACTGTAACTCATGGTCGCGCGGCCAGCAGCAAAAACCACCTAAGTATTCGATCAAAAGTAAAGTCGGCCGACTAAACTATTAAAAGTGAAATGTAACAAAACGGTTCGAATAACCCGCAAACAATTAACGCCATACAAATGACAAAATAAAGTGAACTAACTTCAAGTGACTTTCGGAGTGCGGGACAAAATAAGTGCTTACAAAATTGGACCAGGTCGACAACCAGGCTGAATACTCATTAAATCACTTTTTTCTAATTACAAAATTTGAACAGCCTTAAAATCTAAACTTCTTTATTATGAGATCTCTAAGGGAATGGGGTTTATTTGTATATCAATGTGAAAGAAAGAGAGCGGGTGTGTGTGTGGCAAAGTAGAGGTTACGTACTGGTTCGTCTCAATATTCATATCCAATTAGTAACATCACTCATAATAGTATTTAAAAACTTAATAGAGATATAAATTTATTTCATAGTTTGATATAAAATAGTGGTACAGCTTTTTTATAGAACGTAAAAGAAGGGTGTGAGGTTTTGATAGTAAATAAAAATAAGCATGTGATTTAGACAGTATAAAATGTGTTAGTGTAATTATTTCGCACTTAAACCCAGATAACCTTGTCTGCAGTGGATTTTCGTCTGTGAGATCCTGGAGAAGAACCTTAAGGTAAGAGTTTGTTAATGTGAAGTAATTTCAATAGTTTCACTGGCGCCCGGAACAGTTGGACGATTTGTGTGATTTATTTAAATTGCACAGATCAGGCCTAATTAAGCTGCAGAACGGGTTATTTGGGAGTGAGGGCGATTGTGTAGTTTACTAAGTTTAAGTGTATAAGTAAAAAATAATATAAAAATGGAAAACAATAGTGATAAAGTCAACAATATTGATTTAACTAGCACTAGTACTGAAAATCAAATAAACACAATAGTAACCGAAACGGTAGTAAACGAAATAAACCTAACTGAGTCCGTGACAATGGAAGGCGCTAAGATTCATTCAACGCCTATCCAAAATAAGCAATCTGATAGTAACAAGATAATGAATATGATGCAATCACTTTTGGCAAAGCAAAGCGCAATGTTAGAGGTAAATTTTAATGCAATAAATAATCGTTTAGACAATAGTGATGAAAAGTTTGAGACTAAATTCGAGGAAATGAGTAGCGATATAAACAAACGTTTTGACACTAACGAGATTAAATTCGGTGAATTAAATAAACGCTTTGACACCAATGATGCTAAGGTTGACGTATTAACTAATTCATTGTGTAGTATTGAATAGCGAATTAACGAAATATGTAGTGAAACAAAAAGAAAAACCGATGAGTTAAGGGAGCATGCGTGCATGCTAGACAATAAAACAGACATTTTAGAATCCAATCAAAAAGAACTTGGACCACAAGTAATTACAATAAATGACAATTTAAAAAGCCTTGCAAGTAAAGCGGGTAATAAATTTGAAAATGGGGTATCCAAAAGTGATACAGTAGATAATAGTAGTGATAATGAGAGTAGAATGAGAGTTGAGGTTGATCAGGGATTGTTAGTTAGTGTTTATGATTTAGAATGGGAGTATAGAGATAGTTAAAATGTAGAGTATGAACGAGGGGAAATTTTTCTTGTGGTATAGGTGAAGGAAAGGCTTCGCAAATGTTGTTGGAGGACACAGGTTCCTCAAGAGTTTTTGTGGGAGGCAAATGGTCTCCGAAATGTCCCTTAATTTTTTTTGGTTTATCTGGTAAGTCCAGATGGAATTATAATAAAGTGATATTGTCCTCTGTGTGGAGTGAGAGTATGAAATGGTGGGGTATTGAAAGTGATAATAAAGAAAGAGAGAGAGTGATTGAGTTGTTCAGATTAAGTAGAGATTATGAAGGTTTAGTAGTGGGAATAAATATGGAAAGAAATGATTATATTAAAAATAATAGGGACTTACCTTGTTTAATAAACAATGATTATATTGATGATAATAATATATACTTACCTGTAGTGAGGGTCAGCGTATTAGTAACAGCTGACAACTATAGTGATAAAAAATTCAATGATGTAATTGTAACAATAAATACCGATGGAGAATGGACAAAAAATACTAATTTAGACATGATTTATGATAAGGTAATAATTGGGGGTAACCCTATGTATTATTATTATTATTATAGTACAATGGAAAAAATAAATTTTTATGGTTATTACACAAATGATAGCCATATGATGTGTATAAATAATTGAACAATGTTACGTGAAGATAAGACTAATTTTTGACGACGGGGGGTAGATAAAAATTCAATGTATGGACATTTTAAATATTTCAGTTTATGGCAATGACCTGGCTGATTTATGTAATGAAGTGTGGTAACTAATAATTGGATATGACAAAAATTTGTAAATAAATGTGTTGGTGTTAAATGTATTGTGTCAAGGTTATACTGATAGAATGTATACAATAGCTTATGTAACAATGTTTGTAGTATGTTATAATAATAATAATATTTTATTTTGTTAATTAACAATTATAATTAACAAGAGGCAATAATGAATTTTATTTTGCATTGTGTGTTTGTATTAAAAATGTTTTAAATAGTGTAACTAAATTATTTTGAGTGGAGGTGGAATTAAAGTAATTTAAAAAGGTGAATTAAAATTATATGTGATCTGAATTGTAACAAATAGTAATTGATGAATATGTTAACACTAAAAGATTTATAGAAACTAAAAAATTGAAGGAAGTACATGTATTAGTAGTGATGTAATCATGAATGTTGAGACTGAGTCTGTTTTTAAAACAAGTCTTGCAGACCATTGTTGATGTAAACAGGTATGTTATCTGTTGTGAGACTAATGCTTACAGTCATGCTCAGAGTTGATAGTTGTTGTATTGTGATGAATCAGTGCTATGAGTAAATCCTATTATGAAATAAAAGAAATGTAAGATGTGAGGAAATGGAGGTAGCTTTTTATGAATAACATAAGGAAATGACTTAGTGTGTGGATTGTAATGTAGTAAAATTTTATGCGAAAGGGTTTTTGTTAATGGAGAATCATTTTGAAAAAATGTAGTAAAAGTAAATGAAATTGTTAATTAAATAAAATTAAATTAAATTGGTAATTAAATTAATTGAAAAGGTGACTTCTAATAATGAATTTAAACTTATTTTGATTTGAATTTTAACTGTAATGGTGAATTAAATAATTACGGATGAAAATAATGATTGAAATATTCATTTAAAATTGTAAATTGAAGGAAATTTTTGGGAAAAAATAATCAAAGCTGTTTGGGTTAGTTAAGGTGTTATTTTGGAGGGGTAATAATGTATTGTGAACATTATTCAATTTGTATGGAATTTATATGATTTAGTTATAAGTATACCGTAAGTTTATATGGCGAGGTGGACATTGTATTTTATGGAGGCCAGTTATAGAGTTGATGGAAACCAATGTTTATTATGTTGTATCCTGTTTAGGTAATTATGTATGAATATAGAATAGCGGTCATTGTAGGCCAACTATACTAAATGGAAAGCCAGTACTTTGTATAAACATGAACCAGTACTTTGCTATTAATGAACCAGTACGACTAAGAGGAACAAATCAGTTGTGGATATGGAATAATGTAAGGCCATTTATTGATATTTTAATTAAATGTTTCAGAGTCAGGTGATACTGTGGCGGGTATCTGTCCGAGCTTATGGTGTTGGGATCTCGTGTAGAGAAGTCCAGTAAGATCGGATGGGTGCGGCCACAGCCACCGGACTTAGGGGGGTAAGTACCCATGATTTCAATAAGGATTTAAGGGGGGTTGTGGCGCCATATCCTCACTGATCCTCTTAGGTTTTAGACAATGAGAGTTTGTATGCTTCGGCATACAACCTCTCATTGGGGGGGGTATTGTAACGGTACAGAATTGTACGCTAGAGAGACAGTAAAAAATTCAATTCAGTTTTAATTGCCAGTATTCACCTGTGAGGTGCCCCATTGTCACCTACAATGTTATGGCAGACTATTTATATTTATGTTTATGTCTGAAGCCTGTAGCCTGCCCAACCAGACGTATTACGCAATAGCTTGCCAGCAGCAGTCTCCCTTGTGAATCACAGTAAGCAGATTGTCACCATAGTGTTTGCATCAGACAGTGGTAGCAGATGGTAGTCTGCTAGTGTATTAACTAAAAACCGTGGCTTCGGGCGTGTAAGATAGGCCGAAATTAAAGTAGGCCTATCCAGTAAAACAACAAAAAGTGTACAAACAATATAGCGCGGTGCAGTTTCAACTGTAACTCATGGTCGCACGGCCAGCAGCAAAAACCACCTAAGTATTCGATCAAAAGTAAAGTCGGCCGACTAAAGTATTAAAAGTGAAATGTAACAAAACGGTTCGAATAACCCGCAAACAATTAACGCCATACAAATGACAAAATAACGTGAACTAACTTCAAGTGATTTTCGGAGTGCGGGACAAAATAAGTGCTTACAAAATTGGACCAGGTCGACAACCAGGCTGAGTACTCATTAAATCACTTTTTTCTAATTACAAAATTTGAACAGCTTTAAAATCTAAACTTCTTTATTATGAGATCTCTAAGGGAATGGGGTTTATTTGAATATCAATGTGAAAGAAAGAGAGCGGGTGTGTGTGTGTGGCAAAGTAGAGGTTACGTACTGGTTCGTCTCAATATTCATATCCAATTAGTAACATCACTCATAATAGTATTTAAAAACTTAATAGAGATATAAATTTATTTCATCGTTTGATATAAAATAGAGGTACAGCCTTTTTATAGAACGTAAAAGAAGGGTGTGAGGTTTTGATAGTAAATAAAAATAACCATGTGATTTAGACAGTATAAAATGTGTTAGCGTAATTATTTCGCACTTAAACCCAGATAACCTTGTCTGCAGTGGATTTTCGTCTGTAAGATCCTGGAGAAGAACCCTAAGGTAAGAGTTTGTTAATGTGAAGTAATTTCAATAGTTTCAAAGTGTTACCTACGAGGGTGGTCTGAAAAGTTCTGTGCCTAACAATGAAAAAACTAATTTATAATTTCATATACATTTTTTGCAGTCTCCAGATCGCTATTATGATTAACTTAAGAATTTTTTACCTTGTATAATCCACTAGGCGATCTCAGTTTTTTACATACAACATGTTTCGGGGACTAAATCCCATCTTCAGGTACAGTAAAAAATTATTATTCCCCTAATACATAGGGGTCGTCGAAATGATTAAAATGTTTATACATAAAAACATGCACAAAAATCACTGAATAAATTAACATATAACACAAACACATGAACACGCTAAAAGCGACTCGGTGCACCGGTCGACCTCCGATCATCAACTAGCCTGTGTTCGTGCTTCATTGCTTATCATCAACGCGGTATCATATAATTTATTGGATTTAAATGATAGCTGATCGTTGAGTAACTGCTCTTTATTTACTTTGGATGCCTTGTATATTTCAAACTCTTCTAAAGCATTCAGGAAATGACCTTTATTACAAACATGTATCGGCTCCATGTTCTCTTTGAATCCGGTGTAATTATGGTTTTCGTTTATGAGGTGGAGTGCGTAATTTGATGAGGTGGTTTGGGGTTTTTTTTTGGTAGGTGTTCTTTAAATCTTTCGATAAATTTCCTCCCCGTTTGTCCGATATAGAACTTATCACACTCACTGCACTGGATTCTATATACCCCTGAACATTCCTCCAAAGTTATTGGTTTTCGTGGCTTAAGTATATTTTTTAGATGGTTTGTGTGTCAAGTAAATTTACATATGTATTAATAGCTGAATTTATGGTTTTGGTGTGTTTTTCATAAATGTAACGACTTCATTCAAGATAATAACATAACAATGTTAAATGATGACCCGACCGAAAAACACACCAAAACCATAAATTCAGCTATTAATACATGTGTAAATTTATTTGACACACAAACCAGATGGAATGTGAAACAAATCAAACCTAAGGCACCTGAATTTACGGGACTGCCCAAATTACACAAACAAAACATTCCTATACAACCTTTGATTAACTATACGACCGCCCCTGATTATAAAATAGCCAAAAAACTGCAACAAATTATTAAGAACAGCATAAAATTAGAAAATATCCACAATGTAAAAAACACCTTTGAATTCATAAATAAAATTAAAGATATAGAGATTACACCTAGTTATAAACTTGTCTCGATGGACATTGTCAATTTATATACAAATATTCCGGTTTTGGAAACATTAAAAATTCTAAAGGTAAATTTAACTACAACAGGTATTCTAAACAAAAAACAGATAGATGAACTCCTATCTTTGTTACAGATTATAGTACAGCAAAATTATTACACTCATGACAACAAGTATTTTAACCAAGAGGAAGGTTTGGCTATGGGTTCACCTTTAAGTGGACTTTTGGCCGAAATATATATGAACTATTATGAGAATAAATTTTTATTGTCCGACTATAACCGATTCTATGATAAAATTGTTTCTTATACACGGTATGTAGACGACACCTTCATAGTATTTAATGGCACTCATAGACAGGTGGATATGTTTTTTAAATTTATTAACGAAATTAACCACAACATAAAATTTACTATGGAAATGGAAACCAATAATGGCTTGAACTTCCTCGATGCATTGGTGTTAAAAAGAAACAACCATTTCGGTTTTAAAATATACTGAAAACCTACCACAACAGACATAGTTATAAATGCTAAATCGAATCATCCATACAAACAAAAAATGGCGGCATTTAATGCACTAGTACATAGACTAATAAGCGTACCAATGAATACGGAGGATTATAAAGAAGAATATAACATAATAAAACACATAGCCTTGAAAAATGGATATAACACAGAAATTGTGAATAAAATGATACATAAACAATTATGGAAAATAAATGGTGACAATAATAAAGTTAAAAATACAACACAATATGTCTCAGCATTATATATGAACATACTCCCCAACATAATAAAAAATGAATTTAAAAAATTATATATACATGTTTCATTCAAGACCATAAATAATCTAAAAAATATTTTGTTTTTATGTAGTATCCAAGTCACTTTTTCACAATAATTTAATTACCTTTTATCCGTCAGTGACTTCGTTCTAGCGTTTTCTATATAAACGCGTTTCGTGACATGTGTCACATCTTCAGTATGTGACGTACTGATCGATCACATTTATTATTATCAAATTTCAAATTAGTTGTTACTTACCGTTACGATAGCTCTTACAGGGTCACAGGATTCGATCACATGTACCTAGATACAAACATGGTCTATGGGTTATGCAAAGTACTGACGCAACTCATTTTTGACGAGAATTTAACTTTTAATTTCATTTTTTAAATCATTCAAATTCCAACAAATTTTTTACCAGGTTTTTTGTATATAAAATAGCTTCATAATTTTTCTTTGTCTGGTGATCCGTTACACATATACTATCTTATTCTACTAGCTTACCTTATATTCATATACACATACAGACAGAGCCCAGCCTGCATATTTAAACAACCACTCAAACACACACACACACAATTTATTTCCCCTTAAACATTTTATAATAAAATTCTCAGCCCTTAACTTGAAACCCCAGCCACGTGCTCGCGCGCGCACTCATCGTTTTTAGTAAATGTTTGGCTTCTCACGGTCCGAAAATTACTTTACTTATTGCTTCATTCTGGATTGATGTCGGTCACCAACTTTTTCTACTGTTATTACACTCTTTACGGGGAAAACTGAAAAAAAACTTTGAAGAGAGCTTACTCAGCTCCTTGCCGGCCGGCAATTATAGTGGAACTGCCAATGTGCTTGATTGAGCTGGCGGAAGCGTTGATTCAATGCCACCAAGTTTTAGTCGCCGTATACTGTTGATTTGCTGAGGCATATTCAGTTTATGCATGGATTATAGCTGGTATATGTGTGTGACCAGAGCTTAATATTGGACTGGGCTCTGGTCATGTCACCAACAGTAGGCGGAGTTTAACGCTGTTTTCCGGTATTGAGTTGATGGCTGCAACAAACGTTTTTCTACATCGCCATGTTTGCCTCCACTTTGGTGTTTCTCACGGCGTCATTCCCGAGCCCCGCCCGGCTGTTGCATACGGGCGTCGAAACACATGTACAGAGTTCTGCGAATTTTAGGGTGGCGCGAATTCTCTGCCACATTCCTCAACAACGACCTGCGTCTCGCTTTGTTTCCAACTGTTCTGTTATACTGACAAATACGTTGCACAATAATACAGTTATTTCGCAATATTTTATAAGGCTCCCGACCGAAAACGAAATGAATAAAAATATATAAATGCCCCATACGGTTAAAATAAAAATACCCAAAATTTTGACCCGCTACAAGTAGTCCTCGTCAAAAGTTAAAATCCACATAAAACACATAAAAACACATTTGGACCTGACTGTTACAAAGTATCTTAATAAATTTCAATATAAAATATATAGGAAACCCACCGCCACAGATATTACAATACACGCCGATTCTCATCACCCATATAGTCAGAAAATGGCAGCTTACAACAGTTTTGTTCATAGGTTGGTAACGATTCCACTTAACCAAAAGGACTTTCAGGACGAATTGGATATAATAAGGCACATAGCAATAGCGAATGGGTACAAGAGTTCGATGATAGATAGACTTCTTAAGCGACACCTATATAAAACTAGATCCCACCATAATACCATCGATGATAATAAAGTTAACAATAATAAAAAGTATATAACGACAGTGTACGGGAGCTTTTTACCTAACATTATATCCAGTGTGTTCTCTAAATTCAATATAAAAGTCGCGTTTAAAACAAATAATAATATATCTAATTTGTTACGCATAAAATAACCATTCCTGTTAGAAGAGAAAACAGGTGTTTATAGGATGTCATGTGATGATTGTGATTGTTTCTATCTGGGTCAAACCGGCAGGTCTTTCTTGAAAAGATACAAAGAACATCTACCAAGGAATGATTTAGACAAGACCAAATCTAATTATGCGTGCCATCTAATGATGCATAACCATAATTACACAGATTTCAATACCAATTTCAAAGCAATCCATGTATGCGGTAAGGGTAGGTTAATGGACGCTCTCGAGGAGTTTGAGATTAATAAATCATTTAAAGACAAGAATATCAACAATAACAGTATACTAAACGAACAATTAAGGTTTCAATCTCACTCACTATATGATACAGCCCTAAATATAATCGCGCATGACGGTAATGACTGGTGATAAGGATTGACTTAGTTCAATTAGTGGCTCGGCAACTACACGCGCGGTCGGACCGGTCCAACGAAGCCGAAGTTACATAGTGTTATGTGTGTGTCGTCTTTGTAATTTTGTAAATGTGTGCAAATGTGTTTTTATGTGTTTTATGTGAATTTTAACTTTTGACGAGGAGTACTGAAGATGTGACACATGTCACGAAACGCGTTTATATAGAAAACGCTAGAACGAAGTCACTGACGGATAAAAGGTAATTAAATTACTAAAAAATATACTTAAGCCACGAAAACCAATAACTTTGGAGGAATGTTCAGGGGTATATAGAATCCAGTGCAGTGAGTGCGATAAGTTCTATATCAGACAAACGGGGAGAAAATTTATCGAAAGATTTAAAGAACACCTACCAAAAAAGAAACCCCAACCACCTCATCAAATTACGCACTCCACCTCATAAACGAAAACCATAATTACACCGGATTCAAAGAGAACATGGAGCCGATACATGTTTGTAATAAAGGTCATTTCCTGAATGCTTTAGAAGAGTTTGAAATATACAAGGCATCCAAAGTAAATAAAGAGCAGTTACTCAACGATCAGCTATCATTTAAATCCAATAAATTATATGATACCGCGTTGATGATAAGCAATGAAGCACGAACACAGGCTAGTTGACGATCGGAGGTCGACCGGTGCACCGAGTCGCTTTTAACGTGTTCATGTGTTTGTGTTATATGTTAATTTATTCAGTGATTTTTGTGCATGTGTTTTTATGTATAAACATTTTAATCATTTCGACGACCCCTATGTATTAGGGGAATAATAATTTTTTACTGTACCTGAAGATGGGGATTTAGTCCCCGAAACATGTTGTATGTAAAAAACTGAGATCGCCTAGTGGATTATACAAGGTAAAAAATTCTTAAGTTAATTATAATTTCAAGCAGTTTTTAATTTTTTAATTTCCTTTCATCATAATACCTTTAATCCAGCGATGTTCTAATGTCACTATCCCATCTCTGAAGTGGTTTTCTGTGAAGTCTGCAAAATACCCCTTTACAACTGAAGTCACCTCTTGATCTAATGAAAAACGCTGGCCAGCTAGAAAGAGTTTTGAGTTTTGGAAAAATATGGAAGTCTGAGGGAGCCAAATCTGGGGAATTGGGAGGATGCTCCAACAAACATAGTGGAGATCTCTTAATTTTCCCATTGCTAAAACACTTTTATGGGCACTTGTCTTGGTGAAAAATTATTGTTTTCTTCTGCAAACCGGAGTTTTTTTTTTCACGAATTTGGTTGTCTAGTTTCAATAAAAGGTTGGAATAATATTCCCCGGTTATTGTTGCACCCTTTTCAAAGTAATTGATGTACAAAACACCTTTAGCATCCCAAAACACTGATGCCATGACTTTTCCTGCTGATGGAATTGACTCTGCCTTCTTTGGCACTGAACAACCAGCTTCTGTCTAATGTTTTGACTGTTGTTTGGACTTTGGTGTGTAGTGGTGGATCCAAGTTTCATCCATCATAATAAACTAATCTGCTTCATTCTTATTAAAACTCTTTAAGGACGGTTTAGATATTTTCATGTGCATGCGTTTTTGATCTGCTGTGAGCAAGCGCCAGCACCCACCTAGCACAAAGCTTTCCCATTTGCAATTCCTCATGTAACATATGTCCAACACATTCTTTCAAAATGCCTATAGTCTCACCAATTCCATGCACTTTAATTCGGCGATCGTCCAAAACCATGTTATGCACTTTTTCGACAGTTTCTGGAGTTGTTGCCATTTTTGGACGTCCTTCACATGGATTGTCTTCCAGGCTGGTATAACCATGTTTAAACTCACCAGCCCATTTTTTAACTGTTGAAAATAAAGGAGAAGAGTCCCCATACACTTTAACGAACCTTGAATAAATTTCGCTTAGTGTTAAACCTTCTTTCACAAAGAACTTTATGACTGCACAATACTCAATTTTCTCGAATTTAAATAATACGGACAACACTTCTGGTTCAAATAACTGTATAATACATAATACAATTATTTGGTAGAATGATCAGAAATTGCACATACATTCTAACGATTGATGTAGTACCAACATAAGAAAAAAAAATTCGTGATAGTGCTAACACCTATGGTCAAGGCCGAGAACTTTTCAGATTGGCCTCATATACTGAGATGTGGAGCAGAATCAGACCAGGAATTGCAAAAACCAGAAACAAGGATGCTAATAAGAATAATAGGCAGAATACGACAAGACGTAATAATGAATGTTAACATTCAAGACATGTGTAAAATAACACACATGTGGCATAGATAAAAAAGAAAAGTGACAACTCAGGAATCCATGTTGATAGGATGGATAAGGATTAACTAGATAGGAAGTCTGAAAAATTGTTCCAAAGGCAGAAGAAGAATCCAGATGACCAAAAGTGAATTGGAGGAATTGCGTAGAGTAGGAAAATTGCTCATGAACAAGAGCATATATCAAGTAATGAGAAAGATCAGTGGTATAAGTAATAAGTTGTTCCTGGGATGAGATTAGCTTCAAGGTTGGACAGCCCATTTTCCTCAGGAAAATGAGATATTCAAGATTCTTCTCATACAATTATGTACATGATTATTTATGAGCCTTATTTTAACACACACACAACTGGCTTATAAATGGGCCTAAGTTAAGTGATTATGGAATTTTGCTTAAATTTTTAATAGCTCTGGTGGGGGATTGTCCCCCCCCCATAGTTGTGGCTCTGAGGAAGAGGATGTATTGACCTCGATTAAGACATTGTATAATAACAGAAACAAATTCAGCACTTTTTAAGTTTACTTTGTTATTTTACAATAACGCAAATGATCATTTCAGTCAGTCAGATCATTTTCATAGAGTATACAACTGTTAGAAGTATATACTCGTCGAAAAAGTAACATAATTTACTCTTAAAAAAAATGGTCTGACTGATTGATGTGGTCTTGGTAATGTTAGTGTGAAATAATGAAATTAATATTGTTGAACATTATTGAGTGGGTAGTTTGTTTTTATTATTGAAATTCTTTACTGAAGCTTGTTTTAGCAATTCAGATTTAGATTCCAATACAGGATTGATAAACTCATTATGTTAAACATAAGTGATTATATTTTGACAACTTGAAAAATTATTTGTGTATTGTTGTTCAACATTTCCACACTCTGTAAATAATTTTTCTTTTTGTTTCTCAAGAAACTTGTGAAAGTTGTGACAGTCGGTGAAAGTGGCAGTAGTGAATGGAACGTAATCGTCTTGGCTGGACATTCCTTGCAGAAGTGGCAACTTAGCACCGGATTTATGGAACGACTTATTTATGAGGCAGACATTGGCAGACCTATTCGTGAT
The DNA here is from genome assembly GCA_034769895.1 of Magicicada septendecula. Classification (NCBI taxonomy): domain Eukaryota; kingdom Metazoa; phylum Arthropoda; class Insecta; order Hemiptera; family Cicadidae; genus Magicicada; species Magicicada septendecula. The sequence continues at coordinate 78,011,716 of CM068367.1, read as the reverse complement.
GCTTTTCTTGATTCTCAGATAGTAAGTACTGTATAACTAAATATGTAAAACTGACTATACACTTAGTCACATGATATGCTGCAGGATGTTGTCTTTCATGTTTGTTGGATTGTTGTGGACAAAGTGTATAGCATTAAAAGCTGATTAAGGTTAGGGATACATTTCCTTACATTGTTTCTTTTCTTGGTAAATGTATGTATATTATTCAGTGGCAAACCGTGCACTTCCGTGATATGTAAGCAGCCAAATAGCACTTGGTCCCCCCAAATTGATGGGGGGGGGATCAATTCAACGTATTTGACTCGACTCCAGCCATGGAAGTACTGTAGCTCCTGTACATATTTTTAGAAAATGAAGTGAGGAAAAATATTTGTTAAATAGTCACAACACACTGTACTTTCAAAAATATTAAATAGTTTATTATAAAACTTGAAAATTATCAGCAATTTTTATAAAAACTATGTACAACACCTCCTTTTCATCGTTTGAATGTGAGTTCTAGACGTCTTGATTTTTTAGCACCAAATAAATCAATAACGTCGTGAAAGTTCGGCTGTTCTGTCGTAAAAGGTTCTTTTCAATGGAAATTACTGAAAGTACAAAGAGTCTGCTTTCACAGTGGGAGTTTAGGAGATACGTTTTGATCCTCTTTAAGGAAGAGAACGAATTCCAATGACGCACTTGTGAAAGAAATCGTAACAATTAGCTTTGCGAGTTTAAGCACTTGAGGTAGCGTATTGCAAAGATCTGATACTTATGAATATTTAAGTAGGTCTGATACACTTTTCTTGCAAAAGTCTTTGTCTGAATAAATAATAGGAAACTCAATTCCCAGCTGCGGCAAATAAAGAAACTGTCCATATGACTTTTCAGAGAGGTAAACTGTTGTTCAGGAAATGTCTAACAAGACTGAGGAAACATCTTAGTTTTGAGTAGAGTTACTAATAATTCTTCACTAACACAATTACACTCAATGATGCATGAGAAAGAAGTTGCTGCATCATAATCACAAGGAGAGGTAGAACCAGACATTTTCACAGAAACACACTGCAGATTTGAATACATCTAAACAGCTGACACGCTTTGATTATCATAGTGTATTAGCCACTGTGAGCAGGCATGCTTCCCCCACCACCAGCATCACTTGGCTGTTTATGCTGATAAGTGGGCGGGGGGCAATGACCGCTGGTAGAGCGTTTAAGACATGGCACAGTCAACAGTGTATGCAGAAAAAACTTGGGATGAAAAGTTTTTTCCTCTAACAAGCACTTGATTCCCGCTTACTTTAAGCACTTTGCATCCGCTATATTTACCTTATTTCATACAGAAATCTCTAGGTTTTAACATTGTTTATAAAGAAATCAGTGGTTTTTCTACAAAAGTTTATTTTTTACCATTTTTAAATTCTATCTACACCAATTATATTTAAATGCACTTATGTCTTTTTATGATTCATGTATATCAAACAAGACCTAGTTTGTAGACTGCTTCCAGCATCTTCCACTATAGACTTAATGCTCTGCTGTTTTAATGTTATACATAAAAATAATTCAATGCTTATATAAACAGAATCCACCTTTCTTCTAGTAGTGAATTGGTCGCACTTTCATTGGAATTTATTAGTTGGCAAATAAAAGTTTTTTTATTTACATTCACTGATTGGTGGATAAATCAAACTGAGAAAGCCAATACAAAATTGAATCAGAAGTGACGGTGCAAATGTTAATAGCAGTTATGTATTGTTTCTATGAAGCGGTTGATGCTCCTATTGGGGTGTTTATTGGTCTTCTACAGAACTATTCCTCTTTGTCTCTAGCTGCAACGTTAGTGACCATTCAGTGTTATTATGCGTATAACAAGTTCCCCTCACCTCGCCTCCTCGCCATATGTCAGGAGGTTCTAAAAGCTGTGTTAAACCTCGAGCAGTGCTTGTGAGCAATTTGCATACTACACAAGTAGATCATTATAGATAACACATGTTATCATATAAATCTTGTTAATTAAACATAAAATAATTCTCTCAACAAAGCCTCAAACACATTTAAATTGTTTAGGGGTTCAATGAGCCATTGAACCTATGGAAGATCAACCACTGACCATGACTGTGTCTTATGTTATATTTCTTCAGCTACTAATTTGAGCATCCTTTTTACGTAGTTTTAGTTGTTTTAGGTTCAATGATTGGTCCTTTTTCTACCCACTGTATACTGTATATACCTTCTAGATTAGAAGTGCGTTTCAGTGTACTTTTCTTGTGATCGCTAAACATCCAAATTCTTATCTGTAAAGAAATACTGAGGTGACTAGGTTTTTCACTAGTCTCATTTTCTTAAAGTGATGACGTGTCTTTTTGAAACTATCTCCTGTTTCAGTGGTCTTACATCAAATCTTAGATGGTGTATTATCATTACCTTGGGTTTCTTTCTGATAATGTGGAGGACATATTGCTGATTTCGACAATTGTTTGCCAGACACTGTCAATCTCTATGTCTCTAATATATGAGGGTTTTTCAGAAAGTAGGTTCCGGGGTTTTTTTTTTTCATATTGATGTTATCATGCTGTTGCACATGTGCAGCCAGTTTGTTGATCGTCGGACATGTTTATAATGTCAAAGAAATTCGAGATACTCACCATGTATAAAAATAGTTATATGATTCGGTTCTTGAATGCGAAAGACATTAAAACAATTGAAATTCACCTTCAGATTTTCAATATTTATGGAGAAAAAGCAGCGAGTGATTCATGGTACCATGATGGATACAACTTTTTTGCATAGTCCAATCAGGGTAAGTGATGTAGGATGCTTATCCGGGACATTGCGATGAATTATCGTTTGTGTGAGCAATGCACTGCTCACACACTGTTGCTGCAATGCAACATCTCCTCACAAAGTTTGGCTGGCAACAATTTGATTGTGAGCCTTACACCCTATACCTCACACCAAGCAAATATCATCTTTTCAAGCATGAGAAATCTTTTGTTGGTGGCCAATGATGTCAAACAAGCTCTTAATACATGGTTCATATCACAGATGGGAAATTTCTACGACGAAGGTATAAAACGCCTACTGCCTCGCTATGAGAAGTATTTCAAAAATGACGGAAACTATATAGAAAAGTAGTTGAGGCGTGTACTTCAAATAGCAATAAAAATGTTTTGTAAATATTGTAACGTTATGTTATCCCCATACATAAAGTAGGTCCCAACTTAAACCATTTCATGACCATGATACATGAAGAACAGAATACTAACTCATTAACTAAATTGTATACCATAAATATGGTCTGAGATAATAAAAGTAGATAGGCTAAGAACAATGTAATGAAATCAATAAGAACTAGAATACTATATCTGTGTATATGAACAATAATAAGATTTTAATCCAGTAAACTGCATTAAAATATGGTAAAAAAGATAAACTTTGTACTCCATACTGCAGCAATAAACTGGATAATTAATAAAGAAAATTATTAATACAATAATTAGTTTCTAAGTACTAAAAGAATGAAATCAAATAATACATTTTATTTATGATTATGAATAGAATAATGTAAAGCAAGAAAAGTATTAAAACTAGTGAAATGAAAATGTACTAATAAAACAACAATGAAACCAAATGGAAGCCTACATGTAAGGTTATGTATCATTGTAATGTTTTAAACAACAGAAAGAACCAAAAAGCGTTGTAAAACCCATGAATTATAAATAGAAGGTGAAAACTACGTATGAAGTAGTAAATGCTAACATAATAACTAGATAATAATGGTTATAATATGAATTATACATAAAAAAAGAAATATGAGACATTGAACTTGTAAATAATTGTATATAAGAAGAACAATTTTTTAATGTAAATTAATGAAACAAACAATATTATATAAATAATACTAGAATCAGTATTATTAGAAGAATATACTAGTAATGGAGATATGATTAACTAATAAGTGTAAACAAAATAAATAATGAAACAAAATACCTATACTAAACCTTCAGAATACAGATTCTGAAGCTAATAACTTCTAGAATAAGTAAGAAAAACAATATTAAGTGACAAACGATGTTATCAAAGTTTCAGAAATTTGTGAAGAACATTTTAGAATTATTAAATAATAAAAAGAAACTTGTATTGTCAAAATAAGAGTGAAATTAAGAGTCACTATCATAGGCCAATGAGCCTAGAATAATTGTTTATATTATGTATAATAAATAATTGTCAGGTTAGGTCATTATTATTGTGGTGAAAGTGGAATAAGTGTATCAAGAACAATGTAAAGTAATTGTCTGATAGCAAAGGTACTTATTTTAAACAAAAGAAAGAAAATAATATGTGCAGTACCATGGACCAGTATACATGGACAACTGATTTATATTATTAGTAAACTGATTTATAAATTAGTAATATTATTATGGCTAATAATTGTAAGTATTAGTGTAACCAAAGTGAAGGACAAGGGTCAAGAACAATGTCATGTAGTTGTCTTGTATTAAAAATAAGAATTGTTAAAATAGGAAAAGAATAATGGTCAAACTCTTATAGGCCAGAGACTAGGACAAATTATGTATGTTAAATGTAAGAAACAAGTATTAATTAGGTCATTTGTATTGTTATAAAAGTTGTAGGGAGTTATAAGAAACAATTGTGATCAGTTAGATCACAATGAAATTAAGTATTTTTAATATTAAGAAAGAGAATTAAGAAGTCAGGAACCCAGGTTGGGTTAGGCCTAACTAGCCAAACATGATTTTTATAAAGTGGGACATTATTAAGATTGTAAATAATGTTACACTCAATTGTTAGTAAGTAGATATCATTGTTTAATCATAAATAATTAGATAAGTAAGGAAAATTAACAGTTTTATATGAAAATCTTAAATAATGCAAATGTTAAGATTTGTAGTTTGTTATTAATGAACAAAAACATATCGTATGGGCATCAAAATGTTCATCTCAAAGAATGCAAATTAATGGCATTAATGAATTGTTAATTGGACCTAATCTAAGGGAATAATATCAATTATAAAATTATTAATCAATTCTAAGCATCGATAAATACTTTTGTGAACCCCATTATTTTAGCAGTGAACCCCGGAAAATAACGCTTCAAGGCGTCTGTTTTCACGAGAGTTACCGATTATTTACGAAAATTAGCCAAGATGCACCAATCAGCGATCATCACCTGTCAGTCGACGCGAGATTTTGATCAAGGTGAGGGACAGTCTACAATGAGTACTTAACTAGGACACAATGCTCCTCCTGTGACCGAATTTTTAGTTTTAACCTATGTGACAGTACAAAAAGTATGATATAAAAATATGGTATGCAAGATAGTAAACTATGGTATTTCAATGTTTTAAAAATCATTTATATGTGTGATACAATTTCCCTTGGGTTTCGCATACGACGGCGCAGATCAGAGACAACAAAACAATTTCAAGGACAGCAGAATACGTGCCGATAAACAGACTTGTAATGGTTACTGTAACCAATACCGGCTCTACTTACTTCTATCTCATTGGCCAACAACGCCCAACGTCATTAAAACCACAATGACGCTATAAAAATACGTAATCAACAAGACTATTATGTAACGAAGAAACAAAGAACGATGACGTTTACACACACACACGTACGTAGAATTTGCGTAGTGTTGAGTGCCAGTCTATACAATACAGCTGCAGTAGTAACACCTGTCTCACAGGCAACCGGCATTTTACACCGGTTTAGTGTTTGAAATAACTCAAAATGTAATCAAAATGTGAAATGTAACCACCTCAGTAAACTTTAGACAGTGTGCAGTGATTGCTTTTCAAAATTAGAAGTAGAGTCAGTGAATTTGATATGATGTAACAACGCCAGCGGAGGGAACAACATGTGATGCACGTCTAGAACTTCCAGTCGACCAAATCAGGGAAGTGAAAACCCAAATTTATATTTAAAGAGCTCTTTAATCAATCATAGAGATGTGTACACAAAAAAAAAATAATTTTGAAATTATAAGTATGAATGCGCGAGAGAAAGTAGGGTGTGCCCGATAATGTCGACATCCCATCGGGGTGTTGGTTTGCGTTTTCTTTTAAAGAATTATCATTAAATTAATTAAATATGAAGCAGCTGCATAATCAATATAAATATTCTGGTAAATTAATGTTTGATAAAATATAACTGATTTTAGTATGAAAGCGAGCCAATATATTTAATGGCCGCCATATTGGAATATTGTCCGGTGTACACAACTAAAAATGCAGAAATAAATTACGATTGATGTTCATGGTGTCAAAGAAACGTATTCTCATTTCAATTCCTCCTTGTGTCAGCATTCACGCTGAGTCGAATCCTGGACCGTTAGGTAGTAATAATAAGTATAATAACAAAACTGAAGCAAACGAATTCACAAATTATGGTGGATACCATAATTATGGTATGTGTGACAAACGTGTCTGATCGAAATAAAGTAAACAAAACAAAATATAGGTTACTGGTTGTTTCCACATACATATACAGATGTATTTTATTGAGAGTAGAATAATTAGTAAAGTAACAAATGCCGCCCAGAACTAGGGACATAATTAGTAAAGTAACAAATGGGCCCGAACTGGTGACTATATGAAATATATAAATACATTTTATATAATAAGCCTGAATTGTGGCAGAGGGGGGACATTGAAAATGAGAATGCGGTTGTAAAGTAGATGATAACGATAAGATAAAGCGACAAACCATTAACAAATTTCATAATGGCAGAGAATAAAGAAAATAATTCTTTATTAAACACAATTGATAGTACAAACAACAGCCAAATAAGCATGACGGAATCAGTAGTTATGAGTGAGGGAATAGTGCACTCAACACCAGTTTCAAATAACAGGGTTGAGAATAATGAGATCATGAAGATGATGCAAATGCTGTTTAGTGAACAAAAAAGCGAAATTAGAGGAATTCAGAATAATTTTAATATAAAATTTGATGAAATAAAGAACGAAATAAAAAACAAAATTTTAATTTTGATAAACGAGTTGATGAAATGCATGCACGTTTCGATAAAACGGAAGAGAAAATAGTTGCATTAGTTAATGAGAAGTTTGAGAGACAAAAGAATAAAGTAGATGAAAATTACGAGAGTAAAATGGGGGTAGAGAATAGTAGAGAATCAGATAAATTGAATGAAAATAAAGACAAGGTAAGTAGTGGTGAGAATTATGATAATAGAATTAAGAATATGGTGTTAGAAAATAATTGTGTGAGTATTGAGAGTGTAGCTTGGTGTGATAAAGAGAGATATATTGAGAGAGAGAAGTGTTATTGGGAGAGTTATTATGAGAGATATTTTAAAAGAGAGAGATGTTTTGAAAGTGAGAGATATTGTGAGAAAAAGAGGGAGATAGAGATTTTTAAGATGAGTAGAACTTATGAAGAATTTATGGAAAAGTTAGGAACAGAGATGAGATATAATAAAAATAAGAACTTACTTTGTAATGAAGCTGATATAGCAGTAGGAGAGGATGATAATGAAAATAATGACTTTATAACGTACCTAGTGGTGACTGATTATACTGGAGGTGACAGGACAATAACCAATCGTGACAAGTTGTATGTTGAATTGATAGGAAATAACCCTATTAATTATGATGGTTTTATAAAATATAAGAATTTAAAGGTGTATTATATTAATGATGTTAATATAAGGTATTTAAGAAAAAATAAATTGTACAGACCGAAGATAAGACTATTGTTTAACGATGGAGGGTAGACCTTCTATTGTGTTATGAACATTTAATTGTGTGGACAGTGCTTTTTTAAAAAATGGACTGATCAGGACTGATTACGGCAAATGATTTCATGATTATGTGAATTGTATATTTTTGTGTATTGATGTCTATGTATTTGTGTAATTTTGCTATTGTGTATTCTATCTATTTTTTGTGTGTAAACTATTGTAGAATTTTAAATAAGTAAAAGAAGTTTAATAATGATTTTGAAAGGATATTATGGAACTTAGATTATAAAGGGTTAGTAAATGATTATATATTTGGATATTGAGAGGTATTGTTGTTAGTTGGTAAGTGATGAATTTTGTAAGGGTGTATTAAGTTGAAATGTTGTAAAGAGTTTGGGAATAAGGATAAATCAGGGCATTGGAGTTAGTTGAATAGAGTTAATGGGAGTTAGGAAAAATAAAGTGTTGAGATGCTAATAAAAAATAAAGAGGTGTTAGATATTTTAGGGACACAGTGGTTAGTAATTATATGTAGAGTTTAGTAATGTGGATGGTAATTTTATAGTTGTTGTTGGTGATATTTTGTAATAAGGGTATTGGTGTAGGAGTCCAACGAGAGATGTTGAGACAGGAAGGGACCGTTTAGCGCCGGAAAGGGTTATCTGAAAGGGTCAGGAACCGATAAGGGAATGAGTTGGTTAGAGGGAATACACACATACTAGTACAAAAATGAGCGGTGCCAGAGGTTTTAAATGGGATTTGTGAAGGGGGTTATTATTGAGATATTGGTGTCATATTATATATAAATGGTTAGAAGCGGTTGTTAGTGGAAAAAAGAGGTGAGTAAGGTTAGGTTGACAAATACCAAAATAAGACAGAGAAAAATAATGAATAATAGAGAGTCACCCAAACTAGTAAGAATATAAAGGGTTAGAAAGGGAAAATTCATGGTAGGAAGGTGAGGTAACGGAAAGGTAATGATAAATGTGAAATTTTGTATAGAATCTAAATGAATGTTAAATATTAAAAGTTGAATAGAGAATTGTTGATAGGAAAGATGTTATAAAATTTTGCTACAAGTTATGTAAATTGTTTATTTGTGAATTGTTCAATGTTAGTGTTTAATGCTTATGATGTACAATGTTTTATTGTGTTTTATTATGTTGATAATAGTGTGTGGATAGGAGGTTACTACTAGGATAGTAACGATTATAATATTGAAATTTTGTAAAGTTTGTTCATTCCCTAGAAATGGTTCGGTTATAAAGAAGGTTAAAAGTAAGAAAAGGTCGTAAAGAAAGTATAAAGTTGTAAAGTTGTTTGCCATAATATAGATATTGTAAGATGATATAAAGTAAAATATTAGGGTTAATGGTTGTTGCTAAAGCAGTAAGATACAGTTTATTTAGGTTAAAAGTAATTGTTTTCATATGGTAAAGGGAGTGAAGATAGTTGATAGAAGTCAAAAGTGTGTACTAGGTACCGGATTGGTAAAAAGGAGAAGTAATTTCTATCCTAATTCTTGTCATACTTTGTGTGAAATTTTTAGAATTAAGCAAACCAATGCCCCGCAACGCAAACCAACGTACTAAGAGGAAACATATCGGTTATAGATATGGATATAGAGAAGGCCATTATTTAAAATTTTGTATCGAATGTTTCAGAGTTTTATGGTGTGGTGACCGCGGTCCTGAGCTGGCCGGTGCGTCAGAACAGGAGCGTAAAGTGCCTCATGGCCTTATGGTGTAGGGATCTCTCTGGAGAAGTCCAGTAAGGTCAGAAGGTGCGAACCTCATCATTGGACCAAGGGTAAGTGATTGAATTTTTTTATATAGTAACATTACAGGGGGTTGTGGCTCCATATCTGAGCTGATGCTTTTAGAGAAGTGTGAATGAGTCAATGAAAGTTTTTGTGTCTCGACACAAAACCTTTCATTGAGGGGGCTTTGTGACAGTACAAAAAGTATGATATAAAAATATGGTATGCAAGGTAGTAAACTATGGTATTTCAATGTTTTAAAAATCATTTATATGTGTGATACAATTTCCCTTGGGTTTCGCATACGACGGCGCAGATCAGAGACAACAAAACAATTTCAAGGACAGCAGAATACGTGCCGATAAACAGACTTGTAATGGTTACTGTAACCAATACCGGCTCTACTTACTTCTATCTCATTGGCCAACAACGCCCAACGTCATTAAAACCACAATGACGCTATAAAAATACGTAATCAACAAGACTATTATGTAACGAAGAAACAAAGAACGATGACGTTTACACACACACACGTACGTAGAATTTGCGTAGTGTTGAGTCCCAGTCTATACAATACAGCTGCAGTAGTAACACCTGTCTCACAGGCAACCGGCATTTTACACCGGTTTAGTGTTTGAAATAACTCAAAATGTAATCAAAATGTGAAATGTAACCACCTCAGTAAACTTTAGACAGTGTGCAGTGATTGCTTTTCAAAATTAGAAGTAGAGTCAGTGAATTTGATATGATGTAACAACGCCAGCGGAGGGAACAACATGTGATGCACGTCTAGAACTTCCAGTCGACCAAATCAGGGAAGTGAAAACCCAAATTTATATTTAAAGAGCTCTTTAATCAATCATAGAGATGTGTACACACAAAAAAAATAATTTTGAAATTATAAGTATGAATGCGCGAGAGAAAGTAGGGTGTGCCCGATAATGTCGACATCCCATCGGGGTGTTGGTTTGCGTTTCCTTTTAAAGAATTATCATTAAATTAATTAAATATGAAGCAGCTGCATAATCAATATAAATATTCTGGTAAATTAATGTTTGATAAAATATAACTGATTTTAGTATGAAAGCGAGCCAATATATTTAATGGCTGCCATATTGGAATATTGTCCGGTGTACACAACTAAAAATGCAGAAATAAATTACGATTGATGTTCATGGTGTCAAAGAAACGTATTCTCATTTCAATTCCTCCTTGTGTCAGCATTCACGCTGAGTCGAATCCTGGACCGTTAGGTAGTAATAATAAGTATAATAACAAAACTGAAGCAAACGAATTCACAAATTATGGTGGATACCATAATTATGGTATGTGTGACAAACGTGTCTGATCGAAATAAAGTAAACAAAACAAAATATAGGTTACTGGTTGTTTCCACATACATATACAGATGTATTTTATTGAGAGTACAGTATAAAATTAGTAAAGTAACACCTAGTACAGCTGATCATATGTGTTAACCTCAAAGTATAATTTAGGTTATGCCATATGTCAACAATAGGCATCATAACCTATGAGCGGATAACCTTTACAGAATATTGTGTCAGTGTTGTGCAGTGGATATTAAATATAAAATAATCAATATAGTGAATTAAAATAAAAGTGCAATAAATAAAGGAGGTTGTAGCGGAAGTTCGCTGCTTGGTGCACCCTGTTCACACTAACGAGGCTCTGACGGCCGAGTGACTGCCGGTATAAGTGGTCCCCCTACTACCAAGTGCCAACAGCTTCTTTGAAGGCGGATGAGCGGGTAGTAGGTTAGGGCACTCTCTTGTCCTTGGGATGTGAAAATACCCCAGAAGGCGGATGAACCAGAGATGGTCAACGGCATAGGATGCAGAAGGCAACGGGAAACCACTGCATTAAAGATCTGAGGATATCCCCAGGCTTTTAGCATGATGGCTACGTCTAATGCAAAATATTCCGGAGTTTCAATTCCCCCATTCGGTTCCCTAGCGTGTTCTAGGGAAGAGAAAGTTAGAACCACGGAAACCGTGGATGACACAGGAAATGTTGGATCTAATAAGGAGGCGTAATAAGCTGAGAAATAAGGATTATCAGGAGTATAAGAGAATAAAAAAATCAGATTACCTCTATGTGTCGCATTGAAAAAGAAAATTGGATGAAACAACTAAGTCTTGAAACAGAAGATGATTTCAGTAGAGGAAAATGTGATAAGGCATTTTTAAGGATAAAATCGTTACAGTTGAAGCATAAGACTCGAAGTAATATTGTTACGGATAAAAATGGTAAAATACTTTTCGAAAATGATAAGGTCAGCGAGCGTTGGAAGGAGTATATAGAAGAACTATATGATGGGGAAGCTGTGGTAGTCACGCAAGAGTTTCTAGAAAATGAGAATGCTGTAGATAGAGATATGGTAGAACCGCCAATTAGCAGGGTGGAATTTGATTATGCCCTTAAAGGTCTGAGTATGAAAAAAGCGACAGGGCCTGACAGTCTACCAGCAGAGCTTTTGAAAAATGTAGGGGAGAGAACGAAAGACCAGCTATTTCGAATAATTACTGGGTGCTATGAAGAGGGAGTATTGCCAGTTGATTTCATTAAAAGTAGAACAGTCACAATACCCAAGAAAGGTAAAGTAGACGACTGTGCTAATTATAGAATGATAGCCTTAATATCTCATGCTGCTAAGATTTTGCTGAACATAGTGAAGAACAGACTGGAAGGAACGATTGATCACACTTTGGAGGAGGATCAGTTTGGATTTAGAGCAGGTAGAGGAACCTGAGAAGCAATCTTGGCTCTGCGGCAGATCTTGGAGGGAGAATTGAAGTGAATAGGAAAACCTATTTAGTATTTGTGGATCTCGAGAAGGCGTTCGACAATGTTGATTGGAAGCTGTTGTTTCAAACTATGAGGAAGTCAGGACTTGACTGGAAAGTTAGAAGGGTGATCTTCAATATTTATAGGTTGCAAAGTACTGAAATAGACATAAATGGATGTAAAAAGGAAGCAATAATAAGAAGAGGGGTAAGACAGGGTTGCCCACTGTCACCGTACTTGTTTAATTTGTTTATAGAAGATGTTGTAACTCAGATGAAAAGGAGTTCTAGGGGAATTAAAATAAATGGGGAACAGATACACAGTATTCGCTTCGCAGATGATATTGTACTGATGGCTGACTCAGAAAAGGATATGACCCGAATGTTAGGTACGTTTAACAAAATTCTTCACGCTTGGAGATTGAGGATAAATGTTAAGAAAACTAAAATAATGGTTGTAAGTAAAAAAAGAGAAGACATTAAATCAACCATTATGTTGAACAACACAATATTGGAGCACGTTACTGAATTTTGTTACCTGGGTAGCATAGTTACAAGTGGGAATACGTGTCTGGCAGAGATTAAGAGGAGAGTAGCTCTGGCAAAACAAGCATTCCAGAGCAAAAGGAACTTATTAACAAGCAACCATATTAGTATTGAAACAAGGAAAAAGTTTGTTAAGGTATTTGTATGGAGTGTTTTAACTTACGGGTGTGAATCATGGACCTTAGGGAAGGTGGAGAGTGACAGACTTCAGGCAATGGAGATGTGGATTTGGCAGAGAATGACAAAAACTAGTTGGACAGATAGGAAGACGAATGAACAGATCTTAGAAGAAATAAATGAGAATAGAACACTGCTTAGGAGTATAGAGGTGAGGAAGATTAAGTTGATAGGGCATGTGATCAGACATAGTGCTTTTTTAACTAACATCTTTAAGGGCAAAGTAGTGGGGAAGAAGCCCAAAGGAAGACCAAGAACTGCATACTTCCGCAGCACAATGAGTGTCGTGAATAGTGGGTCCTATGGAGAAATGAAGAATATCGCAAGGGATAGAGTGACGTGGCTACAGTGACAAGGCATTGCCTTTAGGAGTTAAAAAATAAATAAAGGAGGGTACAAACAAGCAAGTATGGTGTTAATTAAACAATAATACACTATATCGGACTTAAGAATTTTGTATTCCCTTTCCATTATTAGAGACACTTAGAAATTATTCAACCACTGTAACACTATTTAACCACTTTCACTAATCATTTTAATGATTATAGAGAAAATAATTCAATTATTTTTTTAAATATTATAAAACTTGCAATGGAGAATCTAACCAAACTTGTTTACGTTAACACATGGATATAATCCGACATTTGTTTTGTTCACAACCGTAGATTAAGTAATTATTTCAAATAATTCTATTGTTATTACTCTTTTGTGAAATTTTGTTCTTCATATAAGACATTTTTATTTCTATATCATGGTCAAAAGAACCCAATAATTTAATAATTGTATAATAATGAATGCTACTATAATTCATTAGCGAATCTAATGTTACCAACTTTGAAACCAGGGATTGTCTTTAGCCGGGTCAATCAGTTTCTATCATGAGAATTGTTATGTTTATTGAAGTCAGAAGGAAGATAATATGGATATTAAATGAAAAATAAAAGCATGTTAAAGAAAACTACTGGTGTATGAACTATCATTATTAATATTAGCGACCATCTTGCCTTACTTGAAAACGCGTATTAGTCGACCGTCACAGGTTATGTTGGTGGCAGTTCTTTTGGTAAATTATTTGCACGAAATTCAAAGGTCATTGAGTTCAAATGGCTAGTAACTTCAGCTATTCACTTTAAATAATTAACAGAAGAGTTAAACCAGTTAGGTCAACGGCAGTTACTACAGTACTACTACAATAGAGAGGTTCGTCATTATTATATAACCAATTAAACAGTGTAACACCTCATCATTGTTTACATTACAAATTGGCGCTCAAACGTGAAGCCTAACTAAATAATTTTTAGTTAGGAAATTGTTCATATCAAAAATAAATAACAGACCAGACCACAAGTCATATTGAACAGTACAATATATATTTTTAGCTTACCCTATTGGAACTTACATCCTGATAACCCTTGTAGATAGTTGTTTTATATTTGTAAGGAAGGAAATTGTTAAGAAGTGGACAATTATGTTTGAACTGTATATTGTACAGGTAATAACTTGAGTATTACCTGTTTAGCAAGAGTGTAGTTATCAGGTAAAACATTTTTTTTAATTAATAGGTTAGTATCTTACTGACGACATTCTAGTTTCTGTGAAATATAAAGTATATATTTATATTTTAGAAATGTAGTTTTTATTTTTTCGCATTTTAACAAATATTAAGTGGGTAAAATACTGCATTTAGAGATTTATCGAATGTGATTTTTAAAATGTTATTTTTCAGGAAGCACAAGATTTGTGGCTACTGGATATGCAAGGAACAAATTCTGGAATAATGCTTTTAGTGGCAGCAGCAAATTCACAAGCATCAACACAGTTGCATTACGCTTTAGGTATGTACTAGAAACTTTGGGTGCTCCTAATGCTGTAAGAGGAAAAGCGTGCATCAAGAATAACAGATGATAGATTAGTTATTTGCTGTTGCATTAAATACACTAACATAATACAGTGCACTACCCTAATTAATCATTATAGTAAATATATTAGTCTGTGAATGGTAAAGTAACATACAAATGTTTTTTACATTAAAACTGATTAAGTGGTTTCAAAGACTTACATGTCTTACATATTTCAATAAAAATTCAAAATGATTGTGTCCTTGTAGAATAAAATGGTTGAGACAAGTTATATGAAACAGAAGCCTTGTAATACTACTTTTTTTAAATAAATTCTTTTTTAAGGTTGATAAATGTGAATAAAATTTGAAATTTGATTTGAACAGTCATGTCATGTCATGTCTTGAACAGTCATGAAATGACATTTTCATTCCACTTTTTGTTATTGGCAAGACAAAAGATCGCACTGGGACATGTCTGAATACTGCAGTTGCAGTGTCATTACAAATTTGTTTGCCTAAAATTCGCAAACAAGCAATGCCATGCGTTCTGGTGCAACATCGGTGTGCTTTTTACATAAATTATCTGGTAATGTAAATTTCTGAATACTGTTCTTTTATTTACTGTTGCATCTAATGATGAAAATTCATGGAACACAAAATCGCAATCTTCATCTGACTATCATGATCTTCAACTCATTCATGACAGATTTTGAAGATTTGCACCAATTTAAATTCACGTGTTTATGTATAGCAGACTTGCCAGAACCCTTCTGCAACACCTTCACCACATAAAGTGATTCATCTCATTTTTAACATAAAATTTAGTCCTCGTTCTTCAATCTTGCATTGGAGAATGTCAAAAAATCCAAAACCAAAACACAACTTACTCTAATAGCTGTCAAATGTAAACTGTGCATCCGATAGGGCTAAAATTTTAAAACGATTGTCACTAAGATGTGTACCAACATCATGTGGAAATAGTTTTTATTAGACACTAACTTGTAGTGCAGGAAATTGAAAAATTCCACGAACTTCTGATCATACCTCATAGATAAACAAATTATTAATTTAACAGTGCATTGTAAGGAAAATTCCACATATTAATATTGGTAGCTGACTGAATAGCAGTAAATACTTGACTAATCGTAGATCTGTTTTTAATCCATTCTTCTTGTTACTTAATTTAAATTACCTCTGTGTGTTGCAGTTACTATAACTACAGACAGTCCAGCACCACCTACTTATGTGACTTGGTTCTACCTACTGAAACATCAAGACATTATGCCTGTGTTACAGTCAACGCACAGTGACAAAACACTTCAGTTCCTCCTCATGGGCCAGACTGTGCTTATGTACAATCAGTCTCAGATTGTTGCAGTTCCAGGTATACCATTTTGTGATGACAATGTTTTGTATTCTTACAGGCTTATACTTTTTTTTTTTATCGTATGAGCCACTGCGGACTATGTTTGGTTCAACTGGTTTCTCCCTTCTTCACCTCTCTCTTCCTTCTCTCCCACATCTTCATTCTTGATCGATGTCTCTTCCTCCTTTCATCAGTCCAGATGGCACCTGTCCTCATCTTGGGGTTTTCCTGAAAACCTTGGGCATTTTTAATTTCTTTTTGAGTGGCAAGCATTCTTAAATGTCTTCTTGAGTATTCTGGAATTTTTCTGTGTTTTTCTGTTTCTTTGAACCACGTATTGGACATTTTCAGCTTCCTGAAATAGTTAGAAACTTTCCTGTTAGTCTGTCAGGATTCATTCTTTGAATATGTCCATAGAAAGTAATTCTTCTTTTTCTAATTACGTCTGTGATTTTCTCAACATGTGTATACAGCTCATTATTGTAGCGTCTTCTGTACTGTTCTCCACCTTTTTTTAATCCCAAGATTTTTCTTAACATTTTCCTTTCTCTGACTTCCAGTTCTTCCATCATCATTTTCTTGTTCAGAGTCAGCCGCTCAGCTGCATAAAGTGCTTCCGGGCGAATTACTGTAGAATAATGCCTAAGTTTGGCATTATTGGATATACGACTTAATGGAGTATGCCATTAATGGCTTACTACTTAGTGTTTTAGTATTTCGTCAATTAAATTAAATTTAATGGCTGTTTTATAATCACGTGGTGGCTGTTTGCCAGGGGTTTCTTCTTTTGACACAGTTAATTATTTACCTGGAATATTTTACAGCCCAAGTAGATAATAAGAAATAATTTCAGTTTCTGTGATGAAAAACAGATTTTGTTGTCTTAATAATTTTTTATGGGCAAAAAATTCCATTTGGACAAAGGCCTTTCCCAGGTTCAGGTGTTTTAATTCTTCTTCTTCTTCTTCTTCTTCTTCTTCTTCTTCTTCTTCTTCTTCTTCTTCTTCTTCTTCTTCTTCTTCTTCTTCTTCTTCTTCTTCTTCTTCTTCTTCTTCTTCTTCTTCTTCTTCTTCTTCTTCTTCTTCTTCTTCTTCTTCTTCTTCTTCTTCTTCTTCTTCTTCTTCTTCTTCTTCTTCTTCTTCTTCTTCTTCTTCTTCTTCTTCTTCTTCTTCTTCTTCTTCTTCTTCTTCTTCTTCTTCTTCTTCTTCTTCTTACGTGTTTCCGGATTGTTCTCCGATGACACGATGTCTCCTGTAGATCCTCTCTGCCACTGCCCAATATGAGTTGTCATTCTTGTCATTCAGTATTGCGTCCATTCCAAATCCCCTCAGTCTCGGCACTCCTGGGATGTCTGTCTGGCAGTCCACCAATATGTGTTGTAAGGTTTCCTCATGCAGATGACACAGCAGACAGGTAGCGGCCAATATGTCCATATCTATACGGATGGATCACTGGATACACAAGGAAAGAGGTCGGGGGCAGGATATTTCATTCCTAGTATGCAGGAATCCTTCCTTATACCGGCCAACTCCTGTTCAAGTGTTGACACTGAGCTTCTGGCAATCAATGCAGCACTGACCTGCTGCCTCACCTTACACAGTAATTGTTTTAATTGAAATGTTCAAAACTAACATTCTAAATTGTTATCCCAATTTTCACTAATCCTACCTGAGAATGTATGGTTACACTCTTGTTTTTTTCAAGAATCATCAGATTTGCTCCACTCTGATACTTTACTAATAACAACACAACAGCAACACTGCCACATATTACCACCAGTATTGAATGTCATAACACTGAGCAAAGAGTCTCTCTCATTCTTTCCAATACATTCTCTGTTCTGTGCTGAATGTATCCATTTTATTCCAAAAAATATTATTGCTCAGTTACCTCCTGTCTTGAGTTGATTGTGTGTTGTCACTTCCATAGTTCTAAGTGACCATTCACGGTCCTTCATCATTTATATGCCTTGCCCAGTTTCTTTTTAATCTTCTTGCATCTTCTTTTTTCTAAATTTTCTCTATTGATAAATTATTTGTACAGAGTTTTAACAGAAAATGATAGACATCTTTTGAAGTGGAAGTGAGGGGTGCCTAGAACCCCAAAAGCACAACTTCATGCTAAACCTTTTGAATGATACCTAACTTGTCTACTATAACCAGGACAACATAACCGTCACTGAAATATATTTTTCAGTATTCAAATACAGATATTCTCAATTGTTAGATGGGAGTAATAAAAATAAATAAGTAAGAATATGGAATCAATTATTAATATAATTGCTTTAAAATTTAAGCGCTGGCTGGTGGAGAAGAAGTGGAAGTTCTAGACCCAGCAGGTGGAACAATTCTTGGAGGAGTTATGTGTGGTGGAGTACCTGTGTTTTTCACTCGACAACACGGTTTCATTTCTGTTTCCCCAACTGATTTTTCACCATATGATTTCAATGGGTAAGTCTCTAAATAGTGAGTGTGAACCTTGTCGAATATATGTTTAAAGTTTTATCATTCTAACATTTGAAATGCCAGTGGTCTAATTATAATTATCTCTGTGATTATAACATAACGCTGTGTGGATAAAATTAGTTTCTCATGACATTAATTGTGATACTACTAGAAGCCTGTTAGATTGTTTTACAGACTTCATAAACTATTTAAACAGTTATTAATCAAGTAATTATAACCGTAATTTCTGTGATGGTAAAATTTCAACACATAATATACAGTAAAATACTAACAGTAAAATATTATCACTCATGTATAATATCTAATTGATTCTGCTTATTTGGGTAACTGATTAATTGGGGGGGGGGGCTATTTATTTAGAACAAAGCAAAAGAACAGAATGTAATTAAAAAATAGATGTAGTTTTCTCCTTTGAACTGGTACAGCATAATGTTTGTTTGGGACAGGTGTTAATTTATAACAAATTATGTATGTATGTACAAGGTGAATTAAAAAAAGACCGAACTTTTTGCAACAAAAACTTTATTAATGTACTTACAACTTTATGCATGCTTATCCCCTTCAAAGTAACCCCCTGCTGGCAATGCACCACTCCAAATGTTTCTTCAAATTCTGGAACAATTCCTGGAAAGCACTTTTTGGAATGGCATGCAGCTGTTTTTCCGTATTTTTCTTAATATCCCCTGTTGTTTCAAAACGACTCCTTTCAAGGTCACCTTAAATTTTGGGAGCAAGAAATAGTTTGGTGGGGCTAAGACTGGATAGTAGGGTGGGTGGGTGGGGCAGAACAATTATTTTGTTTTTGACATCTAATCAAAGACAAGGAATGACGCATGAGCTGGTGCATTATCATGTAACACACAAGTCTGTTCTTTCCACAGGTACTGCAGCAGGAACTGTGGTCTGTTCTTTCCTCTTCTTGTGTACTGCTTCCCACAAACACCTTAAAACTTCCCTGTAATACTATTTATTTACTGTCTGACCATGTGGAACGAATTCATGATAAACCAACCCTTTCCAGTCAAAAAAACACCACCAATATCACCTTCATGTTTGACCGACTCATCCGGGTTTCTTTTTGGTCGAGGCGATCCTTTTTCCAGTTTCAACATCATATCCGTACAGCCACGTCTCGTCCCCTGTTATAATGTTTTTGATGAAGTTTTCATCAGCACTGGCATGGTCAAGCAGTTCCTGACTGATGTTAACACAATTCTCTTTCTGATCATCGGACAACAAATGCAGCATGAATTTTGCTGAGATGCGATGCAAGTTCAGTTTTCCTGTTAAAATTTTGTGGCATGAACCCACGCTGATGCCGAATTTCTCGGCAATCTCACATACAATTAAATGCCAATCTTCACGTATCATAGTGCGAACTTCATCGATTTTATCGTCACTTATTGGCATTGAGGGGTGACCAGATCTTGGATTCTTATCGGTTGATGTTCTTCTTGCTTTGAAATGAGTAAACCAGTCACAGCACTGCATTCGGCTCATACAATCATCCCTGTATGCTTGTTGAAGTTTTTTGAACGTTTCTATAAAAGCTTTACGAAGTTTGAAGCAAAATTTTATGCAAACACGTTGTTCTTCAAGCTCTTTCATTTTCACTATGGGAAAAACTTGCCAAGAAGTTAGAACACTTATTAATGTCAGCTGCTGTAGCGAGAATCACAACAATGGTAGACAGAAGTGGAATATTGGATGATGTTTCCGAAAGTTGCTGCTAGTCGGCGCCATTTGTTGGAGCACGCTCTTTGTATACCACCATGGTATTGTGAAAGTTCGTTCTTTTTTTGAACACACCTTGTATACTCAAAATAAATTTAGTAAAATATTTAAAAAAAATGTAAAATATTGTACATGCAATGGACAGGAGTACAATTGGAGAATGTACAGCAGTGTCAGAAACTGGTGTGTCAGAATCACAGATAGAAGAAATGTCATTACAAAAAGATAATATTGGACTCATGAAAGCAGCTTTCCTACTCTACATACGTAAAAACATAGTAAGTCAATGGATAGCGTTTGTTAATTTCTTAGACTAACATAATTGTAAATGATTACTATAAGCTGTAACATACATTTTCAGTTTATTTGTTTTAAATATATTTTAAAAGATATTTTATGACAATTATGTATTAATTATTGTCTTGACATGTATTGTACAAGATTACACCCCTGTACATCATCAAAATTAAAATTACTGCACTGATACACATATTCATTTTTGGAATAGTATCAGAATAAGTTTAAAGAATCTGAAACAATGGATTTCATTTCTGATGATGCAAATACAGAAATATTAAATGAATATAAAAAAAAAGTTAAAGGAAATTAATATTATAAAGCAAACAAATTATGCAGTTTTGTGTAAGACTACATATTGTAATGGATTTAGTTTTTTTAACCCAGTAAAATAAGTATTTTACATGTAGATTGTAATATATTTATACAAATCTTATTTTTTTATTTTATAATGCGTAGATCTGTACAACATTTTTCTTTTTTGGCCAGGTGCAGAGTAAAGCACTTATAGCAGATCTGTTCCCTCCAGATGTAGAACCTACAGTTAGAGTCGATGCACTTTTGGACACAGTTGTAGTACAGATCAGTTTGGGTTTAATTGATGACATACCTGCTCACGATCCACGCTGGGCCAATCATAAAAATACAAGTGAGTCGGAGCATAAAAATGTGTGTGGGTCAAGGCAGATGATGACTGTCAGTGCTTATTTGATTGAGTGAATATACGTTGTCTGCATAACAAGAAAATTGAAGTGTAATTGTGTATGCATGTGTTGGGAAAGTATAAATATTTGGAATAATTGTAACTTTGTGAATTCCATTTGTATTTATACCCTTTTATTTATACAGTGTCAACCCTTTGGGGGATCAGCAGTATTTATACTAATATGTGTGAAAATAACCAGGGAGTTTTTGCCAATTTTAGATTGGCTATAAGTGTTTCTCGTCCTCTTTTATGTATTATACATAATTAGATATGATTGATGTTTTTTTTTTAGGACAGAAGATGATAGCGTAAAAGACAGTAGAATGTCTTTCCATAAATTACTTAACAGGTAGCGCAATATTGTGGGGAAAATTACATTCAATTTGTTCTTCAAATTATTGAAAAGAAAACTATGGGTTATCAAGCTATCATATGCAGTAGACTCGTATTATATTAACATACACAAATTACACTAACTATACAACAAAAATTCAGTGCTATATTTGTGACATAAGGAAGGGGAATAACATTTTTTTATATTGTATACGCAGAAGCAAAATATGGGTCATCACACTTTTGTACAAGCCTGCAAAACTAGAGGCAGAAATCAAAATAATGTTTCATTTACAAAAATTTTAAATTACATCTTGCCATTATTCCTGTATGAAATAAAACCAGTGAATTGTAAAATGTGTAAAAAGTTTCTAACATAAAACATAACTCATTCAGCTTCAAAATTTACTAGACTTTACGTATATGTACAGTACAATTCACAATTATTTGTGAGTGGATGTTTTCTAAAAGGACACTAAACAAATGTAATGGTGTGTTTATTCATTGAAAGCTCTTTCAAATAATAATAAAAAACAAATTGCTGCCAAATCATTACTAACCTAAACACCACCAGGAAATAACAAAATACCAAGACTGCCAATATAATATCATGCCTGCTAAAAAATATTATCTGGTTATTGTTTTACATATGATAGCTCCAAGAATCGATTCCTACAACAATAGTGGCAGATGTAAATGACATCCTGTATATTAGACACTGATCTCCAAAGGGTCAGTCGAAGAAATAAAATTATATTGATTGTTCAAAAGGTAAACTTATTATTTCTGCAGTTTAATGCAAACAATTTTAGAGAAAATTTCAGAATATGAGATAGTAAACTAAACATATAAACCAAGGCTTATGCATAGGTATGCACTTTCCAAAGCTTTTACATATGTATTTTGATAACTGTTGCCAAAAAAATTCCCAGATTAGAGTATGATTATTTTGATGCTTGTGTATTTAATGTATTTACATTGAGTATATATGATCACAGGTGTAAGCATTGCTACATCCAGTTCGCTGCAGATTGTACGTCAGCTGGAGGAAAAACAGCAGGTCCTTGATTGGTATGCTTCCTTCCTTAAGGATTTAGGTCTGTGGGATCAGGTAATGAGAATGTTTATATGGAAAGCTAGCAGACTTACCAAATTTCTTGTTTTAAAACTATATACACGCATATAAACAAGTAACAGGAGTTTGAAAAATTTCACAGTCATGAACAGCCAGCTTCATCAGTTATGAAGTACACACACATTTTTTTTTTATTTCTCCATGTTTACTAACACTTTCAAGAGTCATATATCAAAATAGTATTGTCTTTTTACACATGTGTATTTTGAAAACAATGAACTTGGTAATTTTGCGGGCTTTCCTTATAATTCCAGTTTTGTTAGTTTTATTAGCAGCCATCTTAACACCAACTTTGTCACTACTTATTGCCACACTGCTAAATACTTCATTCTTGACGAGGCCTTTCGGTGTCTCAACCTGAAGATGTTGGAGACACCGAAAGCCTTCGTCAAAAACAAAGTATTAACCAGTGTGGCAATAAGTAGTGACAAAGTTGGTGTTTCCTTATAATTCTTTGCAAGTGTAATTAGTTGGTGTTCTTTAACCTATAAAAAAAAAATCATTTTGCCGGACACATTAATAGTAAAATTACATTTGTAATAATTTTTATTTTGTAATCTGGACCCTATTGCATTTTTTAATGCATGAACTATTGAAATTGTATAAACATACATGATTATTACAGCTTAGGAGAAGAGCATTCTGATATAGTAACTAAGTATATCAGTATTTCAATAATGTATTCACTATATTCTTTTCAGGATAATATATTCCATCAGTTTGCTGTATATATCAGATCGTCAGACATGTTTGACACATTGGGAATGTTAGGTAGTTGTGGAGTTATTACAAATGTGATTAAAACAATGGAACAAATTTAATTTTCTACAGAATTCAGTTCTAGTACTGTACTATCATACGATTGAGATATCACAGGGCTGTACATAATAGTCAAACATTAGTAATAGTCACATTTTAATTCAGTAAAAAAATGTAGTTACAGTATTTTAATTTTATTATATACATACCACCAAAATCAGTAAAGATTCAATTTTTTTAAATTATTGAATAAGGCTGTTACGGTCTATTTCTTACCCCCCCCTTATTATAAACTTTTACTTACCTTTTTATGCATTCGCCCTGACTTACAAAAAACAGAAGATTCCCAACTTATAGGTCGCCACCAATATTTTTAAAAAGGACAAATATGGAAACCTTAATACATTTTCCCCTTATTTACTCTTAATTACTTACCAGGTCCAATTAGGCGAGATTTTCCATACAGGACAGGTTATGTTAAACGGGCGTAATAACTTACTCTCTACACATGGTTATCATCATACAAACTCTGAATTTATTTCAAGTCAAATAATTATTGATTATTAGTTTTATAGTAATAATACAAACCTGATGAACATCAACAATATTCTGGCACAATTATATTATAGCCAACCAGTCTTTGATTATTTTTCCCTTTTTGTTTACACACTCACTCTCTCACACTCTTTAATTACCCCACTGTTTGAGATCTCAATCTTTATGGGTGTACACCTTTTATTGACACAAGTAAATGATGGATTAATATTAAATTGATTATTTTCACTGTTATTTATCAACACGTGGTCACATATTACGTAGTAAGACAGCATTTTACTCCTACACCAAAGTTCACGCTACAACTTTTCGTTTCACTGACACTGTTAGTTTGTTGTTACATTCCACACTTTACTAGATAGGCCGATTATAATATTTTCGGCCTATCCTGCACCTGAGGCCACAGTTTAACTTAACTTGCAGACAACTGTATGCTGCTTCTGTCTGATGCTGACACTATGATGATAATCTGCATACTGTTTTTCACAAGGGAGACTGCTGCTGGGGCTATTATGTAATACGTCTAGTCTGGCTGTCTAGACATCAGTTGTTTATGCTAACATTGTATGTTGCACTGGGGCACCTCACAGGTGGATACTGACAATTAAAAATTAAAACTGGATTGAAATTGAAACTGGGGTAGCACACAATTCTGTACCGTTACAAGGCCTTTTCGAAATTATTATAATTTCATCATCAGTTCACACAAATGTTCTTGTTGTGATGTCTTCCTTTATATGTATATCATATTATATATTTGTATAATATTGTATTTATATTATATACATATAAAAAAAGACATCACAACAAGAACATTTTAGTGTGAACTGATGATGAAATTATAATAATTCCGAAAAGGCCTTATTCAATAATTTAAAAAAATTGAAACTTTACTGATTTTGGTGGTATGTATATAATAATATTATAACAAATCAGTGGCATAATGTTTAGCAAAATAGTATTTTAATTGTTTATCAGTATGATTTATTATTTGTTAAAACTACATAGATTGCATATTGTTGTGACATTGTTTTTAAATGCTGTGCTCTATGCATTTAATTTTTTAAAAAGATCTTTCTTTATTCCAAATTTATACCACTACGTTGGTCTTTATCTTCTCTTTGCTACAATCTTGACATTCCGTGTTATTTAACTTCCCAAGTAGCAAAATTTGATTTTTTCCATGACTTACTCTGATGTCCATCTGAGTGGTTGTAGTATTACTTGTCTTACATTTGTCAATTTCAGCCCAAATTTATTTCTAAGTAATGTGTTAGTTACTTTTAATATGTTGCCTAATTTTTCCTCTCTTTTTCTTTCAAAGAAGAGATAGTGGTTTAACATACAAGAATCAAGTATGTTTTTGACAATGGCTCACATTATTCAGTGTGCATGCGCCAACACAATGAAATTTCAGTTTGTACAACAAGGCATGAATTTTTATATACAATTTTACAATTACATGTACATACAATTTTTTTACCAAATGTGTAACATTTAGTTTCTGTTTAGTTTATTGCTATCTTTTCTGGTTTGGAAAGTAAAATAGATCAGTCTGGAGCATTTCCTTCGATGACGTCTGTTGAAAGGAACGTTGTACACCATCATCAAAGTCGGAAAATAATTTATAACATCTACAAGTTCATGAAATTGGAAGATAGATATTATCAAAAAGAAAGTTACATGAATGGGTAGCTAAGGCATGTGATGTGGTGTGTCTCTAAGTATAAAATGGCATGTCTTCAGAATTATTAAAGAAGCAGCATTGTGTATAAAATCTTTCAGCACTCCCACTCCCCATAAAAAAATGTCAAAGAAAGGAAATTTAAACCAATTTAGATGATTTTGACAAGTGTGTTATTCAGCGAATTATTTATAAATGTCAAACAGTAGAAGTGGAAATGACAACACTTAAAGCAATTTTAAGAGTTTTAAAATAACGAATTACGAGGGTGGTCTGAAAAGTTCTTGGCCTAACAATGAAAAAACAAATTTATAATTTCAAAATGGTTTTTATTTGTCAACATAATCTCCCTTAAGACTAATACACTTGTTCCAGCGATGCTCTAATGCCATTATTCCAGAGGATCAGTGATTCTCTGGAAGGTCTGCAAAATACCCCTGTACAGCTGCAACCACCTCTTCATTAGAAGAAAATTGCTCTCCTGCAAGGAAGTGCTTGAGTTTCGGAAAGAGATGAAAGTCAGAGGGAGCCAGATCTGGAGAATAGGGTGGATGCTCCAGCAATTCATAGCGCAGATCTCTCAAATTTCCCATTGCCAAAACACTTTTGTGGGCAGGTGTATTGTCGTGATGAAAGATGATTTTTTTCTTCTCCAAACCGGGTCTTTTCTCAAGAATTTGTTTGTCTAGTTTGGTTAGAAGATTAGAATAATATTCTCTGGTTATTGTTCTACCCTTTTCGAGGTATTCGATTAACAAAATGCCTTTAGCATCCCAAAACGCCGATGCCATGACCTTTCCAGCTGATTTTGCTTTCATTGGCGCTGAACAGCCAGCTTCTGTTCACTGTATTGACTGCTGTTTAGATTCTGGTGTGTAATGGTGAATCCACGTTTCATCCATAGTAATAAACCAACATGCAAAATCAGTTTTATTTTTGTAAAAACGCTCCAAGCACTGTCACAGATTTTCATGTGAATGCGTTTTTGATCTGCTGTGAGCATGCGCGGCACCCATCTTGCACAAAGCTTTTTCATATGCAAAACATAACCTATATGTTCTTTCGAAATGCCCACAGCCTCAGCAGTTTCACGCACTTTAATCCGTTGGTCATCCAATACTAAATCGTGTATTTGTTCGATGATTTCTGATGTTATTGCACTTTTTGGGCATCCCTCACGTGGATCATCTTCAAGGCTGGTACGGCCACGTTTAAACTCGGCAGCCCATTTCTTAATTGTCGAAAATGAAGGAGAAGATTCCCCATAAACTTTTGTGAACTTTGAATTTCATTAGGCATCAAACCTTCTTTAACAAAAATTTTTATCACTGCACAATATTCAATTTTATCCATTGTACAAAATATACACAATTACGCTACTTCAAATAGCTGTATACAAAAAACTATGTGATAGATTCACTCGCAGTTTCGCATGAATTGTTATGACAGGCATACCAACCTAAGAAAAAAAAAATTTTGCTCATAGAATTGATGTCTATGATTGAGGCCAAGAACTTTTCAGACCACCCTTGTAATTATAATGGTATTCAATTATAATAATAATTATATGGTATTAATTAATTATACTATAGTGTATTCAGTATGAGGGACATTATTCCTCAAATAGGATTTTGATGGAAATGTGGCTAAGGTATTAGGACACTTTAACTGACCACACACACACACACACACACACACACACACACACACACACACACACACACACACACACACACACACACACACACACACACACACACACACACACACACACACACACACACACACACACACACACACACACACACACACACACACCATTCATTCACTAGGACCACCACAAAAATGCTAAACCAATATAGGACATTATATATTGGGTTGAGAATGGTGGGGATGGGAGAAATAATTTTGATAAAATGACATCAGCATTTACTGCGATGGCATAGTACATTGTTAATTAATTAAAAACAGGCAACTTATAATAAAATTTTAATCAAAAAAATAATGAAGGTCATATAAGAGTGTATGCACAAACATTCTTCAAAATATAGATATCAAAACTTACATATGCTGACAGTTATTCTTGGACCAGACTAATACTTTCAAATGAGGTAGCAGACATTTTTCTCTATCCCCCCTTATCTACCACTACAACCTGCGTGACTGCTTCATGTCTGATATTATGAGTTATATTATCTGGAAATGACGTGTGTGCTGTTTTTCTTTGTACTTTCACTCCAAACACAAGTTGTTATTGCCTTCAGTGGCCTCTACATTTAAACAGGAATAGAGATAAGCTATATTTGCTTTATTTTCTTATTTAATAATGATTGTTATAAAATATTATGCACATTGATAAATCTCCATTTTTGTGTATAATTACATAGTTGACTGGAGTAAACTGGAATGGGAAGGTTATGGCCACTACGAGTGTATTACAAGAACACCTGGAGAAAACCATAGCTGCAACTACTCTCAAAAAGTTACATTGCCAGTAAGTTGTATTTATAAGTTTCCAGATTTTAAGCACAAAACTGATCTAGCGTATAGCAACATTTTAACATGTAATTATAATATAAACTTAAAAAATACATATTAAATTAATTATTTTTATGGTTTAGTCTATTAGATATTTAGCATGTTTCCTTTGGACTGGATTTTTCAAGGATGCCTTACAGTATGGATATATATTATTACATTACAAAAAGCAGCCCCATTAAAAAGAAGTGAGTACCTTATTAAACAAATGGAGGAATACAGCTAAGAAGTGATAAAATGAGCATAATGACAATTTTTAGTATATAGCACTGTAATGACCATTAACTTAGACAAGACGATGACGATGACCCCACCCAAGTGATTGGCTGAGTGACCAAATAAATATAGATAACGTTATGATAAACGTGTCATACAATTAATAGTAACTAAGAAATAAATGATTAAACTTGAAGGTACAAAACCACAAGTAAAATATGATGTAATTTAATGTAAGAATAAGTAAGATGTAAAGGTAGAGTGAATATTAATGAGTCATATGGTGAATAAAATGAACAGTAAACACGAACATTAATACACAAGTGTATAAAGAGTAAACAGTGATAGTGATAGTATAATAATCACAACATAAGATAAAACAGAACCAAGAGTGCATTAAGTAGGTAGGGAGTGAGTGAAAAACAATAAGTGAGCAACATTAAATGACAATTAGTGATGGTCATAGTAACCGATATAGTGAATAATAATTAATGCATCTTGCTGAACCAAAATAAGATGTCATGTTTAAATACAAAATAATAATTATATGTTATAAAGAAATGTTAGTTATAAGATGTTAAGTTATAAAAGTTATAGTCCTGAAAGGATAACGGGTAGGATTAAAGGTGTAATCAAAACCTAAACAGTTATATGTTCTAAAAGAATATTAGACATCAAAAGATGTATGTTAAGTTATTAAAAGTTATGTTATAACAGAATAGTAGAATGTAGTAGGAGTGTCATAAAACACTGAAAACGTTATATGTTTTACAAGAATTTTAGCTATAAGATATGTTATGTTGAATTATAAAAATAATACTCAAGGCAATAGTAATATGTATTGGAAGGATGGTAAAATCCTAAAATGTTGAATGTTAATTTATCAGACCTAGGTTTAAAAGGTAATAATCTGTTTGAAAAGGACCACTAGTCATAAAACAATATGCACAAATTCATTCTAATTGTATATAAAGTTAACAAATTCAATAAGAACATAGGAAAAAGAACAAAACTAAATTATAATAGCTATCAACCATTGTAGGCCAGTGTAGGCCTAGAAAAAATATGAAAGAATTGTAATAAAATAACAACATTAAGTGAGGGGAAAGGTTAGGCAAACATAATATATTTAAATAGGGAACTTTAAAAACTCAAAGAACGTTCAAAAACATAATTGTAAACTAAATAAGTATAAAAAGAAAAAAAATTGTCAAAATACCAAATCAGCAAATACTGAATAGAACCTAGTCATGTGTGATTTCAAAATAATCTATAACAGAAATGCTGTTCAATAGTGCTAATAGCATGAGTATTAATAGTACTATAAGCAAATTATCTGAATTAGAAAACATTTGATCATTTTGTGTAAAAATTATAAGCTATGTCTAACAATGGGCACAAAATTTCTCAACCAATGAGAAGGGTAGGCTTGAAGCCTAGAACCAAAAAACCGTTACAAATATTTTAACAGTACATTATTAGCTTCAGAAGAGAGCAGATGAAAAATAATTGCAGCTCCAATTAATTCAATAAAAGTATAACTTAAATGGACTAACAACATTATAAAGGATTAAAATGAAACCAAGATTGGCCGAACATATTAACCAGATCAAATTAAACAAAATTTATGAAATACAGAAGACAAAAAAATAAACTAATAAATTAAAGAAAAAAGAAAGAAAAGAAGAAGCCACAACCATAAACCCTACATGAAAATAAAATATCAAATGAACAGGAAAACGTAAAGTATAACTGAATTAATTAACAAAAAAATCGTAAAAACTTATTTCACTACACTGTGTCGCTGTTGCACTAAATAATAAACTTGGTTCAGACACTCATCCACTGAATAACATGTAATAATTAATTTATATTTTTTTAAACTGTTCAATTAGGATAATAACACTATTTGGAAACAGAAAACATTATTTCAAAAGATAAAAACTTAACCTCTATTCACGAGTTGAACTTGTGACAGTACAAAAAGTCGGATATAAAAAATATGGTATGCAAGGTAGTAAACTATTGTATTTCGATGTTTTAAAGTCATTTCTATGGATGACACAATTTCCCTTGGTTTTTGCCTACAACGACGCAGTTCAGAGACAACAAAATAATTTCAAGGACAGCAGTGTACGTGCAGCTAAAAAGACTTATAATGGTTACAGCCACTAATAACGGCGCTTCATACTTATGTTTCATTGGCCAACAGCTCACAACGTCATTAAAACCACTATGACGTGAGAAAAATACGTAACAAACAAGGCTATTATATAACCAGAGACAAAAGAACGATGACGTATACTCACACACACATACGTAAAATTTGAATAATTTTCGGCCCAGTCGACATAACACAGCAGCAGCAGTAACACCTTGTTACAGGCCGCCGGCAATTTATACCGGCATAGTGTTTTAAACAGTACAAAATGTAACCAAAATATAATTATGTGATAACTAGAAGTGAGCTAAACAGTGAGCAGTAATTGTTTTCAAAATTATGCAGTAGAGTCAGTGATAATAGCAAAAAAATGTAACCACGCTACCTTAAGGACCCAACATGTGAACCCGCTTCTGGAACTTCTAGTCTACAGATTCAGGGAAGTGCAAAATCAAAATTTTACTAAAGAGCTCGTTAACCTTATGATCAGATATGTGTACACAAAAGTAATTTGAATTTATAAGTATGAATGAGAGAGAGAAAGCGGGGCGTGTTTTTTAATGTCGACATCCGAACGGGGTGTTGGTTTGCGTTTGTGTTAAGCCAAGATAATTAAAATCATTTAATAGCAAAGCAGCTGCTAAATTAAAATATGACATTTGGTAAATTAACGATTAATAAAATATAAAGAAGTTTATGATGAAGGCGGGCCAATAATTAATGGCCGCCATGTTGATTTTTTTGTCCGGTGTACACGCTTATAGAATTTATGGAATAAACCACTATTAATGATTGATGTTTCCACCGAACGTATTCTCATTTCAATGCCTGTCTCTGCCAGCATTCTCGCTGAGCTGAATCCTGGATCCTTAGGTAATAAAAAATTATATAATGAGACTGAAATAAACAAATGTTATAATTATGGTAGATACCATAATTATGGTAAATGTGACACACGTGTATAAATCGAACAATATAAACAGACCCGAATATAGTTTATTGGGTATTCCTGCAATAGATACATATATTTATTTAATAGTTAGTTATATATATATAAAAAAGAAGAGTAAAGTCACAAATGCCGCCCAGAACTAGGGACATAATTATTTAAAGTCACAAATGGGCCCGAACTGGTGACTATATAAAATATATAAATACATTTTATATAATAAGCCTGAATTGCGGCGGAGTGGACATTGAAAATGAGAATGCGGTTGTAGGTTAAGTGATGATAATATAAAGCGACAAACCATTAACAAATTTTATAATGGCAGAGAATAAAGAGAATAGTTCTTTATTAAACATAAATGATAGTACAAATAACAGCCAAATAAGCATGACAGAATCAGTAGTTATGAGTGAAGGAATAGTGCACTCAACACCAGTCCCAAATAACAGGGCTGAGAATAACGAAATGATGAAAATGATGCAAATGCTTTTCAATACAGAGAATAATAATTTTAATGTAAAACTTGACGAGATAAAAAACGAAATAAAAAAGCAGAATGTTAAATTTGATAATCGAATAACTGAAATAGAGATACGTTGCACAAATATGCCAGAACAAGTGGTAGAAATAATTAGCGAGAAATATGATGATCAAATAAATAATTTGAATGGTAGAATCAGTACAAATAACGAAACAGTAATTAGCAAAGTACGAAACCAAATAGAAAATCAATATGAACAATTAGAAAACAAATGTTTAACCACCATCAGTGAGCAAATAGAAAGTAGAACCAATTGTGAAACAAGTAGACAAATTGATATGAAAACTAGTATGTTGCAGAATAAAATAGAGAAATGTGAATTCAATGTAATAAACATAAACAAACATTTTGAAACAGTAGACAGAACAGTATTAAAAAATGAAAGTAACACTAATGAGAGAATGAGCATGTTGCAAAATAAAATTGAAAAAATAGATAACTTAGTTATACAGAATGATAATGATGTGCATGTTAAATGTAGTGTAATTGAAAACGATTTGATGAAAATGAAAAATGAGTTATGGGGGGAAATTCAGAGAAATTATACCGGTACGACGGAAAGAATAATCATAACCAGGGACGCGTACGGGGAAATCGAATTAGAAAATTTTAATTATGAAAATAGGATAATACACCCCATGAGATTTTTGAATCAAGCGCGAGAATATAGTCGTTTTAGCAACCAAAATTGGGAGATACAGCTAATGAAGATTGTCAGATGTTTTAAGGGCAATTCCATTATATGGGTAGAAGCACACAGGATAGAATGGGATAGTTTTGAAACATTTGAGAGGGCGTTTAAAAATAAATTTTGGCCGGAAGAAGAACAAGAGAGTTTGAGAAGTCGTATTATGGGAGTAGGCAATTTTGTGGGACAAAACAACATAACCATGTACGTGACGAAATTATATAGCGAGGCGAAATACCTTGAACCGCCGATACCATTTAAATCGTTTGTCAGATACGTAAGCAAACATCTACCTAGAGAAGCGCAAGTGACTTTAATGACAAAGGAGATTGAGAACTTAAGTGAGTTGGAACGGATTTTGGACATTTTACAAAGCATTAGGGACCGCGAAATCATTAGGCGACCTATACAGATAAATCAGCAGAATAATAACGTAGAATTTAATCGACATCGGGGTGGATATCAAGGAAATGGTGAGTATAATAACGATTACAGACCCAGAAACCAGTTCCAGCAGACAGGTGAGTGGAAATGTTTAAGATGTGGGGTAGAGAACTATGCGAACAGATGACAGTGTTTCCGATGTAGACAACCTAAAGAAGAACAGAGGAGAAGAGAACCGATGAAACAACATTTATCAAACGACAAAGGAGGACCAGGTACAAGTGGGACATCCAACCACCGGCAAGGACGACCAAATGGTCAACAACCACAGGAAATGAGCAACGGTAGACGACAGCAGGAAAACTAGAAGTGACAGTGGTAGCCAGGACCCAACCACTGTTCAGAGAAGCGCATGAGGTCCAACACACAGTGGATGTCCACAGCAACGTAATCCAAGCAGACATAGTACAGGATCTATTAGAAGAAGAAAACAACACTTTAATGGAAGGGAGAGCAGGATTAACAGAAGTCCAGTAAGGTCAGAAGGTGCGAACCTCATCATTGGACCAAGGGTAAGTGATTGAAATTTTTATTATAGTAACACTACAGGGGGTTATGGCTCCATATCTGAGCTGATCCTTTTAGAGAGGTGTGAATGAGTCAATGAAAGTTTTTGTGTCTCGACACAAAACCTTTCATTGAGGGGGTTTTGTGACAGTACAAAAAGTCGGGTATAAAAAATATGGTATGCAAGGTAGTAAACTATTGTATTTCGATGTTTTAAAGTCATTTCTATGGGTGACACAATTTCCCTTGGTTTTTGCCTACAACGACGCAGTTCAGAGACAACAAAATAATTTCAAGGACAGCAGTGTACGTGCAGCTAAAAAGACTTATAATGGTTACAGCCACTAATAACGGCGCTTCATACTTATGTTTCATTGGCCAACAGCTCACAACGTCATTAAAACCACTATGACGTGAGAAAAATACGTAACAAACAAGGCTATTATATAACCAGAGACAAAAGAACGATGACGTATACTCACACACACATACGTAAAATTTGAATAATTTTCGGCCCAGTCGACACAACACAGCAGCAGCAGTAACACCTTGTTACAGGCCGCCGGCAATTTATACCGGCATAGTGTTTTAAACAGTAAAAAATGTAACCAAAATATAATTATGTGATAACTAGAAGTGAGCTAAACAGTGAGCAGTAATTGTTTTCAAAATTATGCAGTAGAGTCAGTGATAATTGCAAAAAAATGTAACCACGCTACCTTAAGGACCCAACATGTGAACCCGCTTCTGGAACTTCTAGTCTACAGATTCAGGGAAGTGCAAAATCAAAATTTTACTAAAGAGCTCGTTAACCTTATGATCAGATATGTGTACACAAAAGTAATTTGAATTTATAAGTATGAATGAGAGAGAGAAAGCGGGGCGTGTTTTTTAATGTCGACATCCGAACGGGGTGTTGGTTTGCGTTTGTGTTAAGCCAAGATAATTAAAATCATTTAATAGCAAAGCAGCTGCTAAATTAAAATATGACATTTGGTAAATTAACGATTAATAAAATATAAAGAAGTTTATGATGAAGGCGGGCC
The DNA here is from genome assembly GCA_034769895.1 of Magicicada septendecula. Classification (NCBI taxonomy): domain Eukaryota; kingdom Metazoa; phylum Arthropoda; class Insecta; order Hemiptera; family Cicadidae; genus Magicicada; species Magicicada septendecula. Next base: position 77,976,750 of record CM068367.1, on the reverse strand, counting down.
AATAATTAATGGCCGCCATGTTGATTTTTTTGTCCGGTGTACATGCTTATAGAATTTATGGAATAAACCACTATTAATGATTGATGTTTCCACCGAACGTATTCTCATTTCAATGCCTGTCTCTGCCAGCATTCTCGCTGAGCTGAATCCTGGATCCTTAGGTAATAAAAAATTATATAACGAGACTGAAATAAACAAATGTTATAATTATGGTAGATACCATAATTATGGTAAATGTGACACACGTGTATAAATCGAACAATATAAACAGACCCGAATATAGTTTATTGGGTATTCCTGCAATAGATACATATATTTATTTAATAGTTAGTTATATATATTGTAAAGAAAGAGAGACTTTTAGGTGTTAAGATGCGACGATGATGCCTCACGTTGCGAGCGTCAATTTGTAAAGAAAGAGACTAAATGTACGTCCTCGTTTTCGTTTAAGCCCCACGTTGCAGGAGGCAATTTGTAACAAAATGAAATATATAGAATGTATCGAGTACGTGTTTAAATAAGTTCCACGTTGTTATGTGCCAATTTGTAAAGAGACTAATATGTGCCGGTGCTAGCGAAAATGTCCGTCTTATTCAAACCCCACTGTTGTAATCAATTTAGTAACGAACTGCTTGTTAATTATGTGAGGACGTATGTAATAATGTATGATACCAGCTGGAGACGTCAAATTATAAAGAGATCTTGTCTATGAGTGTAATTAGTTATAAAAGACTCCGGTGTAACAAACGCCAAGTAGTACGTTGTATGTGGCGATTCGTAACAATTAAAATGCTGTTACCTGGTTTAATTAATATGTTATTAACTAATATACCTTGCGGTTGTGACCAGTGAAACCCTCAGAACACAGATTATTAAGTCCACAAACTTAGAATTATATTCCTGAATTTATAATGGTAGTATTCTGTAGACTTAATTTAATTCTCAGTGGTTGTTTAATATGAGCAATATATATGGAGTATTTACTGAATGTAAGTGGTTTTTGTCTCAACCCTAGTCCCTCAACGATAAAAATTTCATTCAAATTTAGTATGGCAAAACCCGTTAGTTCAGCAATCTCCCGTCTCACCAGCTGCAAACTTGGAGCCCTGTTATTATAAATAATTGTGCGTATAGGTTAGTTATTCTGAATGTTTGTATCAATCTGTTAATAAATTATTACGCCAATTACCTATAGTATTTCCTCTGCAATGATTAAAACGTTATCTCATACAACAAATGTACTTTATTTATTTTTCTCTGGTATTTAACCAGTTACGTTGTCTCAGACAAACAATAAGACAATACAATCGACTATCCCAACATGTATCGATTCTTAATTATTCGAATTCTAAAAAGAAAAACATATATACTTTGAAAATAATGACAAATAATTCTTATACCAGGGTTCGTGTAGTTCTTTGAACCATTAGTAAGGCCAGGTAAAACGCATAATTAAGGTTGTTCAGTTTACAAAAAGAATAAAATTATTTACTTAAAATACAATGATATGAAAATAATTTGTTTTTTTACCCAAGCGGCGAAAGCTTCATTAGGCGGTGAATGTTTGTCAACTACGGTCAAAATGCAGGTTATATCGTCTTCACCCAGTAAAACTGCTCTGGTCTTCAATGAATGGATGATGATAATCCCACGGGAACTCTGGTGCTTCGAGTCTTCTTTTGCGTCTTCACAATTCTTGGTCCCAACGAACTGGAATTAGGATCTCAGCTTCCGCTGTCAATGAAGGTTATTTCGTCAACCGAATCTTCTGTATTTCCAAATATTTCCGTTAATTCAGGCTTCAACTCTTTATTGGTCTTCAATTTATAGCATGAATTGGTTTGATACCAAATTCAGCGGAATTGTTTAGTGAATGAGGTGAGACGCTTTCAGTTCTTTTTTATTGTATTCATTGATAATTTATAGGGTTATTTAATTTGTATGATTCATTAACATTCCAGTATAATTGTTTTGCAAGATGCTTTTTTTTCAATTTGGATATATATTTTTTTTATATTTATTCATATATTTTAAATATATCGGTTCATTTCAACCTAATAGCTTGTAACAATCAGTACCATCTATTCAAAATCAACAAGTTACTAAAAATCAGTTGCCTTAACAACCAGGTTTTCTATATATCCTTGAGCCGGCATTATAGAATATTACTACTCCTTTCCAATAAAATACTCCATGCTTGGATTAATATTGAATCACATAAAATTCTCCCCTAACCTTCCTTATTAAACAGTAAATGTTTTACTAGAGTTTCGTTGGACTGGGTTTACTAAAAAGGTATTAATTTCCTTTCACTAATATGGAATTTAGGCCTATAGATTCATTTACAACCATTATAACATTATTTGGTTTTTAACTTAATTTTCTTTTTACCTGACCTACTGTACAATTAATTATTGATTACATAGTTAATTACATGAATTTCAATTTACTGGTGGTTATTTGTTTTTACATTAATCAATTGGTTCTGGAACCCTTTATTAATTTATGACATAATTGTCAGAACTACTTGTTAGACTTGAAACACTGGTCACACTCCTGATCCAGTTTATAAACATTAATTAGAACAACAGTATCTTTCAATTTTATACAATACTGACAACTTAGTACCGTGCCTAACATTGGTAACTATATTGTGCTGTATAAAAACAAATCTAATATAAAATATAAACATAATTATTGAGTAAGTATTATTATCAAACAACATCATTTCATTTTTAACACATTCAACATACAATATAAATATTCTGTAGACCTTAACATGTCACAGTACAAAACAAACATTTCATTACATCCAATCATTCATTGGTCTGGCTCTTTCACATTTAATATTAGTCATTGCCTCCTTTTTACTTGAGGTCCTTCTCAAACATATGAACTATCGAACAACCTTAAGTCAGGGTATGGTCTTTGACCATATTTCATTCAGTCTTTTATGTAACGTTGGGGAACCTCAACTATGTTGCGTTACATAACACCCCCCCTTCGAAATAAGTTTATTTTGGTATAAACAAAGTTTAGCAAGAAATAAACTTCTAATTTGTATCTGGCCAATTGGTTTCCTATTTATAGTACTTTTATATTTCCCAATTATTCGTTATTTTATTATCATTTCTTCGTTCCTTCTTAAAGTCAATTATTTCCCAAGTTTAAATCTTATTTCTATAATCATTCTTGTGACATTCTTCATTAATTATACATTTTGGATCTGGTTTTATTTAATTCTCTATATTTATTTGTGAGTTTTCCCTCTAATATTTAATTTTCCTAAACCTCCCTAACATTATAACTGGAATCGAATCGGTGGTGCTCTATCGGCTAACCAATTACCGTCGTCCGTTACATACTTTCTGGGATCAGAGGAACATCATCTCTGCCCAGTCAAATGATTGCTGGAATATTCTACAGTCAATCTTCATTAATAAACCTCGTAAGGTAGTCATCATGTGACCTTCAATAAAATAATAAATAATAATCATATTCTAGGGATTATTCACTGTACTTTAACTCAGATCATATTATTTCTTCATATTAATTCTTCCTTCTATTATACACTTTTTCTCTCCAATACTTGGCTATTTTATTGACATTTATTAATTGGGTTTTGTTTACGGATAATTCTTAACCATTAGTTTTTTTTTTCTTTTCTTGTGATCCTTTTGATGGTTCCATTTTGGCTTCTTCATTCTCTTGTCTTCATTGGCTCATATTCCTTTGTGATCAATACAGCTGGTTATGAGATTTTGGTCAGTACTATACATTACATTATGTAGCTATATTCTTCGGGCACAATCATTATTATTTCTTTTACATTCAAAATTATATTTCTCGCTATTATATTATATCAGATAAACTCATTTCGTCTTCTGGTTTTGATGATTTTTATTAGGTTGAATTAGTGTAAAATATTTTTCTTCTTTCATATCAGTTTAAATCAATTTCTTCTAAATTGTATAGTAAGGTGTTCTTACTTATTTTTCGACTTTGGTTGTTCTTTTTATCTTCAAAATTCTCTTTCTTATATAATTCATAAATTGTTTTCTTAGATACTTGTTTGTAAGTTGAGCTTACTTCATTTTTTGAATTTTGGGGTATTTATTCTCTTTATTTTAAATCATACTGTTTCTGAATAATTATGAGTAAGTTGTTCTTACATCCTTTGGAAATTTGGGTTTTTTAGTTTCTTTATTTTAAATTGTATTGTTCGAAATAACATGAGTAAGTTGTCCTTACATACTTTTAGAATTTTGTGGTTTTTTTATTTAAATCACCTTGTCTGTATTAAGTTTATGTACATTTTTTTTTCATATTTTTTCTGTCCTAGTTATCATTGTTGTATTTATTTTGTCATCAACCAATTCATAGTATCGCTTAATTGAGGATTGGTTGTATGTACCCTTCTTCTTTAGTGTATGGGGATCCAATATTTCATAGGTATTATTTCCGTTATCTTTAATTACAGTATACGGTCCCGTGTACAGTAGTAACAACTTTTTAGCAATGCCTTCCATTGTACTGGGCAATTCTCGATTCTTCAATAGTATCTTGTCTCCCACTAAGTATCGCTCCGGTTTTGGTTGAAATTGCTGGTATTTTCTTCTCGTTCTCTCGGTTCGTTCTAGTATATTCTCGTAAAATTTTCCACTGTTAAATTTATATTCATCTCCACTAGGGAATTGTATTAATTCCGCTATCTCTCTGGGTGGTGGTCTCTGGAACATTGCTGTATAGGGGGTCATTTCGATAAATTGGTGGTGTGATAAGTTTATGAAATCTTCTGCAGCTGTTAAATACTCGGACCATCTTCTCTGTTGGTTAAAGCAATACGTGCGTAGGATCCTCCCTACTTCCCTTAATACTCGTTCGGCCGGGTTGCTGCTCGGGTGGTATACAGATGTTTTATACGTCTTGATTCCCTTTTCCCGTAGAGTGTCTTTCCACTTGCTCCCCTTAAATTGTGTTCCGTGGTCAGTAATAATGGATTTCGGAGCTCCTACCTCACTAATGTAATTTTGACATATAATGTTTAATATCTTTTGCGTCGTCGCCCGGTTGATCGGGTATAGTTTCGTGAATCTGGTATAATGGTCGAATAGAATTATAAAATATTTATACTGGTGCCTTCCCCCACTTCGCGGGAATGGGCCGCAAATATCGACAAATACTTTTTCTAATCTATTTGATGATGTGATTGGCATCATTGTGCCTTCCTTCCTATGATTGTTAACTTTTACGAGCTGGCATATGTGGCAACGTTTAATCTGGTTTCGCACCTTTCTGTTAACATCCCTGATGTATACGTGTTCTTGGAATGCTTTGACTACCTTCAATGCTCCCATGTGGCCATACCTGATATGGTAATCCATTATGATATCCTTTTCTATATTTTGTGGTATAACAATTTTCCAGGTTTTAAGTTTGTAATGCGTCTTAATGAATAGTATTTGTTGGTGTTCGCAGTAAAATTGTGTTATGCGGTCGTCTTGTTCTCCAAGCCTGTCAAAAATTTTTTTCAATCTGGGGCCCTGTTTCTGCTGTTGTTCGAGTCCTGTTATTATATTAGTCAGGTCAGATCTATTACTGATGATATGGTATAGTTTAATTATGGTTTCTTTTTCCCCCTCAAACGTCTGGTCCCTGATATTGATCCGTGATAATGTATCTGCAATGATGTTTCCTTTTCCAGGAATGTATTCCCAATTTAGGTTATACTCTTGCAGTGTCAGGCTCCACCTGGTCAATCTTCCATGATTCAACTTACAACTTTTTAGAAATGAAATTGACTTGTGATCAGTTCTGACGGTCGTCTTGTATCCTAAAATGTAGGTCCTGAACTTGTTACAGGAAAATACAACACTCAAAAGCTCTTTCTCCGTTACATTATAGTTTTTTCACAACTATTCAGGACTCGACTAGCGAAACTGATCACTTGATGGTTCCCTTCATTATCCTCCTGATAAAGAACAGATCCCAAACTGACATCACTGGCGTCACAATTCATAAAAAATTGTTTATTGAAATTGGGGTGGTGTAACATTATTGACTCCAAAAATTTAGTTTTAATTAGTTCAAGCGTGGCATCTTGCTCTTCTCCCCACGTCCACTTGTCCTTGGATGATAATTGGCGTACAAATCTTGATGTTAATTCCGAATAATGTTCTTGAAATTTACGGTAATAATTACATATGCCGAGGAATGATTGGAGCTGTTTCCTGTTCCTTGGTTTTGGGAATTTTTGAATTGACTCAATTTTTTCTTGGGATGGGGTGATCCCCTGCTCCGACAAGTTAAATCCTAAAAATTTCACTTCGTTCGCTATCAATTTTGATTTCTCCAGCTTTAATGTAATATGGTTCTCCAACAGCCTTTTTAGCACTTGCTCTACTCGTTGGCAATGGTCATTCCAATTGGTCGAAGTTATCAAAATATCATCCACATAGATTGTTGTATATTGGAGTGTTTCCTGTCCGAGGATTTGGTCCATGATTTTTACAAACACGGCTACTGAATTAACTAGTCCGAATGGCAACCGTTTAAATTGGTAATTTCGGCCTTCAAAAATGAATGCCATGTATTTGCGGCTCTCTGGATGGAGTTCGACTTGCCAGTATCCACAGACGGTATCCCACGTGCTGATGTATTTGATTCCATGGAACTTTTTAAGTATTTCCTCGATTTCCCGTGGGGATGTTCGGTCATTCACTATTACTTTATTGATTTCCCTTGCATCTAAGCAAATTCTTACTTGGCCACCTTTCTTCGGGACAGCGAGGATAGGGCTGGTATACGGTGAATAACTGGGTTCGATGATGTCCTCGTCTATTAATCTATCAATTTCTGCCCTCACAGCTTCCTTCAGTGAGTAAGCGACTGGGTATGATTTTTTGTTGAAATTTACAGGTTCTCGAAACTCTATTTTGCATTGGTAATCTCTTACCTTGCCAGGTATATTTGAAAATACATGGCGATATCTATTGTACACTTCAACTAAACGTTCCTTTTGTATGTTAGTTATTCCACATTCAAATTTACGGATCTCATTAATTTTGTCATGCCACATTTGCTCATCGTCCAACTCGTAAAAGATATTATTACTTGGTGATTGTTCCTGTTGATCTAACTTTCTTTGTATATGATATGTTACTCGGGTTGGTGTCGTACTGTCGCTGTTAATTAAGTCAGCCGTCCATTCTGTTTGATTGCTTTTTAACGATAATTTTGACCTGTTCATGTCAATGATAGCTGAATATTGTTTCAGCATGTCACAACCGATTAACATGTTAAATGGTAAGCCACTGGCTACTAGAAAAGTCATTGGGATTGTTTTATTGTTACTCGTTAACTCCAACCTTGCTTGTTTCCGGACCGTTCTATTTTGACGTCCCGTTGCCCCTATCAGTACAATGTTGCTTATTGGTAACGTAAGTATACGCTTCTTCCCTTCTTCAATTATTTTGTTTAGTTCTATTGCGTCGATTAGCGACACGTTAGCCCCAGTGTCTATCATAATTTTGGTTTGTACACTGTTGATCTCTGCCGTTATGTAAATTATTTCGTTACTATTCTTTCTTGGATTTCCGTCTTCTTCTTCCAACAACTCGTCCCTTAAATTTTTCAAGTAGTTACTACAAATAATCGTGATACATTTATTATTTTTACTGTGGTTACTTATGTCGTTAAACCCGATAGAGTGGTTCAGTGAGGGTCCTGCTAGTGTTTTCACTGCCGTGTGATGTTTAAAATCGGCTCGGATTCTTCGTCTCCTCTGCCGGTTTGGTTTGTTTGACTTATTTCATTTTCTGTTGACCTGGGTTCCGGCCGTTGGCGGTCTTCTTCGTAATTAATCCGGCGGTAGTCCTCCTGACTCCGACTTCTGCCCCTATTAGTTCTAGTCTCCCTTCGATCGTTATTACTGTACTGGTTCCAATCGGTGTCCCTATCAAAACTTCGACGTCCTTGGTAGTATGTCCTCCCGTTATAATTGTCGTACGCCCCCACATAATTAACTCTTCTGTAGTTTTGGTTTTGGTTATTCGGATTACGGTTGCTGTTATCATAATTTCGGTTGTTCGTGTTCCGGTTCTGGTAATTTGGGTTATACGACCGGTTATATTGGTTGTTCGGAATACTCTGTCTATTCCCGTAATTGTTTCCGTTGTTCCTTGGGCTGTTGTTGTTATTTTGCCGTTGGTACGCCTCATTACCATAATTACCAGGCCTGCCATTATAGTTTGTCCGGTTATTCGCCTCATGACTGTTATGGTTATTGTTTCTATTGTTATAGTCTGGGAAATCCCTGTTCCCGTACTGGTCGTTTCTCTGACGACTCCTTCGATAGTGTACTTCACGCTCGTGCTCTTCTAATAGCGTTGACATGGCCTGTATAGTTTTTATTTGTCCACCCGATCGTGCTATTGATATACCGTTATCATAGTGATATGCTAACCTGGTGACGAGAATTTCCTCTGGGATTTTTGGTTCAAGATGTCTTGCCAAACATACTTTTCCCAGGAAGTAGGCGGTAAGTGTTGTTCCCCTGCTGGCGTCATATCTTCCATAACTGATGCTCTCCCTCACTACGTTCTGGGTGGCGTCTGACCAGTATCTGGCTTTAAAAGCTATTTTAAATTCTTCGTAGCTTCGTATCTCGTGCCTGGTGGCTGTCCACCAGTTATCATAAGTTTCTTTAAAATGATCGTCTAAATAACGACGAATTATTGGCCACCTGTTTTCACCGGTTCTCATAATTTGTTCGCCGACCCGTTCCAAGAATTCCATTGGATTTCTCCTGTATGTCTTAAAGTTGATGGTCTCCCGGTCGTCTATATGTTGTGTATATGGGACAGTGATCGATCGGTTGTCAACTGACCGTTGTAGGTTCTCGATTCTATCCTGGTTACGTTGTCCTTGCTCCTGTACTTCGTTCATGATCGTATCTAAATTTCGATGCTGGTTTCCACAATCAGTTCGTATTGATTCCACTTGAATTCGGTTTTCTTCTTCTATATGGCCTAGCTTGACCTCTAATTCAGCTCTATTTCGTATAATAACTTCATCGGTCGCTTTCAGCTTTCTATTTGTTTCCGCGATCTCCTGTTTTCTTTCGCCGTCGTTCTTAACTACCTTCTGGCTGATTGCCTCACTAGCGTCCTCAATTTTCTTATTGATAACTTGTCTTAATACTTCATTCTGTTTTTCAACATTTTCCCTTATTTCCTGGTTAGAATATTCAGTTCTCTCATCGATTCGTATAAGAATCGATTATCCTCATTGATTTTCTCAAGATCTGCTTTCATTCTTTTATTGTTTTCCTCAAGTTTTTCGTTCATTATTTTGTTATCGTCTTGAATCTGTCTCAAATTCTCGTCATTCCTGTCAAACTTTTCATTCATTTGTTTGATTAAATTTTCGCTCAAAATTTCGTTTTGTTTTCTTGAGTTCTAATTAATACTGTCTCTATTTTATTTTCCAGCTTTTCTGAATTTTCATTTATACTGTCTATCTTTTCATCGATTTGTCTAAAATCGGCCTTCAATCGTTCATTATTTTCATTTATGGTTTGCCTTAAAAGTTCACTAGTACTTTCCTTAATACTGTCTATTTTATTTTCCAGCTTTTCTGACCTTTCGTTTATACTGTCTATTTTATTTTCTAGCTTTTCTGACCTTTCGTTTATACTGTCTATTTTATTTTCTAGCTTTTCTGAGTTTTCTTCAAATTTTTTATTTAATTCTTCCTTCTGTTTCTTGGAATCTTCTTTAATTAATTCCCATAATTTTTGTAAATCTAGACCTCCTCTGGCTTCCTCTTTATCTGGTTGGTCCCCTTGGGCATCTTCTTCCACTATTTCCGTTTCCGTATCCATAACTATTTCGGTTTCTTCTGTATCACCTGTCTGTTGATCCATTTCGGTATCTGTACCTACCTCTGTTTCTTTTTCCCTCCTATCTTCTTCTGTTTCTTGTTCCTTCTCCATTCTTTTCGTAACAGATCTCGTATGCATTCCTGTGCCTCTAATGGTTGCCTGCTCAAGTTAAGTAACAAATAATATGAGTTTTTACTTAACTAAAGCCCACTCGTTGAGCGCCAATTTGTAAAGAAAGAGAGACTTTTAGGTGTTAAGATGCGACGATGATGCCTCACGTTGCGAGCGTCAATTTGTAAAGAAAGAGACTAAATGTACGTCCTCGTTTTCGTTTAAGCCCCACGTTGCAGGAGGCAATTTGTAACAAAATGAAATATATAGAATGTATCGAGTACGTGTTTAAATAAGTTCCACGTTGTTATGTGCCAATTTGTAAAGAGACTAATATGTGCCGGTTCTAGCGAAAATGTCCGTCTTATTCAAACCCCACTGTTGTAATCAATTTAGTAACGAACTGCTTGTTAATTATGTGAGGACGTATGTAATAATGTTGTGCATTTACCAACTTATTCTCAATAATATTAGCACATATATTTAGTAAGATATAGATAACAAATACCATAATTCGGTATTAATGATACTCACCAATTTCATTAGTTTCCGGGCTCATTTTCTTCCTTTATAACTTGTTTTCTACCTAAGGGGTACCAGGGTTCGGGTACAGGAAGATTTTGAAACACAGTTGACGACACAAATGATAACCAGATATTCTTGAAATTAACCATCAAATTTAATTCAATCGAAGGTAGTACACATACAACCATGCGGTCAAAATAGTGACGTCATATGATATGACCCAAAACAAAATGGCGGCTACTTTTTCTATCTCTTTTTATTCTCTCTATTTCTTTATCTGTTGAATTAGTATCAATGTAAACTTTATTGCTGCAGCTTAAAATCATTTATTAATAGTTACTTAGTTACTACACAAACCAATGCCCTCAGCTTATGTTGTTCTGGCCATACATTCACGCATTCATTCTCACACATTCAACTTCAGACCCGTACATTCTTTTTTATTATCGATTTGGTATTTATGAGCTCATTAACTATAAAAATGACAAAAAGGAACTTCTCTGCTTGTTAGGTGGTGGTGTCCATCCGTTGTTGATGTGAGACTCCCATGGTGATGGTCGGTGTTCGCCTTTAATTCCGCTGAGTCTAATTAGATAGATGTGTGCACTGAATTTACATTTTTTATATATTTATACTGTTAAACAAGATGAGCCTTCATTGCTCCACTACTGTTGATAACATTTTTGTTAGTTAATTTAAAGTATTGTTAAACAGTTATACACACAACGATACATCGCTGTGGCTCCTCTGAAGAATGGCGTTGAAATGAGAGCGAGGCAAGTGCAATTTTTTGCTTGTGTGTGTGTAGTTCTTACGTCATCCCGCTTTGTCTTGCTGGACAACGCCTCGTTGCACACATTGTACTCAGTGCGTCATTGTTCTTAGCGATGACGGACTAGTGTTATAGCCCAATCATAATGCATATTGTGGTACTTCGTCATAAACACCGCCATGGTAGATTTTTCTGTTTTCACGTCCACCGGAGACCTTGGTGTTTTACTCTGGCCGAATTTACGTTGTTCCGTTTTCCAGAGGGACAATGTACCTAACCATTCTGTATGTTTAAAAAAAATACATAATAAAACAATGAAAATACCCATAATTCCCATAATTCTGGTACTGAGTCATTCTGTACTGTTACAAACCCCCTCAAGGAAAATTTTTTGAGTCGAAACATAAAAAAATTTCCTTGACTCATTCACACTCTCCTAAAAGGATCAGTCTAGATACGTCACCACAACCCCCTGTAACGTTACACAAAAAAATTTTATCATCACTTACCCTTGGTCCTATGATGCTGGTCGCACCCTCTGACCTTACTGGACTTCTCCTGAGAGATCCCTACACCATAAGGCCATGAGGCACTCTACACTCCTGTTCTGACGCTCCAGCCAGCCCAGGACTGCGGTCACAACACCACAAAACTCTGAAACATCCAATACAAAATTTCAAAATAGTGGTATAATACACTTACATATCTACAACTGATATGTCCCCTTTTAGACGCATTGGTTTGTGTTCGGGCATTGGTTTGTTTTTTAATTCAAAAGTGTCACTTAACCACAACAAGACTTAAAATACATTGATTTCTTACCACCACCAAATTCAACTACTTCCTTGTAAGAAAATAAACAACATATATATGTAACTAAATATAACACAATATATCAACAATTCTTTATCATACCCCAAAATACCTTCCTAATTATTTCTATAAATTCAACTTACAACTATCATGGCAGACACTTTTCCTTTAAACTTTGTTGCTCAACTTATAATCATTTATTTATTTTGTAAATGGCAGCTTACGAGAATATTTTATTTAACTTCATTTTTTAACTTTATATTTTCAACTTTAAAATCTGCTATCTCTTAACACTTATTATCGTCATTACCCCTGTAACGACCTCCTAGCCACACACTCTATTGCCCCCCAACCGAACTGTAGTGCTCAGGTGCCTCTGCAAGAACTGTAATGGTGGAGGAATTATCATCTCCTTTGTTCTTGTGTTGGCTTCACATTTAAACAACAAGATATCATAATATCTACACTTACATAATTACACGCCCTTAAACGGTTCTACCACCGGTCTCTGCTGTTCCTTCTTGAACAGAGTGGCAGCCGCTGTTCCCTAGTTACGGGTAATTTCCCCATGGATATACCCCCCTGTTAATTTCTATTCTACACCAATTTCAAGACAGCTATGGTCGAAGGACTTAAATAATGGCCATAGCTGACCGCTCGCCAAAACCACGATTAGTGCTGGTAAGGCAGTAATCGCCCGAAAGTCGGGGAAATTAATCTCATTTATATATTTTACACTTTATCAGTATTGATACACTGCACAAATAAAATCACATATAATATGAATTACATTCAAAGTGTACCGTGCATTACGCCCACATGAGGCCTCCGATGATGGCAGCATTCTATGTGTTGCTCATCAACCCATTTCACTAGCCACAGTAGTATATGTCACTACTGCCCTAGCCCATTACTGATACTTTACTTCTCTACATTAACTGCTCTCACAGTCCGATTTTGACTTATAATTCACTAACACCACTTAACTACAAAATACTCTTCACTCTTGCTCAAAAACAAGTTCGTTAATTATTTAAAATTTTCACATAGACACTTTACAAGTTCGAGCTTTACCTTTTTTCACAACTATATTCACTGCTATAACAAGATAGGAATGACAACAATGGATCACCTGCTCTGCTTACCTTTACATACACATATTTTTCTGTTTTCCGATGGAAAACCAACAACATTCATTTCTATAATTCTAACAATTTTAACATATTTCACCTCACACTTTCAAAGAAATCTTTGTTACTGGAATACATATATTTTTTTTTTTTTTTTTTTTTTTTCAATACACAATTAATTCTTATTCACAATTCTAATCGAGTAACACTCTCTCTCTTTTTTTTTTTTTTTTCTTTAAATTTATTTTTTCTATGCTTCCCAGTATAATTTCAAATTGCTAGCATTTTGTGTACCCACTATTTCTTTAGTCTCCCTATCCTGTAGTACATAGGCATTCTGCATTTTAACTTCAACCACCTCATAAGGTCCTTCGTACAGCAGGAAGAACTTTTTAATTTCCTTCTCCTGTGCATTTGACAAATCGTGCCTCTTCACCAATACCAACTGTCCTATTTCATATTTCATCCACTTACCTCTTGTGTCGTGCGCTCCTTCTCGCCCCATTTCCATTGTTTGGTTTTCTGGAGTACTGCACTCAATCTTGTGGTTAACTCTGTATAATTCTGTTGAAATTTCCGGTAGAAATTACATAACCCAAGGAAACTCTGTAATTGTTTCACATTCCTCGGTTCAGGGAAACGCATGATTGATTCTACTTTGTCGGGGTTCGCTGTTATTCCTTCAGGTGTGATAATAAATCCTAAAAATTTTACCTGTGTCTGCAGAAACGTTGACTTATCCCAATTCACGGTGAGTCCTCCTGCCTCTAGTTTAGCCAATACATAGTCTAAGTGATCTAAATGGTCCTCGAAGGTCCTTGATGCAATCAAAATATCGTCCACGTAGACCGTCAAAAAGTCTAAGTCCTTGGGTCGCAAAATTTTGTCCAAACACTTTATAAAGCTGGCGACGCTGGTGTTCAATCCGAAAGGTAGACGTCGAAACTGGTAGTTCTTACCATTAAATAAAAATGCTGTATACTTTCTACTAACCTTTGCTAGTGGAACCTGCCAATACCCAGATGTTAAATCCAACGATGTCATATACTTTACTCCACTGAACTTCTGGAAGATCTCATTGATAGGCTCTGGTGACTCTCTGTCGGGAATTATGATCTGGTTTATTTTTCTGGCATCTAGGCACAAACGTACGCGTCCATCTTTCTTAATTACTACTACAAGTGGATTAGAATAATGCGATACTGACCGTTCAATTATACCTGTTTCTACCATCCTGTCGAGTTCTCTCTGCACCGCGCTTCTTTTTGAGTAAGGGACGGGGTAGCTCCTTTGCAAGAACGGTGTGTGTTCCCTTATTTGTAATACACATTCATACCCTTTTGCCCTTCCTGGAACTTCGGCAAACACTCCTCTGTACCTCGCTATCACCTGCCATAACGCTGCACGCTGGCCACTCCTTACCACCTCACCTTCACTACAAAATTCATCCGCCCTTAACTCCCAAACAGCATCATTAATATTACTCTTTTCACTCTCCAACTCACTCATATATTCTGCCTCTACACATGCACTTACCATGGTACCTAAATTATTCTCACTTACACCCTTCTGTAGTATTTTAACTCCGCACGTTCTAACTCTACCTATTATATGCTCAAATTTTACTCTTACCGACCGATCACCCCCATCTAACTCTATCACCTTATCTCTAAAATTTATAACAGCTTTCGTCCTTTGTAAAAAATCATTACCCAGTATGACATCTAAACTTAACCCTCTTACTACCAAAAATGTGTTTACAAATTCGACATTATTTATTAGAAAATTCAAATGTATCTGTTTAGTGATTCTCTTACTTCGTACACCCGTGACTCCTATTACCGTGACTCCTGCTACTGGTAAGATTGGAATATCTTTGTTAGATTCTCTTAGTTCTGCTAAAATGTTCTCTGCTATCACGGAAATTTCGCTACCCGTATCTATCAAAGTTTTAAAATTCTTATTTCCTACAGTTACCTGAATCTCTGTCAGTCCTGCTTTCACCTCGCTGTTTGCATTGTTTTCTTCTTCCATCAGGTCAGCGACAATATCTGCTTTAATTACGTGGCTGTAAACCTCCTCGACTGGTTGGACCTCCTGCGTTTCCCTGAACAGTGGTCGGGTCCTAGCTACCACTGTCGTTTCTAGTTTTCCTGGTGTCTGCTAGTGGAGGGGCCTCGGTGTCCCTTATCTGGCCTCTGGTTGTTGTTCATCGCTCCTCTAGTGTCAGGTGTCTCTCTGCCTTGTGGTTTATCTCGTCTCTTCTCGTCTCTCCTCCGTTGTCCTTCTCTAGGCGTTCTACATTTGAAGCACTGTCGCCTGAATGGGAAATTCTCCTGTTGACACTTATAACATCTCCACTCACCTGGTTTATAATGGTTATTTTTATTAGTCACATTATGTTCATTGTAATTGTTTCTTTGTGAATTATACTCTATCAAATTCGATTTATCGTTACCCTGTATTAATCGCCTATTCACTTCCCTATCCCGTATACTCTGCAAAATATCAAGGACTTTCTCAAGTTCGCTTAAATTCAATATTTCTTTAGTCATTAATGTTATTTGCACCTCTCGAGGTAGATGCTTACTAACGTACCTTACAAAAGAATTAAAAGGGATTGGATGTTCTAAATATTTAACTTCATTGTATAACTGTGTCACATATAGTGTTATGTTATTGTTTGAATGGCTCCCGAAATTACCCGTTCCCATTATTTTACTCCTCAACGCTTCCTGTTCCTCCTCTGGCCAATATTTTCCCTTAAACGCTTGTTCAAACATTTCGTAATTACCCCACTCTATTCTGTGTGCTTCTGCCCATACCGCGGCACTACCCTTAAAACATCTGATTATTTTAGTTAACTGGATCTCCCAATTACTACTACTAAAATGGTGGTACTCCCTAGTTTGGTTAATAAATCGCATGGGGTGTATTGAGCGGTTTTCGTGACTGAATAATTCTAACTCTATTTCATTATACAAATCTCTCGTAATAACAACTCTTTCCGTATTTCCCGTTAAATTCTTTCTAATCTCCCCCCGCAATTCATTTTTCATTTTGGTTAAATCATTCTCCATTAGGTTATATCTATCATGCACATCGTTATAATTTTGCACACTTAAACTGTCTATCTCTCTAACTCTATTCTGCAACATACTTATTTGATTTGTTGTATCACTTTCATGTTTTGATATATTACTATCTATTGTCTGAATACTTTTGGTTAGGTTTACTACATTTGATTCACATTGTTCTACTTTATTTTGTAAAATCTGAGTTCTCGATTCTAACTGCTTATTGACTTCATTCTTAGTTTTAATTTCTAACTGTTCTACTGTCTCTACATATTTACTTTCTACTTCTCTATTTTGTATTTCTATTTGACTTTGAACGGTTTCATTGATTTGTTTGACTTTGTCATCTAAATTACTTATCTTAGTTTGAACTTGCTCATTAATAATTTCTGTTTGTCTTTCAACATTATTATACTGTGACTCTATTTTACTAATTTTCTTGTTGACTTCAACGTTTTGTTTATACATTTCATTTTCAAATTTCTCTTCTACTTGGTTTAATTTGGCATTCTGTAAAGTATTTTGCTTTTTTAACTCACTCTCAAAACTATCTAATTTTGTATTAAGCGTACCGTTCATTTGATTGAATTTGTCACTGATTAATGTGAATATATTTTCTAATGAGATTTTACTTTCAACTACTTTGGGTGTTGAGCTAATGTGTCTTTCCAATAAAATGGATTCTGTTTCTGAATTTTCTATTTCTATGCTATTGTTATTTTCTGCCATTTTGTATTTTAGTATTTAAATGGTTATTTATCTCTATTTGTATTTGACTACGCAATATACTCAACTCGTATTTAACTATTTACCTTTAACAACATAACCTCTCATTCAATATATATATCGTCTTCTGTGTTTCTCCATCTATCTGTTTTATATAAATTAATTTTATACAAAGTCCACTGTGAGGGCGACCAATTGTGCATTTACCTACTTATTCTCTCAATATTAGCACATATATTTAGTAAGATATAGGTAACAAATACCATAATTCGGTATTAATGATACTCACCAATTTCATTAGTTGCCGGGCTCATTTTCTTCCTTTATAACTTGTTTTCTACCTAAGGGGTACCAGGGTTCGGGTACAGGAAGATTTTGAAACACAGTTGACGACACAAATGATAACCAGATATTCTTGAAATTAACCATCAAATTTAATTCAATCGAAGGTAGTACACATACAACCATGCGGTCAAAATAGTGACGTCATATGATATGACCCAAAACAAAATGGCGGCTACTTTTTCTATCTCTTTTTATTCTCTCTATTTCTTTATCTGTTGAATTAGTATCAATGTAAACTTTATTGCTGCAGCTTAAAATCATTTATTAATAGTTACTTAGTTACTACACAAACCAATGCCCTCAGCTTATGTTGTTCTGGCCATACATTCACGCATTCATTCTCACACATTCAACTTCAGACCCGTACATTCTTTTTTATTATCGATTTGGTATTTATGAGCTCATTAACTATAAAAATGACAAAAAGGAACTTCTCTGCTTGTTAGGTGGTGGTGTCCATCCGTTGTTGATGTGAGACTCCCATGGTGATGGTCGGTGTTCGCCTTTAATTCCGCTGAGTCTAATTAGATAGATGTGTGCACTGAATTTACATTTTTTATATATTTATACTGTTAAATAAGATGAGCCTTCATTGCTCCACTACTGTTGATAACATTTTTGTTAGTTAATTTAAAGTATTGTTAAACAGTTATACACACAACGATACATCGCTGTGGCTCCTCTGAAGAATGGCGTTGAAATGAGAGCGAGGCAAGTGCAATTTTTTGCTTGTGTGTGTGTAGTTCTTACGTCATCCCGCTTTGTCTTGCTGGACAACGCCTCGTTGCACACATTGTACTCAGTGCGTCATTGTTCTTAGCGATGACGGACTAGTGTTATAGCCCAATCATAATGCATATTGTGGTACTTCGTCATAAACACCGCCATGGTAGATTTTTCTGTTTTCACGTCCACCGGAGACCTTGGTGTTTTACTCTGGCCGAATTTACGTTGTTCCGTTTTCCAGAGGGACAATGTACCTAACCATTCTGTATGTTTAAAAAAAATACATAATAAAACAATGAAAATACCCATAATTCCCATAATTCTGGTACTGAGTCATTCTGTACTGTTACAATGTATGATACCAGCTGGAGACGTCAAATTATAAAGAGATCTTGTCTATGAGTGTAATTAGTTATAAAAGACTCCGGTATAACAAACGCCAAGTAGTACGTTGTATGTGGCGATTCGTAACAATTAAAATGCTGTTACCTGGTTTAATTAATATGTTATTAACTAATATACCTTGCGGTTGTGACCAGTGAAACCCTCAGAACACAGATTATTAAGTCCACAAACTTAGAATTATATTCCTGAATTTATAATGGTAGTATTCTGTAGACTTAATTTAATTCTCAGTGGTTGTTTAATATGAGCAATATATATGGAGCATTTACTGAATGTAAGTGGTTTTTGTCTCAACCCTAGTCCCTCAACGATAAAAATTTCATTCAAATTTAGTATGGCAAAACCCGTTAGTTCAGCAATCTCCCGTCTCACCAGCTGCAAACTTGGAGCGCTGTTATTATAAATAATTGTGCGTATAGGTTAGTTATTCTGAATGTTTGTATCAATCTGTTAATAAATTATTACGCCAATTACCTATAGTATTTCCTCTGCAATGATTAAAACGTTATCTCATACAACAAATGTACTTTATTTATTTTTCTCTGGTATTTAACCAGTTACGTTGTCTCAGACAAACAATAAGACAATACAATCGACTATCCCAACATGTATCGATTCTTAATTATTCGAATTCTAAAAAGAAAAACATATATACTTTGAAAATAATGACAAATAATTCTTATACCAGGGTTCGTGTAGTTCTTTGAACCATTAGTAAGGCCAGGTAAAACGCATAATTAAGGTTGTTCAATTTACAAAAAGAATAAAATTATTTACTTAAAATACAATGATATGAAAATAATTTGTTTTTTTACCCAAGCGGCGAAAGCTTCATTAGGCGGTGAATGTTTGTCAACTACGGTCAAAATGCAGGTTATATCGTCTTCACCCAGTAAAACTGCTCTGGTCTTCAATGAATGGATGATGATAATCCCACGGGAACTCTGGTGCTTCGAGTCTTCTTTTGCGTCTTCACAATTCTTGGTCCCAACGAACTGGAATTAGAATCTCAGCTTCCGCTGTCAGTGAAGGTTATTTCGTCAACCGAATCTTCTGTATTTCCAAATATTTCCGTTAATTCAGGCTTCAACTCTTTATTGGTCTTCAATTTATAGCATGAATTGGTTTGATACCAAATTCAGCGGAATTGTTTAGTGAATGAGGTGAGACACTTTCAGTTCTTTTTTATTGTATTCATTGATAATTTATAGGGTTATTTAATTTGTATGATTCATTAACATTCCAGTATAATTGTTTTGCAAGATGCTTTTTTTTCAATTTGGATATATATTTTTTTTATATTTATTCATATATTTTAAATATATCGGTTCATTTCAACCTAATAGCTTGTAACAATCAGTACCATCTATTCAAAATCAACAAGTTACTAAAAATCAGTTGCCTTAACAACCAGGTTTTCTATATATCCTTGAGCCGGCATTATAGAATATTACTACTCCTTTCCAATAAAATACTCCATGCTTGGATTAATATTGAATCACATAAAATTCTCCCCTAACCTTCCTTATTAAACAGTAAATGTTTTACTAGAGTTTCGTTGGACTGGGTTTACTAAAAAGGTATTAATTTCCTTTCACTAATATGGAATTTAGGCCTATAGATTCATTTACAACCATTATAACATTATTTGGTTTTTAACTTAATTTTCTTTTTACCTGACCTACTGTACAATTAATTATTGATTACATAGTTAATTACATGAATTTCAATTTACTGGTGGTTATTTGTTTTTACATTAATCAATTGGTTCTGGAACCCTTTATTAATTTATGACATAATTGTCAGAACTACTTGTTAGACTTGAAACACTGGTCACACTCCTGATCCAGTTTATAAACATTAATTAGAACAACAGTATCTTTCAATTTTATACAATACTGACAACTTAGTACCGTGCCTAACATTGGTAACTATATTGTGCTGTATAAAAACAAATCTAATATAAAATATAAACATAATTATTGAGTAAGTATTATTATCAAACAACATCATTTCATTTTTAACACATTCAACATACAATATAAATATTCTGTAGACCTTAACATGTCACAGTACAAAACAAACATTTCATTACATCCAATCATTCATTGGTCTGGCTCTTTCACATTTAATATTAGTCATTGCCTCCTTTTTACTTGAGGTCCTTCTCAAACATATGAACTATCGAACAACCTTAAGTCAGGGTATGGTCTTTGACCATATTTCATTCAGTCTTTTATGTAACGTTGGGGAACCTCAACTATGTTGCGTTACAATATATATATATATATATATATATATATATATATATATATAAAAAATAAGAGTAAAGTCACAAATGCCGCCCAGAACTAGGGACATAATTATTTAAAGTCACAAACTAACACTTACTTTAGATACTAAGAGTATAATTATAAAGAAAATATCTAACATTTAATTGAGTTTTATGTGAAGGTTTGTACTTTCTTGAATCATTTTGTTAACTTTTTCTGTAATCCAAAGAACTTTGACTGAATAACCATCGTAAAATTAATTTCGACAAATGATGAATGTTGTTTTGTCAGCCGACCCAACATAGCCAACCGCTGAGTTAGAAATCAATCAGAGCTGGAGCACAAATTTATATTTTATAATAATTTCTTGTATTAAAAGATAAAAAGGGAGAACCTCTATCCAATAAACCAGTACTGAGAATTAATACCTGTTTATTGTTTCATTTGATAATATTGATGTATTAATATCTTTAATATAGCACAGGTGGAAATTTTTTACCAAAAATAAAGGTTGGTAACACTTGCCGCTCAAGAGCGAATTTCGAATTCAACTAAGACATTGCGGTAAGTTATACTGTTTCCTTAAAGAAAAAAGAAACTGTGAAGAGAAACTTTTAATTGTTTTTAGTATAAACAATTTGGCGCCTAAATCGGGAAAACAAAGCTTAATTTATATCAGGTAAGAAGGAAGAAGACGGTGTTGAGGCGGGTACTGGTAAGTTCACGAGAGCGAAGGTTAGCGGGAAAATATACGAAATTTTGGACATTAGAAAATAACGCAGGCGGAGTCGAATTAATAGAGTACGACTCGAGAGGTCGTTATAAATTGACGCAACCAATGTGTAGCGGGTAAACCATACAACTGCGGTTTATTATAAATTGGGGATCCCAATGTGAGGCTTAATTGAAGAGAGACATTGGGTGTATTATAATATATATATATATATATATATATTGTAATATGTCAAATTTTATTTGTACCGTTACTTATTATTTATCGTGTTGCTTTTAACTCATTTATTGTGAATAGTTTTCCGCCCTGTAAATTGACCCCACTTATATCAAATACGGACTGTTATATTATTTTATTACTGACCAATAAATCTTGCTATGGAATATCAATAATTTTATTCACTTTTGTTCTCAGGCGCCATCTTGTTATTAATACAAGAACATTTACTTACCTTAAGGCCAGAATTCGGTTAAGCGAACTAGAAAATTGCGGAATGTGTTATTTGAAATAATAACTCTTGCTTGAAATGTTTACCAAATGACATTACCTCTTAATAACATATTACTACAAAACATGTGACTCTACCGTGCGAAATAGGCATGCTGCTATACACTCTGAGGTGTTACGTCATGAGATGCAGTTACATTATTTAAGTCAAAAAATCCCCTTAAACATTTCAATAGCCCTCCAAAATAACATATTCAATTATATTTTTTATGTTTTAATAACATATTACTACAAAACATGTGACTCTACCGTGCGAAAACAAGCACGCTATTATATGCCTTTTGGCGTTGCGTCATGAGATGCAGTTCTACTGTATAAGTTTAAAAATTTCCCTTAAACATTTCATAAGCCCTCCAAAATAACATATTCAATTATATTTTTTATGATTTAATAATTATAAATAATTTCACAACCCAGCACTGCTTAAATTTTATATTATATTCACGCAATCACACACTCATTCATGCAGTACAATTTTATGGACTTTAAATAGAATATTGAAAATTGTTTTTATAAGTTTGCTACTTAGCTGCAAATCTGTCCTGAAGACGTCGCATCGTTACACGCGCACTAATGTTAAAATGTTAAAAAACTTTAACGAAAACTTTTGTTTATGTCTTACGTTGCACTGTTATTTCATATTTATATGAATACTGCACTTTTACATTATATAACAAAACTTGGTTGTGTAAAATTTAGATGTAAGTAGCTTTTAGGGAATTACCGGCCGGTACGCTACACTGATGAGTCGAAACTAAGGACGATTTACAATGCTGCAATACTGAGGTGGGGGACAAACTACGTCGCTCAATCCTTTGTTCACAAAAGTATGTATTGCATAGTAGCATACCTTTGGCTGACGAAATCATGTGCGCAGCTGGTTGACACATTGACATGACGACTGTTTTTTCTGTTTCTGTACGTATACGCTCGACCTTGACACCAATCCTGTACACTCGATATTGCGCAGTTGCAAACCCTCAATAAAACTTTACCAATTTTTTATATGTGACTTGGAAATGAAAATACAATTTATATCGATTATTCCCCAAAATATAATAGGGCCAGAATTGTACTGTTACAAAACCCCTCAATGAAAGGTTTTATGCCGAAGCATAAAAACTCTCATTGACACACTCATACTTCCTAAAGGGATCAGCTAGGATATGTCGCCACAACCCCCTTACTATTTATATAAAAAAAAAAAATAATTACTCACCCTTGGTCCGATGATGGTGACAGTACCTGCATGACCTTACTGGATTTCTCCTATGAGATCCCAACACCATAAGGCCAATCAGGCACTTTACACTCCTGCTCTGACGCGCAGGCCAGCTCAGGACCACCGTCACAACATCACCAAACACTGAAACAATAAATCAAAAATATCAAAATAGTGGCCTGGTATAATACCATATCCTTAACTAATCTGTTTCCCCTTAGCTATGTGCTGGTTTGTGTTAAGAAGCACTGGGTTTACTTTAACTCAACAAGAATTATACAGAAGTTCCATTCTCTTAATTCACTACCCTTACATTTATAAAATTTTTTCGATTCCAATCGATAATAATTATCCTTTCACATTAACAAGAAGAAACATAAATCTTTATACTAATGCAATAATACTTTCAAAATATTCAAACACATAATCAAAATTTACTCAAATAAAATCATCTATTTCTCCCCTTTCTACAATCCTGAAACATTTTCTTATTATTATTATTAACAGTAAGTGATCCGGCACTGTTAATAATCGTCCCCTTTTCTCCTCCACACACACTATTTCCCCCCCTGAACTGTTGCGTTCAGTTGCCTCCACAAGGACTGAGGCAGAAGGAGTGAGCACTTTTTTCTTTTCTCTCTCTCCCGTCTTCCTTGGTAACGGTTATTGTAATAATTATTGTTGGCTCTTACATAGTTTACTCTTTGTCGAGTGTCTTGGGGTTGTTCATTTCTCCGATCCTCTGTATTTCCGGATCTCCATCTACTCCTCCTGTAATACGATTCTTGCTCATAGTTCTCTAAAAGGGTTTCCATACCTCCGATTGTCTTGATCTGTCCGCTTAATCGAGCACTGATAATCTTTTCTTCAAAATGATACGCTATCTTGGTTACCAGACACTCTTCTGGGATTATCGGTTCTAAATACTTTGCCACACATACTTTTCTCAAAAAATAAGCAGTAGGTGTCTGTCCTTTAATGCTGTCATACCTCCCATGACAGATATCGTCTCGAATAATATTTTGCTCTGATTCGGACCAGTACTTCAGCTTGAACAACCTTTTAAAATTTTCATAATCACACACCTCGTTTCTAATGACAGTCCACCAGTTGTCATTGATGTTTTTAAAACACTCATCTAGTGTACCTTTGATCATGTTTCATCGGTTTTCTTTTGACCGGTTTAATATTTCGTCCACTCTTCCTAAAAATTCTAGTGGGTTCCTTCGATAATCTCGAAAGTTTACACTTTCTCTACTATCTTGAATAGTATGTTGAGCGTTGCATGTTGATCTTAAACCCATCCTATTTACCTCCCCTTGTAGGTTGGTTTGTAAATGTTGTAAATTTTCTAGTTTTTCTCCCTGATTATTAAACTGGTTCTTTACGTTTTCTATGGTCTCATTAAAATCGGTGAATTTACTGGTTATGTTGCTTTTCATACTGTCCAATTGATCATTATTTTCCTGGCGTATGGCCATTATTCGACCTTGATTACTCTGTTCCTCTCGATCCATTCGGACATCTATTCCTGTTCTGATTTGTTCGATCGTTTCTTCAGTTTTATCTAATCTTTGGTTGGTTTCTATTATTTTCTTTTCTGCTTCCTCCTTAAATCCATCTATTCTTTGACTAAGTGTTTTGTTAACATTTTCTATCTTACCCTCGAGAGTTTCCCTTAACTCCTTATTGAAATTTTCCATTTTACCCTCAGTTTGTTTTAAATTTTCATTATTTTCTTCAAATTTTGTGTTCATATCTTCCCTTTGCCCATTAATAATTTATCTCAATTCATGGTTTTGTTCATTCATGGTTTGTCTGATATCTCCATGAATGGTCTCAATTTTTTCGTTTAGTTGTTTTACTAAACTTTCCTGAATACTGTCTATTTTCTCATTGGTTTGCTTGTTTTGTTCCTTTGAGTTTTCCTCCTGTTTCCTAAAATTTTCCATATTTTCCTCTCCATTTTGTCAAATTTTTTCACTCAAGGTCTGTTTATTGCTTTCTTTAATGCTATCAATTTTCTCCATCATTAGCCTCATAATTTCTTGCCAATTTGGTTCCCCTCTGGCTTCCGCTTTGTCGCCTGCCTGTTGCTCCTTTTCTGTGTCCATGATTACTTCGTCTTCTTCTTTATCACCTGTCTGTTGTTCCATTTCACTGTCCGTGACTACTTCTATTTCTTATTCCTGTCCACCTTCTTCCTTCTCCTTGTCTTCTGCCCTCTTCTTTGACTTGCCTCTGGTATTATGCATTTCTTGGCTTCTTATAGTTGCCGACAAAAATTAGGTTTTTCATTATTATTTCCTTATATATTTTGAAATTCTTCCCTAATTTGAGCCCTCTAAGTTGAGCGCCATTTGTAACGTCTCACGAGCAAACTCGTCGTCACTCTTACGATCGCCTGTAATAGTTACAAAGTTTGTATTCTGTTGGTGTTATTTATTTGGATTCCGATAATGTTATTTACTTTTTTAATCGAGGGTGTGTGAATATGAAAAATATTGACCAAGTTTTCGTAATTTCGTATTAATCAGGGCAGATGTTTGAAAATAGGTAGGAGAGAGAGTGAAAGAGAGCGAAAGAGAATTCCTCTCTTTGAATCCGATTTAATCGTTTAATTTTTTTGCGCGTTGCATCAGCTATTTTCTATTTTTTCGAAACCATTTCAGGTTATGTTATTTGGCAGTACTTAATAATTTCTGATGACGGGGCTAATTTTCTTACTCTTCTCTGCTATTCCTTCTTTTCCTGTAACAAACTACTATCTACCAGAAATAATACACAGTCAATTACCTAAAAGAAAGGTATTTATTGAATTTATTTTAATTCAGTGGAAATTCTTGTCTCCAAATCATGAGTTTACAATCAATTATTTATCGAAATCACCACAACCTTTTTTCGATATTAGCTTTATCATACATATAACATTACAGATGTATTCAATTACAGTTATTAGAAAAAAATTAATTAATTATATATATATCTCAGGGTTATTTGAGGTTCTTTGAACTATAAGAAAGTCAGAAATGCATATTGATTAGTATCATACTTTACATTAATTCATATTTGTTTATTTAAAATCTGATTTAACAAGTTTGTTGTTTAACCGCCAGAGCGAAGACTATGTATCTTCACAGAAAGCGAACACAAATGAAGATGGCTGCCATACGTTCCTAATGAACACACTTTTTTACTGTTTTTTGGTTAATTAAATAAAGTTTATTATGTTCACCTTGTTTTCTTATAAATTGAGAGAGGTGGTGCTGTTTCTAGTGTTCTATACTTATTGGTGATGTGTAATTTTGTTATTTATTAAAAGAAGACGATCTCACCCAAAAGTTAGAGTTCTGAAGTATAGGCCAAAAAACGTTTCGATGAATTGTCGGTTTTCATTTATTTTCTGCCTTGAATTATTGTGGTTCCATAGATGTCTCAGATGTAGTGGAAGGTGCTGACTCGCTTCATTAATTTTGTATGGGGTTTTTTCGAATGGTAGTTATTAAATTCTTTTAAAATTTACCGGACATTACTTTTTTTAATCTGCTCACTTCGAATACCATTGAACAAGCAATCCATTTCTTGTTGGTTAGTTACTCTTAGTTACCAAGAAATTGATGGTTTTTTATTGGCTAACCTAGGTACAGTTTTAGTAAATAGGCTAGTATTTATTATTACTTCATTTCTTCTTTTAGAAAAAATACTCCTTTACAAATTTTAACTATAATTAAATTTAATTTATATAAGGTTTTTCTTCACATCTTTACTTAAGCTTGGCTACCGGTATTTTATAATTTAATGGTTTTTAACTTAGTTTATTTTTGACTTATATTTCAGTTAATGTATTCTTACTCGACACTATTTTGTTTTCCACTCCATCTCTCTATTTTATATTAATTAGCTATTATTGTTACTTTACTCGTTTTTATACTCTTAATCAAATACATCTGTATATGTATGTGGAAACAACCAGTAACCTATATTTTGTTTTGTTTACTTTATTTCGATCAGACACGTTTGTCACACATACCATAATTATGGTATCCACCATAATTTGTGAATTCGTTTGCTTCAGTTTTGTTATTATACTTATTATTACTACCTAACGGTCCAGGATTCGACTCAGCGTGAATGCTGACACAAGGAGGAATTGAAATGAGAATACGTTTCTTTGACACCATGAACATCAATCGTAATTTATTTCTGCATTTTTAGTTGTGTACACCGGACAATATTCCAATATGGCAGCCATTAAATATATTGGCTCGCTTTCATACTAAAATCAGTTATATTTTATCAAACATTAATTTACCAGAATATTTATATTGATTATGCAGCTGCTTCATATTTAATTAATTTAATGATAATTCTTTAAAAGAAAACGCAAACCAACACCCCGATGGGATGTCGACATTATCGGGCACACCCTACTTTCTCTCGCGCATTCATACTTATAATTTCAAAATTATTTTTTTTTTGTGTACACATCTCTATGATTGATTAAAGAGCTCTTTAAATATAAATTTGGGTTTTCACTTCCCTGATTTGGTCGACTGGAAGTTCTAGACGTGCATCACATGTTGTTCCCTCCGCTGGCGTTGTTACATCATATCAAATTCACTGACTCTACTTCTAATTTTGAAAAGCAATCACTGCACACTGTCTAAAGTTTACTGAGGTGGTTACATTTCACATTTTGATTACATTTTGAGTTATTTCAAACACTAAACCGGTGTAAAATGCCGGTTGCCTGTGAGACAGGTGTTACTACTGCAGCTGTATTGTATAGACTGGGACTCAACACTACGCAAATTCTACGTACGTGTGTGTGTGTGTAAACGTCATCGTTCTTTGTTTCTTCGTTACATAATAGTCTTGTTGATTACATATTTTTATAGCGTCATTGTGGTTTTAATGACGTTGGGCGTTGTTGGCCAATGAGATAGAAGTAAGTAGAGCCGGTATTGGTTACAGTAACCATTACAAGTCTGTTTATCGGCACGTATTCTGCTGTCCTTGAAATTGTTTTGTTGTCTCTGATCTGCGCCGTCGTATGCGAAACCCAAGGGAAATTGTATCACACATAAATGATTTTTAAAACATTGAAATACCATAGTTTACTACCTTGCATACCATATTTTTATATCATACTTTTTGTACTGTCACAAAACCCCCTCAATGAAAGGTTTTGTGTCGAGACACAAAAACTTTCATTGACTCATTCACACTTCTCTAAAAGGATCAGCTCAGATATGGAGCCACAACCCCCTGTAATGTTACTATATATAAAAAAAATTCAATCACTTACCCTTGGTCCAATGATGAGGTTCGCACCTTCTGACCTTACTGGACTTCTCCAGAGAGATCCCTACACCATAAGGCCATGAGGCACTTTACGCTCCTGTTCTGACGCACCAGCCAGCTCAGGACCGCGTTCACCACACCATAAAACCCTGAAACATTCATTACAAAATTTTAAATAATGGCCTTCTCTATATCCATATCCATAACCGATATGTTTCCTCTTAGTACGTTGGTTTGCGTTGCGGGGCATTGGTTTGCTTAATTCTAAAAATTTCACACAAAGTATGACAAGAATTAGGATAGAAATTACTTCTCCTTTTTACCAATCCGGTACCTAGTACACACTTTTGACTTCTATCAACTATCTTCACTCCCTTCACCATATGAAAACAATTACTTTTAACCTAAATAAACTGTATCTTACTGCTTTAGCAACAACCATTAACCCTAATATTTTACTTTATATCATCTTACAATATCTATATTATGGCAAACAACTTTAAAACTTTATACTTTCTTTACGATCTTTTCTTATGTTTAACCTTCTTTATAACAGCATCGTTTCTAAGGAATGGACAAACTTTACAACACTTTGATATTATAATCGTTACTCTCTTGGTAGTAACCTCCTATCCACACACACTATTGTACTATCAACATAAGAAAACACAATAAAACATTGTACATCATAAGCATTAAACACTAACATTGAACAATTCACAAATAAACAATTTACATAACTTGTAGCAAAATTTTATAACATTTTTCCTATCAACAATTCTCTATTCAACTTTTAATATTTAACATTCATTTAGATTCTATACAAAATTTCACATTTATCATTACCTTTCAGTTACAATTACCTTCCTACCATGAATTTTCCCTTTCTAACCCTTTTTCCTTATTAGTTTGGGTGACTCTCTATTATTCATTATTCTCTATCTCTTATTTTGGTATTTGTCAACCTAACCTTACTACCCCTTTTTTACACTAACCGCTTCTAACCATTAATATATTTTGACACCAATATCTCTATAATAACCCCCTTCACAAATCCTATTTAAAACCTCTGGCACCGCTCATTTTTGTACTAGTATGTGTGTACTCGAACTCTAACCAACTCATTCCCTTATCGGTTTCTGACCCTTTCAGATAACCCTTTCCGGCGCTAATCGATCCCTTCCTGTCTCAACATCTCTCGTTGGACTCCTACACCAATACCCTTATTACAAAATATCACCATCAACAACAAATATAATTACCACTCACATTGCTCAACTCTACATATAATCGCTAACCACTGTGTCCCTAAAATATCTAACACCTCTTTATATATTATCAGCATCTCAGCACTTTATTTTCCCTAACTCCCAATAACTCTATTCAACTAACTCCAATGCCCTGATTTATCACTATCCCCAAACTCTTTATAACATTTCAACTTAATACACCATTACAAAATTCATCACTTACCAACTAACAACAATACCTCTCAATATCCAAATATATAATCATTTACTAACCCTTTATAATCTAAATTCCATAATATCCTTTCAAAATCATTATTAAACTTCTTTTACTTATTTAAAATTCTACAATAGTTTACACACAAAAAATATATAGAATACACAATAGCAAAATTACACAAATACATAGACATCAATACACAAAAATATACAATTCACATAATCATGAAATCATTTGCCGTAATCAGTCCTGATCAGTCCATTTTTTTAAAAAACACTGTCCACACAATTAAATGTTCATAACACAATAGAAGGTCTACCCTCCATCGTTAAACAATAGTCTTATCTTCGGTCTGTACAATCTATTTTTTCTTAAATACATTATATTAACATCATTAATATAATACACATTTAAATTCTTATCTTTTATAAAACCATCATAATTAATAGGGTTATTCCCTATCAATTCAACATACAACTTGTCACGATTGGTTATTGTCCTGTCACCTCCAGTATAATCAGTCACCACTAGGTACGTTATAAAGTCATTATTTTCATTATCATCCTCTCCTACTGCTATATCAGCTTCATTACAAAGTAAGTTCTTATTTTTATTATATCTCATCTCTGTTCCTAACTTTTCCATAAATTCTTCATAAGTTCTACTCATCTTAAAAATCTCTATCTCCCTCTTTCTCTCACAATATCTCTCACTTTCAAAACATCTCTCTCTTTTAAAATATCTCTTATAATGACTCTCCCAATAACACTTCTCTCTCTCAATATCTCTCTCTTTATCACACCAAGCTACACTCTCAATACTCACACAATTATTTTCTAACACCATATTCTTAATTCTATTATCATAATTCTCACCACTACTTACCTTGTCTTTATTTTCATTCAATTTATCTGATTCTCTACTATTCTCTACCCCCATTTTACTCTCGTAATTTTCATCTACTTTATTCTTTTGTCTATCAAACTTCTCATTAACTAATGCAACTATTTTCTCTTCCGTTTTATCGAAACGTGCGTGCATTTCATCAACTCGTTTATCAAAATTAAAATTTTGTTTTTCGATTTCATTTTTTATTTCGTCACATTTTATATTAAAATTATTCTGAATTCCTCTAATTTCGCTTTTTTGTTCACTAAACAGTATTTGCATCATCTTCATGATCTCATTATTCTCAACCCTGTTATTTGAAACTGGTGTTGAGTGCACTATTCCTTCACTCATAACTACTGATTCCGTCATGCTTATTTGGCTGTTGTTTGTACTATCAATTATGTTTAATAAAGAATTATTTTCTTTATTCTCTGCCATTATGAAATTTGTTAATGGTTTGTCGCTTTATCTTATCGTTATCATCTACTTTACAACCGCATTCTCATTTTCAATGTCCCCCCTCTGCCACAATTCAGGCTTATTATATAAAATGTATTTATATATTTCATATAGTCACCAGTTCGGGCCCATTTGTTACTTTACTTTTTTATGTCCCTAGTTCTGGGCGGCATTTGTTACTTTACTCGTTTTTATACTCTTAATCAAATACATATGTATATGTATGTGGAAACAACCAGTAACCTATATTTTGTTTTGTTTACTTTATTTTGATCAGACACGTTTGTCACACATACTATAATTATGGTATCCACCATAATTTGTGAATTCGTTTGCTTCAGTTTTGTTATTATACTTATTATTACTACCTAACGGTCCAGGATTCGACTCAGCGTGAATGCTGACACAAGGAGGAATTGAAATGAGAATACGTTTCTTTGACACCATGAACATCAATCGTAATTTATTTCTGCATTTTTAGTTGTGTACACCGGACAATATTCCAATATGGCGGCCATTAAATATATTGGCTCGCTTTCATACTAAAATCAGTTATATTTTATCAAACATTAATTTACCAGAATCTTTATATTGATTATGCAGCTGCTTCATATTTAATTAATTTAATGATAATTCTTTAAAAGAAAACGCAAACCAACACCCCGATGGGATGTCGACATTATCGGGCACACCCTACTTTCTCTCGCGCATTCATACTTATAATTTCAAAATTATTCTTTTTTTGTGTACGATTGATTAAAGAGCTCTTTAAATATAAATTTGGGTTTTCACTTCCCTGATTTGGTCGACTGGAAGTTCTAGACGTGCATCACATGTTGTTCCCTCCGCTGGCGTTGTTACATCATATCAAATTCACTGACTCTACTTCTAATTTTGAAAAGCAATCACTGCACACTGTCTAAAGTTTACTGAGGTGGTTACATTTCACATTTTGATTACATTTTGAGTTATTTCAAACACTAAACCGGTGTAAAATGCCGGTTGCCTGTGAGACAGGTGTTACTACTGCAGCTGTATTGTATAGACTGGGACTCAACACTACGCAAATTCTACGTACGTGTGTGTGTGTGTAAACGTCATCGTTCTTTGTTTCTTCGTTACATAATAGTCTTGTTGATTACGTATTTTTATAGCGTCATTGTGGTTTTAATGACGTTGGGCGTTGTTGGCCAATGAGATAGAAGTAAGTAGAGCCGGTATTGGTTACAGTAACCATTACAAGTCTGTTTATCGGCACGTATTCTGCTGTCCTTGAAATTGTTTTGTTGTCTCTGATCTGCGCCGTCGTATGCGAAACCCAAGGGAAATTGTATCACACATAAATGATTTTTAAAACATTGAAATACCATAGTTTACTACCTTGCATACCATATTTTTATATCATACTTTTTGTACTGTCACATTATTAATTTGATATAACCCTGGATTCCTTTAAACATAAACAAAAAATAATATATTAATTACAGTAATATTGCCTTTGTGGCCTAACAACACAAAACTACAACAACTTATCATTAGTATTACAGTTTATTACTACAACACTGCATCTTCACTTTTGTGATTGATGTCCTTTTAAGTTTTTAATATTTCCATATAACATACTATGTTTCACTTTGTACTCACCGCACTTTTATAATAACACTTAGTAATTTGTTTTTTTATTGCTACAGTGTTTTATGGTACAAAGGTTTTCATAGTATGATACTGAATCCCCATTTCTGACTTTTTGAATGGGTAATTACTGATTTTATTACTCTTATGATGATATTAATGTTTCTTTATTTATTATCGGTACTGGGCATGGGTTATGTAATGTTACAATATATATCTTAACGATATCTTAAATATATATATATTGTAACGAAACAAAATGTTACAAAAGAATAGTAAATAATAGTGAAATCCGATCCAGAGAAGAAACAAGAAATAATAATTGAAAGCAAATTAAAGGAAAACTATTTGGTTTGACTTATATAATATTATCCAGAAACCCAGTAGAACAGGCCAGTAAACAGAAAAAAGTGAAATAAATAAACCTAGTAGGCCTATTCAACTTACCCTGAATAATAATCCAAACCCAATAAAGAGTACCTAATCCATATAATAAAATTGTATTAATTATAATCATATAGGCCTATAATCAAGGAAAGGAAAAGGGACACAAACCTTTAAAGTAATGAGTGTGATCATAAGAAATAGCGACACAGACTACCGTTAAACAGTGTAATTATTTTTGATGGAAGTGTTTTGTTATTATTAGACAGAATTTTAGTTTATCATACAGACAATAGTTTAGCAGTATAAATAAACTAAAACTGTCAAAAACAATTATTATTATTAAAAGTTTTGTTATATGTTATAAGATTTTATGTCACCACGAAACCACTAATGAGAGTTTAAAACGGATAAATGAAAAAATTGATAGTATTAAAGAAAGTACCAACGAAACCTTAAGGCAAACTATAAGTGACAATAATAACCAAATGAAGGAAGAGTTCAGACAAATCAATGAAGAGAATTTAAGAAGAATTAATGGTAGAATTGAACAAGTCAATGATACAATTAACCAGAAGATGGACAAAATCGATGAGGAAAGGAAGCAAGAAATAGCTGACACTAATGAGAGATTGAGAAAAGCTAACGAAACCATTACACAAAATGAAGCAGTGATAAATACCAGAATAGACCAAGTCCAAGAAAATAGTCGTATTCAAATAGAAGGAATACAAAAGGAACAAGAAAATTTAGTGAATTTACAGAAACAAACCGGAGAAAGGTGTGACAATATTAACACTAAGATGAACAATTTAACTGGTCAAGTACGCCAAAATCAAGAAGAAATTGAGTTAATTAGAACCAGACCAAATAATATTACTCATGTTTCCACAAACGAAACCAGAGAAGGGATTAATTTCAAAAATTATCGGAGAAACCCCATGGAATTCCTGGCCAGAATCGAGGAACATTTTTATAAACATCGAATAACTATCTGAAGCTCGATTAGAGAGATGTTGGATGAGCATTTTAGGGAGATTACGGACAACTGGTGGACAGCAACCAGGAATGAGATAGTGGACTACGCTCAATTTAAAAAACTGTTTAAAGAAAAATACTGGTCCGAAGCGATACAAAATATTATAAGGGACAACATTTGTCAGGGAAGATATGATGGAAATAGAGGTACATCTCCAACTACTTACTTCTGGGGAAAGGTGTGTTTGGCGAGACACCTAGAGCCAAGAATACCAGAAGAATCCCTAGTAACTAAAATGGCATACCATTATGACACAGGAATTGCCAGAGCACGCCTGGGAAGCCAGATTAAAACGGTCCACGCAATGGCTGACTTATTAGAAAATTATGAACACGAGGGTTACTACAAAAGAAGCAGACAACGAACGGATCAGTGCGGTTCAAAAAATAATAACCATGGTATGAATCATAATCAATATAATAACATGAATAACCGGAATAGTTATGTCAACGATCGTAATTACAACCAAAATTTTACCCCAAGTAATAACCAACCAGCAAACTTCAATCGAAACCCAATTAACAATAATAATAACAACACGCCCAATCAAAATTACCATCCGGGTAATAGAAATAATAATAATTATAATAACTACCGAACAAACCAAAATTATAATAATTTTAGGAGTAACTCAGGAGTTAATAACAATAATAATCAGGGTAATTATAATAATAATCGTCCGTACCGACCCCGAATAAATTATATCAGTGCAGAAGAAGGGGATTACTGGAGATACCATCAACCTCGGAGGAACAGTTTTAATAACAGTTATGATCAAAGAGGAAATCCCAGAGGGATGAGTCACCATTATAACCGAGTAAGAAGTAGAAGCCAGGAGGACTTCCGAGAATCAAGGGGAAGCGAACAATTAGACAACCGAGAGGTTGAACAACCAGGAACCAGCACACCAGTCCAGGCAAATCAACAGTCATGCCCGGAAAATAATCATGATAGCCTTAATTTAAACGGAGTGAGGCAGTAATAAACCCTCGCGACCCCTTACTGCTACTAACTACTGGGTACAATAACCACCAAATTCAAAAACATAGTAATAACAAATTACTACCAACTAATTATGAAAAACTAATTATGGAAAATGAAAGAATTTTGAAGTATAACAATAACCAAAGTTTAAGGACGGATAGTCAAAATCTTACTATTATTTACAGTTATTATTTGAAAAATCTTCGAGAAGAACTGTTGGAGGAAACGGTGACAAGTAGAATCAACCAGCATAATGAAATTTTATACATAACCGCTCAAATTGAAGGAATTCCTACACGAATAATGATAGATACTGGTGCAAATGTATCACTTATTAACGATGCTGAACTGGAGAGAATACAGAAACAAAGTAAAAATATAATACCTACCTTACCTGTCAATAATGTTATTTTAATAGGTGCCACTGGGCGTCAAAATAAAACAGTGAGAAAACAAGTGTCATTGGAAATAGAAAGCAAAGGTGTTACAATTAATATTATATGTTTGGTCGCAATCGGCCTACCATTCGAATTATTAATCGGATGCGATATGCTGAGGAAATACTCAGCCATTATTGATTTGAGCAAGGAGAAGGTGTCCTTGAACGCAGAAGGTGTTATGTGGACGGCAGAGTTAATAGGAAGCGATGGTGCCCCTCTGAACCGTACCCATCACCAAGTTAGGGAATTAAATTTTTTAAATAATGACACCCAATGCAGAAAAATAATCTATAATATGACAAATGAAGACCTGTGGAACAGTAAATTACAGGAGATAAGAGAGTTTAGACACCAAGGCACAAATAATTTGACAGTAAAACAAGTAGAAGATCTCATTATAATATGTAAGAAGTATAAACATGTATTTTCAGAAAACCCAGGAAAAGTAAAAAACTATCAGTGTAGAATACAATTTAAAGAACCAGCAGAATTTCACAGAAAATCCTATCCTATACCATATTCATTGAAGGAGGCGGTTAGAGATGAAATTAATAAAATGTTGTTAAGTGATATAATTGAGCATAGCCAATCACCATATACTAGCCCAATAGTGGCAATTCAGAAGAAGAACGGGCAGGTTCGACTTTGCTTGGATGCCCGAGAAATAAATAAACATATAGTAAATGATCGCACGTCACCTGGAGAAATAGAAGAAATTCTAAAGAAATTTCATGGTACAAAATTTATCAGTACCTGGGACACAGTTTGTGGTTACTGGCAGGTGGAGTTGCACCCGATGAGTCGAAAATATATGGCTTTTATTTTCGAGGGTAGAAACTACCAGTTTAAAAGATTGCCATTTGGATTAGTCAATTCGGTAGCAATTTTTGTACGATGTATGGATCAAGTATTGGGTCAGGAAGCGCTACAATTCACCACAGTTTATGTAGACGACCTGTTGATTACCTCATCCAACTGGGAGGAACATTGTCACAGGGTGGAATATGTATTGAGTAAGTTAGCAGAGAACAACATAACACTAAAACTCGAAAAATCCCAATTAATAGCGAAGGAGGTTCAATTTTTAGGTTTCAATTTGACTGAACAAGGTATTTCCCCATCACAAGAAAAGGTTACTGCAATCCAGAAGTTCCCACAACCAAAGAATAAGAGGCAACTCCAATCCTTCTTAGGACTGTGTAATTATTACCGGAAGTTCCAACGCAATTATTCCGCATTGACATCTAAATTTCAGGAACAGCTGTCTTCCAAAAACAAATGGACATGGGGACATGAACAGGATGCGATACTACAACAGATAAAGGATAAATTCTTAGAGACAGTAATCCTTCATCATCCAAATTTTGATCACCCATTCTTTTTGAACTGTGACGCAAGTGATGTCAGTCTTGGGACGGTATTGTACCAAGAAGACACAGAAGGAAACCATTTAGTCATCAGTTTTGCCAGTCGTGTGTTAAACCACTGTGAGAGAAGGTATAATGTTACGGAAAAGGAACTATTAAGCATAGTCTTTGCTTGTAGTAAATTCCGAACGTACATTTTGGGATATCCTGTAACTGTCAGAACAGATCATAAGTCCATCTCATTTTTAAGAAGTTGTAAGCTGAGTCATGGAAGGCTTACAAGGTGGATACTCGCCTTGCAAGAGTATAATATCAAATGGGAATATATTCCAGGGAGTCAAAACGTGATAGCAGACGTGTTATCTCGAATAAACCTGGACACCCAGACATTTGAGGGTGAGAAAGAAAGGATTATCAAGGTGTACAACATTCTCAAAAGTAGATCTGATTTGGAAGCATTATTACAAAATATCAAAGCTAATCAGTTATTAGACCCAAAATTAATAAAAATCAAGGAACGTATGGCGAACCAAAACTCTTCAATAAACCAATTCTATTGTGAACAAGAAGGAATTTTATTTATAAAAAATACATTGAACCAAGAAGACTGGAAGGTAATCATTCCCAGAATCATGGAGAAAGAACTAGTGTTGGAATATCACATAAGATACGGACATATGGGTGCAGTAAAGGTAGTGAAAGCATTGGAGGAGAATTGTTACATTAAGAACATACACAGGAAGGTACAAAATTATATAAAACCCTGTCATATCTGTCAATTGGTCAAAATTAATAATGAACGAAGGGAAGGTGTAATGATACCTATATCGTCAGAACAAAAATTGGAAAAATTATTCATTGACATATGTGGACCATTTCCTAGGAGTGAAGGTAGAAGCCGGTATAAATACCTTATAATCATTATGGACCACTTCACCAAATTCATCAAATTGTATCCAATCAGTCGAGCAACTACGCAGAAAATTCTTGAAGTAATAACTACTCAATACATTCCAAAAATAGGAATACCTGTTTCAATAGTTACCGACCATGGTACACAGTTTCGAGGCAGAAAATGGAAGAACACATTGTTAGAACTGAACATTAAAAGCTATAAGACCTCCGTATACCACCCCAGTAGCAATCCATCAGAAAGAATACTGAGAGAGGTTGGTAGAATCTTAAGGACCTATTGTCATCAACAACAAAGGAAGTGGCCTGATTACTTATCAGCCACAGAAGATTTTTTAAACTTGGCTTATCATCCATCTATAAATTGCACTCCATACACTGCCATGTATGAAAAACAACCACCCAGAGAGATCCAAGAATTGATTAAATTTCCTAAGTCTCCACCGTACCAATTTAATAAATTAAAATTCTATAATCAGGTGATGGAAAATCTGGAAAAACGCAGAAATAAATACCAGAAAATAAAGGGTAAAATAATTAAATATGAAGTAGGAGAGAAAGTTTTGTTAAAGAACAGGGAATTGCCTAGCACTCTAGAAGGGATATCAAAGAAATTATTATTACTATACGTTGGACCCTACACCATAACAAAAAACAACAACAACAACACGTACGAATTAACCGACCCCATTTCAAAGAAGATCAAGGGCAATTATAATCAACAATCCATGAAAAAATATCATGAGGAAGAAAAGGAAAAATAACATAAGTAATTATGTCCTCACACCTAATGAAGTGTTCAGAAATAATTACTTCTGAAGGGAGGCAATTTGTAACGAAACAAAATGTTACAAAAGAATAGTAAATAATAGTGAAATCCGATCCAGAGAAGAAACAAGAAATAATAATTGAAAGCAAATTAAAGGAAAACTATTTGGTTTGACTTATATAATATTATCCAGAAACCCAGAAATAACCCAGTAGAATAGGGCAGTAAACAGAAAAAAGTGAAATAAATAAACCTAGTAGGCCTAATCAACTTACCCTGAATAATAATCCAAACCCAATAAAGAGTACCTAATCCATATAATAAAATTGTATTAATTATAATCATATAGGCCTATAATCAAGGAAAGGAAAAGGGACACAAACCTTTAAAGTAATGAGTGTGATCATAAGAAATAGCGACACAGACTACCGTTAAACAGTGTAATTATTTTTGATGGAAGTGTTTTGTTATTATTAGACAGAATTTTAGTTTATCATACAGACTGTAACGAGCAGAAAATTTTAAAATTTTTTAAATTCTCACCTCGGCAGAGTACGTTCACACGAGACAAGTGTCAACGACTTATGGTGGAGCAATAAATAAGGAGTAATGAGAAGGTGTCAGTGAAGCGTTGCTGACTTGACAATAGAAACGCATTAAGTTCAATCCAACTATAGAATTTGGTGGCGTAAGATGACAGGGAAAGTTTCGTCCAGAATTATTGCTCTCCGCAGCTGTAACAAAGTAAGTGAGGACATTCACACCCGTACCAAGAATTGTAGCAGATGTGGCCGTGTTACGTCAGTAGACGATAAGCGACAAAAACAAGTGATGCTCCATACTACAATGAAACGGATACGCTGCACCTTAAGTAACAATACTGGAAGATAGGCTGACAAAAACTAAAGTCATGTTACACAGCTGGAGGTATCGTCTAATTGACAGACAAGAATTTACGAAGGGAAAGTTGGGGTGACTTCAACGACCAGCAGATGTTCGAAATTAGTAATAGCCAGAAAAAAGGGGTAAGAGCATAGAACAATACGCCAGGAAGACTGTAAGTATAGATAATGGGAATCTATAGAAACGCAGAGTTTACTCAGACAATAGGCTGATAGACAAGATGTTTATAGCCGTAGTTTCTTCGAAGCGGGTCAACGATCGTCAAGCCAGAGAGCAGGGAGACCTAAGGACCTATCAGAGACCTTCAGCCAGCGAGAAATTTGATGGTGAGGGATGTTTCCATAGCAACTGAGACGAAGAACCTATCGGAAGAACTATGACGTAGGATTTTGACAGAGTGGGACAGTATTTTCCGAGAAAATCAAAAACTGACCAATCTCGAAAAGAAGTGGGCGTGAAGCGCGCCAGAGACAAAATTTTGAGTAGGGACGAATTAATAAAACTAACTATCCAGGAAGACGGAGAGGCAGTCATACTCAATTTTTAGACAGTCAACACTCAAATTTCGAATAGTTATACTAAAGCCTTTACAGTTAGAATTTTCAGACAGTTTACATTTCAATTATCAAGTAGTTTAACTACAAGTGCGAGAGACGGTATATTATAAACTTCCCATTGTTTACTCAAATCATTCGGAAGTTAGATAAATAACAAGGAACTTAAAACTTAATAATACATTCATATCGCGGTAGTGAACGTTACCGGAGTGCGCAGTATCGGACTTAGTGAAATTTACACCAAGTGAACAATCAGACCGTTACACTAATAGACAGCATCACTAAACGATATACAAATTATTGGAACTTAGTATTGTGTATCAACAACATAATGAACACGAAACATTAAACAAACTAATCAATTATAGGATCGTTTGTGGAAGCAGCGACAAATGAAACTAGACATGTATATTGACTTTAAAACGAACACACAGCAAATACAGTAAGATAAAACATTGATTGAACACTGAACTTCAATTACCCACACATATACAAACACCTACGCGAGCGGTCGGAAGAATAAAGTGATAAGTGGCAGTGATAAAACAACTTACGACGGAATGTATCTACGAGCTATCTCCATCACCAGAACGAGACTTCATCAACAACTAATGGATATTCACTAACCAAGTAACCACTATTATAATTACTTCTAATTAATAACTTCTACTGACCTGGTTTCTTTCAAAGAATTCACACCTGAGAAATTTATTAAGAAAAGTAATGAGTAAATCTGATAAAGTATTTAATGAACGTATAAACAAAAGCTTATTTGGGATTTAATGAACGCATTAAATAAGTAGAATATTGAATTGTAACATCATTTGATTTATATATGTATGTATGTTTTCCTTTGTTTCAGCATATAATTAGATATATCTTTGTTTATTATGAATATGTATGTATTTCAGGTACAGCGACGTAACCTATGTACTATTATAATATGTCATAAATGATAATTAAACTAGTATTTTAGTTAATCAGAAACATGCGTTCATTATTACCAATGCAACCCAAATATTAACCTAAAGTTTGAAAGAATGCAAATAGATTTTAAGAGTTTCTTATGTTCAATTAAATAAATGATATCACGTATGTGTTGATGAGCATAGATAGTTAGAATCATCATTAAGATTAAATTATACACATACAAGTCAGAGATTGATAAATTTATATATTTAATAATTAATTTATTGTGCTATCAATACGCATATAAAATTATTGTTATAAATGGCGCCCATTCGCACGGCATGATACGTATTAACACAGATTGTTAACACGTACAGCTTAGGTAAAGAACAGGCAGTAGAAGTAGTAGAAAAAGTAGTGTCATAGAAGTAGAAGTAAGATAAGTGTTATTAGTGTAAGTCAGTTTGAATGATTACGCGCAGTAGGGCTAAAATGGCGAGCAATTCAGACAGTGTAGAATTTGACATTAATAACCAATTAGGCGTAGTAAATACCGAGGACAATACTACACCTAGTGAACCAAGTAGCGTGGTAGAGAGTCCAGAAGATAGGGCGCGAGGACAGACATTGAAACCAGAAGATGGGACTCTACAAATGTTAATGGAGTTCATGCGTCAACAAGACAAGAAACAAGAAGAACGAGACAAGAAACAAGAAGAACGAAGCAAGAAACTAGAAGAAAATATTAAATTAATTAGAGAAGAAAGTATTCAATTAATAAGTGAAAAATTCGACCAGCAGAAGGAAGAACAAAAGGAAGGTAATAGATTAATTAATGAAAAACTCGACCAGCATAAGGAAGAGATTACACAAATAAGGTCGGAGATACGTGAAAGCCAGCAGACTTGGGAAAGAAAGGTCGATGAATTACAGAAAAAGCAAGATGATCTCGTGAGGGACTTGAGAGAAGAAGCCGACAAGAAGTACGTAGAAATACAAGAAAAACAAGATAATGATCGTCAAGAATGGATGGCGGCGGTACACTCTACCCAGACGACCATTAAAAAGATTAATCACAAGTTCGATGTTCACGTTAAGGATTACAATAAGAAGCACGAAGAACTCAAGGCCGAGATGCACAATACCATACTGCAGAGACAACAGGAGCAAGAAGGAACAAATAGTAATATTATACAAAAATTAGAAGACGTAGACGGTAGACAACGTTCAACAGAACAGAAGTTGGACGAGACTACGAAAGAAAAGACAACTAGGATCGAAGAATTAAAGGGACATTTAAATAAGGTAAGAGAAAACCAAGAAAGGTTGCAGCGACAATTGATGGAAGGTGATTGTGGAATGTTAAATCGAATTAACGGACCTAACCACAATTATCTCAAATATAATGGCACAGACAGATTTCCTATGGAATTCCTCAAAGAATTGTCCGAAGTTCAAGAGTTATATTATCCCGCTGACAATATCAAGTGGATTGGCAGACATCTGGAGTTAGACGCAGGAATTTGGTGGCGAGTGATACGTGACCAGATATCAAACTTCGCAGAATTCAAGGAAGCGTTCTCTCTAAAATATTGGGGCCAGGAACGACAGGACAGTATCCAGGACCATTTGGAGTTTGGCAGATTTGATTGGCGCGGACCAGTTACTGCTATTCAATATATTGAACGGATTTTATTGGAAAGTAAGCAGTTAACACCTACTTTGTCTGATTATCAGTTAATACGTAAGATATCTCGTCACTTTGGGCGGGACATCCAGCTTGCGGTGGTCACAAGAGGAATTGTGACGATACCAAACTTCGAATCTCTGATCATCGAGTATTCACAGATTCAACCAAGAATTAATAGAGAAGCGAACTATGCAGCAAACGAGGGAAGAAATGCGTATAAGGACGGTGAAAGTAGCCTGAACAAAGGAGGCGGTATACAGAAGAAAACATGGGGTGACAGACCCGCCATAAATAACCAGCCCCGTAACGCAGACCGGCGCGCTGTCAACACAATAGAGTTTACAAACACGACAGCTGGTGCATCGGGCACTCAACCTAAAAGAAATCGTCAACAAGAAGAGGAAAAAAAAAATCCCTCCACCCATTAACAAAGATAGCCGTCAAAACAAATGACTACCAGACGAATATTATCCTACCGGACTTACGAAGCGATTTATTGTGTAATGATGATGAAGAAATTTCTCAACGAATAATCAGGTGTCCAGAGATAAATATCAAGTTCAATAATAATGTTAGTGTACAAGCGTTAATCGATACTGGATCTGTAATAGCTGGGTTATCTGAGTCGTGGTTTCACCAAAACAAACATGACATTACACCTTATGAAATA
Organism: Magicicada septendecula; assembly: GCA_034769895.1. Classification (NCBI taxonomy): domain Eukaryota; kingdom Metazoa; phylum Arthropoda; class Insecta; order Hemiptera; family Cicadidae; genus Magicicada; species Magicicada septendecula. Next base: position 77,933,125 of record CM068367.1, on the reverse strand, counting down.
TTACCGATGTCTAACACATTAATAGTTAGCGCAGTTGGTAATAAATCAAAGCTAATCAGAAAACAAATATTATGTGATATCTATATTGAAGAAATTAAATATGAATGTGTTTTCCTAATAATACCAGATTTGATAAAACCATGCATATTAGGAACCAATTTTCTTCAAGAAACAGGGTGTCTCATTGACATGGGAAGAAGAATCGTCGAGATAAGAAGAGAGGATAACGAAGCGACGTACACGGTACCTATGATGCATATAGAAGTGGTGGACGTAGAAGAAGAAGAAGAGATCATCAGAAACATTAACAAGAAGATAGAAAGTATAGAATGCGGAGATAGAGGAACGTTGGAAAGATTAAGGGAGATTCTAATAAGGAATTGTAGTTTATTCAGAGAATGCCCCGGAAGAATCGATGGGTATGTCCACGAGTTCCGAGTCACCGACCAGACACCGTACTTCCAGAGAGGATGGCCTGTCCCATTAGCCTATAAAGGGAAGGTAGATGAGGAGATTCGGAAAATGTTACGGTATGGGGTCATTGAGAGATGCAACAGCGCATATATCAACCCACTAGTTACGGTAATCAAGAAGGATGGTAGCGTACGATTGTGTTTGGATGCGAGGAAGGTGAACAGTGTGACTATCCCGGACTACGAGGGTGCCCCTCCAATAAACGACATTTTGGCGAGATGTGGAGAGATGAAGTACTTATCTACCGTAGATCTAACTAGCAGTTTCTGGCAAGTACCACTGAAGTCGGAATGCCGGAACTTCACCGCTTTTATGTACGACGGCAAGTGTTATCGTTTTACAGTTACACCATTCGGTCTGAGTACCAGTTCTGCTGCACTGACCAGGGGATTGGACACAGTATTGGACGAAGAAGTAAAAGAAAATACCATTATTTATGTCGACGATTGCCTGTGTTATTCAGAAGATTTAGAAACGCACTTGTTACATTTAGACTTATTATTATCTAATTTAAGAAGGGCAAATTTAACCATCAATTTGGAGAAGTCGCAGTTCTTCAGACAAGAAATCGCGTACCTCGGTTATCAACTAACAACGCAAGGAATACGAGCAACGGACGAGAAGATAGATGTCATTATGAAGTTCCCTGCACCTCGGAACCAAAAACAATTAAAAGGTTTCCTGGGGTTGACAAATTTCTATAATCGTTTTACAGACAAATACGCTGAAACTACTAAACCATTACTGGAGTTGTTACGGAAAGGACAGAAATTCACCTGGACACAGGAATTAAATGAGTGTTTTCAGCAGGTTAAAGGGTTATTCGTAGAAACAGTCATCTTAAAGTTTCCCCGAATAAACCAAAGATATTATATGGAATGTGACGCCAGCAACTTTGCATATGGCGGACAACTATATCAATTGGATGAAGAAGGAAGAATTGGAGTAATAGCTTTTACCAGCAGGACATTCAAGGGTGCGGAAATAAATTATTACACTACGGAGAAGGAGCTTTTGTGTATTGTAAGATGTCTTGAGCGGTTCCGTATATACATACTAGGACAACCGTTAACCATCATTACTGATAATAAAGCACTGACTTTTATGAATAAATGTCATTTAAACAACTCGCGTATTACACGCTGGATCTTAAGTATTCAGGAGTACAAATTTGACATTGTCCATTGTAGAGGTAAGGACAATATTATTGCCGATCTTCTGAGCAGAAATCCAGAAGATGCCACACCAGAAGTAATTAGTGACAATATTTCCGAATATTTAATTAACCACCTGACAATCAAAATGGATAAGAAGGTAAGCAAGATCCTAATGGATATTGGAAGGCACCAAATTCAAGATCATAAGCTTAAGTATATTATTGATAAGATTAAGGAAAATTGTATAGATAAGGAATTAAATAAATTTTATAGATTCGTCGATGAGAAATTGTACAGATTACGCAAAGGAGAGTGGAAACTATACGTACCGAACAGTGTGTCTGGCGAAATAATTGCTGAAATACACCGTATGTATGGGCATCCCGGTGCGAAGAGATGTATCAAATTATTGCAGGAGTACTTTACCATGGACGGAATGTTAAAGAGGGTGAAAAATTACGTACGGACTTGTGACACATGTCAGAAAAAAAAGGATTCCGGCAACAGAAGCTCGTTTGGAGGAACAAAAGCCATAATACCGTTACGCAAGGGTGACCTTGTGAGCGCGGACTATTACGGACCGTTACCTGCTTCGTCCTGCGGGGTAAGGTATCTATTTATTATGGTTGACAACTTTACCAAATACGTACGACTTTTCACACTTCGAAGGGCAACGACCGTCGCTACACTGAGGAGAGTACACTAATATCGTGAAGAACTAGGGTCTCCTAGAGTGATTATCACAGACAATGGAACGCAATTTTCATCTAAAAAATGGTTAGATGGATTAACTGAACTAAATATCCAACCACGATTTACCGCAATAAGGAACCCTTGTGCGAATCTGGCTGAAAGAATCAACAGACAGCTTGGGAACTTATTTAGGATCTTTGTTGGTGATCAACATACAAAGTGGTCGCGTTACGTACCAATCGTCGAGAGTTGTATTAACGAAACGTACCACGAGACGATAGAAGTAACACCGTACGAAGCTCAGCTCGGAAGAAAACCTCCCAGAGCGTGGGAAAAATACATCAACAAGGATATGCTCCTAGTTAAAGGGGTAGATCATAACCAAATATTTATCAAAATGAAGGAGAAGAGAGAAAAACAAGCAAAATTATGTAATGAGACTAAAACCATTACAAGATTCAACATTGGTGAGAAAGTGTTAATCAGAACATATCATCAATCGGACGCGGTCCAGAAAAGAATTGAAAAATTTTGCGAACTGTACTGCGGACCATATAAAGTGCATCAAATTCTCGGAGAAGCTACTTATCTACTCGTTGATTGCGATGATGACAAGAAACTCCGTGGAAAATTTAATGCCAGACAATTGAAAAAATACTACGAATCAGAGAATTGAAGATGAAGGAAGAATTAGAAGAAGATGTCTTAAGAAGCTAGCCGATGCTGATGAATCAACTGCGTTAGGGTAATTGACGCGGTGATATCATTCAAGCTGGCTTATCCAAGAAAGTTATGTACTTTAATTGTTGAAACATAACATCAAAAATGTATTTAGTCAATTAAGCACTAATTAAATGTTAGATAATAAGATAAATTAACATTTAGTGTGACATTTTAGAAAAATATTGCAGTGAATGCAAAGGACATTTAATTGCTATTATTTGATTTATATGGTAATAAGTTAAAAGGACAAAGTAAAAAAAAAAATGGACACTTAAAATCAGATAAGTGATAATATTCAACGAACTAGATAGTGAATGGACTTTATTAATATGAGTGTATGTAATTAGTAGGTTAGGATTATAAATGATGTTATCATGAAGTAGGTAAATCATTGAAACTAAATGTAATACGTGTATGTAAATTATTAAGATAATTACAGTTAACGTAGCGATGGTGTCAATTAACAATCTAATTTTAAAATAACAGTTTAAAAGATTTTATTGGTAAGATCATTAGTAATGCACAAAGGTGTATATGTATAGGAGATTTTCTTTGATACCATGTAAAGGTTACATTGAACCGCTTAACTATTTGATAATATATTGTGAATATGATATTTTAGAAGGTAAAATTTTATTCAATTGATGAAATTATTTAATTGCGTATGGAATTTATGATTTACCTTATAATTATAGAGATAAGGAATTTATATGTCAATTCGACAATGTGAAATGCGTTCAGCTATCCCAAATAGCTGGCAATAAATTCAGAGAACCAATTAAAACCAAAAGGGGGTGTACCACTGGTCATATAAGCTTTTGAAAGTAGGTTATTGTGTATACCTTCCCCTGAAGAAGATGGACACGGCGAGGCGACGTACAGGGCGCAGAATTTAGATTTGAGTTATTCCCAGAGGTCACATTGTCAAATCGAAATTGAGGACACTGTAACGAGCAGAAAATTTAAAAATTTTTTAAATTCTCACCTCGGCAGAGTACGTTCACACGAGACAAGTGTCAACGACTTATGGTGGAGCAATAAATAAGGAGTAATGAGAAGGTGTCAGTGAAGCGTTGCTGACTTGACAATAGAAACGCATTAAGTTCAATCCAACTATAGAATTTGGTGGCGTAAGATGACAGGGAAAGTTTCGTCCAGAATTATTGCTCTCCGCAGCTGTAACAAAGTAAGTGAGGACATTCACACCCGTACCAAGAATTGTAGCAGATGTGGCCGTGTTACGTCAGTAGACGATAAGCGACAAAAACAAGTGATGCTCCATACTACAATGAAACGGATACGCTGCACCTTAAGTAACAATACTGGAAGATAGGCTGACAAAAACTAAAGTCATGTTACACAGCTGGAGGTATCGTCTAATTGACAGACAAGAATTTACGAAGGGAAAGTTGGGGTGACTTCAACGACCAGCAGGTGTTCGAAATTAGTAATAGCCAGAAAAAAGGGGTAAGAGCATAGAACAATACGCCAGGAAGACTGTAAGTATAGATAATGGGAATCTATAGAAACGCAGAGTTTACTCAGACAATAGGCTGATAGACAAGATGTTTATAGCCGTAGTTTCTTCGAAGCGGGTCAACGATCGTCAAGCCAGAGAGCAGGGAGACCTAAGGACCTATCAGAGACCTTCAGCCAGCGAGAAATTTGATGGTGAGGGATGTTTCCATAGCAACTGAGACGAAGAACCTATCGGAAGAACTATGACGTAGGATTTTGACAGAGTGGGACAGTATTTTCCGAGAAAATCAAAAACTGACCAATCTCGAAAAGAAGTGGGCGTGAAGCGCGCCAGAGACAAAATTTTGAGTAGGGACGAATTAATAAAACTAACTATCCAGGAAGACGGAGAGGCAGTCATACTCAATTTTTAGACAGTCAACACTCAAATTTCGAATAGTTATACTAAAGCCTTTACAGTTAGAATTTTCAGACAGTTTACATTTCAATTATCAAGTAGTTTAACTACAAGTGCGAGAGACGGTATATTATAAACTTCCCATTGTTTACTCAAATCATTCGGAAGTTAGATAAATAACAAGGAACTTAAAACTTAATAATACATTCATATCGCGGTAGTGAACGTTACCGGAGTGCGCAGTATCGGACTTAGTGAAATTTACACCAAGTGAACAATCAGACCGTTACACTAATAGACAGCATCACTAAACGATATACAAATTATTGGAACTTAGTATTGTGTATCAACAACATAATGAACACGAAACATTAAACAAACTAATCAATTATAGGATCGTTTGTGGAAGCAGCGACAAATGAAACTAGACATGTATATTGACTTTAAAACGAACACACAGCAAATACAGTAAGATAAAACATTGATTGAACACTGAACTTCAATTACCCACACATATACAAACACCTACGCGAGCGGTCGGAAGAATAAAGTGATAAGTGGCAGTGATAAAACAACTTACGACGGAATGTATCTACGAGCTATCTCCATCACCAGAACGAGACTTCATCAACAACTAATGGATATTCACTAACCAAGTAACCACTATTATAATTACTTCTAATTAATAACTTCTACTGACCTGGTTTCTTTCAAAGAATTCACACCTGAGAAATTTATTAAGAAAAGTAATGAGTAAATCTGATAAAGTATTTAATGAACGTATAAACAAAAGCTTATTTGGGATTTAATGAACGCATTAAATAAGTAGAATATTGAATTGTAACATCATTTGATTTATATATGTATGTATATACATACTCCTTTGTATATATGCTCCTTTGTTTCAGCATATAATTAGATATATCTTTGTTTATTATGAATATGTATGTATTTCAGGTACAGCGACGTAACCTATGTACTATTATAATATGTCATAAATGATAATTAAACTAGTATTTTAGTTAATCAGAAACATGCGTTCATTATTACCAATGCAACCCAAATATTAACCTAAAGTTTGAAAGAATGCAAATAGATTTTAAGAGTTTCTTATGTTCAATTAAATAAATGATATCACGTATGCGTTGATGAGCATAGATAGTTAGAATCATCATTAAGATTAAATTATACACATACAAGTCAGAGATTGATAAATTTATATATTTAATAATTAATTTACTGTGCTATCAATACGCATATAAAATTATTGTTATAAGACAATAGTTTAGCAGTATAAATAAACTAGAACTGTCAAAAACAATTATTATTATTAAAAGTTTTGTTATATGTTATAAGATTTTATGTCACCAGTTAATTTATGTAAATATATTTATCTCAGGTAGTCAAAGTAGAAATTACAATCAATCATAACAAATTGTTCCACCACATATCATAGAAATTCAAATTAATAAGGTTTTACAGTTATAAACTGAGGCATGTTTAGTATCAAATTGTTTATAATTATCTAATTAATAATTGTATAAACATTGCATATATAATTAGAGTATAATAATAAAATTATCTATTAAAGGTAATTTATAAAATATAATGTAGGTAATGGGTGTTGATCCTATAACATTTAAACTGTACATAAATGACCAATCAAAATTTAAGAAATTTGTATACAATATTTTTTTTTTAACAAGGAACAACCACTAGACAATATAACAATTTACACTAACACTAATCACTAGTCAACATTTTAAAGTGCAACCAAATTCAATCTCTAAGCGAACAGTGATTACAAGGAAACATTTATTGTACACATTAATAAACTACATTATTTTCTGAGACGGACAAATTGAATATCGTCAAACTTGTATGTAACTTAATATATAATGTGTGTAAATTTTTAGATTATAAGTAATATATTGTTTGTAAAGGTACTCTCTATTATTAATCAACATGCAAAGGAACTTTTCGTAGCAGCCACAAGAATTCCCACGAAATATATTAAAATTATTTAATTATAAATCCTGAGATAAATATCGACCCTGTGACAACCGTATGTATCGAATGGAATTTTCCAATAATTTGAATTTATGTTACACAGATTAAATCATTATGTTATTAAATCATATCCATGAGATATTATTTCAAGGAAGGTAATATACAAGTAGTATTATAATATATATATATATATAAATAAAACGGATCTTTACAGCTGTTGCCGTTTCTCCATCCCAACTTCTATTGTAACCTATCGTAGCATGTAAGTTCTAAATTTCTCACAACCATTGCTTCCGGTACGTCATCTCGCCAACTCCTCTGTGGACGTCCTCTTTTCCTCCTCACCGGTGTTATCCATTCCAGTATTTTGCGGGGCCATCTGTCATCTTCCATTCTCTTCACATGCCCAAACCAAGTCAATTGTCTTCTTTCTATTTCATCTGTTATTGTCCTGTCAGTATTCATCTCGGCTCCAATAGTCTCATTCTAACCCTGTCTAATTTTGATCTTCTACAACTCCTGAAGAAGTCCATTTCCGCTGCAATCAGTTTTTTCTTATTTACGTTTGAAACGTTCCAAACTTCTGCTCCATAAAGGATTACACTTTGCACCATGCTATTATATATATATGTTTCTTTGTATTTCTTGTTATACGTCTTTCCCATAGAAGAGAATTCAGCTGTCTTATAATGGATCGCCCCTTGTTAACACATTCTTGAATTTCATCTTTGCTGCTTCCCTGTTTGTTGAAAATAACGCGTAAGTATTTACTTTTTTCAACACCTCTTATCCTGTCCACATCCAGTTTTAAGTCCTTAACTTTGTAACGGGGTAGATTAGGCAACCCATTTTAACTACTCAATGTACAACTTTTGGGGAATGGCCTGTAGTGGTACTAGGTACAATGTGGTACCAACACATAAATTCGCAGAAAAATACACCTTGGAAATTCGAAGAATCGACCACATGGAAAATTAAAGAAATTCCAGAGCCGAACATTCGACGGAGACAACCAATCAGAGCTCAAGTTTGTGGTCATGTGGACGGCTATGCACGAAGCAGGTGAACGTCGAGAGACGCTTAGCCATTTTGGATGCTGGAGTTGACTATATACGTCCACATTGTGCAGACGTAAGTAAAACGTGGCCTGGGGGATACTTTGTCTGGTAGGTCGAAATGTAATAAAAGGGCCTACCAGAAAGGACAAAAAGTAACAACAGTTCATAAACCGTGTAGTAAAACTGCAATGACGATTTAATAACAGTTTAATGAGATCGGAGTGGCGACGAAAGTGAAAGTGAAACACGACTGATAGTGAACAATGGAACGCACGTGCAGGTATCAGTAAAAGCAAAATTAATCGGCCAACTTAAAACTCTACATCATAGTATTTTTGTTTCGGTTTAAATAAAATTTAAAAACTAAAAGAGCTCAGTAAACAGGGGTTTATGAAAATATAAAGCTGTAAAAAGAATGAGAGCGTGAGCGAGTGAATTCAAAGTACTGTGTTTGCCTTAAATATATACATATATTTATTATCTATTTGTATTCGTAATTTCTGGCTATAGAGTTGTTTGAAAAATAGCGTAAAATGTAATTAGAAAGAGAGAGAGAGAGAGAGAGAGAGAGAGAGAGAGAGAGAGAGAGAGAGAGAGAGAGAGAGAGAGAGAGAGAGAGAGAGAGAGAGAGAGAGGGAGGGAGATTAATCATTGTTGTATAAGAAATAAAATAAGAGGTGTTGCAATAGCATAAATATGTGTTAAGTAAGTTATTACGCACGTTTAACATAACCTGTCCTGTACAGAGAATCTCGTCTAAAACGGACCTGGTAAGTAATTAAATTCAAAAAGGGGAAAGTGTATTAAGGTATCCATATTTATCCTTTAAAACAAAAAATAGGTGGCGACCTGTAAGTAATTTTGGAATCTTCTGTTCGAGTCAAGGTTGCATATTGAAAAGACGTCAGAAGCGAGTGTAAGTAGACGAGTGGTAAAATCTGAGGCTAGTATATTTGGCATAAAAAGTACATACAGTTACAACTTCTTTGTTGCCCACTATCAGGTACTCACATTTTGCCATGTTCATCGTCAAACTAGCACAGTATGGATAATAGTTATAAATATGACTGTAATATAGTTACATACAGTTAATTAAGTTATATAATATATAATAATAGTTACATTAATTTCAGGTTATATATATATATATATATATATTACATTTAATATTTATAATTAAATTTACCTCAAGATGTTATTTGTCCTTATTTGGAACATGTTTCGGGTACCATCTTGTACCCATCCTCAGCCTTCCGGTTTTTTTGTCTGGTGAAGTACATATGTGTTGTTGGTTGACTGTTATTATTGTGGCTTCCTGTTGGCTTCTGGTATTTCAAATTGGTTTTATTGTGTGTGATTATGGTGTATGTGTTAGTTTTTTGTGTATTTTCAATGTTGAGTGCTTTGAATATTGTGTCATGTTTTGTATTGATTTGTATTTGTTCAGGTATTAGTTTGTTTTCTGTTTTATGTTTGTATATTTGTAAATTTTCCCAAATATTCATTATGGTGCCTTTGTGTGGTATATGTTTTATTAGTGTTACATTGGTTATGTCTGGGAATTCATGTCCTGTGTTTATTGCATGTGTGGCTAAATTGGATTTATATATTTCTGGTTTTTTGTATGCGTTTAGGTGTTCAAAATAACGTTTTTTCAGCTGTTTTTTTGTTTGTCCTTTGTTCAAAAAAACCAGAAGGCTGAGGATGGGTACAAGATGGTACCCGAAACATGTTCCAAATAAGGAAAAATAACATCTTGAGGTAAATTTAATTATAAATATTAAATGTATTATATACATCAAGAAACGGACTGTAGCAGAAAGTGACTAAATATATATATATATATATATATATATATTGAATAAATTTATGACATACTTATTAAAAAGTAGTGAAGTTTTGTTGCATGGGTTTGTGCAGTTCAGTGATTGTGCTCATCTTCTACGTAACATGAGATTAAAATTTATAATATGTTTCAGAGAGAACACATTAATTGATGCAGTTATTGAAGAAGTATTACTTAATCATGGTATGAAACCATATGGTGGCCTCACCAATCAGGATCTGTTTTATTGTAAGGTAAAAATCTATTACACGCAGATTGACGTATCCATATTATTATTATTGTGCAGGTTATTTGTAAAGTTTCCTATTAATGTTTGCAATATAAAGTTCTCATACAAACAAATGGTCAAAACTATATTCCCATTCAAAACAACTGCGAATGTGTGTAAATTAATATGAACAGCCAATGGAACGAGCAGGATAACCACTGTCACAGAAGTGTCAGAACACCCTCTGAAGGACTATCATAGACATAGCTGTGTTTTATTATCACAGGTGTGACAAGTTTTCCTAGGTCACCCTCATCCTGTCTTTCTTAAGTCCTTGGCTTTCACAATATCTCGTGGCATGTCTTCTTTCCCTTCTAAGTCGTCTATATAAGTTACTTTAGGCCTACCTATAGTGGGGATGCCTTTGTACGAGGGCTATTCGGAAAATAACCTCCGTTGTCGTGTAGTGATGGAAGTGGCGTGATTCCTGTCCTGACTTGTATAGTAGCTCAATACACGTCCAGCTGTATAGCGGCAGGGTCGTGGTGCCGTTATTTCATTCTTTATTTCAAAATGAGTGCTGCAATATAAAACCCCGCCAAATGCAAAGTACGTGCTGTGATAAGATTTCTGATGGCAAAAAACCTTTCAACGGCAGACATTCATCATGAATTGTGGGCTCTATACGGCCAAAACGTTATGAGTGAAAGGCGTTTGTGGGTTCGTTTGTTTAAAAGTGGAAGAACAAACATTCACTATGAAAAAAGGAGTGGCAGGCCATCAATAGCCAGTGATGAACTCGTTTAGAAAATTGATGAAAAAGTCCATGAAAGCCGGTGGTTTACAATCTCTGAACTTTCTGAACAATTCGCGCAAATTTCTCGGACTGTTTTGAATGAGGTAGTCACAGAAAAGTTAGCCTACCCAAAGTTGTGTGCTCGGTGGTTACCGACAGTGCTTTCTGAGAATCACAGAACACAACGAATGAGCTCTGGGACATTTTTGATCATCCGCCATATAGTCCAGATTTCGCTCCCAGGGATTTTCATCTGTTTCTAAAGATGAAAAAGTGGCTTGGGTCCCAATGCTTTGATGACAACGAAGAACTTCACGATGCTGTGACAGGCTGGCTGCAATCCCAGGCGGCAGAATTTTATGAAGAGAGGATTTCCAAACTTGTCAAACATTATGATAAATGCTTAAATTTATATGGCGATTATTTAGAAAAATAGTGGAAAGGTGTAGTTTTAAGATGTATATAATAAACTTTGTGTATCTACATTGTAACGGTACATATCATCAACATAACACAAACATAAACAAGTAACATTCTTAATCAATCCAATGCTACCAGAACAACAATTCTTAAACTTTGAAGAAGGAAGTAGACCAAATTATGAACTAACTGAGAAGAGTAAAGAAATCATCATTAATAAATAATTGGCTATAAAAGAAATGACGACCACTGACAATAAACTAGACCAATATTGATCCAACATACCCAATAGAATGAGAAGAAGAATGAAACATCCATTAAATAAAAATTAAAGGAATGATGTTAAACAAATAAGTTTTAAATAGGGAAGAATTGACTTAACTCAACCAAGAGAATAAATAAATAGTGAAGAGAATATAACAAATGAAGAGAATAAAAAATAGTGTTTTTGATTGAGAAAATAATTAATAAAAAATAAAAACAACATACAAACCCTATTCAGTGACTTAACCATGACATTAAATGAAACTTAATTTAAATAAAAGATATATAACAAAAGGTAGGAGAGTGAAATAATGACCAAATGATTGTAAATAATAAACTAGTGTTTAAAATAAAAACAAAAGATGATGTGGTATGTACAACAAAAATCATTTTATGTTACCCAATAACAATAAAAAAACAACTGAATAATTGATAAATGTATTTAAATTATAAGAATTAATGAACAATGACATTCAGAATAATGAATAATAAATGATATTATTTATGAATAATCTAAAATGTATAAAATAAATAGTGAAATTCAAACATGTAAACTGATTGTAATCAGAAGGTGTCAACAATGGTCAATCTAACCTAGCCAGTAAAGAATTGACACTAACTAGTAATAAAATAAGAGTAAAAATCATGTAAAGCCAATGTATGTAATACTCATGTGAACCTAAAATAACTAAAGACAATTCTGATGCAGAAATTAGATCAATTAGATATCATAATTAATGAAAATAATGTAAAACAACATCAAGCATATGACAAATTGTAAAAGTACACATAGTGTATGGTTAACCCTTCTGCCGGACCATGGGTATGCGATACCCACAGTGTACGCATTCTCAGCACTAGGAGCACTGGTGTCGGTACTACGGGGCTGGCAGCTCTTGACAGCTTCAGTTGGGATCTGAAGGTCATGCAGAGTGGACCGGTGCTACCTATCACAAACTTCTTATCACCGTAAGTAGAGATCTCCTAAAACCTACTGGGTATGATGTACCCATAGTCCGGTTAGTGTATATTTTTTGTTTGTACCTACTGTTATTATCACTACCTGTTACGAGATTTTATTTTTGAAAAAATGTTTTTTACATATTACCTATCCACTTTGAAATGGAAATAAAGCTTTTTTTATGCAATCTTTGTCATGAATTTATATCCACTAAAAAGTTCCTGTATGGCATGGAAAATTAATGAATAAAATTGAAAAATGAATAATAATCAAAATAAAATTTATGAAGATATGAACCAAAACACCAGAATAACATAAGAAAATAAATAAAGATAAATGTAAATTGTCAAAAAAGTGTAAAAGATAGACAAATTAGAGAAAATTCGGCGGTTTTCCTGTATATGGGTATGCGATACCCATGGTCCGCTTAGGCGACAAAAAAAAGATGGTCCGACCTGAAGTCGTACTCAGTAATTAATGATTAATTTTGTGTTACCTTACCTTTATTTGGACGTCAAATGTAAATCTTGACATTCATGTGAAAATTAAACAAGGTGTCGTCTAGTGTACTCGGCAGAGAAAAACAGGTCAATGCAAATAAACAAGTACATATTTATAAGATCATATAAAACATTACTTTATTTCTTTAACATGACATTCATTTCTTTTTCTACGTATTTTTATATAATTATATTACGACATACTGTGATAGCCCATTATAGGATGTTATCAACTAAACATATTAAAAGAAAACCAAATATTGAAAATGCACATTATAATCGGTATACCTTAAATAATTAACGCAACCCAGTGTTTTTGTTCATTATGTAATTTTCACACTCCTATACATATATATATATATATATATATATATATATATATATTGCAACGTAATAAATTTTGCAAATTTTATTTAATTTACAAATACACTTCTATTTGTGTTTGAATAGCCCCACGTTCTTTGGGAGCCATTCTATATAACGTGACAATTTTGCAAATTTTATTTAATTTAAATTTGTGGAACCCCGCGATCTTGGAGCACCAAATTTATGCAACGTTACATATACATAAATAGGCGTGAACGATCTCACGTTCAAGATTGACAAATTCTTTAAACAATAATACATTTAAATTGGGTGTCAGGTGTATCTGCAATAAGAACTCTATGTAACTTGAAACGGTAATTAAAATTTATTTGATACTATAAAAAAATGTGTGCACATGGCACTGACTTCGATTTTAAAACATTAGTTATTATTTGTTATTATGCCGTAAGGCTTAAGATATATACATCCTTACTGACTAAATATTCTATGCTACTAATTATTATATAAAAGAAAAATCTCATTTTCAGACTACTCAGTCTATTAATATGTTTCAAAATCAATTTTTAAATCTTTTTTTTTCTATATTGTAACGTACTCAAAATATTAATAGTTATTGTTTCTCAGTACTGTTTTCTCAAATACTAATTGTTTTTATTTAAATGCTTTGTAATCATTTTATATCATATTAATTTGAGCTCTTGTTACGTTAATCGTATTTCTAAAACATCTATGATTTTAACTATACTATACAGGAAACATTGCTCTTATTTTTAAATAAAATATTAATGTCTTTAACTGTCTTTGAATTCTTTGTATGATTAAGATATGAATAAGTTGTCTATCACCTTATTGTCGTCAATCATACTCGATCATTTTTTGTTCCATCGGTATCCGTCCTCGTCTCGCCTCCAGCGTCGGCTGTCTCTCTCTGGAACTCTCCTCTTGTCCAGCGTCGTATCGCTCTCTGGAACTCTCCTCTTGTCTAGTGCCGAATCATTAATGGATCTTCTTAAGTAGTGCTGTTATTAATTAAAATGATTGTCTTTACAGCTTAGTTACGTATTTGTACGTAACTGGCAAATTTAAACTGTTTATAAAAAAAATAAATATGCCGTACTGACGGGCATAAGCTCCCGTTACACCGTGGATGATTCAAGAAAGAGAACCACTGCAGATTGCGTGTCCTATTTATACCCATGTCTTGGTCGACACCCTCCAGTGATACAAAATCGACATGTTAGAAACTGTCTTTGGCTTCAGTTCCCCCACTCTTTGTCAAATTCGCTATTTTTTATATTTCTGCGAATTGCAGAGTCCTGTAAGTATATTCTTATACTTATCTTATAACTAATTTTACAACACATGTTCACTGCAATTTTGGACATTGCAACTTAACCCTTTCGATTTGTACACAGTTATTTCACTATTACACTCGTACGGTGTGTCACTTTCGCGTGGTTTTCGTACACAGTATTTAGTAAATTTATTTACATTTTATGGTGCTTTTGGATTTTAATTCTTAATTCTAGTTTATGAATAATTACGGAAAAACAGTAATTGTGCAATTATTCATCTTGGGGTGGCAAACTCGCCTCCAGAGACCTGCGTTCACACACACTAGCAAAATACTGGTGTACACACTTTCAGTTAGATTTGTGTGTGTGTGCACGTTGATTCAGGTCGAAACACCTGTTCATATTTTTGTCCGAGCCAAGCCTGCGCAATCCCTAACATGCTTATTTCTAATATATTATTAATTATTTACAGTTTATTAAGTAAATTTAAATTTTTATATTCCATGCTCAGTACATCACTTATTTGTACTGTCGCATTATTCCTCTGCTTGGTAACAAAAAAAATTTAATAAATTTATTTATTATAATTTTTTTTTATTTATTTATTATTATTAATTGCAAAAAAAATGTAACAAATAATAAAGAATAATACTCGTCATTTCACCCTTAATTGGAGTGTATACAAATGTCTTACCTCCCGTCTTCGTATGCTCACTGCTCGCGACCTTGTAGTAGGGTGGCTTTACAAACAGCTGATTTAACTGGTTTCATTGACCTCTGTTTTCATGTGTAGAACTTCCTAAATGACGTTGCGTGGAATTTACCAATTTCTTTCTTCTGTATCTCATCATATACGATGAAAGTGCCCTGTCCTACTTGCTGTCTTAATGTATACGGTCCATTATAAAGTCTGAAGAATTTCTTCGCCGTATTATCACTCCGTTTTCCCACTGGATTTGCTTTGAGTAGTATACTTTCTCCCACGTTGAATTGTTGTAGCTTGTGAGTTAGATTAAATCTCTCTACTCTCTTGTTACCCCTTTCTGTTATCCGTTGTCTTGCGTATCCAATTTTCACACTTATTGGTACAGGTACATTTTGGTTATTAGGTTTGTTTATATATTTAGTCCAAAATCTGGTTGGCTTCTTATCTTCTTCTAATTCCATTGGAGTGTATCCTGTTGCTTCACTATAATTTTCGTTAATGGCTTTTTCAAGAAATGGTAAATATTCTGCCCATTTATTGTGTTGATTATGGCAATATATTCGTAAATATTTACCTAATTCTTTGTTAACTCTCTCAGCAAGGTTTCCTTGAGGATGTCTTATGGATGTGAGTACTGGCTGTATTCCATTTTCCCTTAACGTCCTCTCCCATTTTTCACTTTGGAATTGTACACCTTGATCACCGAGTATCTTCTTCATTTTTCCATATAACGGAATATATTTCTGCAGTAGTATCTTTAGAACAACTTTGGTTGTGGGTCGCATAATTGGGTACAGTCGGACTGCCTTGGAAAACACATCGATACATACCAATATGTGCTTTACACCTCGACTTGATCGTGGTAATGGTCCCAGAAAATCCACTGCAATTAGCTCTCCTTTGTTCTCCTTCTGTATACTTTGCATTCCTACATATGTGTGTAAATTCGGCCCTTTCGCCGTTTGACACTCATAACACTTCTTTACTTCTTTCTTTATCTTTCGATACATATTATTAATCGTAAAATCTTCTCGTAGACTCAAATAACATTTCAGAGCGGCAGCATGTACTAAACTCTCATGTGCTGGTCGAATTAATTTTTGTAGCATGTCATTCGTTAGTACTATCTTCCAGTCTTGTCTTACTAACCTGAAAAGAATTCCATTTAGTACCTTATAATGATTTGGTAGCTGTTCTTGGTTCTTCATCTCCCTTATCGTCACGTCCAAATCTTGTTGATGTGCTAAGTTTTTCAGCATTTGTTTTACTTCATCATTCTCTTTGAATTTAATTGATAACAATCGTACTTCTTTCTTTTCGCTCACATAAACTTCTTCACATTCTTCTTTGATGTATCGGCTTAGTGTGTCCGCTACAATATTATCTTTACCTTTACAGTATTTAATGGTGAATGAGTATTCGCTAATGGCTAAAATCCATCTTAATAATCGGGCATTTGTTACTTTGCATTTTAATAAAAATGATAATGCTTGGTGGTCAGTATGTATCTCAAAATGAGTACCATAAACATAATATCTGAATTGCTTAAGAGCGTATACTATAGCAAGTATTTCTTTTTCTGATGTGGAGTAGTGTTTTTCAGCTCCTTTGAAGACTCTACTGGCGTCGGCAATAACTCGGTGCTCTCCCATCGTGTCTTGTTGATATAATACACTTCCTACTGCATAGTCACTAGCATCGGAGTATATTACGAATTTTCCTTCTCGTTGAGGATGATGTAACATAATATTTTCGATGAACAACTCTTTCACTTGGTTAAAGGCATCTTGATGTTTCTTCTCCCACTTCCATTTTTTTTCTTTCTTCGTCAGCTCTAGAAGCGGTTGCGTATATCTTGCATATAACGGTGAGAATCTACTGTAGTATCCTGTGAGTCCTAAGAATGCTCTTAACTCTTTGAGATTTCCGGGTATAGGGAAATTAGTTATGCTGGAAATTTTGATAGGATCGGGTTGAATACCAGAGGATGAAATAATGTGACCTAGGAATTGGATAGAGGTTTTGATAAATTCACATTTGTCTAGGTTAAGGGATATGTTCGCTTGCCTAAACTTTTGGAATATTGTGCTTAGATGTTTTATATGTTCATCTAACGTTTTAGATACAACTAAGATATCATCTACAAATATCATGGTGTAGGGTTCCACTTCAGGTCCTAGGGCTCTTTCTAGACACTTTACGATGGCTGCTAAACTCGTGCTTAATCCGAAGGGTACTACCCTGTGTTGGTAGCATTTATTTTTATACAGGAAAGCAGTGTACTTTCTATTCTCTTCACGAATTGAAATCTGCCAGAAACTTGAGCATAAATCTAGCTTCGTCAGATACCTTGCTCCTTCACACTTAGTAAATAGTTCGTCCGCAGTTGGTGCACAGTCATACTCCTTTAATAGAATGCTGTTCAGCTCCCTCATGCCAAGGCATAGACGTATCTCTCCATTTTTCTTCTTCACTACCACTAGAGGATTCAGGAAGTTGCTGTTCGATCGCTCTATGACTCCACTTTCGATCATACGCCGAATTTCGAGTTCAACCTCTTCCTCATATCGCATTGGGATAGGATATGTCTTCCTAATGACTTTTGTAGGGTCTGACACAACTATAGAGTGTTCGTATACTGTCGTCTGCGTCGGTACTTCACTAAATACATCACTATATTCTTCTATTAATTCGTGCAGTTTCTCTTCTTCCTGTGTCGTCATCCCTTCATCTACCGCATTCACATGTCGAGTTGGACCATATTGTATTTGTGGCTTGTACAAAGTAATAGGTGTTTCACTTACCTTGCACTCTTCTTCCTCGCTGTTCATGTTTACTTCATATTGAACATTTTTATAATTACACATAATTATATTATCATTAATATTAATCTTAGCATTTATTGTATTTAGTATATCGATACCTAAAATTCCATCATAAATCAATTTATGCATAATTATCATAGGGTGTTCTAACTCTAGATTTTTATATGTTAGAGTTACATATGCTTGTTGTTTAACTCTTTCTTTTTTATTTGTAGCTGTTGTAATATTTAAATTATTTACGGGCAAAATTGCAGTATTTTAAAAATATTTCTTGTTGCATTGAACCCATGCAGCGTTAAGAACAGACAGCTGGCTGCCGGTATCAACTAGCATTCGTATTTTACACCTGTTCATGTTCACAGTCACAATAGGGCATTGTGTTTGCTGCGCGTCTCGCTTTATATCCTGTTCTGTGCTTAATAAGTCTTCCCTAATATCGCAGGGGTATATGTTGTTTATTTTATAATTTTGTTTCCGTTTATTCAGTCATTGTGACACCTTTGATGTAGACGGTCGGCTGTGGAATGTTACTGTCTCATTCATTCATTGGCCTTCTCTCTTCAATTTTTTTTCGTCGTCCCCTCGTACTGCGGCAACGCGTTTGTCAGCTGGTTTTGAAAACTGTTTACGATTGGATGACCATATAACGTCTCCTTGTCGTCTAGCTGTATTATTTTGTTCAGTTTCTTTAGCTGTGTGTGTTGTAGTGTTGTACATTGGTGGCGAATAATTTATTTTATAATTATCACGGTGCGGTATAGTGTTTTGTATTGCTTTCTTGTCATCTCTGTGATAATTATGGTGATGATTTGCGTGTTTTTGTTCCCAGTATTGTGTGTTCTTACCTTTATTGATATTCTCCGACTGTGTTACAAGGATTAAAACTTCTTCTATCGTTTTAATCCCTTGTGTATAAACTGCTAACTGGATATCTCGCTGAAAATGGTAAGATAATTTTGAAACAATTTCATATTCTGAGAATTTAGGTTTGAGATGCTTTACACGTTCTATTTGCGTAATTGTGTATTGTTCAATACTCTGCTGTCCTTGTGCATTGAACTTTCCATATTCGAGTTGATCCCGTACTTGTCGTTGGGTATGTAGATTCCAGTATCGGTTCTCGAATGCTTCACGAAACTGCTGATATGTACTTACGTTATCTCTAATAATAGAGTACCATTGGCTGGCTGAATCTCTAAGATATCGCGTGACGAAGTCTATCTTCTCGTCGTCATTTATTGCACTCCCAATTTTTTCTATTTCCTTCTCTACTCTTGCTAGGAATTCCATACTGTTCTCCCCTTTACCACCTGAGAACTTAAGTCTGCTCCTTTCTTCTGTTGGTGTAGGAAATATGGTCAATTGGTTCTGTCGTCTTCTTAACTCACTTCGTAGTTGGTTCATTTCCTCTTGAATCTCTTCTTTCATATGTGATACGTCTCCTGACCGGTCTTTCGTAGTTTCTTCAATTTTATTCTCAATAACTACAGTACCTGTTTCTATTTCTCTAAGTTTACTGGTATTTACTTGGGATACATTATTAATAGCTTGGATTTTATCATCCTGTTCTCGCGTTATAGTAGTTAAAGTATCATTTATTTGTTTATGCGTTTCTTTTAAATCTTTTCTCCACTCGAGACGTAATTCTTTTTGTTTATTTTCAATCCGTACAACTTGTTCATGTAAGGCTTGTTTAAAATTATTCTCTAGAGTATCAATACGTATGTTGGTGTCACTAATTTTTTCGGTTAACTGCATATTACTGTCAATTATACTTTGTTTTATTTCAATATTGTCTTGTTTCAACTGGAGATTATCAATTTTTAACTCTTCTAGACTCTCGGTAATTTTTATAGTGTCCTGTTGTAGCGGGGCATTTTTGGGCATACCTGGGGTAATAACAGAATTTGTATTTTTTCATAAATAATAATTAACTTGTCGAGTGATAGGGACAGAAATTATAGACTTGGGTAAATTTGTTATGTGGAAGCGATCGCAACGTGGCAGCATTGACTGTGACAGTTATTTAATGATATTGTGTGGACAGTTTTAATAACAGCCAACAACTGTACCAAGGTCAACAAATGACGAACACGAAACAAGTAAACAAATCATGCAACCAGACATCAGGCGATGTGTTGCGTCACTGAGTTACATAACAACTGTGTGTCATCGGTTCGTCAGAGCCTATCCTGGGTGTGTCACGCCAGCAACATTGTGACACAACAGAACAAAGTCAGTCGGAAATCAACATCTACTAGAGACAGACGCAAAAAACAACTGTCGCGTCTGCCCGGCTCTCGCAGGTTTTTCGGGCGAAGTTATTGTGTGTTCGCCGACGCGCCCGCATACGATAAAATGTGATCTTAAATTCAAATTAATAACTTTTAATAGCCATGAAGTAAAATGAAGTGACAGTTTTTGGTGATATATACAAAATTATAAGCAATAGAATTGTGCGGGGTGGACGGAATTACGTAAGGAGGCTGGACTGGGTCGAATCGCTAAAAAATGGCAAGATAAGTAACCGACATGGGGTAAAACCCAAGAAATTTTCAAAATTGTAAAACCTTTTAATTTTAAAAAGAAATGGCAGCCTAAAATATCTATACATAAATTAAACTAAATATGAGATATCTAAAATAACTTGGTATGTGTGTTGCGTGTGTACGGGAGAATGTAACTATATTAAGAAATCTGGTTTGCGTTTTCTTTAAAAGATTATTTTAATTTAATATCTTGATTCATATAAGGTTTATATAATATTTCAATGTTGTTTTATTCTTTTTTATACTAAAAGTTTTTTTCTTTACTTTAAAAGTTTCTTTCTTTCAAATTTATTTTATGTGCGTTTCTTTTTGATTTGAGAAATGTTAATAAATTTTAATTAATGTGTAAACGTATAAAGTTTCTTTGTTTGTTTAAACAACCATTCTGATCTCCTGTTCGCCTAAAAAGAACCCTCATATATTTTTTCTTTGTACGTAGTTGGTAACAAAGATGGCGCCCGACAATAAACAGTGAATACAGTAACCGTAGAATCAGTTTAACCATGTTTTGATATATTTTATAATATCAGGATATTGAAGAGTATCAATGGCTTCCGAACGTAGGGACGATTTATATAATAATATTATATAAATATGGGCCTATGGGGAGAACAAAATGGTTGTTTGGAATTCGTCTTTACGTAGGTACGTAAAATAGACGTAAAAGGTTATGTTTAATATGGGTGAGTAGAATGTTTTCAATAAGTATGTGTTACGTATAATAAGAGTATATAAAGAAATATATATATAAAATTTTTAAGAAAAATGGCAGATAATAGTGCTGTCAGCTTATCTGATAGTCAGTTTAGTAGCGATTCGGGAGTTCAAACGAATGATAATGTAGAGAGTCAGTTGACCGAATCAAAAATAATGAAAGATGTCGAATATCAATCGACACCTATCCAAAATAAAAAAAATGACGATACGTATGAAATGTTTAAAGCAATACAAACAATGATAGAAAACCAGAGTGTAAAATTAGACGAACACAAAAATGAGATGCAAGAATTTAAAAGTAGTATAAATAAGAAATTAGATATACAGAATGAGAAATTTGATGAATTAAAAAGTGAAATTAGAGAAATTAATAAACATTTAGAAAGCACTAACGAAACAATAAGAAACAGTTTAAATAAGTTAGAACAGAAGTTCGAGAAATTAGGTGACAATGTTTTAAGTAAGACAAAATGTAAAAATGACGAAATAGTAGACAATTTTGAGAGTATAGTGGGGGTGAAGAATAATGTAGAAGCAAATGATGAAAATATAATAACAAATAGTACTGATGAAGTTTTAGAATGCGATAATGAAATGTTAATGAGTGTTTATGAAGTAGAGAGAGAGTGGAAGAATAATGTAGTAATTGAATGGGGACAGAGGGCAAATTTCCCCTTATTGTTTATAATGATGATGATGATTTAATGTTGTTTTTTCAGGGCAAGAGACCCTTATTGTTAAATGAAGTAATGTTGTATAATGTTGTACCCTCTGTCCGTAATAATTGTGAGAGTGTGATGTGGTGCTATGAAGAAAGAGAGTTATGTATTGAGAGTGAATTAGAACTATATAAGTTAGAAAGAAAGTATGATGAATTGAGAAAAATACTAGAAAGAGAGACAGAGAATAATTTTGATAATGTCTTACCTGACTATAATGATTTACCTGACGTAGTAGTTGAGGAATACAAAAACGAGAAAACGATTTACCTGACATTAACAAATAACACTGATACAGACGGGACAATCCTAACCTATGGTAACAAGATTTCTAGTGGTATAATGGATGAAATAGAATGGATGGATTATTATGATAGTAATGATTATCATAATTTGTGTGTTGATAAAAATGATGACTGTTACAAATATGTTAGATATATATATGACGATGGTGGGTGAGCTAAAAGATCAGTGTTGGGACATTTTTAAATATTGTAAATTTTTGGTAATGACCTTGCTGATTTGGACATCTGAAGTGAGATACACTTGAACAGTTTTGACGCATATTTTGTAAATAATATTGAATTCATTTGTGTGTATTGTGAAATGTTAGAAAAGTAATGTGTATATGTTTTAGAAAATGTTGTGTTAATAATAATAATATTATTAATATGTTAGCACTCTAATTAAATAACAAAATAATTATGAAGACAATAATAAATGATTTATAGAATGTTGATAATAATTGAAATATGTTATTTTAATAATCAAATGAATATTCAATTGAATTAAATAAGTTGAGATGTTTAGATATTGTGATTGAATATTATGTGTTTGAATTTTATAATGAATTTAAATTGTGTAATGAGATTCTGATTTAATAATAATTAATAAGTAAATAAATGTTAAATGGTCTATTTTGTGGAATAACTTAATGGTTAAAAATATATGTTAATAATAAATTTTAAGCAATTTTGAAAATCTGATTGCAACACAGGATAAATAAATAATGATGATAAATAAAAACAGTTAGTGAAAAATTTTAAATAATAATGTTTATAAATTTTATATAAATTAGTTAAAAGAGAATTGTTTGTTCAATGTATATTTGTGTATTATGTTATGTAATGTATTATATAAGTGTGTGTGGCTGGGAGGTTATCCAAGGGGATAACGTATTAAAAATTTGATATATTTTAATTAATAATGATGATTTGCTACTCAATAATTTTGTTTGAATTTAAAAAATAGATGCACTAAATACTTCTTATATTGTGTTATTATGTCTTATTGTGTTGATTGCATTAGTATGCTAGGAATAAGTATTATAAAAATATAATAATATGTTTTCAATGTGTTTATAGATTTTAAAATAAAATGAAAAATAGTTGTAATAGGTAAAATTTTCAATAGGTTGTAAAAGATAGAAGTGGGTGATGGTAATTGTTTGAATAAAATGTTTGAGTCAATTCAAGTTGAATTTTGTGGGACGTATAGATCTGTCCAAATTGAAGCCAATGTTAAAGGAATAGTAGAGATGAAGTAATGCAATGTTGTTTTGAGTTAATGTATGTTATAGAATTTTGAGAAGTATAAGTGGAGACACAGTAGTTATGGAGATTTTATGTAGAGTTTTGAGCGATATATTGTTTATTTTGTTGATGTTAATTTGTTGTAATTGTAGTGAAGTTATGAGATTGAGATTTTTTGGGGATGGCAATTTTGTAGTAGTGGTAGTGTAATGTGGGAGTCCGCAACATAAGGGTTGGGACGGGATTTGGTATAGTTTTAGTGAGAAGGGGCCGCCTTAGGTAAAAATCCAGGGGCCAGAGAACGGGAATTGAGCTTTTTTGGGGGGGGAAAACACGTATCCTATGTACAAAGGGTTAGAGAGTATTTTTTTTTATATAAGAGTAGAAGGTGGCGATTGGAGTTGAAATAGTAAGTAGTTAGAGGTAGGGAAGGGTTAGTAAAATTTTGATAGTGGGGTGTCATACTAGTTAGAGATTTTGTAAGGGAACGTTAGAGTAATAAAAGGGGTAAGATTATGAGTAAATGCCAAGTGGATAAAGTAAATTATAATGAATAACGTAGAATCACCCAAAGTAATGAAATGGAATAATGATGGCCATAATTGAAAAAAAAAATAATAAAATAATTTTTGTAATTTTGAGAATAGAATTAATAAGAGTAAATCAAGTTTAAAAGTAATTTTTTGATTTTATATGCCAATTTAATGATATAAAGTGTGTAACATTTTAAATACCAGTTGTTTATTTTAATGGGAATTAGAAGTGTAATATGTTTCTTATTTTATGTTTTATGTCTATGTTTTCTTATGTTATGTTGTGTTTGTTAGTGTAAGAGAATCTTATCATGTTGTAGTTAGGTATTCATATATATGTTAAATATAAATAAAGAACAAAACCAGTGCTTCTTAGCGCAAACCAGCACCGCTAGGGGGGAACAGATCAGTTGGGGATATGGTGTTGTATAAGGCCACTATTTAATATTTTGATTTGTTGTTTCAGTGTTTGGTGGTGCTGTGGCGGCGGACCTGAGCTGGCCTGCGCGTCAGAGCAGGGGCGTTGAGTATCTGTCTGACTCTACGGTGTTGGGATCTCGAGAGAGAAGTCCAGTATTGTCATGCAGATGCGGTCACAGTCACCGGACCAAGGGTGAGTTGATTATTCTTTTGTGTAAACCATACAGGGGGTTGTGGCGACATATCCTGGCTGATCCCCCTAGCAAGTATGAATGTGTCAATGAGATTTTTTATGCTTCGGCATAAAATATCTCATTGAGGGGGTATTGTAGCGGGGCATTTTTGGGCATACCTGGGGTAATAACAGAATTTGTATTTTTTCATAAATAATAATTAACTTGTCGAGTGATAGGGACAGAAATTATAGACTTGGGTAAATTTGTTATGTGGAAGCGATCGCAACATGGCAGCATTGACTGTGACAATTATTTAATGATATTGTGTGGACAGTTTTAATAACAGCCAACAACTGTACCAAGGTCAACAAATGACGAACACGAAACAAGTAAACAAATTATGCAACCAGACATCAGGCGATGTGTTGCGTCACTGAGTTACATAACAACTGTGTGTCATCGGTTCGTCAGAGCCTATCCTGGGTGTGTCACGCCAGCAACATTGTGACACAACAGAACAAAGTCAGTCGGAAATCAACATCTACTAGAGACAGACGCAAAAAACAACTGTCGCGTCTGCCCGGCTCTCGCAGGTTTTTCGGGCGAAGTTATTGTGTGTTCGCCGACGCGCCCGCATACGATAAAATGTGATCTTAAATTCAAATTAATAACTTTTAATAGCCATGAAGTAAAATGAAGTGACAGTTTTTGGTGATATATACAAAATTATAAGCAATAGAATTGTGCGGGGTGGACGGAATTACGTAAGGAGGCTGGACTGGGTCGAATCGCTAAAAAATGGCAAGATAAGTAACCGACATGGGGTAAAACCCAAGAAATTTTCAAAATTGTAAAACCTTTTAATTTTAAAAAGAAATGGCAGCCTAAAATATCTATACATAAATTAAACTAAATATGAGATCTCTAAAATAACTTGGTATGTGTGTTTCGTGTGTACGGGAGAATGTAACTATATTAAGAAGTCTGGTTTGCGTTTTCTTTAAAAGATTATTTTAATTTAATATCTTGATTCATATAAGGTTTATATAATATTTCAATGTTGTTTTATTCTTTTTTATACTAAAAGTTTTTTTTCTTTACTTTAAAAGTTTCTTTCTTTCAAATTTATTTTATGTGCGTTTCTTTTTGATTTGAGAAATGTTAATAAATTTTAATTAATGTGTAAACGTATAAAGTTTCTTTGTTTGTTTAAACAACCATTCTGATCTCCTGTTCGCCTAAAAAGAACCCTCATATATTTTTTCTTTGTACGTAGTTGGTAACAAAGATGGCGCCCGACAATAAACAGTGAACACAGTAACCGTAGAATCAGTTTAACCATGTTTTGATATATTTTATAATATCAGGATATTGAAGAGTATCACTGTCTAAAATTTTCGGACTGTAGCTCTAATTTATTTTCTAAACTTTCTGTTTGTTTGGCAAATTTATTTTCTAAACTTTCTGTTTGTTTGACATTCTCCTCTCTCACCTCCTCTTTAAATTTTTCGGCTTGTTTTATGACTAATTCGTCCATCATGGCGTGTATCGTATTTTTAAATGCTTCTAAATTCAACCCTCCTGGTTCTGCCACGTTGAATAATTATTCAAATATTTATTTAATAGTAATTCTTTAACAATTATTATTGATAACCGTTCCCTACTTATTTATTTATTTCTGTATTTTTATTAATAGTTATTATTAATACTCATTACAGTTACACCTGTTACATAGACAACAATATTATTTGTGGGCGCCAGCTGTGTGATTACACAACAATTAACATTACATTCAGTTACTGTTTAATATAAATAATAATTACATATTATACATTTTTCATTTAACACACTCTTTATATTTTTTTAGAGCAACCATTTAGCTACATAAAAAATTTTAATAGTTAAATGATGGGGATCGGGTCATACATTAATGATCTACAATTTATGTCACAAATTTTTGTACATAAATTTAGGCATGTCGGGCCCCACGTGCAGGGCGACAAATATATGCAACGTAATAAATTGCAAATTTAATTTAATTTAAATTTGTGGATCCCCACGTTGGGCGCCAAATATATGCAACGTAATAAATTTTGAAATTTTATTTAATTTACAAATACACTTCTATTTGTGTTTGAATAGCCCCACGTTCTTTGTGAGCCATTCTATATAACGTGACAATTTTGCAAATTTAATTTAATTTAAATTTGTGGAGCCCCGCGATCTTGGAGCACCAAATTTATGCAACGTTACATATACATAAATAGGCGTGAACGATCTCACGTTCAAGATTGACAAATTCTTTAAACAATAATACATTTAAATTGGGTGTCAGGTGTATCTGCAATAAGAACTCTATGTAACTTGAAATGGGAATTAAAATTTATTTGATACTATAAAAAAATGTGTGCACATGGCACTGACTTCGATTTTAAAACATTAGTTATTATTTGTTATTATGCCGTAAGGCTTAAGATATATACATCCTTACTGACTAAATATTCTATGCTACTAATTATTATATAAAAGAAAAATCTCATTTTCAGACTACTCGGTCTATTAATATGTTTCAAAATCAATTTTTAAATCTTTTTTTTCAATATTGTAACGTACTCAAAATATTAATAGTTATTGTTTCTCAGTACTGTTTTCTCAAATACTAATTGTTTTTATTTAAATGCTTTGTAATCATTTTATATCATATTAATTTGAGCTCTTGTTACGTTAATCGTATTTCTAAAACATCTATGATTTTAACTATACTATACAGGAAACATTGCTCTTATTTTTAAATAAAATATTAATGTCTTTAACTGTCTTTGAATTCTTTGTATGATTAAGATATGAATAAGTTGTCTATCACCTTATTGTCGTCAATCATACTCGATCATTTTTTGTTCCATCGGTATCCGTCCTCGTCTCGCCTCCAGCGTCGGCTGTCTCTCTCTGGAACTCTCCTCTTGTCCAGCGTCGTATCGCTCTCTGGAACTCTCCTCTTGTCTAGTGTCGAATCATTAATGGATCTTCTTAAGTAGTGCTGTTATTAATTAAAATGATTGTCTTTACAGCTTAGTTACGTATTTGTACGCAACTGGCAAATTTAAACTGTTTATAAAAAAAATAAATATGCCGTACTGACAGGCATAAGCTCCCGCTACACCGTGGATGATTCAAGAAAGAGAACCACTGCAGATTGCGTGTCCTATTTATACCCATGTCTTGGTCAACACCCTCCAGTGATACAAAATCGACATGTTAGAAACTGTCTTTGGCTTCAGTTCCCCCACTCTTTGTCAAATTCGCTATTTTTTATATTTCTGCGAATTGCAGAGTCCTGTAAGTATATTCTTATACTTATCTTATAACTAATTTTACAACACATGTTCACTGCAATTTTGGACATTGCAACTTAACCCTTTCGATTTGTACACAGTTTATTTCACTATTACACTCGTACGGTGTGTCACTTTCGCGTGGTTTTCGTACACAGTATTTAGTAAATTTATTTACATTTTATGGTGCTTTTGGATTTTAATTCTTAATTCTAGTTTATGAATAATTACGGAAAAACAGTAATTGTGCAATTATTCATCTTGGGGTGGCAAACTCACCTGCGGAGACCTGCGTTCACACACACTAGCAAAATACTGGTGTACACACTTTCAGTTACATTTGTGTGTGTGTGCACGTTGATTCAGGTCGAAACACCTGTTCATATTTTTGTCCGAGCCAAGCCTGCAATCCCTAACATGCTTATTTCTAATATATTATTAATTATTTACAGTTTATTAAGTAAATTTAAATTTTTATATTCCATGCTCAGTACATCACTTATTTGTACTGTCGCATTATTCCTCTGCTTGGTAACAAAAAAAAAATTTAATAAATTTATTTATTATAATTTTTTGTTTATTTATTTATTATTATTAATTGCAAAAAAAATGTAACAAATAATAAAGAATAATACTCGTCATTTCACCCTTAATTGGAGTGTATACAAATGTCTTACCTCCCGTCTTCGTATGCTCACTGCTCGCGACCTTGTAGTAGGGTGGCTTTACAAACAGCTGATTTAACTGGTTTCATTGACCTCTGTTTTCATGTGTAGAACTTCCTAAATGACGTTGCGTGGAATTTACCAATTTCTTTCTTCTGTATCTCATATACGATGAAAGTGCCCTGTCCTACTTGCTGTCTTAATGTATACGGTCCATTATAAAGTCTGAAGAATTTCTTCGCCGTATTATCACTCCGTTTTCCCACTGGATTTGCTTTGAGTAGTATACTTTCTCCCACGTTGAATTGTTGTAGCTTGTGAGTTAGATTAAATCTCTCTACTCTCTTGTTACCCCTTTCTGTTATCCGTTGTCTTGCGTATCCAATTTTCACACTTATTGGTACAGGTACATTTTGGTTATTAGGTTTGTTTATATATTTAGTCCAAAATCTGGTTGACTTCTTATCTTCTTCTAATTCCATTGGAGTGTATCCTGTTGCTTCACTATAATTTTCGTTAATGGCTTTTTCAAGAAATGGTAAATATTCTGCCCATTTATTGTGTTGATTATGGCAATATATTCGTAAATATTTACCTAATTCTTTGTTAACTCTCTCAGCAAGGTTTCCTTGAGGATGTCTTATGGATGTGAGTACTGGCTGTATTCGATTTTCCCTTAACGTCCTCTCCCATTTTTCACTTTGGAATTGTACACCTTGATCACTGAGTATCTTCTTCATTTTTCCATATAACGGAATATATTTCTGCAGTAGTATCTTTAGAACAACTTTGGTTGTGAGTCGCATAATTCGGTACAGTCGGACTGCCTTGGAAAACACATCGATACATACCAATATGTGCTTCACACCTCGACTTGATCATGGTAATGGTCCCAGAAAATCCACTGCAGTTAGCTCTCCTTTGTTCTCCTTCTGTATACTTTGCATTCCTACATATGTGTGTAAATTCGGCCCTTTCGCCGTTTGACACTCATAACACTTCTTTACTTCTTTCTTTATCTTTCGATACATATTATTAATCGTAAAATCTTCTCGTAGACTCAAATAACATTTCAGAGCGGCAGCATGTGCTAAACTCTCATGTGCTGGTCGAATTAATTTTTGTAGCATGTCATTCGTTAGTACTATCTTCCAGTCTTGTCTTACTAACCTGAAAAGAATTCCATTTAGTACCTTATAATGATTTGGTAGCTGTTCTTGGTTCTTCATCTCCCTTATCGTCACGTCCAAATCTTGTTGATGTGCTAAGTTTTTCAGCATTTGTTTTACTTCATCATTCTCTTTGAATTTAATTGATAACAATCGTACTTCTTTCTTTTCGCTCACATAAACTTCTTCACATTCTTCTTTGATGTATCGGCTTAGTGTGTCCGCTACAATATTATCTTTACCTTTACAGTATTTAATGGTGAATGAGTATTCGCTAATGACTAAAATCCATCTTAATAATCGGGCATTTGTTACTTTGCATTTTAATAAAAATGATAATGCTTGGTGGTCAGTATGTATCTCAAAATGAGTACCATAAACATAATATCTGAATTGCTTAAGAGCGTATACTATAGCAAGTATTTCTTTTTCTGATGTGGAGTAGTGTTTTTCAGCTCCTTTGAAGACTCTACTGGCGTCGGCAATAACTCGGTGCTCTCCCATCGTGTCTTGTTGATATAGTACACTTCCTACTGCATAGTCACTAGCATCGGAGTATATTACGAATTTTCCTTCTCGTTGAGGATGATGTAACATAATATTTTCGATGAACAACTCTTTCACTTGGTTAAAGGCATCTTGATGTTTCTTCTCCCACTTCCATTTTTTTTCTTTCTTCGTCAGCTCTAGAAGCGGTTGCGTATATCTTGCATATAACGGTGAGAATCTACTGTAGTATCCTGTGAGTCCTAAGAATGCTCTTAACTCTTTGAGATTTCCGGGTATAGGGAAATTAGTTATGCTGGAAATTTTGATAGGATCGGGTTGAATACCAGAGGATGAAATAATGTGACCTAGGAATTGGATAGAGGTTTTGATAAATTCACATTTGTCTAGGTTAAGGGATATGTTCGCTTGCCTAAACTTTTGGAATATTGTGCTTAGATGTTTTATATGTTCATCTAACGTTTTAGATACAACTAAGATATCATCTACAAATATCATGGTGTAGGGTTCCACTTCAGGTCCTAGGGCTCTTTCTAGACACTTTACGATGGCTGCTAAACTCGTGCTTAATCCGAAGGGTACTACCCTGTGTTGGTAGCATTTATTTTTATACAGGAAAGCAGTGTACTTTCTATTCTCTTCACGAATTGGAATCTGCCAGAAACTTGAGCGTAAATCTAGCTTCGTCAGATACCTTGCTCCTTCACACTTAGTAAATAGTTCGTCCGCAGTTGGTGCACAGTCATACTCCTTTAATAGAATGCTGTTCAGCTCCCTCATGCCAAGGCATAGACGTATCTCTCCATTTTTCTTCTTCACTACCACTAGAGGATTCAGGAAGTTGCTGTTCGATCGCTCTATGACTCCACTTTCGATCATACGCCGAATTTCGAGTTCAACCTCTTCCTCATATCGCATTGGGATAGGATATGTCTTCCTAATGACTTTTGTAGGGTCTGACACAACTATAGAGTGTTCGTATACTGTCGTCTGCGTCGGTACTTCACTAAATACATCACTATATTCTTCTATTAATTCGTGCAGTTTCTCTTCTTCCTGTGTCGTCATCCCTTCATCTACCGCATTCACATGTCGAGTTGGACCATATTGTATTTGTGGCTTGTACAAAGTAATAGGTGTTTCACTTACCTTGCACTCTTCTTCCTCGCTGTTCATGTTTACTTCATATTGAACATTTTTATAATTACACATAATTATATTATCATTAATATTAATCTTAGCATTTATTGTATTTAGTATATCGATACCTAAAATTCCATCATAAATCAATTTATGCATAATTATCATAGGGTGTTCTAACTCTAGATTTTTATATGTTAGAGTTACATATGCTTGTTGTTTAACTCTTTCTTTTTTATTTGTAGCTGTTGTAATATTTAAATTATTTACGGGCAAAATTGCAGTATTTTAAAAATATTTCTTGTTGCATTGAACCCATGCAGCGTTAAGAACAGACAGCTGGCTGCCGGTATCAACTAGCATTCGTATTTTACACCTGTTCATGTTCACAGTCACAATAGGGCATTGTGTTTGCTGCGCGTCTCGCTTTATATCCTGTTCTGTGCTTAATAAGTCTTCCCTAATATCGCAGGGGTATATGTTGTTTATTTTATAATTTTGTTTCCGTTTATTCAGTCATTGTGACACCTTTGATGTAGACGGTCGGCTGTGGAATGTTACTGTCTCATTCATTCATTGGCCTTCTCTCTTCAATTTTTTTTCGTCGTCCCCTCGTACTGCGGCAACGCGTTTGTCAGCTGGTTTTGAAAACTGTTTACGATTGGATGACCATATAACGTCTCCTTGTCGTCTAGCTGTATTATTTTGTTCAGTTTCTTTAGCTGTGTGTGTTGTAGTGTTGTACATTGGTGGCGAATAATTTATTTTATAATTATCACGGTGCGGTATAGTGTTTTGTATTGCTTTCTTGTCATCTCTGTGATAATTATGGTGATGATTTGCGTGTTTTTGTTCCCAGTATTGTGTGTTCTTACCTTTATTGATATTCTCCGACTGTGTTACAAGGATTAAAACTTCTTCTATCGTTTTAATCCCTTGTGTATAAACTGCTAACTGGATATCTCGCTGAAAATGGTAAGATAATTTTGAAACAATTTCATATTCTGAGAATTTAGGTTTGAGATGCTTTACACGTTCTATTTGCGTAATTGTGTATTGTTCAATACTCTGCTGTCCTTGTGCATTGAACTTTCCATATTTGAGTTGATCCCGTACTTGTCGTTGGGTATGTAGATTCCAGTATCGGTTCTCGAATGCTTCACGAAACTGCTGATATGTACTTACGTTATCTCTAATAATAGAGTACCATTGGCTGGCTGAATCTCTAAGATATCGCGTGACGAAGTCTATCTTCTCGTCGTCATTTATTGCACTCCCAATTTTTTCTATTTCCTTCTCTACTCTTGCTAGGAATTCCATACTGTTCTCCCCTTTACCACCTGAGAACTTAAGTCTGCTCCTTTCTTCTGTTGGTGTAGGAAATATGGTCAATTGGTTCTGTCGTCTTCTTAACTCACTTCGTAGTTGGTTCATTTCCTCTTGAATCTCTTCTTTCATATGTGATACGTCTCCTGACCGGTCTTTCGTAGTTTCTTCAATTTTATTCTCAATAACTACAGTACCTGTTTCTATTTCTCTAAGTTTACTGGTATTTACTTGGGATACATTATTAATAGCTTGGATTTTATCATCCTGTTCTCGCGTTATAGTAGTTAAAGTATCATTTATTTGTTTATGCGTTTCTTTTAAATCTTTTCTCCACTCGAGACGTAATTCTTTTTGTTTATTTTCAATCCGTACAACTTGTTCATGTAAGGCTTGTTTAAAATTATTCTCTAGAGTATCAATACGTATGTTGGTGTCACTAATTTTTTCGGTTAACTGCATATTACTGTCAATTATACTTTGTTTTATTTCAATATTGTCTTGTTTCAACTGGAGATTATCAATTTTTAACTCTTCTAGACTCTCGGTAATTTTTATAGTGTCCTGTTGTAGCGGGGCATTTTTGGGCATACCTGGGGTAATAACAGAATTTGTATTTTTTCATAAATAATAATTAACTTGTCGAGTGATAGGGACAGAAATTATAGACTTGGGTAAATTTGTTATGTGGAAGCGATCGCAACGTGGCAGCATTGACTGTGACAGTTATTTAATGATATTGTGTGGACAGTTTTAATAACAGCCAACAACTGTACCAAGGTCAACAAATGACGAACACGAAACAAGTAAACAAATTATGCAACCAGACATCAGGCGATGTGTTGCGTCACTGAGTTTGTAGCGGGTCAAATTTTGGGTGTTTTATTTTACCGTATGGGGCAAGTATATTTTTATATATTTCGTTTTGGGCGGACTTTTCATAAAATCATTGTGCAACGTATGTGTCAGTATAACAGTCAATGTAACAGAACAGTGAAACAACGCTATAAGACGCAGTCGTTGTTGAGGAATGCGGCTGAAGAATTTACCTCCACAAAATTCTGAGAACTTTGTACCTATGTGTGGCAGCGCACATACGCAACTGCTCAATCACGCTCCAAGTGACGCTCTAACAAAAACCAAGATGGCTAGAGAGAATAATCTTTGTCGTTTTCTCCAAGACGTTCCGGAAAGACTGTTTTAAGTCCGGCCCACTTAAATGACATCAGCAGAGCAGAAGCCAATATTGACCTCTGGTCACACACATATACCAGCTCTATGCCACGCATAAAATGGTTACACGACAGCAGGAACAAGATGCGACGACGAAAACATCATGGCATGGAAGTACAACTTCCATGCAGGAACAGGTAGTTGTACCTGTTACGTTCTAGGTGACAGTCGACAGTAGTCAGAGACGCCAAGCGGTCAACGAGATACAGAGTTCCGCTACAGACGCATATATTTTGTTTCGGACCCGGTTGGTCAAGTTTTCGGAAAATGTAATTAATTCAGGAAGACCGACCGGGACCCGAGGAATCGAACGGTGTTACAAACAGTGCTGTGTAGTGACGATTCGAGAGCAGCTAATAACATAAAATGTGACCGTAACGAAAGCACGTGCTCGGCCGGCCTCGCGCATATCAAACTAACGCAAAACGAAACCGTGATCCTTAAAGAATAACTATTTTTTTTTTCTTTTCTAATTTTTTATAACATTTGAAAAAGGGTTTGTATGGGGTGTGATAGAATGAATGAGCAGAATGGGCTACCTTGTAAGTAAAAATCATATTGTAAATGTAAGAGTCATGTAACCAACTCAGTTTATGTTTTCGTTCCTTGGTGTTTTTGGATTAAGGATGTCCGTATTTAGTAAGTAAAGCATTCTTTTCATAACAAAAATGTGTTAGACTAAGTTATTTCGTCATTACCACTTTCTCATTTCTGTGTTGCGAAATTCGTCTAACGGACCGGAATCTTCTGAGTTATTAATTGGGTGGGTCAGATTGCAAAATTGTCCGTTTTATTAAGGTGGAGTGTAAAGGTTTTCGATATTTTATCCTATAAAAAATAATCGTGGCGACCTTGGTCTTCTGGTGAAATTTGGATATGGTAAGTAATTGATGGCGTACAGGTAAGTTCTGGCAGTGGATCTTATTTATTTATATATTTAGGCCTCTTTTTTATTGTTACAAATGTCGACGCGCTGCCAGGATTTTCGTTTAATTATAATTTTATACGAGATAGACCTATTTTAATACACAGAAAATAGGATGTGGTAATGACGAATGTATAAAAATTTTATCGTACAGAATTAAGTAGGTTAGGTTTATGTTATTGTGATTCACAGTAGGGTTAGGCGTTTGATTATAGGAAAAAAGTGGTTTTGTTATATATAAAGTGTTGTATACAAACAAACTTTAAAAAAAAAAAAAAAATGTCTATAATACAAAATAATGATAGTGATTTTGCGTGGGATAAGTGGGAGAAAGAATTTCGAGGTGTTGTGGGTGAGATGACAGACGAGGAATGGGGTAATTTAGACAGTAGATTAACACAAATGGAAGAACAAGAGGAAGGAATATTCGCAGAAATTAATAAACATAGTGAGATGACCAATGATACAGGTAAGATAGTTGAAGAGATAGTGGTAGAAAATAAGACAGAAAATAGGCCTAATGATAACGATAGTGTAGGGGCGGAAGAAAAAGAGTATACAGTATATGACCTATTTAACCTACTTAATGAGTTAAAAACAAAAATGGATAAGGGTTCTGATATGATAAATAAACATTTTAACGAGTGGGACAAAATGATGGACAAACAGTTTGATAATCTGAATAGAATAATGGATGAGGGTTTCAATAAAGTAAAAAATGCTTGTGATAAACCAGACGAGAAGTGGGAGGGAGATAGATATCAGTTAAAAGAGAGTACAGAAGTGGAGTTAACACAGGTAAGTGGTAATGATGTCTTTGATAATAGCGAAGAAATAACTAACAAGGTAAGTTGCAGTTGTAAAACTGAATTAATAAATAATAGTGATAAAATAGTTGAAAACGAGCTATTTAAGAATGATGTAGTGAAAACAAATAGTGATGATGAAGTTTGTGGTGAAGTAGAATTTAATAACAAAATGTTAGCGAGTGTTGATGAAATTGAGAGAGAGTGTGATGAAAGGTTAGGGTGTCAAAGGGCAAATTTTCCCCGTGATATAAGTGGAGTAAGGACTCCGCTAGTAGTGAATTTTGAGGACAGAGTTTCCTCCGTTAATTGTGTGGAAGACGAGGTGTCTTCAAGCAGTCCCCTAATTTTTTGTAAACCTGGAAAAGCCAGGAAATGGTATAGTAAGTTTGTTGTGCCCTTTGCATGGAGTGAAGTAGGTCAGTGGTGTGGTGACAGGTATTGTGATGAAAGTGATTATGAGAGAGAGAAAGAGTTAGAGTGGTTCAAGGTAAATAGAGGTTATGTAGAGCTGATAGAGAAGATGGATATAAAGAGAGTTATGATAAATAATGTAGACATACCTTGTGTAGTAGTAGACAATGATTATATTGATGATAAATGTGTACCTGTAGGAAGAATTAGTGTACTTGTAGTGGAGGAATATGATGAGAAAATAAATTACCTGGGTGTAACAACAAATATTCACGGAGGCGGGATAAAAACAAATAATAGTGACAAGTCTTATGAGATAATAAAAGGGAAAATGAATGACATAGAGGTAATGGTTTATGATAAAAATAATAATAATAAACTGGATGTAAATAAAAATCATTTAATATACAAATATGTGAGGTATATTTTTGACGATGGTGGCTAAAATATAAAACAGAAAAGACAGTTAAATATTTTGTTTTAAGCTATTTGACTTGGCTGATTTGGAAATTGAGATGTGATAACTGAGTAAATACTGAAGTAAATTTGTAAATAAATATGTAGTAAAGCCAATGGTATGTGTTGTGGTTAAGTGAACAGTGTATGTAGGTAATTAATTGTTGTAAGAATAATATTGAAATACTTGCCATTTAAATAAATAAACCAAATTAATTTTGAAAACAAGTAATCAGAGAATTGTAATTGTTTGGATGGTAATGAATTCTATATTGTTAATAATTAATTTAATTAAACAATTTAATACATGTTAAATATTTTGTTTGACTATTTCAATATTGTATAATTAACTTTTTAAGGAATTTAGATCATTTTGATAATAGATGGCTGAATTATTTGAGGTGAACTAATATGTTGTGAAATGTTTCAGTGGTGAGGTGAGAGTATTGTGGTATGTTGTATATGTTTTGAGAAATGGGCTGTAAGTATTGAAATTTTACAATATGAATAATGTAAAGTCAAGAAGTGTTTAATTTAAATGATTTAAATGCCAATTTGATTATTATTTATATTAATATTGTGTTTATTATAAATATTTTATGTTATTATGTTTGTATTTCAAGGTAGGATATTACAGATATTTAAAGTGTTTTCAGAAATCATACATAACATATGTAGGTCAAGGGTTTTGTACTTGACCTAGTTAGGATCAGCTGATGAGTTCATACACCTACTAAGCTTGTAGAGTAGGAATTTAATTTTAATTTGTTTGCTTGATTAATTCAAACTAATCTTTGAATAATTTTAATAAATGTTATTTAACAAATAAATTTAATAAATATTTAATGAATAATTTTTTTGAATTTTAAAATGTTGAAAATTTTAAATTTTTTTTGAAGAAAAAAAAACTTGATTTGTCGCCTGCCAGCGAGTGAATATGTTAGATAATTATTATTTTATTGTGTATGTACTAATGATGTTTCTTTTATTGTATTGCTTTATATTGGTAGACTATAAATGATTCTCCATGTTAGAATAGAAATGTTTATATTAGTAGAAATGTCGAGGTTAAGTCAATTGTAACAAAAATTAGAAAAAAGAGGAAGAGAATTTTTTGGTAAACGATTTTTTTTTGGAAGATTGAATTTTTTGAATTTATAATAAATTTTAAAAGGAAGTTTTTATTTTAATGTGTTATGACAATATGTAATGTTAATGTGTGTGAGCCCAGTATCTGCTAAAGGCAGCCCAGCTTGCAAAAAGGGGATCCATATCGGCGGAGGAGCTGGAATAATTTTAGCCAGGGATTGAGGATTTTGGGGGTAGCATGTTAGAAGGCGAGGAGCGCTGTGGTGCGAGTCTGATCAATTTCTCGGTGTTGGGATCTTTTACGGAGAAGTCCAGTGATCTCGTTCAGATGAGTCCATGGTCGCTGAGCCAGGGGGGTCGTGTACCCATGCAGATTAAGAACCAGGGGGTTGTTGGCACCAGTTCCTCACCGATCCTCTTCGGGGTTATCGATGAGATTTCTTCTGTCATGGACAGCAGAATTCTCATCGAGGGGGTATTGTAGCGGGTCAAATTTTGGGTGTTTTATTTTACCGTATGGGGCAAGTATATTTTTATATATTTCGTTTTGGGCGGACTTTTCATAAAATCATTGTGCAACGTATGTGTCAGTATAACAGTCAATGTAACAGAACAGTGAAACAACGCTATAAGACGCAGTCGTTGTTGAGGAATGCGGCTGAAGAATTTACCTCCACAAAATTCTGAGAACTTTGTACCTATGTGTGGCAGCGCACATACGCAACTGCTCAATCACGCTCCAAGTGACGCTCTAACAAAAACCAAGATGGCTAGAGAGAATAATCTTTGTCGTTTTCTCCAAGACGTTCCGGAAAGACTGTTTTAAGTCCGGCCCACTTAAATGACATCAGCAGAGCAGAAGCCAATATTGACCTCTGGTCACACACATATACCAGCTCTATGCCACGCATAAAATGGTTACACGACAGCAGGAACAAGATGCGACGACGAAAACATCATGGCATGGAAGTACAACTTCCATGCAGGAACAGGTAGTTGTACCTGTTACGTTCTAGGTGACAGTCGACAGTAGTCAGAGACGCCAAGCGGTCAACGAGATACAGAGTTCCGCTACAGACGCATATATTTTGTTTCGGACCCGGTTGGTCAAGTTTTCGGAAAATGTAATTAATTCAGGAAGACCGACCGGGACCCGAGGAATCGAACGGTGTTACAAACAGTGCTGTGTAGTGACGATTCGAGAGCAGCTAATAACATAAAATGTGACCGTAACGAAAGCACGTGCTCGGCCGGCCTCGCGCATATCAAACTAACGCAAAACGAAACCGTGATCCTTAAAGAATAACTATTTTTTTTTTCTTTTCTAATTTTTTATAACATTTGAAAAAGGGTTTGTATGGGGTGTGATAGAATGAATGAGCAGAATGGGCTACCTTGTAAGTAAAAATCATATTGTAAATGTAAGAGTCATGTAACCAACTCAGTTTATGTTTTCGTTCCTTGGTGTTTTTGGATTAAGGATGTCCGTATTTAGTAAGTAAAGCATTCTTTTCATAACAAAAATGTGTTAGACTAAGTTATTTCGTCATTACCACTTTCTCATTTCTGTGTTGCGAAATTCGTCTAACGGACCGGAATCTTCTGAGTTATTAATTGGGTGGGTCAGATTGCAAAATTGTCCGTTTTATTAAGGTGGAGTGTAAAGGTTTTCGATATTTTATCCTATAAAAAATAATCGTGGCGACCTTGGTCTTCTGGTGAAATTTGGATATGGTAAGTAATTGATGGCGTACAGGTAAGTTCTGGCAGTGGATCTTATTTATTTATATATTTAGGCCTCTTTTTTATTGTTACAAGTTACATAACAACTGTGTGTCATCGGTTCGTCAGAGCCTATCCTGGGTGTGTCACGCCAGCAACATTGTGACACAACAGAACAAAGTCAGTCGGAAATCAACATCTACTAGAGACAGACGCAAAAAACAACTGTCGCGTCTGCCCGGCTCTCGCAGGTTTTTCGGGCGAAGTTATTGTGTGTTCGCCGACGCGCCCGCATACGATAAAATGTGATCTTAAATTCAAATTAATAACTTTTAATAGCCATGAAGTAAAATGAAGTGACAGTTTTTGGTGATATATACAAAATTATAAGCAATAGAATTGTGCGGGGTGGACGGAATTACGTAAGGAGGCTGGACTGGGTCGAATCGCTAAAAAATGGCAAGATAAGTAACCGACATGGGGTAAAACCCAAGAAATTTTCAAAATTGTAAAACCTTTTAATTTTAAAAAGAAATGGCAGCCTAAAATATCTATACATAAATTAAACTAAATATGAGATATCTAAAATAACTTGGTATGTGTGTTGCGTGTGTACGGGAGAATGTAACTATATTAAGAAATCTGGTTTGCGTTTTCTTTAAAAGATTATTTTAATTTAATATCTTGATTCATATAAGGTTTATATAATATTTCAATGTTGTTTTATTCTTTTTTATACTAAAAGTTTTTTTCTTTACTTTAAAAGTTTCTTTCTTTCAAATTTATTTTATGTGCGTTTCTTTTTGATTTGAGAAATGTTAATAAATTTTAATTAATGTGTAAACGTATAAAGTTTCTTTGTTTGTTTAAACAACCATTCTGATCTCCTGTTCGCCTAAAAAGAACCCTCATATATTTTTTCTTTGTACGTAGTTGGTAACAAAGATGGCGCCCGACAATAAACAGTGAATACAGTAACCGTAGAATCAGTTTAACCATGTTTTGATATATTTTATAATATCAGGATATTGAAGAGTATCAATGGCTTCCGAACGTAGGGACGATTTATATAATAATATTATATAAATATGGGCCTATGGGGAGAACAAAATGGTTGTTTGGAATTCGTCTTTACGTAGGTACGTAAAATAGACGTAAAAGGTTATGTTTAATATGGGTGAGTAGAATGTTTTCAATAAGTATGTGTTACGTATAATAAGAGTATATAAAGAAATATATATATAAAATTTTTAAGAAAAATGGCAGATAATAGTGCTGTCAGCTTATCTGATAGTCAGTTTAGTAGCGATTCGGGAGTTCAAACGAATGATAATGTAGAGAGTCAGTTGACCGAATCAAAAATAATGAAAGATGTCGAATATCAATCGACACCTATCCAAAATAAAAAAAATGACGATACGTATGAAATGTTTAAAGCAATACAAACAATGATAGAAAACCAGAGTGTAAAATTAGACGAACACAAAAATGAGATGCAAGAATTTAAAAGTAGTATAAATAAGAAATTAGATATACAGAATGAGAAATTTGATGAATTAAAAAGTGAAATTAGAGAAATTAATAAACATTTAGAAAGCACTAACGAAACAATAAGAAACAGTTTAAATAAGTTAGAACAGAAGTTCGAGAAATTAGGTGACAATGTTTTAAGTAAGACAAAATGTAAAAATGACGAAATAGTAGACAATTTTGAGAGTATAGTGGGGGTGAAGAATAATGTAGAAGCAAATGATGAAAATATAATAACAAATAGTACTGATGAAGTTTTAGAATGCGATAATGAAATGTTAATGAGTGTTTATGAAGTAGAGAGAGAGTGGAAGAATAATGTAGTAATTGAATGGGGACAGAGGGCAAATTTCCCCTTATTGTTTATAATGATGATGATGATTTAATGTTGTTTTTTCAGGGCAAGAGACCCTTATTGTTAAATGAAGTAATGTTGTATAATGTTGTACCCTCTGTCCGTAATAATTGTGAGAGTGTGATGTGGTGCTATGAAGAAAGAGAGTTATGTATTGAGAGTGAATTAGAACTATATAAGTTAGAAAGAAAGTATGATGAATTGAGAAAAATACTAGAAAGAGAGACAGAGAATAATTTTGATAATGTCTTACCTGACTATAATGATTTACCTGACGTAGTAGTTGAGGAATACAAAAACGAGAAAACGATTTACCTGACATTAACAAATAACACTGATACAGACGGGACAATCCTAACCTATGGTAACAAGATTTCTAGTGGTATAATGGATGAAATAGAATGGATGGATTATTATGATAGTAATGATTATCATAATTTGTGTGTTGATAAAAATGATGACTGTTACAAATATGTTAGATATATATATGACGATGGTGGGTGAGCTAAAAGATCAGTGTTGGGACATTTTTAAATATTGTAAATTTTTGGTAATGACCTTGCTGATTTGGACATCTGAAGTGAGATACACTTGAACAGTTTTGACGCATATTTTGTAAATAATATTGAATTCATTTGTGTGTATTGTGAAATGTTAGAAAAGTAATGTGTATATGTTTTAGAAAATGTTGTGTTAATAATAATAATATTATTAATATGTTAGCACTCTAATTAAATAACAAAATAATTATGAAGACAATAATAAATGATTTATAGAATGTTGATAATAATTGAAATATGTTATTTTAATAATCAAATGAATATTCAATTGAATTAAATAAGTTGAGATGTTTAGATATTGTGATTGAATATTATGTGTTTGAATTTTATAATGAATTTAAATTGTGTAATGAGATTCTGATTTAATAATAATTAATAAGTAAATAAATGTTAAATGGTCTATTTTGTGGAATAACTTAATGGTTAAAAATATATGTTAATAATAAATTTTAAGCAATTTTGAAAATCTGATTGCAACACAGGATAAATAAATAATGATGATAAATAAAAACAGTTAGTGAAAAATTTTAAATAATAATGTTTATAAATTTTATATAAATTAGTTAAAAGAGAATTGTTTGTTCAATGTATATTTGTGTATTATGTTATGTAATGTATTATATAAGTGTGTGTGGCTGGGAGGTTATCCAAGGGGATAACGTATTAAAAATTTGATATATTTTAATTAATAATGATGATTTGCTACTCAATAATTTTGTTTGAATTTAAAAAATAGATGCACTAAATACTTCTTATATTGTGTTATTATGTCTTATTGTGTTGATTGCATTAGTATGCTAGGAATAAGTATTATAAAAATATAATAATATGTTTTCAATGTGTTTATAGATTTTAAAATAAAATGAAAAATAGTTGTAATAGGTAAAATTTTCAATAGGTTGTAAAAGATAGAAGTGGGTGATGGTAATTGTTTGAATAAAATGTTTGAGTCAATTCAAGTTGAATTTTGTGGGACGTATAGATCTGTCCAAATTGAAGCCAATGTTAAAGGAATAGTAGAGATGAAGTAATGCAATGTTGTTTTGAGTTAATGTATGTTATAGAATTTTGAGAAGTATAAGTGGAGACACAGTAGTTATGGAGATTTTATGTAGAGTTTTGAGCGATATATTGTTTATTTTGTTGATGTTAATTTGTTGTAATTGTAGTGAAGTTATGAGATTGAGATTTTTTGGGGATGGCAATTTTGTAGTAGTGGTAGTGTAATGTGGGAGTCCGCAACATAAGGGTTGGGACGGGATTTGGTATAGTTTTAGTGAGAAGGGGCCGCCTTAGGTAAAAATCCAGGGGCCAGAGAACGGGAATTGAGCTTTTTTGGGGGGGGAAAACACGTATCCTATGTACAAAGGGTTAGAGAGTATTTTTTTTTATATAAGAGTAGAAGGTGGCGATTGGAGTTAAAATAGTAAGTAGTTAGAGGTAGGGAAGGGTTAGTAAAATTTTGATAGTGGGGTGTCATACTAGTTAGAGATTTTGTAAGGGAACGTTAGAGTAATAAAAGGGGTAAGATTATGAGTAAATGCCAAGTGGATAAAGTAAATTATAATGAATAACGTAGAATCACCCAAAGTAATGAAATGGAATAATGATGGCCATAATTGAAAAAAAAAAATAATAAAATAATTTTTGTAATTTTGAGAATAGAATTAATAAGAGTAAATCAAGTTTAAAAGTAATTTTTTGATTTTATATGCCAATTTAATGATATAAAGTGTGTAACATTTTAAATACCAGTTGTTTATTTTAATGGGAATTAGAAGTGTAATATGTTTCTTATTTTATGTTTTATGTCTATGTTTTCTTATGTTATGTTGTGTTTGTTAGTGTAAGAGAATCTTATCATGTTGTAGTTAGGTATTCATATATATGTTAAATATAAATAAAGAACAAAACCAGTGCTTCTTAGCGCAAACCAGCACCGCTAGGGGGGAACAGATCAGTTGGGGATATGGTGTTGTATAAGGCCACTATTTAATATTTTGATTTGTTGTTTCAGTGTTTGGTGGTGCTGTGGCGGCGGACCTGAGCTGGCCTGCGCGTCAGAGCAGGGGCGTTGAGTATCTGTCTGACTCTACGGTGTTGGGATCTCGAGAG
The DNA here is from genome assembly GCA_034769895.1 of Magicicada septendecula. Lineage (NCBI taxonomy): Eukaryota > Metazoa > Arthropoda > Insecta > Hemiptera > Cicadidae > Magicicada > Magicicada septendecula. The sequence goes on along the minus strand of CM068367.1, from coordinate 77,888,996 downwards.
AGAAGTCCAGTATTGTCATGCAGATGCGGTCACAGTCACCGGACCAAGGGTGAGTTGATTATTCTTTTGTGTAAACCATACAGGGGGTTGTGGCGACATATCCTGGCTGATCCCCCTAGCAAGTATGAATGTGTCAATGAGATTTTTTATGCTTCGGCATAAAATATCTCATTGAGGGGGTATTGTAGCGGGGCATTTTTGGGCATACCTGGGGTAATAACAGAATTTGTATTTTTTCATAAATAATAATTAACTTGTCGAGTGATAGGGACAGAAATTATAGACTTGGGTAAATTTGTTATGTGGAAGCGATCGCAACATGGCAGCATTGACTGTGACAATTATTTAATGATATTGTGTGGACAGTTTTAATAACAGCCAACAACTGTACCAAGGTCAACAAATGACGAACACGAAACAAGTAAACAAATTATGCAACCAGACATCAGGCGATGTGTTGCGTCACTGAGTTACATAACAACTGTGTGTCATCGGTTCGTCAGAGCCTATCCTGGGTGTGTCACGCCAGCAACATTGTGACACAACAGAACAAAGTCAGTCGGAAATCAACATCTACTAGAGACAGACGCAAAAAACAACTGTCGCGTCTGCCCGGCTCTCGCAGGTTTTTCGGGCGAAGTTATTGTGTGTTCGCCGACGCGCCCGCATACGATAAAATGTGATCTTAAATTCAAATTAATAACTTTTAATAGCCATGAAGTAAAATGAAGTGACAGTTTTTGGTGATATATACAAAATTATAAGCAATAGAATTGTGCGGGGTGGACGGAATTACGTAAGGAGGCTGGACTGGGTCGAATCGCTAAAAAATGGCAAGATAAGTAACCGACATGGGGTAAAACCCAAGAAATTTTCAAAATTGTAAAACCTTTTAATTTTAAAAAGAAATGGCAGCCTAAAATATCTATACATAAATTAAACTAAATATGAGATCTCTAAAATAACTTGGTATGTGTGTTTCGTGTGTACGGGAGAATGTAACTATATTAAGAAGTCTGGTTTGCGTTTTCTTTAAAAGATTATTTTAATTTAATATCTTGATTCATATAAGGTTTATATAATATTTCAATGTTGTTTTATTCTTTTTTATACTAAAAGTTTTTTTTCTTTACTTTAAAAGTTTCTTTCTTTCAAATTTATTTTATGTGCGTTTCTTTTTGATTTGAGAAATGTTAATAAATTTTAATTAATGTGTAAACGTATAAAGTTTCTTTGTTTGTTTAAACAACCATTCTGATCTCCTGTTCGCCTAAAAAGAACCCTCATATATTTTTTCTTTGTACGTAGTTGGTAACAAAGATGGCGCCCGACAATAAACAGTGAACACAGTAACCGTAGAATCAGTTTAACCATGTTTTGATATATTTTATAATATCAGGATATTGAAGAGTATCACTGTCTAAAATTTTCGGACTGTAGCTCTAATTTATTTTCTAAACTTTCTGTTTGTTTGGCAAATTTATTTTCTAAACTTTCTGTTTGTTTGACATTCTCCTCTCTCACCTCCTCTTTAAATTTTTCGGCTTGTTTTATGACTAATTCGTCCATCATGGCGTGTATCGTATTTTTAAATGCTTCTAAATTCAACCCTCCTGGTTCTGCCACGTTGAATAATTATTCAAATATTTATTTAATAGTAATTCTTTAACAATTATTATTGATAACCGTTCCCTACTTATTTATTTATTTCTGTATTTTTATTAATAGTTATTATTAATACTCATTACAGTTACACCTGTTACATAGACAACAATATTATTTGTGGGCGCCAGCTGTGTGATTACACAACAATTAACATTACATTCAGTTACTGTTTAATATAAATAATAATTACATATTATACATTTTTCATTTAACACACTCTTTATATTTTTTTAGAGCAACCATTTAGCTACATAAAAAATTTTAATAGTTAAATGATGGGGATCGGGTCATACATTAATGATCTACAATTTATGTCACAAATTTTTGTACATAAATTTAGGCATGTCGGGCCCCACGTGCAGGGCGACAAATATATGCAACGTAATAAATTGCAAATTTAATTTAATTTAAATTTGTGGATCCCCACGTTGGGCGCCAAATATATGCAACGTAATAAATTTTGAAATTTTATTTAATTTACAAATACACTTCTATTTGTGTTTGAATAGCCCCACGTTCTTTGTGAGCCATTCTATATAACGTGACAATTTTGCAAATTTAATTTAATTTAAATTTGTGGAGCCCCGCGATCTTGGAGCACCAAATTTATGCAACGTTACATATACATAAATAGGCGTGAACGATCTCACGTTCAAGATTGACAAATTCTTTAAACAATAATACATTTAAATTGGGTGTCAGGTGTATCTGCAATAAGAACTCTATGTAACTTGAAATGGGAATTAAAATTTATTTGATACTATAAAAAAATGTGTGCACATGGCACTGACTTCGATTTTAAAACATTAGTTATTATTTGTTATTATGCCGTAAGGCTTAAGATATATACATCCTTACTGACTAAATATTCTATGCTACTAATTATTATATAAAAGAAAAATCTCATTTTCAGACTACTCGGTCTATTAATATGTTTCAAAATCAATTTTTAAATCTTTTTTTTCAATATTGTAACGTACTCAAAATATTAATAGTTATTGTTTCTCAGTACTGTTTTCTCAAATACTAATTGTTTTTATTTAAATGCTTTGTAATCATTTTATATCATATTAATTTGAGCTCTTGTTACGTTAATCGTATTTCTAAAACATCTATGATTTTAACTATACTATACAGGAAACATTGCTCTTATTTTTAAATAAAATATTAATGTCTTTAACTGTCTTTGAATTCTTTGTATGATTAAGATATGAATAAGTTGTCTATCACCTTATTGTCGTCAATCATACTCGATCATTTTTTGTTCCATCGGTATCCGTCCTCGTCTCGCCTCCAGCGTCGGCTGTCTCTCTCTGGAACTCTCCTCTTGTCCAGCGTCGTATCGCTCTCTGGAACTCTCCTCTTGTCTAGTGTCGAATCATTAATGGATCTTCTTAAGTAGTGCTGTTATTAATTAAAATGATTGTCTTTACAGCTTAGTTACGTATTTGTACGCAACTGGCAAATTTAAACTGTTTATAAAAAAAATAAATATGCCGTACTGACAGGCATAAGCTCCCGCTACACCGTGGATGATTCAAGAAAGAGAACCACTGCAGATTGCGTGTCCTATTTATACCCATGTCTTGGTCAACACCCTCCAGTGATACAAAATCGACATGTTAGAAACTGTCTTTGGCTTCAGTTCCCCCACTCTTTGTCAAATTCGCTATTTTTTATATTTCTGCGAATTGCAGAGTCCTGTAAGTATATTCTTATACTTATCTTATAACTAATTTTACAACACATGTTCACTGCAATTTTGGACATTGCAACTTAACCCTTTCGATTTGTACACAGTTTATTTCACTATTACACTCGTACGGTGTGTCACTTTCGCGTGGTTTTCGTACACAGTATTTAGTAAATTTATTTACATTTTATGGTGCTTTTGGATTTTAATTCTTAATTCTAGTTTATGAATAATTACGGAAAAACAGTAATTGTGCAATTATTCATCTTGGGGTGGCAAACTCACCTGCGGAGACCTGCGTTCACACACACTAGCAAAATACTGGTGTACACACTTTCAGTTACATTTGTGTGTGTGTGCACGTTGATTCAGGTCGAAACACCTGTTCATATTTTTGTCCGAGCCAAGCCTGCAATCCCTAACATGCTTATTTCTAATATATTATTAATTATTTACAGTTTATTAAGTAAATTTAAATTTTTATATTCCATGCTCAGTACATCACTTATTTGTACTGTCGCATTATTCCTCTGCTTGGTAACAAAAAAAAAATTTAATAAATTTATTTATTATAATTTTTTGTTTATTTATTTATTATTATTAATTGCAAAAAAAATGTAACAAATAATAAAGAATAATACTCGTCATTTCACCCTTAATTGGAGTGTATACAAATGTCTTACCTCCCGTCTTCGTATGCTCACTGCTCGCGACCTTGTAGTAGGGTGGCTTTACAAACAGCTGATTTAACTGGTTTCATTGACCTCTGTTTTCATGTGTAGAACTTCCTAAATGACGTTGCGTGGAATTTACCAATTTCTTTCTTCTGTATCTCATATACGATGAAAGTGCCCTGTCCTACTTGCTGTCTTAATGTATACGGTCCATTATAAAGTCTGAAGAATTTCTTCGCCGTATTATCACTCCGTTTTCCCACTGGATTTGCTTTGAGTAGTATACTTTCTCCCACGTTGAATTGTTGTAGCTTGTGAGTTAGATTAAATCTCTCTACTCTCTTGTTACCCCTTTCTGTTATCCGTTGTCTTGCGTATCCAATTTTCACACTTATTGGTACAGGTACATTTTGGTTATTAGGTTTGTTTATATATTTAGTCCAAAATCTGGTTGACTTCTTATCTTCTTCTAATTCCATTGGAGTGTATCCTGTTGCTTCACTATAATTTTCGTTAATGGCTTTTTCAAGAAATGGTAAATATTCTGCCCATTTATTGTGTTGATTATGGCAATATATTCGTAAATATTTACCTAATTCTTTGTTAACTCTCTCAGCAAGGTTTCCTTGAGGATGTCTTATGGATGTGAGTACTGGCTGTATTCGATTTTCCCTTAACGTCCTCTCCCATTTTTCACTTTGGAATTGTACACCTTGATCACTGAGTATCTTCTTCATTTTTCCATATAACGGAATATATTTCTGCAGTAGTATCTTTAGAACAACTTTGGTTGTGAGTCGCATAATTCGGTACAGTCGGACTGCCTTGGAAAACACATCGATACATACCAATATGTGCTTCACACCTCGACTTGATCATGGTAATGGTCCCAGAAAATCCACTGCAGTTAGCTCTCCTTTGTTCTCCTTCTGTATACTTTGCATTCCTACATATGTGTGTAAATTCGGCCCTTTCGCCGTTTGACACTCATAACACTTCTTTACTTCTTTCTTTATCTTTCGATACATATTATTAATCGTAAAATCTTCTCGTAGACTCAAATAACATTTCAGAGCGGCAGCATGTGCTAAACTCTCATGTGCTGGTCGAATTAATTTTTGTAGCATGTCATTCGTTAGTACTATCTTCCAGTCTTGTCTTACTAACCTGAAAAGAATTCCATTTAGTACCTTATAATGATTTGGTAGCTGTTCTTGGTTCTTCATCTCCCTTATCGTCACGTCCAAATCTTGTTGATGTGCTAAGTTTTTCAGCATTTGTTTTACTTCATCATTCTCTTTGAATTTAATTGATAACAATCGTACTTCTTTCTTTTCGCTCACATAAACTTCTTCACATTCTTCTTTGATGTATCGGCTTAGTGTGTCCGCTACAATATTATCTTTACCTTTACAGTATTTAATGGTGAATGAGTATTCGCTAATGACTAAAATCCATCTTAATAATCGGGCATTTGTTACTTTGCATTTTAATAAAAATGATAATGCTTGGTGGTCAGTATGTATCTCAAAATGAGTACCATAAACATAATATCTGAATTGCTTAAGAGCGTATACTATAGCAAGTATTTCTTTTTCTGATGTGGAGTAGTGTTTTTCAGCTCCTTTGAAGACTCTACTGGCGTCGGCAATAACTCGGTGCTCTCCCATCGTGTCTTGTTGATATAGTACACTTCCTACTGCATAGTCACTAGCATCGGAGTATATTACGAATTTTCCTTCTCGTTGAGGATGATGTAACATAATATTTTCGATGAACAACTCTTTCACTTGGTTAAAGGCATCTTGATGTTTCTTCTCCCACTTCCATTTTTTTTCTTTCTTCGTCAGCTCTAGAAGCGGTTGCGTATATCTTGCATATAACGGTGAGAATCTACTGTAGTATCCTGTGAGTCCTAAGAATGCTCTTAACTCTTTGAGATTTCCGGGTATAGGGAAATTAGTTATGCTGGAAATTTTGATAGGATCGGGTTGAATACCAGAGGATGAAATAATGTGACCTAGGAATTGGATAGAGGTTTTGATAAATTCACATTTGTCTAGGTTAAGGGATATGTTCGCTTGCCTAAACTTTTGGAATATTGTGCTTAGATGTTTTATATGTTCATCTAACGTTTTAGATACAACTAAGATATCATCTACAAATATCATGGTGTAGGGTTCCACTTCAGGTCCTAGGGCTCTTTCTAGACACTTTACGATGGCTGCTAAACTCGTGCTTAATCCGAAGGGTACTACCCTGTGTTGGTAGCATTTATTTTTATACAGGAAAGCAGTGTACTTTCTATTCTCTTCACGAATTGGAATCTGCCAGAAACTTGAGCGTAAATCTAGCTTCGTCAGATACCTTGCTCCTTCACACTTAGTAAATAGTTCGTCCGCAGTTGGTGCACAGTCATACTCCTTTAATAGAATGCTGTTCAGCTCCCTCATGCCAAGGCATAGACGTATCTCTCCATTTTTCTTCTTCACTACCACTAGAGGATTCAGGAAGTTGCTGTTCGATCGCTCTATGACTCCACTTTCGATCATACGCCGAATTTCGAGTTCAACCTCTTCCTCATATCGCATTGGGATAGGATATGTCTTCCTAATGACTTTTGTAGGGTCTGACACAACTATAGAGTGTTCGTATACTGTCGTCTGCGTCGGTACTTCACTAAATACATCACTACATTCTTCTATTAATTCGTGCAGTTTCTCTTCTTCCTGTGTCGCCATCCCTTCATCTACCGCATTCACATGTCGAGTTGGACCATATTGTATTTGTGGCTTGTACAAAGTAATAGGTGTTTCACTTACCTTGCACTCTTCTTCCTCGCTGTTCATGTTTACTTCATATTGAACATTTTTATAATTACACATAATTATATTATCATTAATATTAATCTTAGCATTTATTGTATTTAGTATATCGATACCTAAAATTCCATCATAAATCAATTTATGCATAATTATCATAGGGTGTTCTAACTCTAGATTTTTATATGTTAGAGTTACATATGCTTGTTGTTTAACTCTTTCTTTTTTATTTGTAGCTGTTGTAATATTTAAATTATTTACGGGCAAAATTGCAGTATTTTAAAAATATTTCTTGTTGCATTGAACCCATGCAGCGTTAAGAACAGACAGCTGGCTGCCGGTATCAACTAGCATTCGTATTTTACACCTGTTCATGTTCACAGTCACAATAGGGCATTGTGTTTGCTGCGCGTCTCGCTTTATATCCTGTTCTGTGCTTAATAAGTCTTCCCTAATATCGCAGGGGTATATGTTGTTTATTTTATAATTTTGTTTCCGTTTATTCAGTCATTGTGACACCTTTGATGTAGACGGTCGGTTGTGGAATGTTACTGTCTCATTCATTCCTTGGCCTTCTCTCTTCAATATTTTTTCGTCGTCCCCTCGTACTGCGGCAACGCGTTTGTCAGCTGGTTTTGAAAACTGTTTACGATTGGATGACCATATAACGTCTCCTTGTCGTCTAGCTGTATTATTTTGTTCAGTTTCTTTAGCTGTGCGTGTTGTAGTGTTGTACATTGGTGGCGAATAATTTATTTTATAATTATCACGGTGCGGTATAGTGTTTTGTATTGCTTTCTTGTCATCTCTGTGATAATTATGGTGATGATTTGCGTGTTTTTGTTCCCAGTATTGTGTGTTCTTACCTTTATTGATATTCTCCGACTGTGTTACAAGGATTAAAAATTCTTCTATCGTTTTAATCCCTTGTGTATAAACTGCTAACTGGATATCTCGCTGAAAATGGTAAGATAATTTTGAAACAATTTCATATTCTGAGAATTTAGGTTTGAGATGCTTTACACGTTCTATTTGCGTAATTGTGTATTGTTCAATACTCTGCTGTCCTTGTGCATTGAACTTTCCATATTCGAGTTGATCCCGTACTTGTCGTTGGGTATGTAGATTCCAGTATCGGTTCTCGAATGCTTCACGAAACTGCTGATATGTACTTACGTTATCTCTAATAATAGAGTACCATTGGCTGGCTGAATCTCTAAGATATCGCGTGACGAAGTCTATCTTCTCGTCGTCATTTATTGCACTCCCAATTTTTTCTATTTCCTTCTCTACTCTTGCTAGGAATTCCATACTGTTCTCCCCTTTACCACCTGAGAACTTAAGTCTGCTCCTTTCTTCTGTTGGTGTAGGAAATATGGTCAATTGGTTCTGTCATCTTCTTAACTCACTTCGTAGTTGGTTCATTTCCTCTTGAATCTCTTCTTTCATATGTGATACGTCTCCCGACCGGTCTTTCGTAGTTTCTTCAATTTTATTCTCAATAACTACAGTACGTGTTTCTATTTCTCTAAGTTTACTGGTATTTACTTGGGATACATTATTAATAGCTTGGATTTTATCATCCTGTTCTCGCGTTATAGTAGTTAAAGTTACATTTGTTTGTTTATGCGTTTCTTTTAAATCTTTTCTCCACTCGAGACGTAATTCTTTTTGTTTATTTTCAATCCGTACAACTTGTTCATGTAAGGCTTGTTTAAAATTATTCTCTAGAGTATCAATACGTATGTTGGTGTCACTAATTTTTTCGGTTAACTGCGTATTACTGTCAATTATACTTTGTTTTATTTCAATATTGTCTTGTTTCAACTGGAGATTATCAATTTTTAACTCTTCTAGACTCTCGGTAATTTTTATAGTGTCCTGTCTAAAATTTTCGGACTGTAGCTCTAATTTATTTTCTAAACTTTCTGTTTGTTTGGCTAATTTATTTTCTAAACTTTCTGTTTGTTTGACATTCTCCTCTCTCACCTCCTCTTTAAATTTTTTGGCTTGTTTTATGACTAATTCGTCCATCATGGCGTGTATCGTATTTTTAAATGCTTCTAAATTCAACCCTCCTGGTTCTGCCACGTTGAATAATTATTCAAATATTTATTTAATAGTAATTCTTTAACAATTATTATTGACAACCGTTCCCTACTTATTTATTTATTTCTGTATTTTTATTAATAGTTATTATTAATACTCATTACAGTTACACCTGTTACATAGACAACAATATTATTTGTGGGCGCCAGCTGTGTGATTACACAACAATTAACATTACATTCAGTTACTGTTTAATATAAATAATAATTACATATTATACATTTTTCATTTAACACACTCTATATTTTTTTAGAGCAACCATTTAGCTACATAAAAAATTTTAATAGTTAAATGATGGGGATCGGGTCATACATTAATGATCTACAATTTATGTCACAAATTTTTGTACATAAATTTAGGCATGTCGGGCCCCACGTGCAGGGCGACAAATATATGCAACATAATAAATTGCAAATTTAATTTAATTTAAATTTGTGGATCCCCACGTTGGGCACCAAATATATGCAACGTAATAAATTTTGAAATTTTATTTAATTTACAAATACACTTCTATTTGTGTTTGAATAGCCCCACGTTCTTTGTGAGCCATTCTATATAACGTGACAATTTTGCAAATTTAATTTAATTTAAATTTGTGGAGCCCCGCGATCTTGGAGCACCAAATTTATGCAACGTTACATATACATAAATAGGCGTGAACGATCTCACGTTCAAGATTGACAAATTCTTTAAACAATAATACATTTAAATTGGGTGTCAGGTGTATCTGCAATAAGAACTATGTAACTTGAAATGGGAATTAAAATTTATTTGATACTATAAAAAAATGTGTGCACATGGCACTGACTTCGATTTTAAAACATTAGTTATTATTTGTTATTATGCCGTAAGGCTTAAGATATATACATCCTTACTGACTAAATATTCTATGCTACTAATTATTATATAAAAGAAAAATCTCATTTTCAGACTACTCGGTCTATTAATATGTTTCAAAATCAATTTTTAAATCTTTTTTTTCTATATTGTAACGTACTCAAAATATTAATAGTTATTGTTTCTCAGTACTGTTTTCTCAAATACTAATTGTTTTTATTTAAATGCTTTGTAATCATTTTATATCATATTAATTTGAGCTCTTGTTACGTTAATCGTATTTCTAAAACATCTATGATTTTAACTATACTATACAGGAAACATTGCTCTTATTTTTAAATAAAATATTAATGTCTTTAACTGTCTTTGAATTCTTTGTATGATTAAGATATGAATAAGTTGTCTATCACCTTATTGTCGTCAATCATACTCGATCATTTTTTGTTCCATCGGTATCCGTCCTCGTCTCGCCTCCAGCGTCGGCTGTCTCTCTCTGGAACTCTCCTCTTGTCCAGCGTCGTATCGCTCTCTGGAACTCTCCTCTTGTCTAGTGTTGAATCATTAATGGATCTTCTTAAGTAGTGCTGTTATTAATTAAAATGATTGTCTTTACAGCTTAGTTACGTATTTGTACGCAACTGGCAAATTTAAACTGTTTATAAAAAAAATAAATATGCCGTACTGACAGGCATAAGCTCCCGCTACACCGTGGATGATTCAAGAAAGAGAACCACTGCAGATTGCGTGTCCTATTTATACCCATGTCTTGGTCAACACCCTCCAGTGATACAAAATCGACATGTTAGAAACTGTCTTTGGCTTCAGTTCCCCCACTCTTTGTCAAATTCGCTATTTTTTATATTTCTGCGAATTGCAGAGTCCTGTAAGTATATTCTTATACTTATCTTATAACTAATTTTACAACACATGTTCACTGCAATTTTGGACATTGCAACTTAACCCTTTCGATTTGTACACAGTTATTTCACTATTACACTCGTACGGTGTGTCACTTTCGCGTGGTTTTCGTACACAGTATTTAGTAAATTTATTTACATTTTATGGTGCTTTTGGATTTTAATTCTTAATTCTAGTTTATGAATAATTACGGAAAAACAGTAATTGTGCAATTATTCATCTTGGGGTGGCAAACTCACCTGCGGAGACCTGCGTTCACACACACTAGCAAAATACTGGTGTACACACTTTCAGTTACATTTGTGTGTGTGTGCACGTTGATTCAGGTCGAAACACCTGTTCATATTTTTGTCCGAGCCAAGCCTGCAATCCGTAACATGCTTATTTCTAATATATTATTAATTATTTACAGTTTATTAAGTAAATTTAAATTTTTATATTCCATGCTCAGTACATCACTTATTTGTACTGTCGCATTATTCCTCTGCTTGGTAACAAAAAAAAAATTTAATAAATTTATTTATTATAATTTTTTGTTTATTTATTTATTATTATTAATTGCAAAAAAAAAATGTAACAAATAATAAAGAATAATACTCGTCATTTCACCCTTAATTGGAGTGTATACAAATGTCTTACCTCCCCTCTTCGTATGCTCACTGCTCGCGACCTTGTAGTAGGGTGGCTTTACAAACAGCTGATTTAACTGGTTTCATTGACCTCTGTTTTCATGTGTAGAACTTCCTAAATGACGTTGCGTGGAATTTACCAATTTCTTTCTTCTGTATCTCATATACGATGAAAGTGCCCTGTCCTACTTGCTGTCTTAATGTATACGGTCCATTATAAAGTCTGAAGAATTTCTTCGCCGTATTATCACTCCGTTTTCCCACTGGATTTGCTTTGAGTAGTATACTTTCTCCCACGTTGAATTGTTGTAGCTTGTGAGTTAGATTAAATCTCTCTACTCTCTTGTTACCCCTTTCTGTTATCCGTTGTCTTGCGTATCCAATTTTCACACTTATTGGTACAGGTACATTTTGGTTATTAGGTTTGTTTATATATTTAGTCCAAAATCTGGTTGGCTTCTTATCTTCTTCTAATTCCATTGGAGTGTATCCTGTTGCTTCACTATAATTTTCGTTAATGGCTTTTTCAAGAAATGGTAAATATTCTGCCCATTTATTGTGTTGATTATGGCAATATATTCGTAAATATTTACCTAATTCTTTGTTAACTCTCTCAGCAAGGTTTCCTTGAGGATGTCTTATGGATGTGAGTACTGGCTGTATTCCATTTTCCCTTAACGTCCTCTCCCATTTTTCACTTTGGAATTGTACACCTTGATCACTGAGTATCTTCTTCATTTTTCCATATAACGGAATATATTTCTGCAGTAGTATCTTTAGAACAACTTTGGTTGTGGGTCGCATAATTGGGTACAGTCGGACTGCCTTGGAAAACACATGATACATACCAATATGTGCTTCACACCTCGACTTGATCATGGTAATGGTCCCAGAAAATCCACTGCAATTAGCTCTCCTTTGTTCTCCTTCTGTATACTTTGCATTCCTACATATGTGTGTAAATTCGGCCCTTTCGCCGTTTGACACTCATAACACTTCTTTACTTCTTTCTTTATCTTTCGATACATATTATTAATCGTAAAATCTTCTCGTAGACTCAAATAACATATCAGAGCGGCAGCATGTGCTAAACTCTCATGTGCTGGTCGAATTAATTTTTGTAGCATGTCATTCGTTAGTACTATCTTCCAGTCTTGTCTTACTAACCTGAAAAGAATTCCATTTAGTACCTTATAATGATTTGGTAGCTGTTCTTGGTTCTTCATCTCCCTTATCGTCACGTCCAAATCTTGTTGATGTGCTAAGTTTTTCAGCATTTGTTTTACTTCATCATTCTCTTTGAATTTAATTGATAACAATCGTACTTCTTTCTTTTCGCTCACATAAACTTCTTCACATTCTTCTTTGATGTATCGGCTTAGTGTGTCCGCTACAATATTATCTTTACCTTTACAGTATTTAATGGTGAATGAGTATTCGCTAATGGCTAAAATCCATCTTAATAATCGGGCATTTGTTACTTTGCATTTTAATAAAAATGATAATGCTTGGTGGTCAGTATGTATCTCAAAATGAGTACCATAAACATAATATCTGAATTGCTTAAGAGCGTATACTATAGCAAGTATTTCTTTTTCTGATGTGGAGTAGTGTTTTTCAGCTCCTTTGAAGACTCTACTGGCGTCGGCAATAACTCGGTGCTCTCCCATCGTGTCTTGTTGATATAATACACTTCCTACTGCATAGTCACTAGCATCGGAGTATATTACGAATTTTCCTTCTCGTTGAGGATGATGTAACATAATATTTTCGATGAACAACTCTTTCACTTGGTTAAAGGCATCTTGATGTTTCTTCTCCCACTTCCATTTTTTTTCTTTCTTCGTCAGCTCTAGAAGCGGTTGCGTATATCTTGCATATAACGGTGAGAATCTACTGTAGTATCCTGTGAGTCCTAAGAATGCTCTTAACTCTTTGAGATTTCCGGGTATAGGGAAATTAGTTATGCTGGAAATTTTGATAGGATCGGGTTGAATACCAGAGGATGAAATAATGTGACCTAGGAATTGGATAGAGGTTTTGATAAATTCACATTTGTCTAGGTTAAGGGATATGTTCGCTTGCCTAAACTTTTGGAATATTGTGCTTAGATGTTTTATATGTTCATCTAATGTTTTAGATACAACTAAGATATCATCTACAAATATCATGGTGTAGGGTTCCACTTCAGGTCCTAGGGCTCTTTCTAGACACTTTACGATGGCTGCTAAACTCGTGCTTAATCCGAAGGGTACTACCCTGTGTTGGTAGCATTTATTTTTATACAGGAAAGCAGTGTACTTTCTATTCTCTTCACGAATTGGAATCTGCCAGAAACTTGAGCGTAAATCTAGCTTCGTCAGATACCTTGCTCCTTCACACTTAGTAAATAGTTCGTCCGCAGTTGGTGCACAGTCATACTCCTTTAATAGAATGCTGTTCAGCTCCCTCATGCCAAGGCATAGACGTATCTCTCCATTTTTCTTCTTCACTACCACTAGAGGATTCAGGAAGTTGCTGTTCGATCGCTCTATGACTCCACTTTCGATCATACGCCGAATTTCGAGTTCAACCTCTTCCTCATATCGCATTGGGATAGGATATGTCTTCCTAATGACTTTTGTAGGGTCTGACACAACTATAGAGTGTTCGTATACTGTCGTCTGCGTCGGTACTTCACTAAATACATCACTATATTCTTCTATTAATTCGTGCAGTTTCTCTTCTTCCTGTGTCGTCATCCCTTCATCTACCGCATTCACATGTCGAGTTGGACCATATTGTATTTGTGGCTTGTACAAAGTAATAGGTGTTTCACTTACCTTGCACTCTTCTTCCTCGCTGTTCATGTTTACTTCATATTGAACATTTTTATAATTACACATAATTATATTATCATTAATATTAATCTTAGCATTTATTGTATTTAGTATATCGATACCTAAAATTCCATCATAAATCAATTTATGCATAATTATCATAGGGTGTTCTAACTCTAGATTTTTATATGTTAGAGTTACATATGCTTGTTGTTTAACTCTTTCTTTTTTATTTGTAGCTGTTGTAATATTTAAATTATTTACGGGCAAAATTGCAGTATTTTAAAAATATTTCTTGTTGCATTGAACCCATGCAGCGTTAAGAACAGACAGCTGGCTGCCGGTATCAACTAGCATTCGTATTTTACACCTGTTCATGTTCACAGTCACAATAGGGCATTGTGTTTGCTGCGCGTCTCGCTTTATATCCTGTTCTGTGCTTAATAAGTCTTCCCTAATATCGCAGGGGTATATGTTGTTTATTTTATAATTTTGTTTCCGTTTATTCAGTCATTGTGACGCCTTTGATGTAGACGGTCGGCTGTGGAATGTTACTGTCTCATTCATTCCTTGGCCTTCTCTCTTCAATTTTTTTTCGTCGTCCCCTCGTACTGCGGCAACGCGTTTGTCAGCTGGTTTTGAAAACTGTTTACGATTGGATGACCACATAACGTCTCCTTGTCGTCTAGCTGTATTATTTTGTTCAGTTTCTTTAGCTGTGCGTGTTGTAGTGTTGTACATTGGTGGCGAATAATTTATTTTATAATTATCACGGTGCGGTATAGTGTTTTGTATTGCTTTCTTGTCATCTCTGTGATAATTATGGTGATGATTTGCGTGTTTTTGTTCCCAGTATTGTGTGTTCTTACCTTTATTGATATTCTCCGACTGTGTTACAAGGATTAAAAATTCTTCTATCGTTTTAATCCCTTGTGTATAAACTGCTAACTGGATATCTCGCTGAAAATGGTAAGATAATTTTGAAACAATTTCATATTCTGAGAATTTAGGTTTGAGATGCTTTACACGTTCTATTTGCGTAATTGTGTATTGTTCAATACTCTGCTGTCCTTGTGCATTGAACTTTCCATATTCGAGTTGATCCCGTACTTGTCGTTGGGTATGTAGATTCCAGTATCGGTTCTCGAATGCTTCACGAAACTGCTGATATGTACTTACGTTATCTCTAATAATAGAGTACCATTGGCTGGCTGAATGTCTAAAATATCGCGTGACGAAGTCTATCTTCTCGTCGTCATTTATTGCACTCCCAATTTTTTCTATTTCCTTCTCTACTCTTGCTAGGAATTCCATACTGTTCTCCCCTTTACCACCTGAGAACTTAAGTCTGCTCCTTTCTTCTGTTGGTGTAGGAAATATGGTCAATTGGTTCTGTCGTCTTCTTAACTCACTTCGTAGTTGGTTCATTTCCTCTTGAATCTCTTCTTTCATATGTGATACGTCTCCCGACCGGTCTTTCGTAGTTTCTTCAATTTTATTCTCAATAACTACAGTACGTGTTTCTATTTCTCTAAGTTTACTGGTATTTACTTGGGATACATTATTAATAGCTTGGATTTTATCATCCTGTTCTCGCGTTATAGTAGTTAAAGTTACATTTATTTGTTTATGCGTTTCTTTTAAATCTTTTCTCCACTCGAGACGTAATTCTTTTTGTTTATTTTCAATCCGTACAACTTGTTCATGTAAGGCTTGTTTAAAATTATTCTCTAGAGTATCAATACGTATGTTGGTGTCACTAATTTTTTCGGTTAACTGCGTATTACTGTCAATTATACTTTGTTTTATTTCAATATTGTCTTGTTTCAACTGGAGATTATCAATTTTTAACTCTTCTAGACTCTCGGTAATTTTTATAGTGTCCTGTCTAAAATTTTCGGGCTGTAGCTCTAATTTATTTTCTAAACTTTCTGTTTGTTTGGCTAATTTATTTTCTAAACTTTCTGTTTGTTTGACATTCTCCTCTCTCACCTCCTCTTTAAATTTTTCGGCTTGTTTTATGACTAATTCATCCATCATGGCGTGTATCGTATTTTTAAATGCTTCTAAATTCAACCCTCCTGGTTCTGCCACGTTGAATAATTATTCAAATATTTATTTAATAGTAATTCTTTAACAATTATTATTGATAACCGTTCCCTACTTATTTATTTATTTCTGTATTTTTATTAATAGTTATTATTAATACTCATTACAGTTACACCTGTTACATAGACAACAATATTATTTGTGGGCGCCAGCTGTGTGATTACACAACAATTAACATTACATTCAGTTACTGTTTAATATAAATAATAATTACATATTATACATTTTTCATTTAACACACTCTTTATATTTTTTTAGAGCAACCATTTAGCTACATAAAAAATTTTAATAGTTAAATGATGGGGATCGGGTCATACATTAATGATCTACAATTTATGTCACAAATTTTTGTACATAAATTTAGGCATGTCGGGCCCCACGTGCAGGGCGACAAATATATGCAACGTAATAAATTGCAAATTTAATTTAATTTAAATTTGTGGATCCCCACGTTGGGCGCCAAATATATGCAACGTAATAAATTTTGCAAATTTTATTTAATTTACAAATACACTTCTATTTGTGTTTGAATAGCCCCACGTTCTTTGTGAGCCATTCTATATAACGTGACAATTTTGCAAATTTAATTTAATTTAAATTTGTGGAGCCCCGCGATCTTGGAGCACAAAATTTATGCAACGTTACATATACATAAATAGGCGTGAACGATCTCACGTTCAAGATTGACAAATTCTTTAAACAATAATACATTTAAATTGGGTGTCTGGTGTATCTGCAATAAGAACTATGTAACTTGAAATGGGAATTAAAATTTATTTGATACTATAAAAAAATGTGTGCACATGGCACTGACTTCGATTTTAAAACATTAGTTATTATTTGTTATTATGCCGTAAGGCTTAAGATATATACATCCTTACTGACTAAATATTCTATGCTACTAATTATTATATAAAAGAAAAATCTCATTTTCAGACTACTCGGTCTATTAATATGTTTCAAAATCAATTTTTAAATCTTTTTTTTCTATATTGTAACGTACTCAAAATATTAATAGTTATTGTTTCTCAGTACTGTTTTCTCAAATACTAATTGTTTTTATTTAAATGCTTTTTAATCATTTTATATCATATTAATTTGAGCTCTTGTTACGTTAATCGTATTTCTAAAACATCTATGATTTTAACTATACTATACAGGAAACATTGCTCTTATTTTTAAATAAAATATTAATGTCTTTAACTGTCTTTGAATTCTTTGTATGATTAAGATATGAATAAGTTGTCTATCACCTTATTGTCGTCAATCATACTCGATCATTTTTTGTTCCATCGGTATCCGTCCTCGTCTCGCCTCCAGCGTCGGCTGTCTCTCTCTGGAACTCTCCTCTTGTCCAGCGTCGTATCGCTCTCTGGAACTCTCCTCTTGTCTAGTGTTGAATCATTAATGGATCTTCTTAAGTAGTGCTGTTATTAATTAAAATGATTGTCTTTACAGCTTAGTTACGTATTTGTACGCAACTGGCAAATTTAAACTGTTTATAAAAAAAATAAATATGCCGTACTGACAGGCATAAGCTCCCGCTACACCGTGGATGATTCAAGAAAGAGAACCACTGCAGATTGCGTGTCCTATTTATACCCATGTCTTGGTCAACACCCTCCAGTGATACAAAATCGACATGTTAGAAACTGTCTTTGGCTTCAGTTCCCCCACTCTTTGTCAAATTCGCTATTTTTTATATTTCTGCGAATTGCAGAGTCCTGTAAGTATATTCTTATACTTATCTTATAACTAATTTTACAACACATGTTCACTGCAATTTTGGACATTGCAACTTAACCCTTTCGATTTGTACACAGTTTATTTCACTATTACACTCGTACGGTGTGTCACTTTCGCGTGGTTTTCGTACACAGTATTTAGTAAATTTATTTACATTTTATGGTGCTTTTGGATTTTAATTCTTAATTCTAGTTTATGAATAATTACGGAAAAACAGTAATTGTGCAATTATTCATCTTGGGGTGGCAAACTCACCTGCGGAGACCTGCGTTCACACACACTAGCAAAATACTGGTGTACACACTTTCAGTTACATTTGTGTGTGTGTGCACGTTGATTCAGGTCAAAACACCTGTTCATATTTTTGTCCGAGCCAAGCCTGCAATCCCTAACATGCTTATTTCTAATATATTATTAATTATTTACAGTTTATTAAGTAAATTTAAATTTTTATATTCCATGCTCAGTACATCACTTATTTGTACTGTCGCATTATTCCTCTGCTTGGTAACAAAAAAAAAATTTAATAAATTTATTTATTATAATTTTTTGTTTATTTATTTATTATTATTAATTGCAAAAAAAAATGTAACAAATAATAAAGAATAATACTCGTCATTTCACCCTTAATTGGAGTGTATACAAATGTCTTACCTCCCGTCTTCGTATGCTCACTGCTCGCGACCTTGTAGTAGGGTGGCTTTACAAACAGCTGATTTAACTGGTTTCATTGACCTCTGTTTTCATGTGTAGAACTTCCTAAATGACGTTGCGTGGAATTTACCAATTTCTTTCTTCTGTATCTCATATACGATGAAAGTGCCCTGTCCTACTTGCTGTCTTAATGTATACGGTCCATTATAAAGTCTGAAGAATTTCTTCGCCGTATTATCACTCCGTTTTCCCACTGGATTTGCTTTGAGTAGTATACTTTCTCCCACGTTGAATTGTTGTAGCTTGTGAGTTAGATTAAATCTCTCTACTCTCTTGTTACCCCTTTCTGTTATCCGTTGTCTTGCGTATCCAATTTTCACACTTATTGGTACAGGTACATTTTGGTTATTAGGTTTGTTTATATATTTAGTCCAAAATCTGGTTGGCTTCTTATCTTCTTCTAATTCCATTGGAGTGTATCCTGTTGCTTCACTATAATTTTCGTTAATGGCTTTTTCAAGAAATGGTAAATATTCTGCCCATTTATTGTGTTGATTATGGCAATATATTCGTAAATATTTACCTAATTCTTTGTTAACTCTCTCAGCAAGGTTTCCTTGAGGATGTCTTATGGATGTGAGTACTGGCTGTATTCCATTTTCCCTTAACGTCCTCTCCCATTTTTCACTTTGGAATTGTACACCTTGATCACTGAGTATCTTCTTCATTTTTCCATATAACGGAATATATTTCTGCAGTAGTATCTTTAGAACAACTTTGGTTGTGGGTCGCATAATTGGGTACAGTCGGACTGCCTTGGAAAATACATGATACATACCAATATGTGCTTCACACCTCGACTTGATCATGGTAATGGTCCCAGAAAATCCACTGCAATTAGCTCTCCTTTGTTCTCCTTCTGTATACTTTGCATTCCTACATATGTGTGTAAATTCGGCCCTTTCGCCGTTTGACACTCATAACACTTCTTTACTTCTTTCTTTATCTTTCGATACATATTATTAATCGTAAAATCTTCTCGTAGACTCAAATAACATTTCAGAGCGGCAGCATGTGCTAAACTCTCATGTGCTGGTCGAATTAATTTTTGTAGCATGTCATTCGTTAGTACTATCTTCCAGTCTTGTCTTACTAACCTGAAAAGAATTCCATTTAGTACCTTATAATGATTTGGTAGCTGTTCTTGGTTCTTCATCTCCCTTATCGTCACGTCCAAATCTTGTTGATGTGCTAAGTTTTTCAGCATTTGTTTTACTTCATCATTCTCTTTGAATTTAATTGATAACAATCGTACTTCTTTCTTTTCGCTCACATAAACTTCTTCACATTCTTCTTTGATGTATCGGCTTAGTGTGTCCGCTACAATATTATCTTTACCTTTACAGTATTTAATGGTGAATGAGTATTCGCTAATGGCTAAAATCCATCTTAATAATCGGGCATTTGTTACTTTGCATTTTAATAAAAATGATAATGCTTGGTGGTCAGTATGTATCTCAAAATGAGTACCATAAACATAATATCTGAATTGCTTAAGAGCGTATACTATAGCAAGTATTTCTTTTTCTGATGTGGAGTAGTGTTTTTCAGCTCCTTTGAAGACTCTACTGGCGTCGGCAATAACTCGGTGCTCTCCCATCGTGTCTTGTTGATATAGTACACTTCCTACTGCATAGTCACTAGCATCGGAGTATATTACGAATTTTCCTTCTCGTTGAGGATGATGTAACATAATATTTTCGATGAACAACTCTTTCACTTGGTTAAAGGCATCTTGATGTTTCTTCTCCCACTTCCATTTTTTTTCTTTCTTCATCAGCTCTAGAAGCGGTTGCGTATATCTTGCATATAACGGTGAGAATCTACTGTAGTATCCTGTGAGTCCTAAGAATGCTCTTAACTCTTTGAGATTTCCGGGTATAGGGAAATTAGTTATGCTGGAAATTTTGATAGGATCGGGTTGAATACCAGAGGATGAAATAATGTGACCTAGGAATTGGATAGAGGTTTTGATAAATTCACATTTGTCTAGGTTAAGGGATATGTTCGCTTGCCTAAACTTTTGGAATATTGTGCTTAGATGTTTTATATGTTCATCTAACGTTTTAGATACAACTAAGATATCATCTACAAATATCATGGTGTAGGGTTCCACTTCAGGTCCTAGGGCTCTTTCTAGACACTTTACGATGG
Source organism: Magicicada septendecula (assembly GCA_034769895.1). Lineage (NCBI taxonomy): Eukaryota > Metazoa > Arthropoda > Insecta > Hemiptera > Cicadidae > Magicicada > Magicicada septendecula. The sequence continues at coordinate 77,868,107 of CM068367.1, read as the reverse complement.
CTGCTAAACTCGTGCTTAATCCGAAGGGTACTACCCTGTGTTGGTAGCATTTATTTTTATACAGGAAAGCAGTGTACTTTCTATTCTCTTCACGAATTGGAATCTGCCAGAAACTTGAGCGTAAATCTAGCTTCGTCAGATACCTTGCTCCTTCACACTTAGTAAATAGTTCGTCCGCAGTTGGTGCACAGTCATACTCCTTTAATAGAATGCTGTTCAGCTCCCTCATGCCAAGGCATAGACGTATCTCTCCATTTTTCTTCTTCACTACCACTAGAGGATTCAGGAAGTTGCTGTTCGATCGCTCTATGACTCCACTTTCGATCATACGCCGAATTTCGAGTTCAACCTCTTCCTCATATCGCATTGGGATAGGATATGTCTTCCTAATGACTTTTGTAGGGTCTGACACAACTGTAGAGTGTTCGTATACTGTCGTCTGCGTCGGTACTTCACTAAATACATCACTATATTCTTCTATTAATTCGTGCAGTTTCTCTTCTTCCTGTGTCGTCATCCCTTCATCTACCGCATTCACATGTCGAGTTGGACCATATTGTATTTGTGGCTTGTACAAAGTAATAGGTGTTTCACTTACCTTGCACTCTTCTTCCTCGCTGTTCATGTTTACTTCATATTGAACATTTTTATAATTACACATAATTATATTATCATTAATATTAATCTTAGCATTTATTGTATTTAGTATATCGATACCTAAAATTCCATCATAAATCAATTTATGCATAATTATCATAGGGTGTTCTAACTCTAGATTTTTATATGTTAGAGTTACATATGCTTGTTGTTTAACTCTTTCTTTTTTATTTGTAGCTGTTGTAATATTTAAATTATTTCATTATATTTGGTCTCCAGTCGCAGTGAAATTGAAATAAATAAATACCTTTTTCTTTATTTATAAGAATATAAAAGTTAAGGTATATATCTGCCAGTAATCCACTTAAAGGAGACCCCATGGCTAACCGGTTATAAGCTGGTTTCTTTTGATATTGTCAATTTATACACAAATATACCTATACAAGAAACAATAGAGATTCTCCAAAACAATTTACTTAATACGGCAATATTAAATCAACAGGAAATTAACGAATTAATCTTGATATTACGAATAGTGTTGAAACAAAATTATTTTACATTTGACGGCAAGTTTTTTAAGCAAGGAGAAGGGTTAGCCATGGGGTCTCCTTTAAGTGGATTACTGGCAGATATATACCTTAACTTTTATGAAAATAATTATCTGCTATCTAACTGTAACAGTTACCACGATAAAATTATCTCATACACGCGATATGTTGACGATACGTTCATGGTTTTTAATGGCACTTGTAGACAAATGGACATGTTACTCAAATACATGAACAACATAAATAACAACATAAAATTCACCATGGAAGTAGAAAATGAAAATTGCCTAAACTTTTTAGACCTTTCTGTTCGAAGAAACGCTGATTGTATCACATATAAAATATACAGGAAACCTACTACCACGGATATAACTGTCCATGCTGATTCATTCCACCCATATACACAGAAAATGGCCTCTTTTAATGCTTTCGCAAATAGACTTTTAACTATACCTATGAACCAGGAAGATTTTCAAGATGAAGTAAATGTTATTAAACATATAGCTGTCAATAATGGATATAAAAGTGATATAATAGATAACTTAATTCGCAAACGTAGGAATAAAATGGAAAGAAAATTAAAATTAGATGGTAAAAAGAACCATTATATTTCAGTTGAATATACTAATGTGATTCCTAATATAATAAAAAATGAATTAAGAAAATTAGACATCATCGTGTCCTTCAAAACTACCAATAACATATTGAACATATTAAAACCTCGAACACAAAAAACAACCGAAAACAGTTCTGGCATATATAGAATCCAGTGTAGTGAATGTGATAAATTCTACATAGGACAAACGGGCAGGAAATTTAAAGACAGATATAAAGAACATTTGCCAAAAAGGAACATCAAGTCAATCAAATCCAACTTTGCTTTACATCTGGTAAACAGCAATCACAGTTATAGTGGTTTCACAGATAACTTTACGCCCATACATATATGCAGTAAGAGCCGATACATGGATGCCATGGAAGAATATGAAATATATAAAGCGCTTTTATTTCAACCAAACCTACTGCTTAATGATCAATTAACATTTAAATCTCACTGTTTATATGATACTGTATTGAAGAGTGATAACGCTTGTGTACACCAGCCGAATATATAGTTTGATTACGTGGTCAGTTATAGTACGGCAGTGCGCACTGTTACGTGGACTGAGTTCTATCATACTCATTGTGTTATGTGTTTATGTGTTGATGTGTTTTAATTATTATATTCTTGACACGTTCGTTATGAACTAGAAGAAAAAACAATTTTACCTGATGATGGGAACGTGTTCCCGAAACATGTCGTAAGACATCAAAGACGTAGTCGCAGCACGGATAAAGAAAAAGGTATTTATTTATTTAAATTATTTACGGGCAAAATTGCAGTATTTTAAAAATATTTCTTGTTGCATTGAACCCATGCAGCGTTAAGAACAGACAGCTGGCTGCCGGTATCAACTAGCATTCATATTTTACACCTGTTCATGTTCACAGTCACAATAGGGCATTCTGTTTGCTGCGCGTCTCGCTTTATATCCTGTTCTGTGCTTAATAAGTCTTCCCTAATATCGCAGGGGTATATGTTGTTTATTTTATAATTTTGTTTCCGTTTATTCAGTCATTGTGACGCCTTTGATGTAGACGGTCGGCTGTGGAATGTTACTGTCTCATTCATTCCTTGGCCTTCTCTCTTCAATTTTTTTTCGTCGTCCCCTCGTACTGCGGCAACGCGTTTGTCAGCTGGTTTTGAAAACTGTTTACGATTGGATGACCATATAACGTCTCCTTGTCGTCTAGCTGTATTATTTTGTTCAGTTTCTTTAGCTGTGCGTGTTGTAGTGTTGTACATTGGTGGCGAATAATTTATTTTATAATTATCACGGTGCGGTATAGTGTTTTGTATTGCTTTCTTGTCATCTCTGTGATAATTATGGTGATGATTTGCGTGTTTTTGTTCCCAGTATTGTGTGTTCTTACCTTTATTGATATTCTCCGACTGTGTTACAAGGATTAAAAATTCTTCTATCATTTTAATCCCTTGTGTATAAACTGCTAACTGGATATCTCGCTGAAAATGGTAAGATAATTTTGAAACAATTTCATATTCTGAGAATTTAGGTTTGAGATGCTTTACACGTTCTATTTGCGTAATTGTGTATTGTTCAATACTCTGCTGTCCTTGTGCATTGAACTTTCCATATTCGAGTTGATCCCGTACTTGTCGTTGGGTATGTAGATTCCAGTATCGGTTCTCGAATGCTTCACAAAACTGCTGATATGTACTTACGTTATCTCTAATAATAGAGTACCATTGGCTGGCTGAATCTCTAAGATATCGCATGACGAAGTCTATCTTCTCGTCGTCATTTATTGCACTCCCAATTTTTTCTATTTCCTTCTCTACTCTTGCTAGGAATTCCATACTGTTCTCCCCTTTACCACCTGAGAACTTAAGTCTGCTCCTTTCTTCTGTTGGTGTAGGAAATATGGTCAATTGGTTCTGTCGTCTTCTTAACTCACTTCGTAGTTGGTTCATTTCCTCTTGAATCTCTTCTTTCATATGTGATACGTCTCCCGACCGGTCTTTCGTAGTTTCTTCAATTTTATTCTCAATAACTACAGTACGTGTTTCTATTTCTCTAAGTTTACTGGTATTTACTTGGGATACATTATTAATAGCTTGGATTTTATCATCCTGTTCTCGCGTTATAGTAGTTAAAGTTACATTTATTTGTTTATGCGTTTCTTTTAAATCTTTTCTCCACTCGAGACGTAATTCTTTTTGTTTATTTTCAATCTGTACAACTTGTTCATGTAAGGCTTGTTTAAAATTATTCTCTAGAGTATCAATACGTATGTTGGTGTCACTAATTTTTTCGGTTAACTGCGTATTACTGTCAATTATACTTTGTTTTATTTCAATATTGTCTTGTTTTAACTGGAGATTATCAATTTTTAACTCTTCTAGACTCTCGGTAATTTTTATAGTGTCCTGTCTAAAATTTTCGGGCTGTAGCTCTAATTTATTTTCTAAACTTTCTGTTTGTTTGGCTAATTTATTTTCTAAACTTTCTGTTTGTTTGACATTCTCCTCTCTCACCTCCTCTTTAAATTTTTCGGCTTGTTTTATGACTAATTCATCCATCATGGCGTGTATCGTATTTTTAAATGCTTCTAAATTCAACCCTCCTGGTTCTGCCACGTTGAATAATTATTCAAATATTTATTTAATAGTAATTCTTTAACAATTATTATTGATAACCGTTCCCTACTTATTTATTTATTTCTGTATTTTTATTAATAGTTATTATTAATACTCATTACAGTTACACCTGTTACATAGACAACAATATTATTTGTGGGCGCCAGCTGTGTGATTACACAACAATTAACATTACATTCAGTTACTGTTTAATATAAATAATAATTACATATTATACATTTTTCATTTAACACACTCTTTATATTTTTTTAGAGCAACCATTTAGCTACATAAAAAATTTTAATAGTTAAATGATGGGGATCGGGTCATACATTAATGATCTACAATTTATGTCACAAATTTTTGTACATAAATTTAGGCATGTCGGGCCCCACGTGCAGGGCGACAAATATATGCAACGTAATAAATTGCAAATTTAATTTAATTTAAATTTGTGGATCCCCACGTTGGGCGCCAAATATATGCAACGTAATAAATTTTGCAAATTTTATTTAATTTACAAATACACTTCTATTTGTGTTTGAATAGCCCCACGTTCTTTGTGAGCCATTCTATATAACGTGACAATTTTGCAAATTTAATTTAATTTAAATTTGTGGAGCCCCGCGATCTTGGAGCACAAAATTTATGCAACGTTACATATACATAAATAGGCGTGAACGATCTCACGTTCAAGATTGACAAATTCTTTAAACAATAATACATTTAAATTGGGTGTCTGGTGTATCTGCAATAAGAACTATGTAACTTGAAATGGGAATTAAAATTTATTTGATACTATAAAAAAATGTGTGCACATGGCACTGACTTCGATTTTAAAACATTAGTTATTATTTGTTATTATGCCGTAAGGCTTAAGATATATACATCCTTACTGACTAAATATTCTATGCTACTAATTATTATATAAAAGAAAAATCTCATTTTCAGACTACTCGGTCTATTAATATGTTTCAAAATCAATTTTTAAATCTTTTTTTTCTATATTGTAACGTACTCAAAATATTAATAGTTATTGTTTCTCAGTACTGTTTTCTCAAATACTAATTGTTTTTATTTAAATGCTTTTTAATCATTTTATATCATATTAATTTGAGCTCTTGTTACGTTAATCGTATTTCTAAAACATCTATGATTTTAACTATACTATACAGGAAACATTGCTCTTATTTTTAAATAAAATATTAATGTCTTTAACTGTCTTTGAATTCTTTGTATGATTAAGATATGAATAAGTTGTCTATCACCTTATTGTCGTCAATCATACTCGATCATTTTTTGTTCCATCGGTATCCGTCCTCGTCTCGCCTCCAGCGTCGGCTGTCTCTCTCTGGAACTCTCCTCTTGTCCAGCGTCGTATCGCTCTCTGGAACTCTCCTCTTGTCTAGTGTTGAATCATTAATGGATCTTCTTAAGTAGTGCTGTTATTAATTAAAATGATTGTCTTTACAGCTTAGTTACGTATTTGTACGCAACTGGCAAATTTAAACTGTTTATAAAAAAAATAAATATGCCGTACTGACAGGCATAAGCTCCCGCTACACCGTGGATGATTCAAGAAAGAGAACCACTGCAGATTGCGTGTCCTATTTATACCCATGTCTTGGTCAACACCCTCCAGTGATACAAAATCGACATGTTAGAAACTGTCTTTGGCTTCAGTTCCCCCACTCTTTGTCAAATTCGCTATTTTTTATATTTCTGCGAATTGCAGAGTCCTGTAAGTATATTCTTATACTTATCTTATAACTAATTTTACAACACATGTTCACTGCAATTTTGGACATTGCAACTTAACCCTTTCGATTTGTACACAGTTATTTCACTATTACACTCGTACGGTGTGTCACTTTCGCGTGGTTTTCGTACACAGTATTTAGTAAATTTATTTACATTTTATGGTGCTTTTGGATTTTAATTCTTAATTCTAGTTTATGAATAATTACGGAAAAACAGTAATTGTGCAATTATTCATCTTGGGGTGGCAAACTCACCTGCGGAGACCTGCGTTCACACACACTAGCAAAATACTGGTGTACACACTTTCAGTTACATTTGTGTGTGTGTGCACGTTGATTCAGGTCAAAACACCTGTTCATATTTTTGTCCGAGCCAAGCCTGCAATCCCTAACATGCTTATTTCTAATATATTATTAATTATTTACAGTTTATTAAGTAAATTTAAATTTTTATATTCCATGCTCAGTACATCACTTATTTGTACTGTCGCATTATTCCTCTGCTTGGTAACAAAAAAAAAATTTAATAAATTTATTTATTATAATTTTTTGTTTATTTATTTATTATTATTAATTGCAAAAAAAAATGTAACAAATAATAAAGAATAATACTCGTCATTTCACCCTTAATTGGAGTGTATACAAATGTCTTACCTCCCGTCTTCGTATGCTCACTGCTCGCGACCTTGTAGTAGGGTGGCTTTACAAACAGCTGATTTAACTGGTTTCATTGACCTCTGTTTTCATGTGTAGAACTTCCTAAATGACGTTGCGTGGAATTTACCAATTTCTTTCTTCTGTATCTCATATACGATGAAAGTGCCCTGTCCTACTTGCTGTCTTAATGTATACGGTCCATTATAAAGTCTGAAGAATTTCTTCGCCGTATTATCACTCCGTTTTCCCACTGGATTTGCTTTGAGTAGTATACTTTCTCCCACGTTGAATTGTTGTAGCTTGTGAGTTAGATTAAATCTCTCTACTCTCTTGTTACCCCTTTCTGTTATCCGTTGTCTTGCGTATCCAATTTTCACACTTATTGGTACAGGTACATTTTGGTTATTAGGTTTGTTTATATATTTAGTCCAAAATCTGGTTGGCTTCTTATCTTCTTCTAATTCCATTGGAGTGTATCCTGTTGCTTCACTATAATTTTCGTTAATGGCTTTTTCAAGAAATGGTAAATATTCTGCCCATTTATTGTGTTGATTATGGCAATATATTCGTAAATATTTACCTAATTCTTTGTTAACTCTCTCAGCAAGGTTTCCTTGAGGATGTCTTATGGATGTGAGTACTGGCTGTATTCCATTTTCCCTTAACGTCCTCTCCCATTTTTCACTTTGGAATTGTACACCTTGATCACTGAGTATCTTCTTCATTTTTCCATATAACGGAATATATTTCTGCAGTAGTATCTTTAGAACAACTTTGGTTGTGGGTCGCATAATTGGGTACAGTCGGACTGCCTTGGAAAATACATGATACATACCAATATGTGCTTCACACCTCGACTTGATCATGGTAATGGTCCCAGAAAATCCACTGCAATTAGCTCTCCTTTGTTCTCCTTCTGTATACTTTGCATTCCTACATATGTGTGTAAATTCGGCCCTTTCGCCGTTTGACACTCATAACACTTCTTTACTTCTTTCTTTATCTTTCGATACATATTATTAATCGTAAAATCTTCTCGTAGACTCAAATAACATTTCAGAGCGGCAGCATGTGCTAAACTCTCATGTGCTGGTCGAATTAATTTTTGTAGCATGTCATTCGTTAGTACTATCTTCCAGTCTTGTCTTACTAACCTGAAAAGAATTCCATTTAGTACCTTATAATGATTTGGTAGCTGTTCTTGGTTCTTCATCTCCCTTATCGTCACGTCCAAATCTTGTTGATGTGCTAAGTTTTTCAGCATTTGTTTTACTTCATCATTCTCTTTGAATTTAATTGATAACAATCGTACTTCTTTCTTTTCGCTCACATAAACTTCTTCACATTCTTCTTTGATGTATCGGCTTAGTGTGTCCGCTACAATATTATCTTTACCTTTACAGTATTTAATGGTGAATGAGTATTCGCTAATGGCTAAAATCCATCTTAATAATCGGGCATTTGTTACTTTGCATTTTAATAAAAATGATAATGCTTGGTGGTCAGTATGTATCTCAAAATGAGTACCATAAACATAATATCTGAATTGCTTAAGAGCGTATACTATAGCAAGTATTTCTTTTTCTGATGTGGAGTAGTGTTTTTCAGCTCCTTTGAAGACTCTACTGGCGTCGGCAATAACTCGGTGCTCTCCCATCGTGTCTTGTTGATATAGTACACTTCCTACTGCATAGTCACTAGCATCGGAGTATATTACGAATTTTCCTTCTCGTTGAGGATGATGTAACATAATATTTTCGATGAACAACTCTTTCACTTGGTTAAAGGCATCTTGATGTTTCTTCTCCCACTTCCATTTTTTTTCTTTCTTCATCAGCTCTAGAAGCGGTTGCGTATATCTTGCATATAACGGTGAGAATCTACTGTAGTATCCTGTGAGTCCTAAGAATGCTCTTAACTCTTTGAGATTTCCGGGTATAGGGAAATTAGTTATGCTGGAAATTTTGATAGGATCGGGTTGAATACCAGAGGATGAAATAATGTGACCTAGGAATTGGATAGAGGTTTTGATAAATTCACATTTGTCTAGGTTAAGGGATATGTTCGCTTGCCTAAACTTTTGGAATATTGTGCTTAGATGTTTTATATGTTCATCTAACGTTTTAGATACAACTAAGATATCATCTACAAATATCATGGTGTAGGGTTCCACTTCAGGTCCTAGGGCTCTTTCTAGACACTTTACGATGGCTGCTAAACTCGTGCTTAATCCGAAGGGTACTACCCTGTGTTGGTAGCATTTATTTTTATACAGGAAAGCAGTGTACTTTCTATTCTCTTCACGAATTGGAATCTGCCAGAAACTTGAGCGTAAATCTAGCTTCGTCAGATACCTTGCTCCTTCACACTTAGTAAATAGTTCGTCCGCAGTTGGTGCACAGTCATACTCCTTTAATAGAATGCTGTTCAGCTCCCTCATGCCAAGGCATAGACGTATCTCTCCATTTTTCTTCTTCACTACCACTAGAGGATTCAGGAAGTTGCTGTTCGATCGCTCTATGACTCCACTTTCGATCATACGCCGAATTTCGAGTTCAACCTCTTCCTCATATCGCATTGGGATAGGATATGTCTTCCTAATGACTTTTGTAGGGTCTGACACAACTGTAGAGTGTTCGTATACTGTCGTCTGCGTCGGTACTTCACTAAATACATCACTATATTCTTCTATTAATTCGTGCAGTTTCTCTTCTTCCTGTGTCGTCATCCCTTCATCTACCGCATTCACATGTCGAGTTGGACCATATTGTATTTGTGGCTTGTACAAAGTAATAGGTGTTTCACTTACCTTGCACTCTTCTTCCTCGCTGTTCATGTTTACTTCATATTGAACATTTTTATAATTACACATAATTATATTATCATTAATATTAATCTTAGCATTTATTGTATTTAGTATATCGATACCTAAAATTCCATCATAAATCAATTTATGCATAATTATCATAGGGTGTTCTAACTCTAGATTTTTATATGTTAGAGTTACATATGCTTGTTGTTTAACTCTTTCTTTTTTATTTGTAGCTGTTGTAATATTTAAATTATTTCATTATATTTGGTCTCCAGTCGCAGTGAAATTGAAATAAATAAATACCTTTTTCTTTATTTATAAGAATATAAAAGTTAAGGTATATATCTGCCAGTAATCCACTTAAAGGAGACCCCATGGCTAACCGGTTATAAGCTGGTTTCTTTTGATATTGTCAATTTATACACAAATATACCTATACAAGAAACAATAGAGATTCTCCAAAACAATTTACTTAATACGGCAATATTAAATCAACAGGAAATTAACGAATTAATCTTGATATTACGAATAGTGTTGAAACAAAATTATTTTACATTTGACGGCAAGTTTTTTAAGCAAGGAGAAGGGTTAGCCATGGGGTCTCCTTTAAGTGGATTACTGGCAGATATATACCTTAACTTTTATGAAAATAATTATCTGCTATCTAACTGTAACAGTTACCACGATAAAATTATCTCATACACGCGATATGTTGACGATACGTTCATGGTTTTTAATGGCACTTGTAGACAAATGGACATGTTACTCAAATACATGAACAACATAAATAACAACATAAAATTCACCATGGAAGTAGAAAATGAAAATTGCCTAAACTTTTTAGACCTTTCTGTTCGAAGAAACGCTGATTGTATCACATATAAAATATACAGGAAACCTACTACCACGGATATAACTGTCCATGCTGATTCATTCCACCCATATACACAGAAAATGGCCTCTTTTAATGCTTTCGCAAATAGACTTTTAACTATACCTATGAACCAGGAAGATTTTCAAGATGAAGTAAATGTTATTAAACATATAGCTGTCAATAATGGATATAAAAGTGATATAATAGATAACTTAATTCGCAAACGTAGGAATAAAATGGAAAGAAAATTAAAATTAGATGGTAAAAAGAACCATTATATTTCAGTTGAATATACTAATGTGATTCCTAATATAATAAAAAATGAATTAAGAAAATTAGACATCATCGTGTCCTTCAAAACTACCAATAACATATTGAACATATTAAAACCTCGAACACAAAAAACAACCGAAAACAGTTCTGGCATATATAGAATCCAGTGTAGTGAATGTGATAAATTCTACATAGGACAAACGGGCAGGAAATTTAAAGACAGATATAAAGAACATTTGCCAAAAAGGAACATCAAGTCAATCAAATCCAACTTTGCTTTACATCTGGTAAACAGCAATCACAGTTATAGTGGTTTCACAGATAACTTTACGCCCATACATATATGCAGTAAGAGCCGATACATGGATGCCATGGAAGAATATGAAATATATAAAGCGCTTTTATTTCAACCAAACCTACTGCTTAATGATCAATTAACATTTAAATCTCACTGTTTATATGATACTGTATTGAAGAGTGATAACGCTTGTGTACACCAGCCGAATATATAGTTTGATTACGTGGTCAGTTATAGTACGGCAGTGCGCACTGTTACGTGGACTGAGTTCTATCATACTCATTGTGTTATGTGTTTATGTGTTGATGTGTTTTAATTATTATATTCTTGACACGTTCGTTATGAACTAGAAGAAAAAACAATTTTACCTGATGATGGGAACGTGTTCCCGAAACATGTCGTAAGACATCAAAGACGTAGTCGCAGCACGGATAAAGAAAAAGGTATTTATTTATTTAAATTATTTACGGGCAAAATTGCAGTATTTTAAAAATATTTCTTGTTGCATTGAACCCATGCAGCGTTAAGAACAGACAGCTGGCTGCCGGTATCAACTAGCATTCATATTTTACACCTGTTCATGTTCACAGTCACAATAGGGCATTCTGTTTGCTGCGCGTCTCGCTTTATATCCTGTTCTGTGCTTAATAAGTCTTCCCTAATATCGCAGGGGTATATGTTGTTTATTTTATAATTTTGTTTCCGTTTATTCAGTCATTGTGACGCCTTTGATGTAGACGGTCGGCTGTGGAATGTTACTGTCTCATTCATTCCTTGGCCTTCTCTCTTCAATTTTTTTTCGTCGTCCCCTCGTACTGCGGCAACGCGTTTGTCAGCTGGTTTTGAAAACTGTTTACGATTGGATGACCATATAACGTCTCCTTGTCGTCTAGCTGTATTATTTTGTTCAGTTTCTTTAGCTGTGCGTGTTGTAGTGTTGTACATTGGTGGCGAATAATTTATTTTATAATTATCACGGTGCGGTATAGTGTTTTGTATTGCTTTCTTGTCATCTCTGTGATAATTATGGTGATGATTTGCGTGTTTTTGTTCCCAGTATTGTGTGTTCTTACCTTTATTGATATTCTCCGACTGTGTTACAAGGATTAAAAATTCTTCTATCATTTTAATCCCTTGTGTATAAACTGCTAACTGGATATCTCGCTGAAAATGGTAAGATAATTTTGAAACAATTTCATATTCTGAGAATTTAGGTTTGAGATGCTTTACACGTTCTATTTGCGTAATTGTGTATTGTTCAATACTCTGCTGTCCTTGTGCATTGAACTTTCCATATTCGAGTTGATCCCGTACTTGTCGTTGGGTATGTAGATTCCAGTATCGGTTCTCGAATGCTTCACAAAACTGCTGATATGTACTTACGTTATCTCTAATAATAGAGTACCATTGGCTGGCTGAATCTCTAAGATATCGCATGACGAAGTCTATCTTCTCGTCGTCATTTATTGCACTCCCAATTTTTTCTATTTCCTTCTCTACTCTTGCTAGGAATTCCATACTGTTCTCCCCTTTACCACCTGAGAACTTAAGTCTGCTCCTTTCTTCTGTTGGTGTAGGAAATATGGTCAATTGGTTCTGTCGTCTTCTTAACTCACTTCGTAGTTGGTTCATTTCCTCTTGAATCTCTTCTTTCATATGTGATACGTCTCCCGACCGGTCTTTCGTAGTTTCTTCAATTTTATTCTCAATAACTACAGTACGTGTTTCTATTTCTCTAAGTTTACTGGTATTTACTTGGGATACATTATTAATAGCTTGGATTTTATCATCCTGTTCTCGCGTTATAGTAGTTAAAGTTACATTTATTTGTTTATGCGTTTCTTTTAAATCTTTTCTCCACTCGAGACGTAATTCTTTTTGTTTATTTTCAATCTGTACAACTTGTTCATGTAAGGCTTGTTTAAAATTATTCTCTAGAGTATCAATACGTATGTTGGTGTCACTAATTTTTTCGGTTAACTGCGTATTACTGTCAATTATACTTTGTTTTATTTCAATATTGTCTTGTTTTAACTGGAGATTATCAATTTTTAACTCTTCTAGACTCTCGGTAATTTTTATAGTGTCCTGTCTAAAATTTTCGGGCTGTAGCTCTAATTTATTTTCTAAACTTTCTGTTTGTTTGGCTAATTTATTTTCTAAACTTTCTGTTTGTTTGACATTCTCCTCTCTCACCTCCTCTTTAAATTTTTCGGCTTGTTTTATGACTAATTCGTCCATCATGGCGTGTATCGTATTTTTAAATGCTTCTAAATTCAACCCTCCTGGTTCTGCCACGTTGAATAATTATTCAAATATTTATTTAATAGTAATTCTTTAACAATTATTATTGATAACCGTTCCCTACTTATTTATTTATTTCTGTATTTTTATTAATAGTTATTATTAATACTCATTACAGTTACACCTGTTACATAGACAACAATATTATTTGTGGGCGCCAGCTGTGTGATTACACAACAATTAACATTACATTCAGTTACTGTTTAATATAAATAATAATTACATATTATACATTTTTCATTTAACACACTCTTTATATTTTTTTAGAGCAACCATTTAGCTACATAAAAAATTTTAATAGTTAAATGATGGGGATCGGGTCATACATTAATGATCTACAATTTATGTCACAAATTTTTGTACATAAATTTAGGCATGTCGGGCCCCACGTGCAGGGCGACAAATATATGCAACGTAATAAATTGCAAATTTAATTTAATTTAAATTTGTGGATCCCCACGTTGGGCGCCAAATATATGCAACGTAATAAATTTTGCAAATTTTATTTAATTTACAAATACACTTCTATTTGTGTTTGAATAGCCCCACGTTCTTTGTGAGCCATTCTATATAACGTGACAATTTTGCAAATTTAATTTAATTTAAATTTGTGGAGCCCCGCGATCTTGGAGCACAAAATTTATGCAACGTTACATATACATAAATAGGCGTGAACGATCTCACGTTCAAGATTGACAAATTCTTTAAACAATAATACATTTAAATTGGGTGTCAGGTGTATCTGCAATAAGAACTCTATGTAACTTGAAATGGGAATTAAAATTTATTTGATACTATAAAAAAATGTGTGCACATGGCACTGACTTCGATTTTAAAACATTAGTTATTATTTGTTATTATGCCGTAAGGCTTAAGATATATACATCCTTACTGACTAAATATTCTATGCTACTAATTATTATATAAAAGAAAAATCTCATTTTCAGACTACTCGGTCTATTAATATGTTTCAAAATCAATTTTTAAATCTTTTTTTTCTATATTGTAACGTACTCAAAATATTAATAGTTATTGTTTCTCAGTACTGTTTTCTCAAATACTAATTGTTTTTATTTAAATGCTTTGTAATCATTTTATATCATATTAATTTGAGCTCTTGTTACGTTAATCGTATTTCTAAAACATCTATGATTTTAACTATACTATACAGGAAACATTGCTCTTATTTTTAAATAAAATATTAATGTCTTTAACTGTCTTTGAATTCTTTGTATGATTAAGATATGAATAAGTTGTCTATCACCTTATTGTCGTCAATCATACTCGATCATTTTTTGTTCCATCGGTATCCGTCCTCGTCTCGCCACCAGCGTCGGCTGTCTCTCTCTGGAACTCTCCTCTTGTCCAGCGTCGTATCGCTCTCTGGAACTCTCCTCTTGTCTAGTGTCGAATCATTAATGGATCTTCTTAAGTAGTGCTGCTATTAATTAAAATGATTGTCTTTACAGCTTAGTTACGTATTTGTACGCAACTGGCAAATTTAAACTGTTTATAAAAAAAATAAATATGCCGTACTGACAGGCATAAGCTCCCGCTACACCGTGGATGATTCAAGAAAGAGAACCACTGCAGATTGCGTGTCCTATTTATACCCATGTCTTGGTCAACACCCTCCAGTGATACAAAATCGACATGTTAGAAACTGTCTTTGGCTTCAGTTCCCCCACTCTTTGTCAAATTCGCTATTTTTTATATTTCTGCGAATTGCAGAGTCCTGTAAGTATATTCTTATACTTATCTTATAACTAATTTTACAACATATGTTCACTGCAATTTTGGACATTGCAACTTAACCCTTTCGATTTGTACACAGTTATTTCACTATTACACTCGTACGGTGTGTCACTTTCACGTGGTTTTCGTACACAGTATTTAGTAAATTTATTTACATTTTATGGTGCTTTTGGATTTTAATTCTTAATTCTAGTTTATGAATAATTACGGAAAAACAGTAATTGTGCAATTATTCATCTTGGGGTGGCAAACTCACCTGCGGAGACCTGCGTTCACACACACTAGCAAAATACTGGTGTACACACTTTCAGTTACATTTGTGTGTGTGTGCACGTTGATTCAGGTCGAAACACCTGTTCATATTTTTGTCCGAGCCAAGCCTGCAATCCCTAACATGCTTATTTCTAATATATTATTAATTATTTACAGTTTATTAAGTAAATTTAAATTTTTATATTCCATGCTCAGTACATCACTTATTTGTACTGTCGCATTATTCCTCTGCTTGGTAACAAAAAAAAATTTAATAAATTTATTTATTATAATTTTTTGTTTATTTATTTATTATTATTAATTGCAAAAAAAAATGTAACAAATAATAAAGAATAATACTCGTCATTTCACCCTTAATTGGAGTGTATACAAATGTCTTACCTCCCCTCTTCGTATGCTCATTGCTCGCGACCTTGTAGTAGGGTGGCTTTACAAACAGCTGATTTAACTGGTTTCATTGACCTCTGTTTTCATGTGTAGAACTTCCTAAATGACGTTGCGTGGAATTTACCAATTTCTTTCTTCTGTATCTCATATACGATGAAAGTGCCCTGTCCTACTTGCTGTCTTAATGTATACGGTCCATTATAAAGTCTGAAGAATTTCTTCGCCGTATTATCACTCCGTTTTCCCACTGGATTTGCTTTGAGTAGTATACTTTCTCCCACGTTGAATTGTTGTAGCTTGTGAGTTAGATTAAATCTCTCTACTCTCTTGTTACCCCTTTCTGTTATCCGTTGTCTTGCGTATCCAATTTTCACACTTATTGGTACAGGTACATTTTGGTTATTAGGTTTGTTTATATATTTAGTCCAAAATCTGGTTGGCTTCTTATCTTCTTCTAATTCCATTGGAGTGTATCCTGTTGCTTCACTATAATTTTCGTTAATGGCTTTTTCAAGAAATGGTAAATATTCTGCCCATTTATTGTGTTGATTATGGCAATATATTCGTAAATATTTACCTAATTCTTTGTTAACTCTCTCAGCAAGGTTTCCTTGAGGATGTCTTATGGATGTGAGTACTGGCTGTATTCCATTTTCCCTTAACGTCCTCTCCCATTTTTCACTTTGGAATTGTACACCTTGATCACTGAGTATCTTCTTCATTTTTCCATATAACGGAATATATTTCTGCAGTAGTATCTTTAGAACAACTTTGGTTGTGGGTCGCATAATTGGGTACAGTCGGACTGCCTTGGAAAACACATCGATACATACCAATATGTGCTTCACACCTCGACTTGATCATGGTAATGGTCCCAGAAAATCCACTGCAATTAGCTCTCCTTTGTTCTCCTTCTGTATACTTTGCATTCCTACATATGTGTGTAAATTCGGCCCTTTCGCCGTTTGACACTCATAACACTTCTTTACTTCTTTCTTTATCTTTCGATACATATTATTAATCGTAAAATCTTCTCGTAGACTCAAATAACATTTCAGAGCGGCAGCATGTGCTAAACTCTCATGTGCTGGTCGAATTAATTTTTGTAGCATGTCATTCGTTAGTACTATCTTCCAGTCTTGTCTTACTAACCTGAAAAGAATTCCATTTAGTACCTTATAATGATTTGGTAGCTGTTCTTGGTTCTTCATCTCCCTTATCATCACGTCCAAATCTTGTTGATGTGCTAAGTTTTTCAGCATTTGTTTTACTTCATCATTCTCTTTGAATTTAATTGATAACAATCGTACTTCTTTCTTTTCGCTCACATAAACTTCTTCACATTCTTCTTTGATGTATCGGCTTAGTGTGTCCGCTACAATATTATCTTTACCTTTACAGTATTTAATGGTGAATGAGTATTCGCTAATGGCTAAAATCCATCTTAATAATCGGGCATTTGTTACTTTGCATTTTAATAAAAATGATAATGCTTGGTGGTCAGTATGTATCTCAAAATGAGTACCATAAACATAATATCTGAATTGCTTAAGAGCGTATACTATAGCAAGTATTTCTTTTTCTGATGTGGAGTAGTGTTTTTCAGCTCCTTTGAAGACTCTACTGGCGTCGGCAATAACTCGGTGCTCTCCCATCGTGTCTTGTTGATATAGTACACTTCCTACTGCATAGTCACTAGCATCGGAGTATATTACGAATTTTCCTTCTCGTTGAGGATGATGTAACATAATATTTTCGATGAACAACTCTTTCACTTGGTTAAAGGCATCTTGATGTTTCTTCTCCCACTTCCATTTTTTTTCTTTCTTCGTCAGCTCTAGAAGCGGTTGCGTATATCTTGCATATAACGGTGAGAATCTACTGTAGTATCCTGTGAGTCCTAAGAATGCTCTTAACTCTTTGAGATTTCCGGGTATAGGGAAATTAGTTATGCTGGAAATTTTGATAGGATCGGGTTGAATACCAGAGGATGAAATAATGTGACCTAGGAATTGGATAGAGGTTTTGATAAATTCACATTTGTCTAGGTTAAGGGATATGTTCGCTTGCCTAAACTTTTGGAATATTGTGCTTAGATGTTTTATATGTTCATCTAACGTTTTAGATACAACTAAGATATCATCTACAAATATCATGGTGTAGGGTTCCACTTCAGGTCCTAGGGCTCTTTCTAGACACTTTACGATGGCTGCTAAACTCGTGCTTAATCCGAAGGGTACTACCCTGTGTTGGTAGCATTTATTTTTATACAGGAAAGCAGTGTACTTTCTATTCTCTTCACGAATTGGAATCTGCCAGAAACTTGAGCGTAAATCTAGCTTCGTCAGATACCTTGCTCCTTCACACTTAGTAAATAGTTCGTCCGCAGTTGGTGCACAGTCAGCTCCCTCATGCCAAGGCATAGACGTATCTCTCCATTTTTCTTCTTCACTACCACTAGAGGATTCAGGAAGTTGCTGTTCGATCGCTCTATGACTCCACTTTCGATCATACGCCGAATTTCGAGTTCAACCTCTTCCTCATATCGCATTGGGATAGGATATGTCTTCCTAATGACTTTTGTAGGGTCTGACACAACTATAGAGTGTTCGTATACTGTCGTCTGCGTCGGTACTTCACTAAATACATCACTACATTCTTCTATTAATTCGTGCAGTTTCTCTTCTTCCTGTGTCGCCATCCCTTCATCTACCGCATTCACATGTCGAGTTGGACCATATTGTATTTGTGGCTTGTACAAAGTAATAGGTGTTTCACTTACCTTGCACTCTTCTTCCTCGCTGTTCATGTTTACTTCATATTGAACATTTTTATAATTACACATAATTATATTATCATTAATATTAATCTTAGCATTTATTGTATTTAGTATATCGATACCTAAAATTCCATCATAAATCAATTTATGCATAATTATCATAGGGTGTTCTAACTCTAGATTTTTATATGTTAGAGTTACATATGCTTGTTGTTTAACTCTTTCTTTTTTATTTGTAGCTGTTGTAATATTTAAATTATTTACGGGCAAAATTGCAGTATTTTAAAAATATTTCTTGTTGCATTGAACCCATGCAGCGTTAAGAACAGACAGCTGGCTGCCGGTATCAACTAGCATTCGTATTTTACACCTGTTCATGTTCACAGTCACAATAGGGCATTGTGTTTGCTGCGCGTCTCGCTTTATATCCTGTTCTGTGCTTAATAAGTCTTCCCTAATATCGCAGGGGTATATGTTGTTTATTTTATAATTTTGTTTCCGTTTATTCAGTCATTGTGACGCCTTTGATGTAGACGGTCGGCTGTGGAATGTTACTGTCTCATTCATTCCTTGGCCTTCTCTCTTCAATTTTTTTTCGTCGTCCCCTCGTACTGCGGCAACGCGTTTGTCAGCTGGTTTTGAAAACTGTTTACGATTGGATGACCATATAACGTCTCCTTGTCGTCTAGCTGTATTATTTTGTTCAGTTTCTTTAGCTGTGCGTGTTGTAGTGTTGTACATTGGTGGCGAATAATTTATTTTATAATTATCACGGTGCGGTATAGTGTTTTGTATTGCTTTCTTGTCATCTCTGTGATAATTATGGTGATGATTTGCGTGTTTTTGTTCCCAGTATTGTGTGTTCTTACCTTTATTGATATTCTCCGACTGTGTTACAAGGATTAAAAATTCTTCTATCGTTTTAATCCCTTGTGTATAAACTGCTAACTGGATATCTCGCTGAAAATGGTAAGATAATTTTGAAACAATTTCATATTCTGAGAATTTAGGTTTGAGATGCTTTACACGTTCTATTTGCGTAATTGTGTATTGTTCAATACTCTGCTGTCCTTGTGCATTGAACTTTCCATATTCGAGTTGATCCCGTACTTGTCGTTGGGTATGTAGATTCCAGTATCGGTTCTCGAATGCTTCACAAAACTGCTGATATGTACTTACGTTATCTCTAATAATAGAGTACCATTGGCTGGCTGAATCTCTAAGATATCGCGTGACGAAGTCTATCTTCTCGTCGTCATTTATTGCACTCCCAATTTTTTCTATTTCCTTCTCTACTCTTGCTAGGAATTCCATACTGTTCTCCCCTTTACCACCTGAGAACTTAAGTCTGCTCCTTTCTTCTGTTGGTGTAGGAAATATGGTCAATTGGTTCTGTCGTCTTCTTAACTCACTTCGTAGTTGGTTCATTTCCTCTTGAATCTCTTCTTTCATATGTGATACGTCTCCCGACCGGTCTTTCGTAGTTTCTTCAATTTTATTCTCAATAACTACAGTACGTGTTTCTATTTCTCTAAGTTTACTGGTATTTACTTGGGATACATTATTAATAGCTTGGATTTTATCATCCTGTTCTCGCGTTATAGTAGTTAAAGTTACATTTATTTGTTTATGCGTTTCTTTTAAATCTTTTCTCCACTCGAGACGTAATTCTTTTTGTTTATTTTCAATCCGTACAACTTGTTCATGTAAGGCTTGTTTAAAATTATTCTCTAGAGTATCAATACGTATGTTGGTGTCACTAATTTTTTCGGTTAACTGCGTATTACTGTCAATTATACTTTGTTTTATTTCAATATTGTCTTGTTTCAACTGGAGATTATCAATTTTTAACTCTTCTAGACTCTCGGTAATTTTTATAGTGTCCTGTCTAAAATTTTCGGGCTGTAGCTCTAATTTATTTTCTAAACTTTCTGTTTGTTTGGCTAATTTATTTTCTAAACTTTCTGTTTGTTTGACATTCTCCTCTCTCACCTCCTCTTTAAATTTTTCGGCTTGTTTTATGACTAATTCGTCCATCATGGCGTGTATCGTATTTTTAAATGCTTCTAAATTCAACCCTCCTGGTTCTGCCACGTTGAATAATTATTCAAATATTTATTTAATAGTAATTCTTTAACAATTATTATTGATAACCGTTCCCTACTTATTTATTTATTTCTGTATTTTTATTAATAGTTATTATTAATACTCATTACAGTTACACCTGTTACATAGACAACAATATTATTTGTGGGCGCCAGCTGTGTGATTACACAACAATTAACATTACATTCAGTTACTGTTTAATATAAATAATAATTACATATTATACATTTTTCATTTAACACACTCTTTATATTTTTTTAGAGCAACCATTTAGCTACATAAAAAATTTTAATAGTTAAATGATGGGGATCGGGTCATACATTAATGATCTACAATTTATGTCACAAATTTTTGTACATAAATTTAGGCATGTCGGGCCCCACGTGCAGGGCGACAAATATATGCAACGTAATAAATTGCAAATTTAATTTAATTTAAATTTGTGGATCCCCACGTTGGGCGCCAAATATATGCAACGTAATAAATTTTGCAAATTTTATTTAATTTACAAATACACTTCTATTTGTGTTTGAATAGCCCCACGTTCTTTGTGAGCCATTCTATATAACGTGACAATTTTGCAAATTTAATTTAATTTAAATTTGTGGAGCCCCGCGATCTTGGAGCACCAAATTTATGCAACGTTACATATACATAAATAGGCGTGAACGATCTCACGTTCAAGATTGACAAATTCTTTAAACAATAATACATTTAAATTGGGTGTCAGGTGTATCTGCAATAAGAACTCTATGCAACTTGAAACGGTAATTAAAATTTATTTGATACTATAAAAAAATGTGTGCACATGGCACTGACTTCGATTTTAAAACATTAGTTATTATTTGTTATTATGCCTTAAGGCTTAAGATATATATATCCTTACTGACTAAATATTCTATGCTACTAATTTTTATATAAAAGAAAAATCTCATTTTCAGACTACTCAGTCTATTAATATGTTTCAAAATCAATTTTTAAATCTTTTTTTCTATATTGTAACGTACTCAAAATATTAAGTTATTGTTTCTCAGTACTGTTTTCTCAAATACTAATTGTTTTTATTTAAATGCTTTGTAATCATTTTATATCATATTAATTTGAGCTCTTGTTACGTTAATCGTATTTCTAAAACATCTATGATTTTAACTATACTATACAGGAAACATTGCTCTTATTTTTAAATAAAATATTAATGTCTTTAACTGTCTTTGAATTCTTTGTATGATTAAGATATGAATAAGTTGTCTATCACCTTATTGTCGTCAATCATACTCTATCATTTTTTGTTCCATCGGTATCCATCCTCGTCTCGCCTCCAGCGTCGGCTGTCTCTCTCTGGAACTCTCCTCTTGTCCAGCGTCGTATCGCTCTCTGGAACTCTCCTCTTGTCCAGCGTCGTATCGCTCTCTGGAACTCTCCTCTTGTCTAGTGTCGAATCATTAATGGATCTTCTTAAGTAGTGCTGTTATTAATTAAAATGATTGTCTTTACAGCTTAGTTACGTATTTGTACGTAACTGGCAAATTTAAACTGTTTATAAAAAAAATAAATATGCCATACTGACGGGCATAAGCTCCCGCTACACCGTGGATGATTCAAGAAAGAGAACCACTGCAGATTGCGTGTCCTATTTATACCCGTGTCTTGGTCGACACCCTCCAGTGATACAAAATCGACATGTTAGAAACTGTCTTTGGCTTCAGTTCCCCCACTCTTTGTCAAATTCGCTATTTTTTATATTTCTGCGAATTGCAGAGTCCTGTAAGTATATTCTTATACTTATCTTATAACTAATTTTATGACACATGTTCACTGCAATTTTGGACATTGCAACTTAACCCTTTCGATTTGTACACAGTTATTTCACTATTACACTCGTACGGTGTGTCACTTTCGCGTGGTTTTCGTACACAGTATTTAGTAAATTTATTTACATTTTATGGTGCTTTTGGATTTTAATTCTTAATTCTAGTTTATGAATAATTATGGAAAAACAGTAATTGTGCAATTATTCATCTTGGGGTGGCAAACTCGGCTGCAGAGACCTGCGTTCACACACACTAGCAAAATACTGGTGTACACACTTTCAGTTACATTTGTGTATGTGTGTACGTTGATTCAGGTCGAAACACCTGTTCATATTTTTGTCCGAGCCAAGCCTGCAATCCCTAACATGCTTATTTCTAATATATTATTAATTATTTACAGTTTATTAAGTAAATTTAAATTTTTATATTCCATGCTCAGTACATCACTTATTTGTACTGTCGCAATATATATTATAAGTTAACAAATAAATGACGGTTACGTTTGTGTATTATATTGTTGTTTGCGTGGGGTGTAATTTTGCCACACGTTGGATGCGTCAATTTATAAGTAAACTAATTTTCGGGTGTTATTTGTTTTATTGTTATTCTTGTTTATTAAATTATAGTACTTAAATTAGAATAATGTTTTAAATTCCGTTTAAATTTCGTTTAAAAGCCACACTGTTGGTCTAACCTATTTGTAATAAAATGAAAACGTGTGTGTTTACAATTAACTTGAAATAAAATAAAAGTGTTGTTATTTAAACTTATATTCGTGGTTAAAATATTAAAAGTCTCGTTAAAACAAAGTTCAATTATGTGTGAAGTATTCTTTTGAGGTAACTCAATGTTTGGAATAGTTGTTTCTAATTGAAGGTTACTAAAGTAGTAAAGTAATTTCAAATGAAACATTCAAAGTTACTCACAGTGTGTTTACAATGGTTTAATTATACTTGTTTAAAAAGAATTCCCTTATATTAAATAAATAAAATAGTGAAGTTGATTCTAATTAAATGCTAAATTAGCTTAAGTTAAAACGTGAAGTATAGCAGTTGGTTGCTTGATAATAGTTCTCGTCTGGTTGAAACTGGTAGTAAAACTTCTTCTCCAGATTGCAGGTAGTCTGAGTATGTCACGTCTCGTAATGTCTGGACAATATCATAAACAAAAATATACTTTTACGTACCTGATCGTGTTTACTAGAAGTTCACTAAACTGTCAACTCAGTTTACAAACACCAACTCACTTTGGTTGCAAGGTTAGATTACCTTGTTTATTAATTAGTGGGCGCCACACGGATTTATTCAGGGAAAATCCCGTGTAAAACCCACACATAGATTTACTGAATGATTAGAAAATTTAATATAATTGTGTGTCACCTTTTGGCAATGCTATTCCAATATGTTAAACACAACAGAAGGTTGTTTAAGTTTGTTAAAAGAAAATATTCAATTATCCTATAGAAATAAATCAAAATCAGGTGATGCTGTTAATAATGGGTTTATTTACACCCTCATAGAGAATTCAAAAACAAATATAATGCAAACATACAAAGTTGTACAATTAAAAGTCAGTTATTATATGCCTTATGCGGCTTGCTCAGAACATGAATTATAAATCTGGCTAAGTCCAGATGTTATTTATTTTTAACATTAAAATTATGAAAATCTCAGTAGTGAATTCTTTGAGACACGAAAGAAAACAATTATGCCTACACAATATCCAACAATCTTTTTGATATACAATTGATCAACCAAGTTTTTAGGTTACTTTCGTAAAGTAAACAAAATTAAAAATGATCTGTTGAAAGATCGCGCGTTTCATCAACGCTTGCTTTTTTAATGACAATATTTATCAAGTGAGAACCCTTACAACTAACATATAGCTTAATTCATAATAACAAATTTGTATAATAAATTGAGACGTGGTGTAATCTTAAAGTGTTTTTGTGTTTTGCGTCAGTACAGGCTAGTGTTGAAAAAAGTAGAGGTTATGGCGCTCAGATAAACATTAGTAATGATTGCACTGTTACCTTCTGAGTTTTAATTATTTAATTAAAACTTATTAATCACTTCAGTAATCGGATTATAATGATTACTGGGTTTCGGCACTAAACTCGCACAAGAACAGAATAATGCTATCCTCTTCTGATTAAAATGGATCGTGAATAATAACAATTAATTATTTCTGCTCATTATTTCCCGCACGAAATTAAAATGATACTGCACTTAATCACTGTTGTTTGCTGTAGATGAACTTGAAGTAGTCGTTTCTTGTTGTTGAACTATTTGTTTCAATGTAATATGTAAATGACGCTAAGAGTTAATAAAAATGTAGAGATGGTGGGCACACGTCTGTGCTACACGCTAGTCAGTAAGAGTCTGCCTCAAAATTCGCTGTTTCGTCTTTATATACCCCCTTCTTTGATCGGTCTTAGGTAAAAATGTTAATTACTAACTAATTTTCTGATTGGCGCTGGCAGGTGTAACGTACCACTTTTTGGCAGTTGATAACGGCTTTTTCTAACCGTCAAATGCAGAGGTGGCAGCTAGCTGTCATTTTTGTTATTATTCATAAACAGTTTTCTGATGCACATTTTTAGAATGATGCTAACATCTCTCCCGCACTAAATACAGTTGCAATTGGGTTGATATTATTATCAAATTAAAGATCGTTTTTTCTTCTTTAATTTGATATCACTCGATATCGAATTACTTTCACTTTGACCGACATTGTTATAAAACCAATGCTCGGGTACATCACTTTCACTGTCGTCTGCTTTTTCTGAGTCGCCGATTTTACACTTTTGGTTAATATTGTTTGTGTTCACATATCATTTTATTATTCAAATGTTTATGTGGGAACACCATTAATGCTGTACTGACATTTTTATTGAACATTATGTGTACACCTAAACTCTATACATTGTAACGAATGATCCTACTTACTATGACATTTCGTTTTATGCTAATTCGTTCTAATCTACTGTTTAACAATTAAAATTATGATTAAACCTATTGTTTTAATAATGTCTTTTGTTATGTCAGGGCATAACCATTGTTCGGTGTATTTTAATTTACACTTATGTTAATTCTCCATAGTCAATTTACTGACTAATGTTTGGTCTGAGCGTTGTTAAGACATATCGCCTATATTGGAATTTTGCCTTAATAACACTTGTTGGTTCTCAATTCGGTAATTTTTGGAGGTCTCTTATTTGTATAAGATTCTCTCTTATAAATAGTTCTCTTTTCTCACAAGTATATTTGATGCTGAAATACATCTTTGTTCTCACTATGTAGCCATTGTTAATTTTAGTTTTGGCATTCATAATTTGCTAGTCATTGTCAAATCTATTATCAGCAAAATGCTAATTCTGCTTTCACAGTATTTAACTGCTTATTAATTCATTTTTTATTTACATATAACATTCGGTTTACATCAACTACTGACTGGATTGACAGCTGAATGTAAATTTACTCTGTCCATAAGTTCGTCTCAGTCTTAGTCTAGTTGTAGTGTCAAACAGCCTTTGGGTTACTGTTTCATGTGGCACTTCTGCTTCATTCTTCTTTCTTGGTTTCTCCTTTCTTGGTTATTTTTTACTATTATATTCCTATTTACATGGTTGTTTTGTCCTTATAAAATCTGATAACATACACTTAGGTTAGGTAACATCTTGTGATGTTACATATACACCCTCTTTAAAATTGATCATTTGAAAAAAAATTTATTTTTTGTACAATTATCAATTCATGTCAGTTTCTTAGTATACTTTAATAAAAATTTTTTTTTTTCTTGTACTCTTTGATTTTTTTAAACATACTATTGGTGTGTTACTCTAGCTTGATTTTTTATCTAGTGATAGAACTCTTTACTTACTAGTATTTTCAAGTTGCTTACTTTCTAAGTCATTTAACTACAATAAATCTCGTTTTTTAAGTTAACAATTTCCTGTCTTATTCACATTCTACTTTCTTATCACATATCTTTACATTCGTGATTATTTTAATGGTTATTATAATTCATACCTCACAGATTCTTTCATCATATTCCTTGATACATTAATACAATATAATTCCCTAACTGTTGTAGAGGTTTCGGAATCAGGGTGGCTCACTATGGCTAACATCCTCTGCCGTTCCTCACTACACATTCTCAGATTCAGAGGCATTACTCTTCTCTGTCTGAGAAAAAAATAAACATTGCACCTGGCAATAGTTGCACTATCACAACTCAAAAAAAATATCACATAACATTCATTTTCTATAATATAATATATTCACTATAATATTCAAGGTATCAGAGGTTTTCATTTAAATCACATTTCCATCTTTATACTTGCTAACATACTTTCTTTCTTACAGGTAATTATTTCTTTTGTACTTGATATTTTTAGCTATGCTTTTATCAGCTATATAGTTACTTATGTACTAGTTGACCATTTGCTTGGTTCGCTTACATATTCGTAAGATTATACTCTTATTTTGATGCTTATAGTACTTATGCATTTGGTTTGTTCTATCTAGAGTCTACAATATTTTTGTTTTCACAATAGTTCATTAAATCTTTCTTAACAAGTTATATTCATCCTGAATTATCAGGGCTTACATTGTTTGTATACTAAATGGTTTTTTTTTTTTTTTTTTTTGATGTTCTCTGACATATTCTGTTGATGTACAATACTTAATAATTGACAAATATTTTTCTTTCCTTTCATTCCATTATAACAATAGTTATCTTTACAATTAACACTCTTTGTTATTTTTCTTCTCTAGTCCTTCAAATGATGGTGGTTTTCACTTATTCTGGATGATTTATATACTATACAATATTCTATAAAGACAATTTCATTTGACAATATAATAACATACTAATGTCTAACTTAACAGACATTCTTGGGGTTTACATGGTTTGTTTTACAAATATTTTTTTTTTTTCCCTTACATTCCATAATAATGTCCTTCTTTTATTTTACACACTTTGTTATACTGCCTCTCTACTCCTTCAAAGGTTAGTTGGGTGAACCTTTATTCTGGACGATTTAATTTAACATTTGAGTTTTATGAGAGGTACACAATAATCAATTTATAAACATTAAGTGACATAGAATATTCATTTGGATACACATTTTTCTCTAAGTATAGTATAGTAATTGTATTTATATGCCACTACTGGCTCTTTGTGATATAATAGATGTCTTTTTCTTATTAAATCATTTGATTGACATTATATAATTTTCTATCTCTTGGTGTGATAGATCTGGTACGTTTTCACCAGTAACAAATGGTTTGGCTTACATCTTAAATCTACACACTTTTGTAACTTGATAAGGCAACTTGATTAGTTATGGTCAATTAGTTACCTTCAACATTTTGTAGCTTCACAACAAATGAGTTTGTTTCTAGTAATGGTTTCTTAAATATATATATTTTATCTTTTATACCCTAAACGTTCGGGTGAAAAATGTTGCTTACTAATACATATTATCCGTCCTTAATATTAATCCTTTTTTAATAGTTGATTCATGGGGTTATTTGTGCTCTTCCACTCTATTTATGGGTATTGTATTCTGGCGTCTTGGGATGTGCTGGGTCGGCTGCCATCTCCGGGTCTAGATTCTCTAGAGCTGCCTGCTCGGTTGTGCAATATTGTAAAGCCAGGCCTCTCACAGACTGGCACCCAATCTCCGTCGTCGTCATTATTTGTGGTGCTTGGCTGTGGTCGGGTATCAGGTCTCCCTGGGTCGGACTGGTCATGGGCTTGCACAAAATTCACCTGTGGCCGGTAGTCACTATTGCGGTTGTCGCCCTCAATGCTACTACTCCTCCATCGTCCTCCTCTCATGCTTCCTCTGTCTCCACTGTAGCTGTCCCTACGTTGGTATCTTCGCCTTGTATCGGAGTCGTAATTGGCTTGTATATAATTTGCTCGGCGATATTGCGACGGTGGATTATTCCCGCCTTGGTTTGGTGGTCTATTAGTGTTGTTATTAAAATTGGGTCGCCGGTTATTGTTATTATTATTGTTATTCTGGTTGCCATTATTATTACTGTTATTATTATTACTCGGGTTATTCGGCCTATTATTATTGTTATTGTGATTAGCGTTATTATAATTTTGGTTCGTCTGGCCATTATTATTAAAATTACTTCGAGAATTTCGAGGGTAGTTATTATTATTATTGTTCGTATTGCCGCCCATGGTATTAAACTGGTCATTTCGTCGACGACTCCTACGGTAATATCCCTCGTGCTCCTGATCTTTGAGCAGCGCGGACATAGCTGCTATTGTCTTAATCTGTCCCCACTGACGTGCTTTTGCGACACCCTCATCAAAGTGATAAGACAATTTGGTGACAAGACATTCCTCCGGTATCTTTGTTTCTAGGTATCTTGCGAGACATACCTCACCTAAGAAGTATGAAGTCATGGTCCCTCCTCAGTTCGCATCGTATTTTCCGTGACATATATGGTCTCGTACGATGTTTTGCGTCGCCTCGGACCAATATTTTGCGCGGAATTGAGTTTTGAATTCATCGTAACTATGAACCTCGTGGCGCGTTGCGGTCCACCAATTGTCATATATTTCTTTGAAGTATTCGTCGATCAAACTTTTTATGTTATTCCACCTAGTTTCTCTAATCCGCGCCAAGTGTTCTTCCACACGCGCTAAAAATTCGATAGGATTACGTCGATAATTTCTAAAATTGATCGCGTCGCGGTTATCATTCGGTAGTAAGTACTGACCTGGTATCGGACGGTTGCGGATAATCTCAATCTCCTCCCGCATTTGCACTATTTCCTGCTGTCTGAGTTCTTCAATCCTCTCTCGATTTGCGACAGTTAAATTCCTTACTGCATCTACAGAGGTATTCACTTCTTCGCAGCGCTCACCTACGTCTAACCTTACCCTTTTAATCTCATCTTGATTCGTCCTTTTTAAAGACTCTATTCTGGCTTCGGTCACCTCCTCCATGGTATTGAGTCTCCCGTCGACCTCTTCTCTGGTTCGCTGCAAGTCCTGGTCGTGTTGTTCACACCTTTTATTTACTTCGACGATTTCCTCCCTCACAACGGCAATCTCCACGTCTATTCTTGTGTTTATCTTATCATTGCCTTCTTCCATCCTCCTGCTAATTTCAATCAAGGTGGTGTTCAATTCTTCTCTAATGGCCTGGCTGTTATCGTCGATTTTACTGTTCAGCGCGTCCATGGACTTATGAGTATTGTCAGTCCTTTTATTTAGGTCCTCTTTCAACGATTCCATATTTTTACTAAGTGATTCCATATTTCTATTTAACACCTCGACATTCCTTTGATTTTCTTCCCGGGATTTCCTACCATCTTCCCTTAAAGTTCGACTATCTTCCTTACCCTGTCCGAATTGTTCCATCATCATTCTCATCATGTGATCCCATCTTGCCTCTTCGGATGGTCTGTCTGGTTGGTCGCTGACAATTATTTCCCTCTCTGGTTCTACATGAGGTATTTCGTCGGTACTAGTTTCGATATTATTGATTGTAATAACTTCCATCTCGTCTGTGGATTGCGCTTCGTATGTATCTACATCCCGTTGCATTTCTCCTACCCTACTGTCCTTATATCTTGTATCGTATTGGTGGGTGTGCGGCATGTTAATTTTTCGTGTCTACCGGGCTGATATAAAATATAAAAAATATATTTATTTAATATTTTTTAAGCCACACTAGTTGGTGCGCCAATTTATAAGTTAACAAATAAATGACGGTTACGTTTGTGTATTATATTGTTGTTTGCGTGGGGTGTAATTTTGCCACACGCTGGATGCGTCAATTTATAAGTAAACTAATTTTCGGGTGTTATTTGTTTTATTGTTATTCTTGTTTATTAAATTATAGTACTTAAATTAGAATAATGTTTTAAATTCCGTTTAAATTTCGTTTAAAAGCCACACTGTTGGTCTAACCTATTTGTAATAAAATGAAAACGTGTGTGTTTACAATTAACTTGAAATAAAATAAAAGTGTTGTTATTTAAACTTATATTCGTGGTTAAAATATTAAAAGTCTCGTTAAAACAAAGTTCAATTATGTGTGAAGTATTCTTTTGAGGTAACTCAATGTTTGGAATAGTTGTTTCTAATTGAAGGTTACTAAAGTAGTAAAGTAATTTCAAATGAAACATTCAAAGTTACTCACAGTGTGTTTACAATGGTTTAATTATACTTGTTTAAAAAGAATTCCCTTATATTAAATAAATAAAATAGTGAAGTTGATTCTAATTAAATGCTAAATTAGCTTAAGTTAAAACGTGAAGTATAGCAGTTGGTTGCTTGATAATAGTTCTCGTCTGGTTGAAACTGGTAGTAAAACTTCTTCTCCAGATTGCAGGTAGTCTGAGTATGTCACGTCTCGTAATGTCTGGACAATATCATAAACAAAAATATACTTTTACGTACCTGATCGTGTTTACTAGAAGTTCACTAAACTGTCAACTCAGTTTACAAACACCAACTCACTTTGGTTGCAAGGTTAGATTACCTTGTTTATTAATTAGTGGGCGCCACACGGATTTATTCAGGGAAAATCCCGTGTAAAACCCACACATAGATTTACTGAATGATTAGAAAATTTAATATAATTGTGTGTCACCTTTTGGCAATGCTATTCCAATATGTTAAACACAACAGAAGGTTGTTTAAGTTTGTTAAAAGAAAATATTCAATTATCCTATAGAAATAAATCAAAATCAGGTGATGCTGTTAATAATGGGTTTATTTACACCCTCATAGAGAATTCAAAAACAAATATAATGCAAACATACAAAGTTGTACAATTAAAAGTCAGTTATTATATGCCTTATGCGGCTTGCTCAGAACATGAATTATAAATCTGGCTAAGTCCAGATGTTATTTATTTTTAACATTAAAATTATGAAAATCTCAGTAGTGAATTCTTTGAGACACGAAAGAAAACAATTATGCCTACACAATATCCAACAATCTTTTTGATATACAATTGATCAACCAAGTTTTTAGGTTACTTTCGTAAAGTAAACAAAATTAAAAATGATCTGTTGAAAGATCGCGCGTTTCATCAACGCTTGCTTTTTTAATGACAATATTTATCAAGTGAGAACCCTTACAACTAACATATAGCTTAATTCATAATAACAAATGTGTATAATAAATTGAGACGTGGTGTAATCTTAAAGTGTTTTTGTGTTTTGCGTCAGTACAGGCTAGTGTTGAAAAAAGTAGAGGTTATGGCGCTCAGATAAACATTAGTAATGATTGCACTGTTACCTTCTGAGTTTTAATTATTTAATTAAAACTTATTAATCACTTCAGTAATCGGATTATAATGATTACTGGGTTTCGGCACTAAACTCGCACAAGAACAGAATAATGCGATCCTCTTCTGATTAAAATGGATCGTGAATAATAACAATTAATTATTTCTGCTCATTATTTCCCGCATGAAATTAAAATGATACTGCACTTAATCACTGTTGTTTGCTGTAGATGAAC
Organism: Magicicada septendecula; assembly: GCA_034769895.1. Classification (NCBI taxonomy): domain Eukaryota; kingdom Metazoa; phylum Arthropoda; class Insecta; order Hemiptera; family Cicadidae; genus Magicicada; species Magicicada septendecula. The sequence goes on along the minus strand of CM068367.1, from coordinate 77,836,164 downwards.
TTGAAGTAGTCGTTTCTTGTTGTTGAACTATTTGTTTCAATGTAATATGTAAATGACGCTAAGAGTTAATAAAAATGTAGAGATGGCGGGCACACGTCTGTGCTACACGCTAGTCAGTAAGAGTCTGCCTCAAAATTCGCTGTTTCGTCTTTATATACCCCCTTCTTTGATCGGTCTTAGGTAAAAATGTTAATTACTAACTAATTTTCTGATTGGCGCTGGCAGGTGTAAGGTACCACTTTTTGGCAGTTGATAACGGCTTTTTCTAACCGTCAAATGCAGAGGTGTGAAACCTCTCTATGCTTTTAGTATTGATTTTGTTTCCTTTTTTTTTTTTTTGAAAGAGAGGTTACAAGTTATTTAGAACTAGGCGAGAGCCTAGAAAAGCTAAAATTGGGCTGGGTCCAGTATGATGGGACTTGCAAATGAAACACTGAACTTAAGATAACAACAATTTATTGTTCTTGGCCAGTACAACCTATGAGCTTCTAAAGGCCAATAAGTCTTTTGATCGTTAAATATAATTTCATTAATATGTGCCTTGCCCAAAAGTTGAACAAGGAATAATAACTATTAACAGCACTAAGTATTGAATAATTATCAATAGTTGAACCATCATTGACTAACAAAATCATGGGATGTTACATAAATAACAAATTGTAGTTATAGAATAATACAATTAAAAAAATTGGCACATAGTTTCGACCTGCAAGTAATCACTTTTTATAACAAGACATAAATATACAGAAATATACACAGGCATAATCAACATGACAAGTAACAATTATACAAAACAACACACACATATAATTAACATCAACAACGTTTATATTTAAATAACCCATCACATGTTCACCCTGGTCATCAGCGCACATAATAATCTTGTTCAACACCCATAACCCCCTTACTGTTTAATTAATAGGTGACTAAAACCCCCTTCCCAAAAATTCAATTAAAATATCCCAGGAGTGGAGCAGACATGCCCCCAAGTTTTAACAAGATAAGTGTTAACTGAATGTTCTCTGTAAGCCATGCGGCCCGCGCACAAATCCCATGCCGATATTTAATAATCAATTAAATCCCATCAATTATTATAATGAAAAGTAGCATCACAAGGTCAACATGGATGTCCGGTTGCCTAACTGCATTTTATGTTTCTTTTTTACCTTCAAAACAAAATATAGAAAAATAGTGGAATTTGACCACCATGAGTATTCATAACTGACATTGATCAATCTTGTGTAGTCTTATGGTTAACTAATTGTTATAGGAAGCAATTACAATTATGGTTACAAAATTTGCTATGGTAAAATACAATCTGTGACAATGGTAAATTTTAAAGTGTGCAAATTATCTAAACAGTAGAACAGAATTTGTAATACAGAATATAAGTCATAAGAGTATTAAGTCAGCTCACAGTGTTACAAAACTTGACTACCGGCAGGGTCAGGCATTGGACGGGATCTAGCAAGATCTGACATAGACAGGCTTGCAGTGGACGTCTCCAACGGGAGTCGACCACGGTTTAAAACCACCCCCAGATCATGAATGAATAATAAAATACGTGTCCACATGGAGCAACATCGTTAACATAACCATCCCAACATGCTTACAACAGAAATAGAATGAGATACAACTCTATCTACCGAACTCCCCTCGACCCGGGCGGTGCGTGACCCCGGCCGAGTTTTCACTCTCAGAACGAGATATACATGATAGTAATTGAGGAGGCGTAAGCCTTACAAAATACAATTAAAATATTCCACCCATTGTCCGTAACTAACTGTCCACACTGGAACGTTTCATGAAAGTCTCACCGAGTACTTCGGCCAAAAGGTTTAGGTTAAAAATGGTTAAATGTCACCTGGTTTGAAGGGTGCATGTTGAGGGCTCAGTAGTGGGTGTCCAGTCCATCCTTCCGGCTGACACAGCTGACGAAGGTTTTAAGTTACATCGTCGGAGGCAGTTGTTCGGCCATCCTTCCAGAGCGGGGCAGATTCCCGGCTACCCCGGAAACCCGGAGGTCACGTAGCTTTCTACGTATTCATAGAAGAAGCTGGAAGACGAAAACTGTTCAATCTACTCTGCCAGCCGGGGACCAGAATGTGAAGCGCCGAGCGTCGTATTGGAACTGAACTAACTGGCTCTTGAAAAAAACCGTATGCAACAGCAATAGGGCGCGCGCGAGGCGAGCGGCGGAGGGGTAATTCACAATGACAAAGTCCAATTGACCGTAGCAAAGGACAACTTCTTTCGCGTCGACAAATACGTAATTTCTTTAATAAAGCACAATATAGATATCGGAAGATCGCCGCGTTTTCCAAAACGCGGCACACCCCCACCCCAAAAGGGCAACCCGGTTGCCACACCTTCAAACTCGAGGAAGTACCCTGCAGTGTACTCCCATCCTTATATATCAAACTCAAGTTGTTATCGGTTCTCCCATCAGTCATGGCTCCCAGGAGAACAGATGCTCAGAAGGAAAACGAAAGAGCAGAAGAAGACATGTAACGTGTGAGTGTGTAGCCACCGCAGGCCGACCTGATCAGGGCCAGCCTACGGCAAGAAGAGACAGCGAAGAAAAGACGAAAGAAGGTACGGGAGCTCCCTGAGCACTGGCCCCCCGAGACATGCCCAACTATTTTTGAGAAACCGACACAACCACAACAGGGCGGCAAGCCCTATAGTTACCAGAGGGGAAAGCCCCCAAAACGCCAAACAATAACCGTGTTTCAGAATCACTGAAGAAAAGGGGATCGGGTCTTGCATGTATGTGTATACATATCCACAATCCCATACGTGTGTGTGCTCCAAGGGCTCTCTACTCTTCTTTTTTTTTTTTTTTTTTTTTTTTTTTTGGGGAGGGTAGGAAAATCAGGAAAAAGGAAAGGGCAAGGATCATTGATGATCAAGGCCTGGAACAGAAGGTAAGGACATGGCTCTCTCCAGAAAAAGGAAAATTGGAGAGAACCAAGGCTCACGCAGGCAGGGGCGCATCCCTGAAGTAGACGAACACCACTGGGACTGTGGGGAACACCTACCCGCTACCATAGATCGACTCCCCCCCCCAGAGCACACACCTCCCCGAATAACCTCCATCCCTACCTAAATGGTGACCGGCAAGGTCCCCCCCTTTCTATCAGCCCGTCCGCCCGATGTGGCAGGGCTTCAACTTCGAAACGTGAGAGACCATTTCTTTAGACGTATCTCGCGGTTCGCCCAACCTAGCCGTCACAGGCGACGTGAACCCCAGGATGCGGTACGGCCCCGACCAGCGGTAGCACAGCTTGGCGGCTCTCTTATCCCCTGCTGAACTGATCGGGTGACTCTGGCAGTAGACCAAATCCCCCACCTTAAAGGGATTCGGAATACGCCCCTGATTATATCGTCTACGGACGCGCTCGTGTGCACGGAGCAAATTCTTCCGGGCCTCTTTCCACCTATCTGCCGTCTTAATGTCCGGATTACTTGGCAGAAGATCTTCTATGTTCCATAAGTTAGCCAAGGGAAGCGTAGGCGAGAAACCAAACATCACTTCGAAGGGAACGGCCTTATGACTGTCATGCAGGGCCGTATTGAAAGCTAGCTGTAACCACTTAAGATTCTGGTCCCATGTGGTCTGTTGCTCTGCATGATAAGCAATAAGCGCGGACCTGAGATTCCTGTTGAATCTCTCCGCGTGGGACGGCTGAGGGTAATAGGGGGAAGTGGTTACATGTTTGATGCCATTGGCGAAGCACATTCGCCGAAAATCGCCTGAAATAAATTGTGGACCATTGTCCGAGACAATGATGGCCGGAAGACCGAAGTGCTGAAATACATAACTCTGGAGCGCGTTTATGGTCAATCGAGCAGTTGCCTGCCGTAAGGGCAGTAGCCAGGCAAACTTCGAAAAAGCATCCACACAGACAAGTAGGTAAGCATTACCTGACTTGCTACGTGGGAAGGGTCCCACGTAGTCGATGAATAGCTTCTCCATCGGTCTGCTCGCCACATCAGATGACAACAGCCCCAACTTTGTGTTTTGGGCAGGCTTGCTTAAGCCACAGAGATGACATGCCTTCACCCGAGTTGCTATGTCCCTATCCATGCCCTTCCAGATGAAGTTTTTTCTAATGCTGGAAATGGTCTTCGAAATTCCCTTATGTCCACCTACCGGGGAATTGTGATAGTAGCTGAAGACCATGGGCACAAGTTTGCTAGGCAGCACTATCTTCGGGGCCCGTCCTTTCTTCTCTCTGCAACATAGGACGCCCCTGGACAAGAAGTAGGGGACCTGCACGTTACCCTCTTTTAGATTTTGGATGATCGGACTCAACTCTTCATCCTTTAACTGATGGGGCAACACATCAGTAAAAGCTAAAGGAAAGTCCAGTAGAACAGAACAGGGTTGCTCCGGCTGGGCTTCGCTGGGCTGGGAGAACATACGGGACAAAGCATCTGCAACCACATTTTGAGTTCCCCGAATGTGTTGCACCTTAAATTTAAAGGATGAGATTTTAACCACCCATCGTCCAATCTTACCCAGCTGCCGGGGATGAGCGAGAAGCCAAGAGAGAGCCTGGTTGTCGGTCTCGAGCAGGAACTCAGCGTGTTCCAGAAAACGCCTGAACTTATCTAGAGCGTATACAACAGCCAAACACTCTAGCTCATACACTGAAGACTTCCGTTCTTGTTGGGTCAAAGTTCTAGAAATGAAGGCCACAGGCTGCCTAGCACCATCAACAACTTGGGACAGAACCGCCCCGAGCGCCACCGAACTCGCGTCCGTCTGTAAGATAAACTGTCTCGAGAAGTCTGGCATCCTCAGTACTGGAGGGGAAATAATGGCTTCCTTCAAAGTCTCGAAAGCCTTCTGTTGCTTTTCCCCCCATACAAATTTGGCGCCCTTCTTCCGGAGTTCATTCAGAGGTGCCGCAATCTCCGCCGCGTTTGGGATGAAACGTCGATAGAAATTGACCATCCCCACAAATCTCGCGATGCCTTTGGCATCCTTTGGTGGGGGAAAGTCCCTGATCCCCTGTGTTCGCTCAGGATCCACAGTGACACCTCTATGGGAAATCAGGTGGCCCAGAAAAGAAATTTGTGTCTGGGCGAACTTCACCTTTTCTGGATTGACAGTGAGGCCGGCACCCCTCAACCTGCACATCACCTCTTCAAGATGATCCAAATGTTCCTCGTACCCCTTGCTGTACACCAGCAAGTCATCAAGATAATTAAAAACGTACTTGAACTTGACATCGTGAAAAACGGTGTCAAGCAAACGGGTGAGTGTTTGAGCCCCTACCGCTAGACCCATAGGAACCCTAGTATACTGATAGAGGTTCCACGGAACACAGAATGCCGTGTAGGGCCTACTTTCTTTCGTCAAGGGAATCTGGTGATATGCAGAGTTGAGGTCAATGATGGTAAAATACCTCGCCTCACTGAACCAATCGAACGCGGAATGAAGGTCAGGAAGTGGGACCGAATCTACCTCGATGTTAGCGTTCAGCTTGCGGTAGTCGATGACCATCCTGTGCTTACCTCCAGGTTTGGGCACTAGAAACGCTGGACTGGCATAACTGGACTGAGAAGGTTCAATCACCCCTTGATCTAATAATTCTTGAACCTTCTCCCTCAAGATGCTCATCTTCGGAGGGGCAAACTTATAAGGGTGGGAGCGCACCACCTTGGAGTCCGTTAGGCGGATCTTATACTCCAAGAGATGTGTGAGCCCAAGGGCCGGAGTTAATACAGTGGGGAAACGCTCACACAACTGATCTAAAGCGGACCGCTGGGACTGTGAGAGGTGGTCTCTAGATGTGTCGGGGCACTTAACCTCTTGGATACCTTGCCTGGTCCCCTGATATCCAAGGAAAGGGATCACAACTCCCCGATTAAATTTAAAATAGCATTGGTGCTCTTGGATGTCAATAACGAGACCACTTTTGCAGATGAAATCGGCACCAATAATGCATTCAACTCCCAGAGCAGGAGAAACCAGAAAGCTCCACACCCAAGAAAATCCCTCGATTTTGAACTTGAAAGAAACTACCCGGGAAATGGGCAGAATTTCCTGGGATGCCGTCCAGCACACTACGGAAGACTGTTCCGACCTTTTAATCAAACCCTGTCGTTCAAGGTCCTCGCACACTTTGGATGAAATGATAGATCTTGCTGATCCGGAGTCAACTAATGCTCTGAGTTGACTCTTTTTCAACTCCAACAGCAGGAAGGGGCATACGGAAGTGGGCCTAGAGATGGTTTGGAGGACCTTGATGCCCAAAGACTTGGGACCTACAACTGGCCTGGAGGCGCGTACCTTAGAAGACTCGCGAGAGAGCGGGGAAGATGACCTCCGATTCATCCTCCCCGGGTATTTTAGTTTTTTGATTTGGCTCCCCTCGGGGAAGGTGCAGCACGGCCGCGACCCTCGGGGCAATTCCTACTGATATGCCCCGGCTTACTACAATTATAACAGATCTGAACGACCCGGCCACGGTCATTCCCAAAACCAGCCGCTCGAGATTGGGATTGTCCGGCCCATCGCTCGCCCCCTCTAAACCCCGAATTGTGAGCCATGCCCATACCTCTACACTCATCACTTAACTGGACCGCCTGGGACATAACGCACAGCCGCTCCAGGTCCGCAAAACAACGCGGATGTTCCGCGAACACCAAGCGGGAGCGTTCTTGGGGATTTACCCCCTCCAAAATAATTTGAATGATTTCGGGCTCGGACAACCCCACCCTCAGAATCTTGGCCGCCTCCCTTATACTGGCCATAAACTGACCCAGACCTTCGCCCGTGGCTTGCACCCTATAAAGATACTTGTGCCTCAGCCTATCGCGTAGTCGGCCCGGGATAAAAGCGTCGAGCACCTCCCCGTGAAAGGAGTCAATATCACAACAGTCCCTGAGGGCCTGAGTCACCCGTTCAGCCATGGCGCCCCGACAGTAGGGATAGATGAGCTCGAGCAGAGTCCTGTCTGACACTCCGGGAAAATCCGCTAACTGGAAGAATACTTTAAAAAAAAGCAAAAGTCTATCGGCGTCCAACCCGTCCACGACCGGTAGACGTTGGACGACCTCGGCGAGGGGGTTCGGGAGCTTATGATAAAATGCACCTGCCATCCCTGAGAAAGCCACCGGGGGCGCCGCGAGTACTGGTTCCTTCTCCTCCACAAGGGAGGAGAGAGGGGGTGTCAGGTTCGTCGGAACTTGTTGATTCTTCGAAGGCTCCTGCAGGGCCGCCCCCACTTGTCCCCTGAGATCCTTAAGAATGGTCTCCATCTCGGGGCCCAGCGCTTGGGCTTCCAAATTCTGTATGCGCATAGCTAGATGGTTTAGGCGCTGGCGCACTCTCTGCTTGGCTCTGGAAGTGGGTGCGGCAGACTGCAGGCCTTCTGCCAGATCCTTCAGCTCGTAATGCTTCTCTTGGCACAAGTCCATCTCCGCCGACATGTCACTGATTTTTACTTGTGACGGCTCGTCCCCTGCGGCGAGAGCGTCCCTCAATTGCCTTCTCAGGGAGATCACGTCCCCTTGTGGTTTCTTACCCCTGGACCGGACCTCAAACTCGAGCTCATCTTTGACATAGAGATCTACGTTCACAGGATTCATTCTTGTGCCGCCCGAGTTCACTCACACACAATCCACACAATAACAATTAACAACAACAATACTGAAGACCTCGAGTACTATTCTTTCCATCAAGAGGACCCCCGGGTTTCCTAGCGCTGCGGAAACCTGACCCGCTCCGGAGCTAACACTCCGTCAGTCGCCAGACTCAAGAAGAAACAACATCAAACACCAACACCAACATACAATCCACACCACCTAACACTAACCACAATATACAACATTTCGACTACAACATTGTCACCATTACAATCGGACGACACCGACTTCCAGTCGGGCCATACCGCATCCCACTAACCGCACGCACAATTACTTTCAAAAATTAAAAACGGGAACCCATCCCCCACGCGCTCTCCGGCAATGTCCAATTTCAAAACAACAACTCAACTACAACACGTGCCCATGGCGGCCTCAGATTTACAATTCAAAACATTCAAAACATTTAACAATAATTCATAAAAAAACATATATACTTCTACATTTCATGTCAACTATTAAGTGCCATTTTATTTGCCAGACTATCTCCAAGTTTGCAAGCCCCATCACACTAACGGACCCAAGGGTTCAGGCCTAGAATGAACCACGCTCTGCTACCATTTGTAACCTCTCTATGCTTTCAGTATTGATTTTGTTTCCTTTTTTTTTTTTTTTTGAAAGAGAGGTTACAAGTTATTTAGAACTAGGCGAGAGCCTAGAAAAGCTAAAATTGGGCTGGGTCCAGTATGATGGGACTTGCAAATGAAACACTGAACTTAAGATAACAACAATTTATTGTTCTTGGCCAGTACAACCTATGAGCTTCTAAAGGCCAGATAAATAAGTCTTTTGATCGTTAAATATAATTTCATTAATATGTGCCTTGCCCAAAAGTTGAACAAGGAATAACAACTATTAACAGCACTAAGTATTGAATAATTATTAATAGTTGAACCATCATTCACTAACAAAATCATGGGATGTTACATAAACAACAAATTGTAGTTATAGAATAATACAATTAAAAAATTGGCACATAGTATCGACCTGCAAGTAATCACTTTTTATAACAAGGCATAAATATACAGAAATATACACAGGCATAATCAACATGACAAGTAACAATTATACAAAACAACACACACATATAATTAACATCAACAACGTTTATATTTAAATAACCCATCACATGTTCACCCTGGTCATCAGCGCATATAATAATCTTGTTCAACACCCATAACCCCCTTACTGTTTAATTAATAGGTGACTAAAACCCCCTCCCCAAAACTTCAATTAAAATATCCCAGGAGTGGAGCAGACATGCCCCCAAGTTTTAACAAGTTAAGTGTTAACTGAATGTTCTCTGTAAGCCATGCGGCCCGCGCACAAATCCCATGCCGATATTTAATAATCAATTAAATCCCATCAATTACAATAATAAAAAAAATAATTAATAACAAAAAGTAATTAATTAAGTAATCAATTAGTAATTAATTAATCAATCAATCAATCGTCAATTTATTCAATTATTAAATAATTAATGATGAAAAGTAGCATCACAAGGTCAACATGGATGTCCGGTTGCCTAACTGCATTTTATGTTTCTTTTTTTTTTCCCTTCAAAACAGAATATAGAAAAATAGTGGAATTTGACCACCATGAGTATTCATAACTGACATTGATCAATCTTGTGTAGTCTTATGGTTAACTAATTGTTATAGGGAGCAATTACAATTATGGTTACAAAATTTGCTATGGTAAAATACAATCTGTGACAATGGTAAATTTTAAAGTGTGCAAATTATCTAAACAGTGGAACAGAATTTGTAATACAGAATATAAGTCATAAGAGTATTAAGTCAGCTCACAGTATTACAAAACTTGACTACCGGCAGGGTCAGGCATTGGACGGGATCTAGCAAGATCTGACATAGACAGGCTTGCAGTGGACGTCTCCAACGGGAGTCGACCACGGTTTAAAACCACCCCCCAGATCATGAATGAATAAGAAAATACGTGTCCACATGGAGCAACATCGTTAACATAACCATCCCAACATGCTTAAAACAGAAATAGAATGAGATACAACTCTATCTACCGAACTCCCCTCGACCCGGGCGGTGCGTGACCCCGGCCGAGTTTTCACTCTCAGAACGAGATATACATGATAGTAATTGAGGAGGCGTAAGCCTTACAAAATACAATTAAAATATTCCACCCATTGTCCGTAACTAACTGTCCACACTGGAACGTTTCATGAAAGTCTCACCGAGTACTTCGGCCACAAGGTTTAGGTTAAAAATGGTTAAATGTCACCTGGTTTGAAGGGTGCATGTTGAGGGCTCAGTAGTGGGTGTCCAGTCCATCCTTCCGGCTGACACAGCTGACGAAGGTTTTAAAGTTACATCGTCGGAGGCAGTTGTTCGGCCATCCTTCCAGAGCGGGGCAGATTCCCGGCTACCTCGGAAACCCTGCACAATTATATCTGGGATTACTCATAAGTTCATGAAACACACACTACCACATATACCCACTGACATAGCATGGACTGTCCGGTGTATAAACTCGAAAAATTGCCTAAGTCAAGAACCCCATTGAATGTGGTAAATCACTTCAAAAAATAACTCCATTGAAAATATGTTAATATAGAATATTTCTAAATATAGTCACTCCATAATAATGATAATTTTAATTAACCTTTATGCAAAAGTTTTCATGACGCACTTACAGGAATTGGCAACTTTTAACAAGTTCGTGACATATACAGATATCAGAAAATTACTGACTTAGCCCCATCTTAGTTTAGTTAATTTAGTAGAAGCATTACTGGATTAATATAAAACATAATTATATCCTTAACGTTACAATCAATTAACCAGGGTTGAGACAAAGCATACATAAAACAAATTATAACCTGAAACTCGCCATGCGCTAAAGGATTCACTGCAATGTATATCTCAACGCATCCACTTTAATATTAAATAAAACAAATTTGTTTTTATAAATAATTAAAATACATATTTTAATGGACTTACCGGAGGTCACGTAGCTTTCTACGTATTCATAGAAGAAGCTGGGAGACGAAAACTGTTCAATCTACTCTGCCAGCCGGGGACCAGAATGTGAAGCGCCCAGCGTCGTATTTGGAACTGAAGTAACTGGCTCTTGAAAAAACCGTATGCAACAACAATAGGGCGCGCGTGAGGCGAGCGGCGGAGGGGTAATTCACAATGACAAAGTCCAATTGACCGTAGCAAAGGACAACTTCTTTCGCGTCGACAAATACGTAATTTCTTTAATAAAGCACAATATAGATATCGGAAGATCGCCGCGTTTTCCAAAACGCGGCACAGGTGGCAGCTAGCTGTCATTTTTGTTATTATTCATAAACAGTTTTCTGATGCACATTTTTAGAATGATGCTAACATCTCTCCCGCACTAAATACAGTTGCAATTGGGTTGATATTATTATCAAATTAAAGATCGTTTTTTCTTCTTTAATTTGATATCACTCGATATCGAATTACTTTCACTTTGACCGACATTGTTATAAAACCAATGTTCGGGTACATCACTTTCACTATCGTCTGCTTTTTCTGAGTCGCCGATTTTACACTTTTGGTTAATATTGTTTGTGTTCACATATCATTTTATTATTCAAATGTTTATGTGGGAACACCATTAATGCTGTACTGACATTTTTATTGAACATTATGTGTACACCTAAACTCTATACATTGTAACGAATGATCCTACTTACTATGACATTTCGTTTTATGCTAATTCGTTCTAATCTACTGTTTAACAATTAAAATTATGATTAAACCTATTGTTTTAATAATGTCTTTTGTTATGTCAGGGCATAACCATTGTTCGGTGTATTTTAATTTACACTTATGTTAATTCTCCATAGTCAATTTACTGACTAATGTTTGGTCTGAGCGTTGTTAAGACATATCGCCTATATTGGAATTTTGCCTTAATAACACTTATTGGTTCTCAATTCGGTAATTTTTGGAGGTCTCTTATTTGTATAAGATTCTCTCTTATAAATAGTTCTCTTTTCTCACAAGTATATTTGATGCTGAAATACATCTTTGTTCTCACTATGTAGCCATTGTTAATTTTAGTTTTGGCATTCATAATTTACTAGTCATTGTCAAATCTATTATCAGCAAAATGCTAATTCTGCTTTCACAGTATTTAACTGCTTATTAATTCATTTTTTATTTACATATAACATTCGGTTTACATCAACTACTGACTGGATTGACAGCTGAATGTAAATTTACTCTGTCCATCAGTTCGTCTCAGTCTTAGTCTAGTTGTAGTGTCAAACAGCCTTTGGGTTACTGTTTCATGTGGCACTTCTGCTTCATTCTTCTTTCTTGGTTTCTCCTTTCTTGGTTATTTTTTACTATTATATTCCTATTTACATGGTTGTTTTGTCCTTATAAAATCTGATAACATACACTTAGGTTAGGTAACATCTTGTGATGTTACAATATATATATATATGTTGTTACAACACAAATAAGCCACCCCAGTACCAGGGATAAAAAACATAATTATAAATGTAAATATACTTCATATCAAATAAAATGTTTAAAAATAAATAAAATATAAATACTATGACACGACGAACGACGACATTACCCAACCCAAGTGATTGACCCAAAAACAGAAAACCAAAAGAAGGGAACCACGAAACATACACAGAGACAAAAAGTGAGTGACCAAACAACTAACAAAAGAAGGTAAGAAACCAGAACCAAAGAAGAATAAAAGGAAGTGAACTAATTCCTATAACTAAATAGAAATTAAACCAGATGAGAAGAGGAGAACCGAATCAAAATGAAGACAATTGAAGTTGAAGAAGATGAAGAAGAAGAAGAGGAAGAATGAAGAGGAGACAAAGTGAAACCAAGAAGTAACAAACACCACATATAAAAGGGAGAAATGGTATACTCAAAGATAGAATACTGTAAATAAACCCCAAATAATTATCCAGTAATGAAACAAATATTATTGTTATAAATGAAATAACTTATATACCTGTTTTAAAACAAAAGACAATTAAAAAGGAACGTAGTGTAGAAAAGTACACTAACCCCATTATTAAAGTTAGATTTAATGAAATGTAAATAACCAAATGTCATTAATAATAAGAATTATGTTATAAAGAAATAGTAAGAAATAATAGGAGAAATACGTATAGGGATTACCCACTAAGTAACACTTAATATAAACAGTGAAACAAAATAATGTGCAATAGTGAAAGTGTAAATACCCCAAAATAGTGAGTGTGTCAGTGATAAACCTCTGTTAATTAAAGGTGAAGGTGATACGTGGAAATAGATATTATCAGTAATAAAAATGCAATAATAAATAAGAAAACACTTAATAAATTATTGGTAAACCAGTCAATGATGTGAGTGAGCTTATGAACAATCATATAATTAAGACTAATTAAAAATAGTATTTCAAATAGAGATAAGTAAAGTACTGTATGTGATATTATTCAGGGAGAAAGCCCAGGTAAAAACAGTTTGTATTAACATGGAATGGAGGAAGATAGTAGTATTGAAATAAGGTTTTGCATTAAAATTAAGTATACAATGAATAAAACACCCCATGTTAGAAGGGAAATAAATTTAATGAGTTTGAAGGAAGTGATGATGTTTATCACTCAAAGTAATAGCAAAAGAATGAAATTAATGTTAAAACCAACAGTAACTAATAACTTATAAAGAATTGTTTGTTTCAATGTTATGAATAGGATATGGCTGAAAGGAACTTGCAGTCCATAAGCCTAATTGTTATATTTTAAAATATGTGTAATGAAATCTATATTGACTTGTAATCCGAGCATAAACAGAATCAAAACACAACACAAACAAATATAATAACAAAGTGAAGCCCATCAGGCTGAATTAAAATGTAATTTAAAAGAAATAAATGAAATACCATCATGGCTGCTTTTGGCTATGAAAATGCATAACTGTCAGACACACACAAATGTCAATAGTAACAAATTCACAAGGAAATTTACTAATCTAAGACCAGTAAATAGTCAGTAATTATGTATAAATCATGTTAAAAGAGAAATGTTATTATAAAAGTTTAATTTAAAAGAGATATGTAATTTATCAAATGTCAAAATAATTAGACTAAAGTTAATGATTAATAGAATATGAACTTATGAGGTATCATTTTAAACTTTGAAAGGAAATAACGACTATAGTGATATTATTTATTACCCCAAAGGAACGATAGAGGAATAAAATCATTCAGAAAATATATAATAAATTTGAATAAAAAATTCAAATCTCATAACAATGCTTTTGAAAGAGGCCTTAACCAATCAAAGGGTTACTGTTACCATAGAAACAGGCCATTGAATACTAATTTTCCGTTAAATTTATTAAACTTGAAAAAATTACGCATGGGTAAGTGGCACGCAAGATTGTGATGACTGAAATTTTACATTATAATACACAATAGTTACATACACATATAGTTACATAGTTACAATAGTTATAGTTTTACATATAATACACTATTACATAATAGTTAAAAAGACGTTCAGAAGTTGACAACAAGAACCAAACACGAATAGGTGCAGAACTACCAAGATTAAACGATGTCCTGGAACCAAATAAAAAGAAATTAAATAGCAGAAAGTCCCAAGACGAGATAGAAGAAGATGCCTGAAGTTTAAACCAGCCCAAAATTGCAGAATTTCCACTATCCCAGCTGACAACATATCAACACTGCCTGAACTGATAAGTATCCACTAAATTCATTAATCCCAGAAACCAAATTACTTTAAATATTTCTCAAAACAATCAAAATTTCTCACTATTAAACAAAATTAATTTTCTTTCAAAGGTTTAATGCATAATCAACTTACGTAAAAACATTTGTTAATTAAAATATAACCTTGCATTAGTGTGCGAACTTTGTAACAAATAATACGACACTACCAAACAACTTGTAAAAACACTTTATACTCTTTAAGTTGGTGATGGGTCGAATCCAAGAAATTACCGAATCCGAATTCGAACCCGAACCAGAATATTTTGTTTTCGAATCCAAAACCGAATCCGTAGTGACAATTCTGAGTTGAGTAACGTGAATGATGTAAATTCAGTAATAGGATGCTGATGAAGGCTAAAAGAATATTATATAATTCTTCTATATTATAAAAATTATGTTTAATGAAATAGTTATTGTAATAATTCTGAAATTATAGAGAAATATATAAGAAAGCTAGGTTTAATTAAATTTACTCAATTGTTAAACCAACTTATACAGAAATATGTGAACCTATATTTGTACAATATGAAATTAAATGTTAATACAATTAAAATTATACAATTTACCGAATAAATTTATGTTACCTTATTTTTTCTGATGGGTTTACAGATTCATTAAGTTAATACAAAAAAAGCTACTTAGAAATCAAATTTGCAAGTTTTTCTACAATGTAGAAATGGCCTTAACATAAGTCACATGATAAATAATTGTAACGCATTAAGTTACTTAAGAGATGAACTCATGCAAACAGAATAACTGTATATGCCGAAAACAGAATAACCTACCTAATCTAAACAAATCTAATATAAAATCGTTTAAACAAACTCACATTGAACTTAAAATTGAGTAGCACTAATTGACAATATTGTTTTCTTATTCTTCTAAAATTTAAATATAAAATATTATAAAGAAAACTTAGTAGGCTACTAATTACTATTTCCAGCCCTTGTTTTTTGTTCATTAGACTAAATTTAATAATGTATTCTATTTATTTATTAGATAACAAAAGATTGTTATCAACATAAAAAAAAATTAAAATTTTTGTTATTTAAACTATGAGCACTTGTTTTAATAAAACATTACAATAGGCCTACTGAGCAAGGATGAAACATCACTGTTTTAAAACTATTTTTAATATTGGGCCACACTGTTCTGTTATTGTTGAACATCACTGTTTTCAACAATTCATATGAAATTATTCAAATTTAGGTTTAAATTTTGGATATAACAACATTAGCTAAAATATATAGTTAAATATAGTCTTGATGGCAAGTAAAAAACTAAGTAAAAGTACTGTACTAGAAGAAATACACAAATAAAAATTGAAGAAGTCTCACAAAACTATTTAAGGAATTTTCAACAGTAAACTACAATGACTAAATAACAATTCAGGCCTATTACAGTAAAATGGCAGTCCATATGTCTTAAGAAATACAATTAAAATATAACCTAACCAACTGAAATAGTAGGTAACACACTAACAAGCTATGTAATTTAACATCTATATTTTAAATTTTTGTTCAAAAATATCAGCATTTTTACACGTTCTGGGTCTAGTCTATTTCTCTTTTTGTCCACTAGAGCACCTGCTGCACTAAAAAGCCTTTCTGAAGAAACTGTAGATGGACGAATGCATAGGTACCTTTTCGCAAGTTTTCTTAGAGATGGATATCTGGTATTGTTTCGCCAGTAATCTAAAACATTATGTTCTTGTTTCACCAAACTTTCCTCAAGGTACTGTCTTACTTCTTCTTCTGCTGTAAGAGTTCCTTGATTAGATCCAGTTGATTCTCGGTTGAGTATTTTTGAATACATTGAGAAAATTTTATTTTCAGAAGATAAAGCTGGTGAAATACTTGTTTTTGATTGTTCGTCAGTTGCTGAAGTAGGTATGTTTTTTTTAATTTCATTGATTAAAATACTTTTTGCAATATCAAAATTTCTTTCATATGAAAACATTCTACCTTTGAATCTAGGATCCAGCATCATTGGCAAAAGTATATAAAGCCTCAAGTTCCCAATTTTGGAAACGATGTTTCATTTGCGACAATAATTCATATTTTAAAGCCAGCATCCCTGTACTCAAATTTGTTTGTAATTTAAGAAATTCTTGAGTACTATGTATAATTGGAATTATTTCAGATGCAGATGTTTCAGTCTTGCTCAAGATTTTTGTTGCTTCATAAAATACCTTTAATATATCTTCAAGGTTGTCAATGTATGTCCAGTCTGTGGTACGCAGTTCAGTAGTCATTTCAAGAGTTGATGATGCTAGTGCAATTGCATGTTTCTGTTCCTTTAGCCTAGCAAGCATCTCATAAGTAGAATCCCACCTTGTAGGTTCATCCTGTATAAGACGATGCTGCTTAGTCTTTACAGTGGCCTGGGCATCTTTTAAGACTTTTGTAGCTTTAGCAGAATGCTTGAAATGGCTGACTACTCTTCGACATGTTCCAACTATTTTTGATGTAGTTGCTTCTTTAAATAGGGCACTGTCCAACACGCGTTGCAGTAAATGTGCAAGGCAAGGAATATAACCAAAGTCTGATGTATTCATTGCAGCAACCATATTGGCAGCACTATCATGAACAATTGCTTGCACTTTGTCTGCAACATCCCATTTAGCTAAAGTGTCTTTCAGAAATTCCAGTATATTTGCAGCTGTATGTGAGATTTCTGAAAATGGAGTTACTTCCAAACAGAATTCTTGCAGATTAAAATTATCATCAATAAAATGGGCTGTCAAGGACATGTAATCTTGATTGGACAGTGATGTCCAAAAGTCAATTGTAAAACATATGTGTTCAACTTTTCTTAGTTCAGATCGTATTGCAGTACACTGTTTTTCATAAAGTTCAGGTAAAACATTGTTGGCCAGATATTTCCTGGTAACCATTGGATAACGTGGCTCCAAATACTGAATAAGTTTCCGGAAACCTATGTCTTCAACCACTGACACAGGCTGCATGTCTGTACAAATCATTTCAGCAATTAAATGAGTAATTTTTTTCTTCTTTTGTCTCCGGCTTTGAACGATTGCGTCTTGCTTATAACTTGCTGTATTGTAGGCTGATTAACAGAACGCTTGAACTTCTTAGTGGATGGAATTTTGTAAGTCCATGGTGATTTAGAAGAAGAAGAAGACTGTTCGGATTCAAAACATTCTGCAGGAGACAGAATAGGTATGTCTACTGGTGAAGAAATGGTCAAATTTAATTGATGAAGATTTTCAGACGACTTTTCAGAAACAGTAGGGTTTTCTATGGGCTGAAGATTTTGTAAACTAGTGGTACTAGTGAACGGAAGTGGTGATAACATAGGAGAATCTACAAGATCTTCCGTTGAAGTAGTGGTTGCATCGGCAGCATTTAGGTGACGTTTTTTAATGGCTTCCTGGAGTTCCAGAAAATTGTGTTGTTTTAAATGTTTTTTCAAAGGAGATGTTGTTTTAGATACGCCTCCACGTGAAATACGAGCTCCACATATGCCACATATAGCATATCTGTTGTCAATGTAGATTTCAAAATAATTCCAAACTTCACTCATGATTTTGGGTTTCTACACACGATCACTATTAATTTATTACTAGTCCAGGGAAATTGTCAAAAAAACAACGATTCTGTGCCAAAAATACTATCCAACAGGTGAAATATGGAAAAATTCTGTAGAATTCAATAAAAATAAATAGTCCAGTAAGGAGAGCGGAAAAAACGCCAAAACGTAACAAAATTTTGACTGTACATGTATCAACATGATATTTTGTTTATATACTCCATTTGGGTCCTAGATCAAAATTTAAAAAAAAAATAATTATACGCTTTCACCCCTAAAGGGTGAAAACCACCCCAAAAATATGTGGAAGACAAAAATTGGAATTAGAGGCTGCAAATTTGTTTGGGTGAGGTTTGAAGGGTGCTGAATGTAAATATGACATGATAATTAACATTAATTCTATATCTGGGGTGATATCGACAATTTTTCGGGGGTGGTTATGAGAACATTAGCATTCTTAATGCCGCGTTTTGGTGTATAATTAGTTTTTAGACCAATATCAAAGACTACTATGTAATACCATGTCCAGGATAGACACAAATATGCGTGGCGACGACGTAAGAAAGTGAAAACTACCCCTGTAATTAAAAAATTAAAATAAAAATAAATAAAAAAATGACTGAAAATTTGTTTCTGGATGTTTTTGAGGTCGATAAATTCAAATAAGATGCTAGAAAAGTTTTTCATCCACTATATCAGGGTGAACCACCCCTATTAATAAATAGATAATAAAATAAATAAATGTAGCTATAACTTTGTTCATTTTAACTGTACACAAATAATTCAAAAACGAATAGATAGATAATTTCAACCCTTACAAATAATGTCCTGAGGACTAATCTGTCTAAAATTTGAACGACAAAAAATATTCAAGGTCAAAGGAAAAAGCCACCCCTTAAATTCGGTATTTGACCACCTTGTGACAGCTGTATCTTTGTAACGATGACAGATAAAAACATGGAACACGAGGCATTTTAGTCATTTAATTGTGTACTTTGACTTTGATCTGCATAACATTTTTGCCTAAGTTAATCCTTATTCCGCAATTTCACAAAATGTATTAATTTTCAAATTTCCGAAAATGTGAAAAAAGGAAAAATCACCGCCATTTTTGTCAAGAGCACCGAAATAAATCTAAATAATTTTTAGTTGGTCCTTATGGTATATATAAGTTAACTCTAGAAATATTTTTAATTTTGTCTATTTTTGGACATGTGGGAAACATCGCGTGGGCCAGAGTTGGGAAAAAATTTCAAAAAATGCGCAATTTTTATTATGTAACTTTTTTTATTTTAAAGACAGAAAATCCGGATAATGATTAATTTAAAGGATATTAATAGACCATCAATATGCACTAGACATTTTATAGTCAAAAGTATTTTTCTCGGTTAGTAGGAAGGGTTAAACTTTGTTAGTGCAGGCAAAAAATTTGCAAGTAACAACTTCTCACGGCCATATCTTAAAAACAACTCGTGGATTAAAACCCGGCCAAAACGCATTTTGTTTGTTATTTTGTGTAGAATAATTTTGGTCCTATTCATTTTTACTATAAACTCAAACATTTTTTAGTTATTCGCTAAAAATTACACTAAAATCCTGTTTTTGGCTGGTAAAAATCGAAAATGTTGATTTGGAATAACTCAAAAACATCGCATTTTTCAAAAAAGTTGCATACAGACTTTTTTGCTTCGAATTTGATTGTCCATTGGATCCTGGGGTTAATTTTTGTTGTTGTCAATCACCCTTGAAAAAGGGATGTTTCTCACCCCCAAATAGAAAGCGTACAGTTTAATTTTTTTAACTTTGTTGTAGAGTGCATATAGAACATACATATCAAATTTCATGAAATTCCATCGACAGTCAAAATTTTGTTACGTCAAAAGCTGCGCTTACTGAACTAAAAAGTAACAGCTGTGGTACAACTATATGTACTCACAACCGGGTAAAATAAAATTAGAATAAGAAACGAAACGACACTACAAAATCATATGTAAATAATACGGTACCTACTGACGAAACGAACACTACGAAATCAAACTTAAATAATATGGTACCGATAACGATAACACGAAACGAACACTACGAAATGAAACGTAAATAATATGGTACTGACAAAACGAACACAATGAAATCAAACATGCACAATGCACAATGGAATACTGTACAGATAACACGAACAACTGATAAGGCTGACTGCTAAATTCCAACTAACACAGCACATTTGTTTCCATGGCAACTCCCCATTAAAAGTTAGCTCGCTATGCTGCAAGGATGGCTTATTGCTTTCAACCTTAGCCATTACTTTCATGCACGTACTTATTTGAAGAATTATAAATACAATAATCACAATAAATATTTCGTTGTTATTATTATTAAATAAATCTGTTCAAGAATAAATTATAAATTTTTACTAGTCTGGAATTTGTATGAACCAAAGACGGATGTATTAAAACGAAATTATGAAAAAATAGGAGCTGGGTACCGGTACATGCGATTTTGTGAATGTATAGGCGTATACAGTATACAGTTAAGAATAAAATACAGCGGCAAATGAAATAATTTCTGATTGTTTTGAAACAGTCTCTTGTTATTTTCTTTTACTCGAATAGACCCGGATTCTCGGGATTCGAACTGTTTATTGTTTTTATTTTATTCCCGTCGAATCTTCGAAACCGAACCCAGTCGGATTCGGCCGAATCCAAGATTCGACCGAATCCTCAACCCATCCTTACTTTAAGTACGTATAAGGTATGGTAGTGTACTTTTTTAATGTAACCAACTTTTATGTCTTATTTTATAATCCAAAGGACCCCAGATTTTGAACAGATTAATATTTTGTATGTAAACAGAGGCCATGATGGCATTGAAATAATTTGTTTCAAAACCTATTTCGCCAACATTGGGATGTATGTTTCATGTTCTAAGCTGGAGCAATTTGTTATCAAATCATTTATAATCTTTTTGTCATATTAATTCATGACTGAATTTGCATTAAAATTACAGTACAGAGTATTACCATCATTTTATTTCATAGGACGTTGTAGAATATATGTGTGTTAGCAATTTTTATTCAGTAACCAACTAGCGCTCTTCACGAGTGGACAATACGGCAACCTGTACAGCGGCGGGAATCATTCGAACGCTCCAGCCGCCAACGCTGACAACACTTATTAACTTGTAATTTAACAAATTGTTTTAATATAAACAATTTGGCACCACCCGGGATTCGCAACCCCTATGAATTAACAGGTAGGTTGTACTGGTAATTTAGACCACGCTACGGACTTCAGTAGTGACAACCATTATTGTAACGACCAATGTGAGGCGAACACACCACATTAACACTTATACACATAATAAACAAGTGTAAACATTTTATACAAAGGTACGACCGAGTCTTCGAGATCGTTACTGATTGACGACTCCAACATGAAGTTTAAATAAGAAGGAAGTCACACCACAGTTTCTCGTTACATATTGACGCATACAACGTGGGGCTTTAAAATAAGAAGGACGCACCTACATTTTCTCGTTACATATTGGCGACCAACAACGTGAGGCTAGAAAGGATAACTAGCGGCGGTTATGAATAGACATAGTATGGTTACGAGGCTCAAAGGTAAGGAAGCATTAAACCAAGAAGAAAACCAAGAAGAAATGGAAGAAGTTGAGGAAATAGAAGTTGAGGAAATGATTGGAGAATTGTTGGAAGAGCATCCACAGGAAGACCACCTGGAAAACCCAAATCTACCTCAACCAGAACAGGAAGTGGAAGTAATGATAGGGGACCAACCTACCAAACCCACTCAGAAAGAAGACCTGAGCATGCAGGAGATGTTCAGGATAATGATGGAACAAAGAAGACAGGACAAGGAAGATTTGAATAAAAAATTTGAATCATTACAAATGGGAATGAATGAAGAATTGAGTAAAAAATTAGAGTCAGACAAGGAAGAGAGAAGACAGGACAAGGAAGAATTGAATAAAAAATTGGAATCATTACAAGAGGGAAGAAAGGAAGACAAGGAAGATTTGAATAAAAGATTGGAAAAACTTGACCACAACAGTGAAGAATTGAAGAAGCAAATGAAGGAGAGCATAGAATTTCTGAATAACAAAATGGAGAGCAACCATGAAACCCTGAAGAGAAGTCAGGAGACATTGGAAAAGAAGAGCGAAGAGCTGAAGAAACAGATCAAGAAGTATCTGGAAATAGTAAATAAAAAGATGGAAAATAATAATGATATTCTCCAACGGAAAATAGAGGAAGAACGTGAGAAAACCAAGGAGGAATGGAAGCAACAACTGGTCGAATATCGGGAGGAGATCAGCCAAACGGTAACGGAGACCAACGAGACGGTGATACAAGCCCGGGAAGAATTGAAAAATAAAATCAGCAATGTCGAGGAGGAAGGTAGATTGAGAGCGACAGAATTCTACCAAGTCATTACCGAAGGATGCCAGAAGAACAAACAGGAGGTGGTTAAGGAACTGGAGGAGAGGCACCAAGAAATACAGATAGATGTAAATAATCGTGTGGAGAAGGTATACACCGTCATCAATAAAATTGACGGACTAACCAGAGAAAACAGAGAGAAGATCCAGGGGATCAGTCTAAGGGAGAAACAAATGCAAGAGGAGCTGGATGCACTAAGGGAGAAACCTTACAATAATACACAAATAATAACCAGCGAAAATCGAGAGATAATTAACATCCGCAGCTACCGGAGGAACCCGATAGAATTCCTCAAGCGGGTAGAGGAGCTAATAGAAAAAAATAGAGAAACTAGGTGGTCCAGCGTGAGAAGCATGATAGATGAAATGTTCCGAGACACCCACGACAACTGGTGGACGGCCACTCGACCCGAGATCAATGACACACAGGAATTTAAGAGACAATTCCGGGAAAAATATTGGTCGAGTCCACCCAGAATGTGGTCCGTAATGATATCAGCAATGGAAGATACGAGTCGCAAGCAGGACACACTTTAACGTCCTACTTTTTAGGAAAAGTATGTTTAGCCCGAAATCTATAACCCAAGATACCCGAGGAGTCTCTGGTAATACAGCTGGGTTACCATTATGAAGAAGCTATACAGAAGGCCAGAAGGCAAGGACAGATAAAAACGATTCAAGGAATGGCAAGTCTATTGGAGGACCTAGAGAATGATGGAAAATATCGAAAAAACCGGATCATGAACCAACGATACAACAAATGGAATGAGCATAATAATACACCCAATGTCAACATACCATACTATCATACACAAAACAGTAACCGGAATAACTTGGACCGAAACAATAATAATTATAATGATGAACAGCCATTTAATAGGAATACCCAGAATTCTTCTCCAAATAATCAGCCAAGTAACAGAGGTCAACAAAACAATCGTCTGGGGAACCAAGATAACAACAGAAACATCCCAAATAATAACCGACCAAATGATAGTTACAGAGGAGCTGAACCGGAACAATGCACAAATGGTCACCCCAACGACCATAACTACTATGGCAATCGATACAATCCAAGTTATCAGTACAACCGGGGACCTGGGGGTAACCAAAATAGAAGCGATGGCAGACATCAGGTAAATTTCATCCACGGGCGAAGGCAGAGTAACCACAGAAGATATAGCCCGAACTGGCACCCAAACTCATGGTACCACGCATCAAATCATAATCACAATCAATCATCAGAGAGTAGGAACAACGAACCACCTCGGGATGAAAACAACCAGCAACAAGGACTAAGCAATGAAACGCACGACCAGTCGAATAACCTGGCCGTCAGCCAACAACCACCTTTAAACTAAACAGGTCAGTGGAAAAATATAGACACCCTTCACATGACCAATCACTTGGGTTGATGTGTCGAGTAATGTCAAAAAATGAAACCAAAGTAATTACAATAATATACAACAATTATCTAAAGAATATCCGAGAGGAACTTCTCGAAGAAGAGGCCAAACAATTACAACAAAATAATAGTGAAATTGTCCATATAAAGGCTACCATAAACGGCACAATAACCATAATTATGGTGGATACGGGATTTAACATCTCTCTAATCAACCAGCCTGAATTAGAACGAATTCAAGCTCACTCTCGAACACCAATCCCTACACTGCCAATAAACAATATAATCATCATTGGCGCAACTGGTAAACAAAACAAAACGGTGAGAAAACAAGTATCATTAGAGTTAGATAATCAAGAATCAACCATCCCTATTATATTTCTTGTGGCAAGTGGGCTACCATTCAACATGCTTATAGGATGTGATGTATTAAGAAGGTATTCAGCAGTAATAAACCTGCAGAAGGGAGTCGTGTTGCTAACTTCAGAACAGGGAACCTGGTCGGCAAACATTATAAATTGTATTCCAACTCCAATTGCTCTGAATCAAGACCCAGGATTGAAGAGTTATTATTGTCAAAGGCGTGAACCGTCTATCACTATGGCCGAGGAAGAGGAAAGCAAAGCCTTGTGGGAACAGAAACTGGAAGAGATCAGAACCTTCCAAAGAGAACGGCCTCTGCAGGAAATTAGTGAACAACAGTCTAAAAAACTAATTGCAATTTATAACGATTATCAACATGTCTTTTCAAATACCCCAGGAAAAGTTAAAGGATACCAGTGTAAAATTAACTTCAGAGAACCTGTAGACTTCCACAGGAAATCATATCCTATAGCGCATTCCCTGAAAAATGAAGTCAGGATGGAGATAAATAGAATGATTGCTGAAGATATTATTGAGTATAGCCAGTCTCAATATACCAGCCCAATAGTAACCATACCCAAGAAGAATGGCAAAGTACGGATTTGCTTGGACGCCCGAGAAATCAATAAAATGATTATCAATGACCGAACCTCACCGGGAGAGATTGAGGAAATTTTAAAAAATTTCATGGGATAAAATATATTAGTACCTGGGATACTGTATGTGGGTATTGGCAGGTGGAGCTGCACCCACACAGTAGGCAGTACATGGCTTTCATATTTGATGGTAGAAATTACCAATTTAAAAAGTTACCATTTGGACTCATTAATTCTGTAGCAGTGTTCGTAAAGTGCATGGACCAAGTGTTGGGTCAAGAGGCACTGGAATTCACCACAGTGTACGCTGACGACTTGCTTATCACGTCATCAGACTGGGACGAACACTGCGAAAGAGTCGAACATGTATTGAAAAAATTATCCAACAACAATATTACCCTTAAATTGGATAAATCAAAATTTATTGCAAAAGAAGTGAAGTTCTTAGGATTCAACTTGACCGAGAAGGGAATCTCTCCATCCCAAGAGAAGGTTGAAGCCATCCAAAAATTCCCATCACCAAAAAACAAGAAGCAATTGCAATCATTCTTAGGAATATGCAATTACTATAGGAAGTTTCAAACCAACTACTCCCACCTAACAGCGAAATTTTCCAAACAACTTTCTTCAAAAGAAAAATGGACCTGGGGAACTGAACAAGAGTAAGTGCTCACATTAATTAAACAAAAATTTGTCGATACTGTCATATTACACCACCCCAATTTTGAAAAACCATTCTACCTAAACTGCGATGCTAGTGATGTAAGTCTAGGCGCAGAGTTGTACCAGGAAGACAAAGATGGAAATCACCTAGTCATTAGCTTCGCCAGCCGAATACTAAATAATTGCGAGCGTAACTACAATGTTACAGAAAAAGAGTTGCTCAGCATAGTATTCGCGTGCGGCAAGTTTAGAACATACATACTAGGATATCCTATCACAGTCAGAAGCGATCATAAATCAATATCGTTTCTCAAACAGTGTAAATTGAGTCATGGCCGACTTACTCGATGGATACTTGCTCTGCAAGAATACCACATTACATGGGAATACATTCCAGGACGAAAAAACCTATAGTGGCTGACGTATTATCCAGAATAAATGTAGAAAATCAGACATTTGAAGGAGAAAAGGGGAAGATAGCAAAAGTGTATTATATATTGAAAGATAGGAAAGACCTGGAAAATATTGTAAACCAAATAGTGTTACAACAAGAGCAAGATACCAAAATATCAAACATAAGGAAAAAACTGATGGAATCTGAACCAATTATTAACAAATTTTACTGTGTATACAAAGATATTTTATTCATAAAAACAAAAAAGAACCAAGACACATGGAAACTAGTAATTCCTCAATCATTAGAAAATCAAATCATCAAAGATTACCATGTGAGATACGGGCACATGGGAACAATCAAAATGGTAAAAGCTTTAGAGGAAGATTTGTTCATAAAAAATATTACGAGAAAGGTAAATAAAAATATAAAAACCTGCACATTGTGTCAGATGGTCAAAACCAATAATGAAAAGAAGAATGGAACGATGATACCCATCACATCAAATGCCAAACTAGAGAAGGTATTCCTCGACATATGTGGACCATTCCCACGTAGCGGAGGAAGACATGGATACAAATTCATCGTGATTATACTTGACCATTACACCAAGTACACCAAATTATATGCTATAAACAGAGCCACAACAAATAAAATATTAGATATTATTAAAAATAAATACATGTCAGAGATTGGAAAATCGTACATGATAATAACCGATCATGGAACGCAGTTTAAGGGAAAAAGGTGGAGAGAAGAATTAATAAAACTAAACATTAAAACCTATAAAACTTCAGTATACCACCCGAGTAGTAATCCAGCAGAAAGGATGTTGAGAGAGGTGGGACGTATTTTGAGAACTTATTGTCATGATAACCAGAGAGAATGGTGCAAATATTTAACTTCAACCGAAGTGTTTTTAAATATCAGCTATCACCAATTTACTGAAAATACACCATACTTAATGATGTTCGAGAGGAAGCCAAATAGAGAAATCCAAGAGATAATAGAATTTCCAAAAAACCCAGAAGACCCGTATGATAAAAACAAATGGTACAGCCTAATAATGGAAAAGATTGAGAAACAAAAGGCCAAATATGCAAAAAACCAACCCAAAATAATCAAGTAGTACCGGGGGACCGAGCTTAGCTCGGTTTCAAATAAAAAATAATTTTTTTAGTAAGATTTTACATATTTATTTTTACATAACAAAACAAAAACAGATTTGCATTTTACAATATTAATTTAGAAATTGGAAAAGAATTTTATGAAATTGAGAAACTAAAATAGTAATGTTATAACTCATCATGTAGGTTAACAAACATAATATATTTAAAAAATATATATATAGCAATATATTTAAAAATTTAATTTTGTACAATATTTTATAAAAAAGTCATGTTGAAATCATCCAAGTTGTCTGGAATGTCCAAAAAAAGATGTTCATCATCAGTATCCATTTGTAGATTTAAGACCTCTTTGGCCTACATCAGCTAAATCTTCCTGCGTCTGTTCAATATTTGCCATTCGATATTGTCCAGGTAGATGAATATCTAAACGTTGAACAGTATGACTTTTTTTCTGCATTTCATAGCTAAAGAGACTCCAGCATGCCTCTGGAGGTGTGATGCATCGACCTTGCACATATGTTTCTGCTTCATTGTAATTTAATGTACGTTGATCTTGAATTACCTTGACAAATGCAGTCATGTCTCTTGTAAACATATTTATAAAGATATTTAACTGCTTTTATACTACCAACGTATTCTACATTAATATCGCAATTAAATTTTTTTAAAAGGTAAGCGTTATATGAAGCAACATGGCGATTGTCTCTTGTTGTTCGTCTACCTTGAATATCCTTACGATAAACAGCATGATGGTGTGAAAAGTCTGGACTGTTTGGATCCATTCTCGAATCATAACGACGTCGATAATTGGTTTTTTCATCTTCAACTAAAGATGTAAAGTCTTTGAATGATTTTGGAAATCCGAAGCGACACTTCATTTTTCCATCTTTATTGATCATACATGGAGCTTTATGGTTATGCTCTCCACACGGATTATGTATCATCCATTTAATCATCAAATCTCGCAGTATTGGGTCGTCATCAGGAATTTCAGCAGAAATCAAGTCATCAAGCTCCTCGACGTTATATATTTTGTCTTGAGAAGACATAATCAATAGCAAGTGCATGTGGGGAAGACCTCGCTTTTGAAATTCTATAGTGTACACATAAGCTGCAACTTTACCAAAAATTTGTTTTTTATCCAGATCATCAGTTAGTTCATGAAATTTTTTTTTTTGTGACCCTTGCAACGAGGTCAGGTCTATCTTGACCTGGTTGATTTAAAACACTTTGATCATGGAATTGTATTCTTGCTGCTTCCTTAATTTCTGACCAATCAGGATTGCATGTCATCGTAATGAAATAATCCGGCGATCCTAGACGACGAACTAAGGCCATAGCATCTTCAAAATGTTCAGCGTAATATCTTGTAGACCCAGGAAATGAAGAAGGTAATATAACTTTTTCCCCAACAGTAGCATTTTTTTGTTCAGCAAGTTTGTTTATGAAATTGGTAACTGAAGCGTAATTATCAGCAAGAATTTTTTTTTGATTAGCTTTAATCCAATCAATTCGATCTTTTATAACTCTTATAGCAGTATCAACGAGGTACTGTTGGAAAAGTTTACCACCATAATGTAGAGCGTTAAAATTTAGGAGACGCAGATCAGGACTTCTTACAGGAGTCTCGAGTGGAAGAAATTGAGCAAATTGTGGCCGAAAAGCAATTCTATATTGAGCCAATTCAAGTCTTGTAAGGTGACGACGACTCGCATACGGAGTTCTTAATGGTAGATCTATGGAATATCCAAAAGAACTTTTGGGATAAAATAGAGGGTAAGTAAATGGCTCAACCCGTTGGTCGATGTTCCTCATTGTAACAATGGATTTACCTCTCTGTCGAATAACTAATTCATTATCTGGAAAACTTTGATCGGCATTCAAAGTGACCACGGCGCAAACATCATTTTGGAATGGAATGTTATACCTTCTGTGGTCTGCACCCTTGGGCAACGCAAAGAGAAGTTTCACGTAAGGTGGTTCAGTTCTTTCCTCAGCAGCACACTGGTTCACTTCTTCTTCAACCTCTCGCATCATCATAAAACCTTGTACAAATGGATTTTGTGAGCGGATAATTCCTTCCAACAGGTTCATTAATGGAACACTAATTCCATTATTCAGTGGAATGTTGACACGTTCATTGACAGCATCTTCATTATCGAGGAAGTACATCTGTCCATATCGAGGTCGTTCAAACTCACCTTGTGAATTTTGAGTTGGATGAGCAGCCATGTTAATTTTATGATAAACATTCCCTGCTGCAATAAACGTATAAATTCCTCGATTGTTTATGGTTCGATTATCATCCACGGTGAATGAAGCCATTGCAAAACATGCATTTAAATTACGTATTCTTTTATGAAATTCATCAGTTAATGGATGACAATGAAGAAATAGTCGCACCAACTCATTTGGAAATTTAGGTGGATGCAGCTCAATGCGGCCATGCAAACAGCAGTCTCCGAAAGAATTTCTATGGGTTCGATTGCTAACACGTTCTTCTGGAAAATGCAAAGCGCCACAATGCAAGCAAGCAACATTAAAATTTCCTAATGTGTGATTGGATACATCAGAAGTGACAGCTAATTTGTATGTTCGTAAAGGGTTCAATAGCAGAGCTCTTTGACGTCTTTCATTCCGGCGACATTGCTCCTCTAATCGCTTCTGACGTCTTTCTTCATTTTCTTCAGCTCTTCTTTGACTTGCTCGTAATCGAATGATTAGAAGCCGTTGAGCTCTTTGCTCTGGTGACTCTTCAGCTCTCCTTTTACTTGCTCGCAATCGATCGTTTTCTTGCCTTCGTTCACGCTCTTCTATTGATTCTGCCAATCTTCTGCGTTTATTATTTATCTCCCTTATTTGCTCACGTAATTCTTGCGACTGGTAATCCTTAACCTCCCTTAATACTTCATTTAGTGTATTCATACAATCATTCTTGGCACTTCGCACAGGTCTAGAAGTTGATGCCTGATTTTCATGAATGACGATGTTAGTATTATTTTCAGAAAGTTCGTCTATGACATTCGTTATTTCCTGAAGAGGCTGTGGTAACTCATATTCTTGCTGTCTTTGTTGCGGTGGCCTTAAGTTGTTACAAATTCGCCGTTTAGTAGGTCGTCCGCGATGCATCTAAAAAATAACATTTTCAAATTGATTTTTTCTGCCAAAAATATTTAAAAGCACTTGAGCATAAGACTGGAAGTATAAATAATGTTGCACAGTGTCCAATGCTTGGTAGGTGTGCACAGAATAGTAATATGTAACCTAAGGTGATGACACTTACCTTCTTAAAAAACTATATAAATTACCAATCGAGCAAGAATTTGAGTCGCTTTGCACTTGCACAAACACTGTAATGGTTTTTTATTGTTAATAGATCACTGAGCAGAGAAAAATTGCAGTTATTTTTTTATTTTACTGAGCAGATCTAACACTAAATAACTCACTGGAATAAAATCACTGTAAAAGACAAAGAAAATGATCACACAAATCGATTAATTTCTGAAGTAGCTCACCTATAATTTTCAAATAAACCTTTGATAAACAAACAGACACAACGTTTTTGAATAATAATGTAATGAAATTTCGGTAATGTAAAAATTTTGAGAAAATTCCTCGAGCCGTTACGGGAAAAAAATTTATAGACGGACGGACAATTATTGCTCGTCTCAACTCTTATTTTGTTTATTTACATTGTTTGCAACAGCTATTTATTCTTCTTCATATATAAACATATCGATACTGCGCCGTTTGCATTTATCGACGGCTTCTGTACGGTAAGAAAGCTGGTTAGAAATTAGTTGCCTAGCAATAATTAATTGTCACGCGGTATCGGTCCTGCGATATTTTAAAATAAAGGCCCTCAATGTGGCCCTTAGACGATTTTTGCGGAAAATGAGACCGAGTCCAATCGATTCCTGGTGTCAAAATACCCTTAAGTACCAACTTCCGAGAAAATTCCTCGAGCCGTTTCGGAAAAAAAATTTACAGACAAACAATTATTGCTCGTTTAATAGTATAGGATAATGAGGGAGAAAAAATATTAATTAAAAATCGTGAACTGCCAAGTACAATGGAAGGTATAGCAAAGAAATTGTTATTGCTATATACCGGACCATACGTTATCACAAAAGATAATGGTAATAATACTTACAAGATAAGCAATGTAAATACAAGAAAAATAAAGGGAGTTTATAATAAAACTTCAATAAAAAAGTTTTCTGAAGAAGAATAAAATAACTAGAAATGAAATAAATATATTTCAAAATTCCAAAAGATTGTAAGAGCAACGTACTACCCTATTTAGATGATATATGCGGAATAAAAAGAAGTAATATAAATGAATAATAATGTAAAAAACAAAGGAAAGTTACACAAATTCCTTTCAATTTAAATCAACTCACAGTCTAATAAAAGGTTGATATATGAAGTATGAAATATAAAAGTGAGATAATAAGGAATAAGTTACACACATTCCTATATAATATAAATGTAAGAATCACAAACTTACGATTATAATTAAATAAAAAATAACTAAAAAGGAATATGCTACAAACATTCCTTTAAAGTAAGAGAACTAACTTACAAAAAATTATCAAAAATGATATTTAATACAAAATAAAATAAACAAAAATAAAATCAAGCTCAAATTACTGAGATAAATACCTGAAATTATAATGAATCAAATGTATTCAAAGAAAACAAAAAAAATCTGAACTGGTACAAGGAAAAAGAGAAGTTATATATATAAAACAAATATACAAGAAATGGCTAAAGCAGAATATTGCTAAATAACCAAGAAAAGAATAAAAATGTCTAAGACAATTAAAATGATCACAATGAGCATTGAAAACAAAATAATGAAAAGTGAGATATGATGAAATTAACATATGAATAAATATAAAAACAATCAAGTGTATGAGCAAATGATAGTATATAGTTAAGGTATAGCGGAAGGAAGAATGAGTAAAAGGCCAAAGTGATCTAAAAACAAACCACAAGGTGGACAATCCCAAAGTATATTATTATTATTATTATTATTATTATTATTAATTTAAGTCACAAGTTGACAAAAAAAGTATTTAAGATTGACTGTTGAAAAGTCCAGCAATCCAAATAAACTGAGCAGAGATGATGTTCCTCTGGTCTCAGAAAAAATGAGTAGTAATGGGAGAAACCAGCTACTAAAAGTTAGGGAAAAAATTGTGTATGAGGGAAAATGCACCAATGGAAATATAAATAAAAACATATCCAAATAAAATGGAATGAATTAAGTAAGAAGAGATGTAAAGAATGGAGAAACAAACCAGAAAGAAAAAGAAAAGATTATATATAACTGATAATTTCATAAAAAACTATGCTAGTGTTTTATCAAAATGATCAATTTTAGAGGACAGGCATTATGTTACAACACAAATAAGCCACCCCAGTACCAGGGATAAAAAGATAATTATAAATGTAAATATACTTCATATCAAATAAAATGTTTAAAAATAAATAAAATATAAATACTATGACACGACGAACGACGACATTACCCAACCCAAGTGATTGACCCAACAACAGAAAACCAAAAGAAGGGAACCACGAAACATACACAGAGACAAAAAGTGAGTGACCAAACAACTAGGAACTAACAAAAGAAGGTAAGAAACCAGAACCAAAGAAGAATAAAAGGAAGTGAACTAATTCCTACAACTAAATAGAAATTAAACCAGATGAGAAGAGGAGAACCGAATCAAAATGAAGACAATTGAAGTTGAAGAAGAAGAAGAAGAGGAGGAAGAATGAAGAGGAGACAAAGTGAAACCAAGAAGTAACAAACACCACATATAAAAGGGAGAAATGGTATACTCAAAGATAGAATACTGTAAATAAACCCCAAATAATTATCCACTAATGAAACAAATATTATTGTTATAAATGAAATAACTTATATACCTGTTTTAAAACAAAAGACAATTAAGAAGGAACGTAGTGTAGAAAAGTACACTAACCCCATTATTAAAGTTAGATTTAATGAAATGTAAATAACCAAATGTCATTAATAATAAGAATTATGTTATAAAGAAATAGTGAGAAATAATAGGAGAAATAAGTACAGTAGAACCTCATTGTAACGGACTAATTGGGGCTAAAGGTTGTCTGTTGTAATGAAAGTCCGTTATATAACAAATAAGTCTTGTTAGGTAGTATTTACATCAATAAAACTCGGTAAATTAGTATAAAACATGCATATTTTTACTTGACATCATTTTACATAGCATACACGACAAATGAGATCATACTGTTCATATTTACATTATAGACCAGAATTGAAACTTTATATACATTCTATTGTTTTATTCTCTTCAACAAGAAGGGCCTGGTTCATTATTATTCATTAGGTTATTACTACTAACATTAACTGGTTTGAAAAAAGTATTGATTTTTTGTTGTGTTTGTTTGTTATTTATTTCGTTGGTCAGTAACTGACGAAGATGCCGCAAGTGTTCATAGTAAACAAACACATTTTCATTTTTTGATTGTTCAACATATTCAATGACAAAATTTAAATGATCTTTCACTTCACTCACTTTTATTGTTGCCTGAGTATTGTCTTCCTCTTGTAAGTCTTCCTCTTCGTCCTCCGAAGAGTCTTCTTTCTCAGTGACACTGCCAACAATCTCTTCTTCCATCAACAAGTGGAATCCAGGGTCATCTTCATCTTCTTCAAGCCAGGTCTCCACATCTTCCAATAAAACTTCTTCCTCCCCTCCTCTTTGCAAAGTTTCACGGAAATCTTCTGTCTCACAATTTTCTATTTCTAAACATGCTTCTTCATTCTTTAACAGTTTTTTCCATGAGTTCACAAAAGTAGTTGGTTTAATTTCTTTTACAGCATCAGCAAAGTTGTGAATCATAGATCGAATGTTGTAGGCCTTCAAGTATTGAAGAGTCTTTTGGCCCCTTCTATCTTCTTCAGCAGAGGATGGCTCATCAACTTTTAAGATTTCATTGAGAAATTGTTTTCTATAAAGCCGCTTGGCAGTATAAATTACTCCTTGGTCCATGGGCTGAAACACGGATGTTGTGTTTGGAGGCAGGAACTTACACTTTACCTTCTTGTCTCAACTGCAGAGTTTGTCAACATCAGGGTGGGTTGGTGCATTATCCAAAAGAACCAAAGCTTTTATTTTTTCTGTTGGAATGTTCAAAA
Organism: Magicicada septendecula; assembly: GCA_034769895.1. Taxonomy (NCBI): domain Eukaryota; kingdom Metazoa; phylum Arthropoda; class Insecta; order Hemiptera; family Cicadidae; genus Magicicada; species Magicicada septendecula. Next base: position 77,801,990 of record CM068367.1, on the reverse strand, counting down.
TTTCCATTTGGTGGTTTATAATTGCTGGCACAGCTTTCTTATGAAACCAATCACTTGTTATTTCAGTTGTAAACCACCCATTTCGGGAACTATAATAGTGAACTGGTAAATTGTCCATCACATTTTTAAGTGCCCTTGGTTTTTTGCTTTTACCAACAATAGCAGGTTTAAGCACATGAGTGCCGTCTGCATTTGCACACAACAAAACTGACACACGCGTCTTGCTGACTTTTCTACCAGGCGTAGTTTTTTCGGCTTTTGAAGCTTGTGTATTGTCAGGTAGAGTTCTCCAAAATAAACCTGTCTCATCAAAGTTATAAATTTGGCTCAATTGATAACCTTTTTTTTTAATCAAATCGTCTAATTCTTTTATAAAAGGCTCAACAGCTTCAAAGTCTGCGCTAAGAATTTCCCCACTAATCTTCTTGTTTGAAATGTTGTGACGTCGACGAAACCTAAATAGCCAACCAGAGATCGCTTTAAACTGTTCAAGTCCCATCTGTTTGGAGAGTCTTTCGGCAGCCGCTTGAATTTCAATTCCTCTAACAGCCATTCCACATGAACGAAGCTGAGAGAACCACTTGTAGACTGCATCATCCAGTGTTGCCATAGAAGGCAACCGCATACACTTAGCTGCACTCTTCTCCTTTTCTACATTGAACATGAGTACAAAGTTACGAATGCCATTTTTTGATTTTTTAATGTCCGATACGGTTTTTTTTGCGATTTTATACTCACAACAAATGCTAGAAACAGACGCTTGTTTTTCTAATTTTCTATAATGGAGAGTTTATCCTGCCTTACGCTTCCGTTTCTGTCCTACACTTGGCTTACTTAACGACATGATTTGAATAAATTAAAAAAAGTTATAGGCAGGACGTGTGACTGCGCGTGACAAACAACTGAACAATACTGACCAGTAGTGTTGGGAGTGAAAATATACCTGGCTAAGGCGTTAAACCTTTCTTTGTTTTCAACTCCCTTTCCCTTACCATTCAAACAAACAGTTTCCTGTATTTGTTGTTATTATCTCAACAGTTAATTCTCAAACCAGTTAATTCACTGGTGGATTGGGGTTGGGTTCTAACTTTCAACAATTTATACCTGACAAGGGTGTTTGTCTCTGAAAACTGTAATTCGGCACTGGCGGGCAGACGTGAGTCATTCCGGTGCATTGACTTAGTTACTAGGGGGTGGAGGTGCGACGTAAAAGACGTGTCCGTTGTAAAAGAAGTCCGTAGTAACGGGGTCCGTTATAACGAGGTTCTACTGTATAGGGATTACCCACTAAGTAACACTTAATATAAACAGTGAAACAAAATAAAGTGCAATAGTGAAAGTGTAAATACCCCAAAATAGTGAGTGTATCAGTGATAAACCTCTGTTAATTAAAGGTGAAGGTGATACGTGGAAATAGATATTATCAGTAATAAAAATGCAATAATAAGTAAGAAAACACTTAATAAATCATTGGTAAACCAGTCAATGATGTGAGTGAGCTTATGAACAATCATATAATTAAGAATAATTAAAAATAGTATTTCAAATAGAGATAAGTAAAGTACTGTATGTGATATTATTCAGGGAGAAAGCCCAGGTAAAAACAGTTTGTATTAACATGGAATGGAGGAAGATAGTAGTATTGAAATAAGGTTTTGCATTAAAATTAAGTATACAATGAATAAAACACCCCATGTTAGAAGGGAAATAAATTTAATGAGTTTGAAGGAAGTGATGATGTTTATCACTCAAAGTAATAGCAAAAGAATGAAATTAATGTTAAAACCAACAGTAACTAATAACTTATAAAGAATTGTTTGTTTCAATGTTATGAATAGGATATGGCTGAAAGGAACTTGCAGTCCATAAGCCTAATTGTTATATTTTAAAATATGTGTAATGAAATCTATATTGACTTGTAATCCAAGCATAAACAGAATCAAAACACAACACAAACAAATATAATAACAAAGTGAAGCCCATCAGGCTGAATTAAAATGTAATTTAAAAGAAATAAATGAAATACCATCATGGCTGCTTTTGGCTATGAGCATGCATAACTGTCAGACACACACAAATGTCAATAGTAACAAATTCACAAGGAAATTTACTAATCTAAGACCAGTAAATAGTCAGTAATTATGTATAAATCATGTTAAAAGAGAAATGTTATTATAAAAGTTTAATTTAAAAGAGATATGTAATTTATCAAATGTCAAAATAATTAGACTAAAGTTAATGTTTAATAGAATATGACCTTATGAGGTATCATTTTAAACTTTGAAAGGAAATAACGACAATAGTGATATTATTTATTACCCCAAAGGAACGATAGAGGAATAAAATCATTCAGAAAATATATAATAAATTTGAATAAAAAATTCAAATCTCATAACAATGCTTTTGAAAGAGGCCTTAACCAATCAAAGGGTTACTGTTACCATAGAAACGGGCCATTGAATACTAATTTTCCGTTAAATTTATTAGACTTGAAAAAATTACGCATGGGTAAGCGGCACGCAAGATTGTGATGACTGAAATTTTACATTAAATAGTTAAAAAGACGTTCAGAAGTTGACAACAAGAACCAAAGACGAATAGATGCAGAACTACCAAGATTAAACGATGTCCTGGAACCAAATAAAAAGAAATTAAATAGCAGAAAGTCCCAAGACGAGATAGAAGAAGATGCCTGAAGTTTAAACCAGCCCAAAATTGCAGAATTTCCACTACCCCAGATGACAACATATCAACACTGCCTGAACTGATAAGTATCCACTAAATTTATTAATCCCAGAAACCAAATTACTTTAAATATTTCTCAAAACAATCAAAATTTCTCACTATTAAACAAAATTAATTTTCTTTCAAAGGTTTAATGCATAATCAACTTACGTAAAAACATTTGTTAATTAAAATATAACCTCGCATTAGTGTGCGAACTTTGTAACAAATAATACGACACTACCGAACAACTTGTAAAAACACTTTATACTCTTTAAGTTAGTGATGGGTCGAATCCAAGAAATTACCGAATCCGAATTCGAACCCGAACCAGAATATTTTGTTTTCGAATCCAAAACCGAATCCGAAACCGAATCCTTAGTGACAATTCTGAGTTGAGTAACGTGAATGATGTAAATTCAGTAATAGGATGCTGATGAAGGCTAAAAGAATATTATATAATTCTTCTATATTATAAAAATTATGTTTAATGAAATAGTTATTGTAATAATTCTGAAATTATACATAAATATATAAGAAAGCTAGGTTTAATTAAATTTACTCAAACATATACCACACAAAGGCACCATAATGAACATTTGGGAAAATTTACAAATATACAAACATAAAACAGAAAACAAACTAATACCTGAACAAATACAAATCAATACAAAACATGACACAATATTCAAAGCACTCAACATTGAAAATACACAAAAAACTAACACATACACCACAATCACACACAATAAAACCAATTTGAAATACCAGAAGCCAACAGGAAGCCACAATAATAGTCAACCAACAACACATATGTACTTCACCAGACAAAAAAACCGGAAGGCTGAGGATGGGTACAAGATAGTACCCGAAACATGTTCCTAATAAGGAAAAAAAAGGTATATCTTGAAGTAAATTTATTTATAAATATTAAATGTATTACATACATCAAGAAACGGACTGTAGCAGAAAGTGATTGAATATATATATATATATTACTATAATACTTATAACTATTTTACCTCAAGATGTATTTTTTCTTTAGGGACATGTTTCGGGAGATCCTGTTCTCCCATCTTCAACCTTCGCCATCTTGCTTCTGGTGCAGTGATACAGAAATGGACTGTAGCAGAAAGTGAATGAAATATATATATATATATATATATATATATATATATATATACTATTTCTTTAAATCCCCATTTTCTTTTTTTAATTAATAGCTTTTTTCTATGTTTTATCAGAATTTAAACAGCTGTATACTATGTTAAAATTTGTTCAAAATTTAGGAAAAGTTCAAAAGTTACTCATCCTCATTGCTAATCCTTTCCCCACCAATTCGAATTTGTCATTCGCCACTTCGATATTATTTTAAACTGTTAACATTGTTATTAATGAATGCCCACTTGTTTCTCACTCCGTTATTATTGGAAATACTTTTAAAACCACATTTTATATTAGTCGGCCGACTGGATATTTTGCTCGCGAGGACTGTTTTCTGACCGCGCAGTCTGAGGGCTTTTGTCGACTGAAGATTTTCAAAATGGCCAAAGATCTTCTGTGTGTGGCAACTTGCATCGGGATTGGTGGAACGCATCTCGAGGAGTTTACGTCATCTAGCACCTAGTGAAAAGGAATTTTTGAGGCGTGACATTTCCATGGGAACGCTGGCTGATTTGTGCGCGCGTACACGTGAATGCGCACCCTTGCTGATAACTCGTACATTCCCAGACTCTTTAATTGCTTTTGTCCCTCGCACGGCTTGGTATGAAGGGGACTGCAAGGTGTTCAAAAATGTCATGCGTTTGTGATCAAAACGTTGTTCAGCTTGAGTTGCTACTACTTTTTATAATTATTAAAGAATAAAATAAATCCCAATAGTTTGTCCCGTTACAATACCCCCCCAATGAGAGGGTTTCTGTCGAAACAGAAAAACTCTCATTGCCTAAAAACCTAAAAGGATCAGCTAGGATATGACGCCAACAACCCCCCTTTAATCCTTATTACAATCATGGGTAACTTACCCCTCTAGTCCGGTGACTATGGCTGCACCTGAATGACATTACTGGACTTCTCTGGTCGAGATCCCAACAGTCAGACAGGCACCCGCCACAGTATCACCAAACTCTGTAACATTCAATAAAAAATATCAATTACGGGCTTTTCAACATACCACATCCTTAACAGACTTGTTTCCTCTTAGTCGTACTGGTTTGCGTTAAGAAGCACTGGTTGCATCTATTCGTATATTCTTACCATACATATATTACATTGTATATTCAAATAAACATTCTTATTTTACAAAAACCTAACCTCAAAATAAGCAATACCATTTAGGTTAATATCTGATTACAATTTTTTAGCAGTAAATAACTTTTATTTCAATTTCCATTAACTAAATATTTTACCTGTTTGTCTGGTATTATCATTTCAAATCAAAACTAGATTATTCAATTCCCATCATTGCATTTCTATCAGTTATCATTTATTTTATAATTCAAATCAAAAGAAATCTAAGTTCATTACCAAAATTAACATTTTAATTTAATTATATCATCTCTTTCCATTAATTACTTTAATTACACTGCTTAAAACGTTTTACATTAATTAAATCCCTTCACCTAAATTTTAATTACCTTATAATTAAACAATAACTTACTTCAAAACAATCTTAATGCATTTAACTTCATCTGGTATTTATTTACTTCATAATAAAAATTGCTCTATCATCTTTATAACCTGCACATCAAAACTTTCAAATTTACTACCAAATTCCTATCTTTTAATTGAATTTGATTTTCATTCTACACACATTCATAATTATATACTGTCAATTATTAAAAAATAAAAAACTTATTACTACCATAAAATCGATTGCAACTATAAATTGATTACAACAATATAATATATACAAGATACTATGAATCAGCTGATATCTTATCAAAGTAGCATAACCTCATATAGAGAACATGAAAACATAATACAACTTTATTTCAAATTTTTTTTTTATCAACTTTTAATTATTTATCATAATTTTGTCTTTGCCTGGGTTGTACAAAAACCACCACGATAGCTGCTATGCAAGTTGACTTAGGTGTTGAGCCGATCGAACTGTACATTAGAAGACAAATGTGGACAAAACTTTTGAAAGTCAATACATTACCAATAACTCACCCATTATACAGCTTGTGTGCCAATCAGATAAGCATTAAAAATTCGTTCAACTATCAAACGAACATACTGTCGACAACGTTATCGTATAATGTGCCGGAGCAAATTCCACCTGTGTACGATGAACCGCCACGTAGCTGGCTGGGAATAAAAGTGATCGTGGATCTTCCACACAAATTCGGCAAAATGAGTCATCCAGATATACTTAGAGCAGAAACACTAGAGATGATTGACGAGCAGTATAAAAATCATATGAAGATCTTCACAGATGGATCGGTGGACATCGAAAGCGGGAAGTCAGGTGCAGGGTATTTCAACCAGAGTAATGGAAAAACGGTACTATATTCCAGCTAACGCACAGTCCAGTATGGACGCTGAATTATTGGCTATAAATGCGGCATTAACCTGCTGTCTTTCCATTGAGCAAAAGCTCATCTGTATCTTGACTGACTCCAAATCATCATTAGAAGCGCTATCAAAATCTGGCACGAGTGCGTACTTCTTTCGTATTAATGAAATAAGGAAACTATTCCTCCAGCTACACAATGAAGGAAAAATGATCACCCTTCAATGGGTTCCATCCCACTGTGGAGTCCCCGGAAATGAAATAGCAGATGGGATCGCGAGGGAAGCGTGCACAATGTATCCAACTAACCTAAAGAAGTTCTCCCTGCTGCAGTGCAGAAGCTCGGGTGACCGACACTTCAGGAGCTCTTGGGAGGACAGTTGGAAATCAGCAACCACAGGTCGCAGCTTATACCAAATACAACCTGTGCCGGCCAAGGAAGACATCTACAAGGGAGTAGCGCGTCCGATAGCTGCTTTTGCTGCGAGGGCACGTACCGGCCATATCGTTACCCAAGAATATCTCTTTAGGTTCAATCTCACGGATACACCACAATGCTTATTGTGTGAAGACGGAGAGGAGAACCTTGAACATATACTTATAAAATGTCATTACCCGATTGCCGCAAGGGATATCTTAAGGATGCAAGTGTCGGGATGGCAAGAAATCTTGAGCAATAAGAAGTACTGGGCTATCGCTTCTATGATCTACCATGGACATCGGGCTATCGGCTACAGTTGAAGCTGGATGCCTGTAGTAAGAAGTAAGTAAGTAATTATTTATCATTTATTCTACCTAACATTTACACACTTTCCCTAAGTTAACTTCTTTCAAATTCATTTAATTTCTTTATTGAAACATTTTACTCTACTTCAAAGACGTTATCAAATTTATACTCACATATGGTCAATCATTTAATCAAATAAAACATGATTACTGTCATAGACTCAAAATATAAACTAACGTCACCACAAATATAACGTGCAAAACCCTATGTACTTTCTGATACGTCATACTAACCATTGTAACTTCTCAATTAATTAAATTATAATTAACTCTTACCTTAGGGTTTTATTCCAGAGTCTTTCAGACGAAAACAGCTGCAAAAAGGATTATTTGGATTTGATATGTGTGAAAATGACGCTAACACATTTTCTACTGTCTAAAATGCATACTTATTTTATTCATCGAAAATCGCCCCCTTTTTCTACTTCTACAAATGACAGTATCTTTGTTATCTTTTGTTTTTAAAATACTATGATAATTAACATTACTAAATACGTATAAGAAAATTGAAAATGAACCAGTATATAACCATACACACACACACACACACACACACTCTTTCTCTTTTAATGTTTGAATAAACTCCCCTCTCTTAGAGATCTCTATTTCTTATTAATGTGTCTATAAAAGCGAATATTGAAATATAATAATTGAACTTTAAAAGGTTGTACTCATCCTGATAATAGCTTGCCTCCAATGCACACCCGTATTATTCACGTATAATAACCGTGACACCAGTTCACTAACTGACCGATTTCTGAGTTGTCTCGCACTCACGCCACTGTTGGTACCGGTACTGATTTTATGGTTTATTGTCTCATGGTTCTTATTGATTTACTAATTAACGTCTCACGTTCTGGAAGATGATTAAGTCGGCCGATATAACTTTTTACTCTTAGATGTTGTTGTAGGCTGGCCGCGCGCGTTATTGTAATATTTATAAATGTCTACACACTCTCTTAGATAGGCCGTATTTGTCTTAACGGCCTATCTGTAAACCCGAGGCCACTATTTTTTAATTAACCAACTTTTACTATCTGAATGCTGGCTGTCTGTTCACTCTCTAATGACACACTGCAGACTGGAGACTGTGTCACAAGGCTGCTGCTGGCGGTTACGCAATGCGTCTGGCAATTGTTTTGGCTAACAATGTGCATTGCTGTACTGGAGGCTCCTTACAGGTGCAGTTAACTATTGAATTACTGAATTAAATACTGATTTATATAAAATAAAATTCCCATTTCTGTACCGTTACACCATAGGACTCAACAACTACACATTTTTACTTTGACTCCTTTACTATTTATTATCAAATTCAAATCTCAGAGAAATCATTTCATTCATTATCAGATTCCTTTATACAACATTTTAAATTAATTAATTCATCTCGCATTTATTGAATTCGACCAGTTTTTTTTTAACACTAAGTTTTTTATTTACAATTCCAAAACAATTACAATTCATTTGTATTATAACCTTCATAATTATTCTTGTTGTTTATTTAATCTGGTATTCCATTATTATTATTATTATATTGATAAAATCATTCCCCCTTGCATACCTACATTGTTTACATAAACTATTGAGTACAACATAACCTACTACACAAACACAATTAATCTCACTACAAATTTATCTACAATTTTTTGTCATATCATTATTGTTTACCACACCTCATTATATAATTTACCCAAGTCATTACCATAAACTAAAATAATTAAATGTTCATTCACTGTTTATTTAACCACCATCATCGTATATTAGTCTGGTTTTCATATTACACCATTCATTTACAATTAAAGACATATAACTATTATAATTATAATAATAATCATCATTTACTTCATCCCTTGTATTAATATAGTAATTACAAATCTTATTGCGTACTATTATTTCAAAATTCCTGTCGACATTTGGTATGGCAAAGTCTCCCTTAATATTTTCCGTTACAATCAGGTAAGTTATATCATTATATTCCTCTACTACATCAGTTATCTCATAAGGTAAGTAATCAATATTATCATTTGCTGTACTACCTATTTTTCAAGGTAAGTACTCAATATTATTAACTCTTGCAATATCTATTTTCTCTACTAACCCTTTATAACCTATATTCAGCTTAAATATCTCTATCAGTCTCTCTCTCTCTCATAATCACTTTGTATTTCCATTAAAATTTCATTGCCACTATCATTATTCACTTTAGCTTCTAACACCACATTTTTAATTATATCATCATAATTACCACTAGTTTTAAATTCGTCACTTACCGTAGTATTTGTACCTTCGTTATTTCTGTTCTCGTTACACTCACCTGTAACTGTATCATTTTCTACCTCCTCCTTCAGAGTTCTACTTTCGTTTATTTCGTCTTGTATTTTATTTATATTTATCGTTATCTCACCTTTCATTCCATCAATAATCTCACTCTGTTTCTCTAGTTTCTTATTCATTTCAACAAACTTCTCATTCACTCCATTAAAATTTTCATTTATACTTTCAAGTTGGCTGTTCATATTCAAATTATTCATTTTTAGTTCGCTTCTTATGTTCGCGAATTCGTTATTTATGTCTACTAACTTCTCGTCTTGTTTGTTAAATCTATTATTTATTTCATTTATTTCTGTTTTTATCTCTGACTTTAACTCTACACTACTTGCATTTATCTCTGATTTGATTTCAATTTTAAATTCATTTAAACTCGTGTTTTGTTGGTCAAACTTATTATTCATTTCTACGCTATTTGCATTTCTCTCTGATTTGATTTCAGTTTTAAACTCATTCAAATTATCATTATTCTTTTTCATTACTTCCATAATCAATGCTAATTGATTAAATATATCTACATTATTGCTTTTGCTATCCTTAGCGTCTACCGTTTCAATTTCGTCTACGCTCTCGTTAACATTTTCGTTTGTCGATATTAAATTGTCTTGTTTAATGTCTAATATTTACCCCCCCCCCCCCTCTACACTCTCACATAAATTTGCATTCGTATTTTTCTCTGCCATTTTCGACTAGGTTGTAAATTATTTTAATTTTAACTAATTTTAATTTACAACGTCCCTGTTCGGGCACCAACTGAAGTCGTAGTCGGTAATTAATGATTAATTTTGCGTTACCTTACCTTTATTTAGACATCAAATGTAAATCTTGACGTTCATGTGAAAATTAAACAAGGTGTCGTCTAGTGTACTTGGCAGAGAAAAACAGGTCAATGCAAATAAACAAGTACATATTTATAAGATCATATAAAACATTACTTTATTTCTTTAACATGACATTCATTTCTTTTTCTACGTATTTTTATATACAGTAGACTCTCAACTATCCGACCTAATGTGGCGGTCGGCCGGGTCGGATAGCAAAAAAGTCGGATACACGGGAGCCGTAGGCATACCAGCCTCTGTAAGGTCAATGACCGCCACCCTATTGCGTTGAATGTACTTGTTGCTATTTGGATGCGTACGTCATATCAGTTTGTCCTTATAAATGACGTACAGTAATAAATGAATTAGAAAGAAATAAAATAAGAATTCGCAACTACAATATCTTTCACAAAACCTTTATTTGAATGACGAAACAAAATGTGTAGTTAACAATAAGTTGAATGAGTTTTACTATGAGTTTATACGAAAGCTTTCAACCAAATTAGTTGTTAATATAAATCAAATTATAATAAACCTAAAACTACGTACTGTATAATGAAAGAACAAGTGAAACTTACATTGTGTAAGGTTTGAAAAAGTCTGTAATTGAGACCTGCTTCTTTCCTCGCATTAATTTCCTTGCCGCTATATCCTTCCACTTACGTAAACATATGATGTCTGCTGGTGTTGCTTCTTCTTGCTGGCCAATGTATTCCACTGCCGTCTCGATCGCCTTCAGGCCTTCGGAGTGGGTTATACGATCGGAGGGTTCATCACCTTGTTCCTCTTCAATCGGCTGTTCATTTAATACCATCGCTACAATATCTTCGTCTGCAATTTCTTCGATTTCGTCCTTTGCCAACCATTCTGTGATGTCTTCCATGAAGCTTCCTCACATCCGGGAACTTTTTCTAATAGCGATACAAGCGCAGTGTTATCAGTTGCATTTTCCACATCACATTGCTGTTCTACATCTTCCCACTTATCACTGGCTCTGTGACCCAGCAAAATTTTCCACACTCGCACAAGTGTTAAAGATGGAATTTCATCCCATGCCTCGGACACCCATCTGATGACGTCAAGCATGTCTACTGACTGTAGTGCCATCGCAACTTCTGTATTATCAATTGTCGCGATGATATAGCTTAGTAGCCTACGTCGATATTTCTTTTTCAAAGCTTGGAGCACTCCCTGATCCATTGGCTGACATATAGATGTAACATTTGCAGGCAAGAACAAAGCTTTTATGTCTCCATCTTTTAACTGGTCATTTGCTGGATGTGAAGGAGCGTTATCTAAAACTAGGATTGCTTTCCTTGTTAAATTGTTTTCAGCTAAATGTTTTTCAACTTGTGGCTCAAATTCCTGTTCAAACCAATTTTTGAAAATTTCTCCATTCATCCACGCCTTTTTTTGATGGGTATAATGCAGGGGCAAAGAACTTAAATCTTTAAGATTTTTAAAAGCCCTAGGCTTGCGAGATTTTCCGGTCAAGGTCAGTCTCAACTTGTGGTTTCCGGTTGCGTTATTACAAGCTAAAACTGTAACGCGGTCCTTGCTCTTCTTGAACCCTGGTGTGGCCTTTTCCTGTTTAGACGCTAGTGTTTTAGACAGCAACATACGGTAATTGAAACCCGTCTCATCACAGTTGTACACTTGTTCTCCGGAAATACCTTCCTTATCAAGCAGGTCAAAAAAGTGTTTTTTAAAGTCAGGGACAGAGTCCTTATTAGCAGACAATGCTTCACCACTAATCGTCATCTGACGAACACCAAAACGTTTCTTCCAGCGATCAAGCCACCCGTCACTGGCAGTAAACTCACCATCGTCTCCTTCGATCTGTTTTTTAAACTGAATCGCTTTTTCTTGGATAAAGGGGCATGAAACTGTCAATCCTTTCCCCCTCACATTTTCATACCACAGATATCAAGCCTCTTCAACTTCCACATGTTTTCCTTTTTGCATAGTTTTTCTAACTTTCACGCCACTGCCACTTGCTTGCTTAGAACACCATTTTTCAATCTCTGCGCGATTTCTTTGCCAATCACCCACAGTAGTTTTTCCAACTCCTAACTCCAGTGCAATTTTGTTTACCGACTCACCAGAATCCATTCTTTTTATTGCTTGCAGTTTTTCTTCCAAAATTACTACCACTTTCGTTTGTCACCCATATTTTACTTAAAAATAAAAGCCACCAACAATACTGTATACACACTTTATAACAAATTAAGAATCCACGAACGACTGAACCGCACGGACTGACTTCTGGACACAGACTGACTGATGCACCTGTTACACACTCAAGTAGGAACACGAAACTTTCCTGTCACAACATGAATCAATTGGCGTACTGTATTGGTAACTGGTGATTCACGCGTAAGTGCCTTCACCCGCGTGGCGGGATTGCTCACATGACGTTTGAAGGCGCTAGTAATCGGATCGGAAATACTGTATACGTACCGTACACTTTTTTTTTTTTTTTTTAGTAGCGGGGCGGGTCGGATAGGCCGGAGGTCGAATAGTCGGGAGTCGGATAGCCGAGAGTCTACTGTAATTATATTACAACATACTGTGATAGCCCATTATAGGATGTTATCAACTAAACATATTAAAAGAAAACCAAATATTGAAAATACATATTATAATCGGTATACCTTAAATAATTAACGCAACCCAGTGTTTTTGTTCATTACGTAATTTTCACACTCCCATACATATTGTGACAGCAGCGGTATGCGAACATCTGCTCTCCGGTACCAGCGGTGGACACAGCGAGCCAATCCGGCATCAGCAGCCGCCGAGACGTGACCAACTACGTGTTCGGAGCTAGCCAATCAGCGATCCCGGTTAGTTAATAAAACCCGGGCCGGCAGAAAATTTTACGCACTCTTCATCGCCACGCCATCGAACGCACTTCATCTCCTCTCCTCTCTCGGACGACATCGGGGCGGAGTCAGCCGGAAGGAACAGCCGAAGAATAGAACCGCCGCCGTTCTTGCGTCTTCGCACTCCCGTTCCGCGCCAGCGATGGATTTCGCTGGGCCGGCAGCCGACTCTACAACCGGTGCCGAAAGAAGAGGAGGACTGCAGTACGCCACGATCAGCGGGCGCAGCCGCCGAACAACTCAGCGCGGCACGACCAACATCAGCTTTCTCGCCACAAGGTCCTTTTTAGGGCCACCAAAAACGATAGTGTGTACGATTGGCGCCAGTTGTCATGCGGCAAGCCTTTTGTCCGGTGACAATATATATATATTATAACAGGACCAAATATCATTAATTTGGAGTTATATGTTAAGGGTATACTATATTGATGTTTAAATAAATTTTAATAGTCAAAACTCCACTCATATGTTGTAACGATCATGTTAACGTAGTATTCAGGCGAACACGCCTATGCCCGCGACCGTTACATAATCAACCCACTGTGTAACGAATAGGACCACGCCCAAACTTTCAATTATTAATATTTCGGAAACCGGTAAATTCAGGCGAAATCCATTATAGCCAAAATGTTTGCCGAAATATTAATAATAGGGTGTGCGAATTTTATGCAATAATAATTAAATAATAACAGAGTTAATTAATTTTATGTTAATAACTTCCGTAATAATTGAGCTACATAAAAGAGCTTTTAATATGTTATAGCTATAAGAATTATCTACCAAATGTATATTTTAGAATTAGCACAACTTGGCTTGCAGCCAAGATAATTGCAATATAAAGTGCCACCGGAAATCCTGGACGACAATTCAGTTCCGTTGTGTTAAGAATATTAATAATAATATAAATTCTCAGTCTGTGGGAAAGTAGTTTCGTTCTCACGGGGTGAGGTGATTCAAATTTTGGTTAGTAGGGAGAGTGTGTCAGCCAATCAAATCATTCGAAGAAATTGGAACGAACGCGGAGTTTTGGGGCTGATCAAACACTCGACTGCCAGTATTCAAGAAGAACAGACGTACATCTTCAATCGTCTCAAAACCATAGTTTTGTGAAGACTGATTTGAAGACTATGTGGTCAACACGCCTAATTACGATCATCATAAAACAGATCAACTGTAACGACTCGTAATTACAGCGTCCAGTCAAGATACTCTTCCACATCAACAAACAAGCGTACCATGCACTACATTAACTGTGGGCGTATGCACGCAAGAGATCTACAAGACTACAAGACATTACTTCAAGAATACGACAGAGAGGCCGTCTAAACCACTTGCGAATCAGCCGACTAGCAGAGCGACAACTCGTAACGAAACACACACGCTGACATGGAACGTGGATCGATGAGGGACCTGAAGCAGTTCTCGCAGAAAACTACAGACGTAAAAACTTCATCAATAGCAGGAGAGCAGAGTGTTGCTGATTTCCTAGCTCACCGCCAAAACCCAGGACGCTCAGTAGATCACTATCTCTAGCCGATTGGACAAGGACAGCGAGGGACTTCCAGGAACATCTCTACAATCCTCTTCAGAACCAGGAAAGTCAAAATTACGTTATTTATTTTTCAACAGTTCAATTTTTCTTTCTTTTAAATTAAAATCAATGTAATATAAATCATTCAGATGCCATAAATCAGAGACTCTAATTAAATAAGAATTATTCACGTGTGATAATCTGTATAGCCAGTATAAGTAATTATTAAGCTTTAGTTAAGAATTAGTAGTAGATAAAGAGAAAAGCGCTATACAAATCTTAACAGAGAATTAAATAATTTGCTCATACTGCAGTATACGTGAGTCAGATCACTAGTAAATAAAGGGGCGTGAACTAGATTGTCACGGCCAGTTTATTTTTGAATATTTTCATCAACTTTAGAGTTTTTATTGCATTAGAATCGTTTTTAAAATCATTTAAATTAAATTGAATTAATTAAATTCTCAGTTAAAATAACTTCTTTCAAAATAACGAGCTCAACTTCTGAAAATTATTAATCGTTCAGAAAACATTATACAAGATTTATTTACTGTTTAGTTTGTAAGAAGATTTGAACTTATAAGCATTTCATTCTTGTGTGTGATTGGAGTAATAAACCCCGTTTTTATTACCCCACATTGTATTTTTTATTGCTGTACTACGGAGCCTACCAACCTCACAAAACTCTTCACTTTTAAAATAACATATTTAGTGTGCTGTTGTTATACACTCGAATTTACATACTTGCGAAACCAAATCCAAAATCCACACGCCCTAGTCGGAAGAAAACTGCAAGATCGGACAGCAGGTAGGTGCTCACACATTTCCACAACACAACAACACGTTTTAATAATGTTATAATATATATTTATACTATTTCTTTAAATCCCCATTTTCATTTTTAATTAATAGCTTTTTTCTTTGTTTTATCAGAATTTAAACAGCTGTGTACTATGTTAAAATTTGTTCAAAATATAGGAAAAGTTCAAAAGTTATTCATCCTCATTGCTAATCCTTTCACTACCAATTCGAATTTGTCATTCGCCACTTCGATATTATTTTAAACTGTTAACACTGTTATTAATGAATGTCCACTTGTTTCTCACTCCGTTATTATTGGAAATACTTTTAAAACCACATTTTATATTAGTTGGCCGATTGGATTTTTGCTCGCGAGCACTGTTTTCTGACCGCGCGGTGTGAGGGCTTTTGTCGACTGAAGATTTTCAAAGTGGTTAAAGATCTTCTGTGTGCGGCAACTTGCGTCGAGATTGGTGGAATGCATCTCGAGGAGTTTACGTCATCTAGCACCTGGTGAAAAGGAATTTTTGAGGCGTGATATTTCCGTGTGAACGCTGGCCGACATGTGCACGCGTACGCGTGAATGCGCACCCTTGCTGATAACTAGGGCTAGGATTTTTATGTAATATCAACATGCAAAATACGTACATATTTATGTAATAATATTAGGTGAAATATGTAATATTACATAAAAATATTTTTAAATATGTAAGATTAATTTAATTTTTATATAAATGATATATTAAACATTATATTACTTGAAGATTCCTCATTTTATTAATTATATTTTTGCAAAATAAAGTGTGGTACAATAATTAATTAATTAAGCATGTCCATATTATAGCAAACTTAAATAAATTCCATTATTATGTATGAAAAAATGCGAAAATTTAATAGAAGTTTCACAATTATTATAATTTTCATAGTCACTGTTTAAACTATCTGTCCACTAAATATTACTTTGCAGAACTCAATCTACTTACTTCACTCCGAATTGCAATGAACTATCAGATACATCTCCAAGTTTTCCATTGTCATGGAATGCCGCTGGTCAGAGAGGATGTTTTTGTATACAGAAAATGACCTCTCCACGTCACAGGAAGTTGCTGGTGCAAATTTAAGTAGATTAAATTTTTCAGGAGAGATATCATCTGGAGGATTCTCTTCTTCGCCGCTGAGGATCTTGCACGCTGCAGTCATTGTCGAGAAGCCAGGGTTTCTCTCCATAACAGACTCAGATTTCTTCATTACTTCTATTCCAACAGTCCCTTCAACAGCATTTAACTTGGATTTCACATCTTCCACAATGTCCAATGATTTCTTCAAAGGCATGCCACGAGTTTCTAATTTTAAAATACTGTCAGCAATGAATCCAAAATTGCTTTGGATATAAGCTAATTGGCACTGTACTTTAGAATCACTGAAGGCACTTTGGGCGTCTCTCACTGGAACTGCTGATTTACCTGTGTAAACGAATCTATCACAGACTTCACATCTTTAAAATGTTCACTATAAAAGCAGGCAGCTTCGATCCACGTACCCCACCTAGTCAGGACAGGTTCAGGGGGCAATTTCATATTTGGCAATTGTTCTCTGTAGTGCAACACACGTTGGGGGGCTTTAACGAATACTTTCTTGGTGTTTGAAATAATGCTGTTCACTTGTGGATATTTACTTCACACTTCTTCGGCGACACGTTGCAGTCCACGGGTGAGACAGGTGAAATGGATCATATTTTGATAGAACACACATAAAGCAGTTCCCGCCTTTAGCATGTACGCTGCAGTATCAGAATAAAGAACAAGAACTTTATCTTCTTGAACGCCTTCAGGCCACAACACTTTAAGTCCATCATTCACAAAACGAGCAACTGTTGCATGATTTGTGTGTTCCAACACTTTCGAAGAAATCAGAAAAGGTGTAGGGGATTCTTCTCCATCCAGCTTACCAATCACAAGGTTGGCAACATAGCGCCCTTTCACATCCGTAGTTTCATCGACAGCGATCCATATATAGTTGCTGCCTGTATGACGTCGCACGTATGCCAGTGCTTCCTCGTAACACAAATGCAGGTAGTTTTTTTGGAGCGTAGAATCGTTAGGTACCTGCCTCCCGCAATACATCTCTAAAAATACGTGATATTTAGGTACCTGGAGTTTGTACCACGGGATACTTGCGGCAACCATAGCAGTACATATGTCATAGAAGAATTCATTCCTTGCACTTGAAGACTGTTGCATTTGAGATAGAAGGACTTGCTTTTTAGATGTTTGTAGTGCTTTATTCCTAGTATGCAGGGCACTGCGCACATGTTGTTCAAGTTGTGATTTTATTGAACATGTAATCTTCTTATTACAAGCCTGGCAGAGAACCACAGCTCCATCAGTAGTGAACGAATCATCTATTGTAACCCACAACTTTAACTTCGATGATAATTTTGACGCTACAGGAGGCATCACAGGTGGAATTCAATTAAACACTGTGGTTGCCAAAGCGATACTAAACGTACGAACTCAAGAATTCGCCGAGAAAAACGAACAAACTGTTCTTTCTCATGCACACAAACAGTTTACTCTTTACTCTGCCCCTTCCACTTAGCCTCTCCATTTACTAGTACCCACCCCACCACGCACTCTGTTTGTAAGCAAAACGGACTGTTTTCCTAGAAACGGAGCTGTTTGTCCAAAACAACTGTTGCTTATCGTTTCTGAAAACGGAGTGAATAAGCAAAACACAATCGGCAATGAACTGTTCTTTTCTCCACTAATATCTTTCTTGGAATTCTTCCCTGACCCTTTCTCAGCAGCTTATAAATAGCTTGGAAAATCCGTTTCAGGTACCTGAGTTTCTAGTGAACAAATATTGTTATATGGACTGTTTTAAATTACCGTATATTTCACTTGCAAAAAAATACTTTTTTTTACAGTAAGAGACAGAATATTAGGGGAGCGGGATGGTGTAGCGGCTTCGCTGCTCGCCTCTCACGCTAGCGACCGTGGTTCGAATCCCAGTGTGTCGGTGCGAGATTTTCAGTTGAAAAATCCCGCGGTGTCAGGAAGGGCATCCGACCTTAAATCCCCGGCCACAACTCTTACACGCCTTAGTGCGTGGAAACAGCGACCCTGCGCAAGCGGGATAAGCTGAGGAAGTTGCTGAAGAGACAGAATATGTAATTTTACATAAAAAAAGTAAAAATATGTTTAATAAAAGTAAAAATATGTAAAAAAATGTCATTATGATCAAATATGTAAAATATGTAACAACAAAATGTCATTATATGATAGCTAAGGTTCTAATTCACGGACATTTATCATTTTTAGTTATGTATAAGCAAAGGGAAAGAATATGTATTTACATACGAATCCTTGCTCTACTGATAACTCTTACATTCCCAGACTCTTCAATTGCTTTTGTGCCTCGCACGGCTTGGTATGAAGGGGACTGCAAGGTGTTCAAAAATGTCATGCGTTTGTGATCAAAACGTTGTTCAGCTTGAGTTGCTACTACTTTTTATAATTATTAAAGAATAAATTAAATCCCAATAGTTTGTCCCGTTATAGACTGAAGGGTTAATAACAAATGTACAAAGTGTAACTATCTGTAAATAGTCTTTAAATGATCAGTATATAAAGGACTACCGTAACTATTGGTGACGAAACCAAATAATATTTATACTGATTAATCAATTATTAATAAAATGTTAAATGAACATGACCAATGGCAGTCAAAATGCAAGTTCACTAATCATAATTACAAACAATGTAGAATGTCAAACAAGGAAAATGGATTGTAAAACTTGTTAGTAAATAAGATGTTCAATATAGAATAATGTAATAACATACTAAACCATGTATTACTTAGTATTAAGAGTAATTACCATGATGCCTAACTGTACACCAAAATTATGGGAATTTCATGATAAAATGTAAGAAAGAGGCCTCTCTTGGACAAAATTAACTTCACCAGAAGTTGAACCATTTAATTAACCATAAGTATAAGACAGTAACAATTAGTGAGAATAAATAATTGTACTACCACAAGTAAAACTAACTGATAGGATCATAGGCCTACAGGAGCCTTGTACATAATTCATATAGTTGAGGCAAGAAAGTATGTACAGGCAAAACCACCTGTTATAACACTTACTAATAGACAATAACAATAATTATGAACAAAATATTAACTGAATTGTAACTATTTTATTTAAACTTTATTTATACTTTATTATTGAACTTTGTTTACAAATATTAATTTTTGACTATTTTAGCCGCCATCTTTGATGATTACCAACATTGGAAATTTTACTTACCGGGTTCGTATAAGCGAACGGGAGAACAGAATTAGGCTGTTTTCAGGAAATGAATCGTTTTTTTGTTCTACAGATACCATTACCCTTTATTCTTATTCATAACATTTATACATTAAAACCTTCTCCAAAGAATGAAAATCACATTATTTATTCGGCCATGAGGCGCAACTCATGAAAATCAAGTTAGCAGTAATTATTCTTACTCTTTAACAAAATAGAATTCATAGTAAAAATCATCAATTTGAATTATACATATATATCGCAACCCAGCACTTCTTAGTTATATATTCTGTACATTCACACAGGCACGCACACTTTCATGCGGTACATATTTTAATTTTTTAACCCTCATCTTTTCTTTGAATAAATACATTTGCTATTAAATTGGGCAATTTAATTAATATGTATATATAATATGGATTTTATTTGTTTGTGAAAATTTTTATTTTTTGCCATTACTCTGTTACTTATCTGACATCCTTCCCACGACTCCAACTGTTACACGCACTCCCGATTTCTCCTTGCATTTCACGTTTTTCTTTTATTTTTTTAATGTTTTTCTTCAAAATAAAATAATGCTTAACTCAGTTATTTAAAATTTTGTTAATCCACATTTTATAGGTGCGGGCGAGCCGAAAAAACTGTACTTAGTCGGCGGGCGAGCGAACGGCCCACGTCCGTCGTTGTTAGATGTTAATTGCGGACTGCCTTTGTTTCATTCAGCGCAGAACACTGTCAACGCCCTGCATTCGAAGTGACGTATTGCTAGGTTTGGCTCTGGCGTCATATGGCGTGACCTCTGAGTACATAATTAAAAGTTCGTGGAGTTAAAAATAACTGTCTCCAGCCCTTCGTTTCACTGACCTTGACACTAATTCAGACGTTCCTCCATAACATTTTCACATACAATTTATTAAAATTCCCAATGTCTCGGGATGGTCATATCTGTACCGTTACAGAATAAAAATATATTTATATAGATATAAGAATAAATAACAGGATGCAGGCGTGTGTAACAAGTCATAGGTTTATATTAATTACAAAATACATTAGAAATGGCATCAATGAATCCAAACAAAGTTAACCAAAAGTTGCTATGATTGTTTAAGTTTAAGTGTGACTTAATACACACTAATAAGATGCAACATTTAATTCAAAATAAGTGAATGCAGTGCATGATGCCACAAGCATAGTGAAGCTTAGGCCTAAAACTAGGGTTTTATTTTCAAATCAGTAACTATTTAGTAACTAAACTACAGAAAGGGACTGTATATTAGTGCAACTATGTATTAATAGTTACAAAGTGCTAGTTAAAATATTATAAATTAGATTTAATAAATAAACATTGTAGTAGACACAAGTTCTAAAAATGATCTTTGTTAATCAGAAACAGAATTATGGCATGTGGGATATCGAAATAATCAGCAAGACATTTGAAATATGTTGGAAAAAGGGGGTGAGCGTCACTTTTGAACTCTCAAACCCATGCACGCTTTTAGCAAAATAATTAATTTCGTAGACGAGGGAGTGTGTTCAAACAATGTAATATCATCAGGTTTTTACCAATCAGATCGATTAAAATCGAGATTCACACCGCGGGGGGCTGCTGGGAACGGCGAAGAAGACACGAAATTTGACACCGTTTGTTCAGAGTAATCGACGAGAGAAGTTTATCGCTCCACGCCAAGAAATCCGCCATCTTTATACCCATAGTTCTGTGCGGCGACATCTGTGTTGATTAAACATTAAGTGTATCAGTTAAAAGTTATGTTTATGAAATATAATTATAATTCGAATATTATATACTTTGTGATTATCTAAATGAAGTTATAAATTCACTAGTGCCAACTTATAAAACATATGATTTAACTAGGTCATTGTTGTTGGTGCGTGTGTACACTGTGAGAGCATAGCTTATACTTTTGTTAATTTCTAATAAATCTAATTTATATTTAACTATCGTTCAGTTAATTGTCTACCACTGCATATATTATTAACAGGTTATGGGCCCAGGTTCGCACAAAGGGCAATATTTATGTGAAATTGAGCAGTAATAGTCCAAAACGTGTTTACGTGCAAAAAAAAAGGTTATTCCAACCGCGTGGTTAAAGTAAAAATTAACCTCAACACCATAAACATGGAAAGTGAATTACTACGTATTAACAAGTTGCAAGGTAGCGAGAACTGGAATATATGGAAATTTCAGATTACAGTTATATTGAAATCCTACAACTTATGGAATGTAGTCAAAGTTGTACAAGTTATGCCCACTATGTTAGATAATAATCCGTCTGTAGCCCAGAAAACAGAATATGAAAAGAAGAAATCTGATTTCGAAAAGGCAGACGGGACAGCTCAGAGAGTAATTGTGACAACTCTGACTGAAAAAACCATTATTCATCTTGTGAATCTAGAAAATGCCAAAGAAATGTGGGAAAAACTTGTGTCTGTGTATGAGCAAAAATGCGAAGCATCTCTGCACATTCTTCAGCAGCAGTGGCACTCTTATCGACTTAAAAGCCTGGGTGAAACTGTTGATGACAAGATGATAGTGTCGAAATTTCTGCTTACGTTGCCAAAGAGTTTTAGTCATTTTCTGTGTGCATGGGAGTCGACAGCTGAAGCTGATCGTACA